>OV656835.1:90030574-90730574 GCA_927399475.2 Acleris emargana | reverse complement strand
TTTAATTATTCTCAAAGACAGTTGCCTGTTAAAGAGTCGGACCGTTACAAAACTGTAGATGAGTGTCAAAAGTTCATTATATTTTAACTTTATCATTATAAATAAATCTGTATATCGCTTAAATCGACTAAAACTACCGTGATTGCAATATTTAATTATTTTTGCTAAAACCACTCTTATTAACTTTCTATAAAAAGAATTCTGTCCATCCATTAGTGATGGAAGTAAAAATGTACAGACAGAGACGTTTTTACGGTAACACCCTTCTGCTTGCGCTGGGAGTTAAATAGTTCCCTCTTCCAAGACGTTTCGTTATTAAAAACCTCTTTAAAAACATCTTGAGGTAGAGGAAGCGACGAAAAAAAGGAGGAGGTTTTATTTGTCGCTTTTGCCGTAAAACTTTTTTATTTTAATAGCGTTCATTCCACTTTGTGTATCACCACAGCAAAAATTAAAACTTTTGGTATTCTCATAAGTATTTTTTCTCTGAATACGCAACTAAATTGTGCTCTGAAACTGAGTGATCGATCAAACCACGGTCGAAACCTTACGACATCGGTACTTGAAATTTGGAAGGAATATTTGTTAGATTGCCTAAGGCTGAGTACTTTACAATGATTTACAATTAGCTTACACGCCAGCGAGTCGAATGCTAAATCCCTCGCCCTCTATAAGAATACTGTGAGGGGCAGAGCATTGGACTCGCTAGCGGTACGGTATTTGTAACAACGTTAGCCCGCATGCTGCTCAAGATACGTCGCGTCGCTGCCATAGCTCTCGGCTCAAAAATGTTAAAACAACCCGTCAATGGATTGCTACATGCATGCGGGCTATCGACCAATGAAAGTAATCCTATAGGGTGCATTACGAGGAGGTAGGAAAAAACACCTCATTACTGGCTTCCAAAATACCAGTTACTGGCACCTAGTGATTGCTGAATTATCGTCTCCATTACCACATGTGAAAGTTCATGGGGCCATTAATTGGTAGTTAGCCAAAAATTGGGCAGTTCGCCCTATACGGGGAAGGAGCTGGAAGGTAATTATATGCGTGAGAAGTATGTATAATTACGCGGGAAGCCTAGTTGGTTGAGTCAGAATATTAAGCTAGGCAAATGTTTGTGGCTGAACGCAAGTACGTACGAGTAGGTCCTGAGTCTTAGATATTTTCTATTGTTAGTTATGAGTATTTAACGTTCAGTAAACATCTGTATTAAATATCTACTTATTTAATCTGATGTAGAACTAATATCCTCGTGTCAGTGTTGCCTAAGCATACCATCGGAGTTCCTGAATAGTAAATGAGTTGGATGGATTTATAAACTGGTCAAGTTTGAGTCGGACGCACGCACTGAGGTTTCCGCAACGCCACACAATAGGAATTATATATTCTGAATTGCATTGCAACCCCAACTCACACTTGACCATTTTTAAGTATTTGTTGTTTTTCTTCAGGTTTTGTACAATACTCATACCAAATTAGACGTTTGTACATACAACCAAAATAAAAACACGTTGTAAAAAAAAAACTTTCCCCTTTATTATTTAAACACATGTTCTGAAAAAAGACCAACCCACTATCTGTATTAAATTAGGTAGGTTCAAAAGATACAGCTAATCAAAGTTAGGACGGACGTACGGACAGACGGACAGCGAAGGCACACTAATAGTAGATATACTCGTAGATAAATATATTTCATACAGTCGCCCAGACACCCGCTCCACGGTAATCCACTTCCATTTTCCGCAGTTAATTTCCATCACGTTTTATAATGGACGTAAGTGAATCAAATGAATAACTCTATTCAATAAACATGCATTTAACTACTTATTTGTTAAACTGGAAATGAATGCTAGAATCCAATATTGTAAGTGCCTGAAACGTTCTGAAAGGATGAGCCATTTGTTATAGAAAAACAAAACAAAGAAAGGAGTATCAGAGATTATTTATAACAAAAAATAAATATATAACAATACTAATGAGTGTTACATGTTACAGGTAATGTTATGAGTTATGATAATTGAATGTATTTTATTTCAATAAGTTTGGCAGACAGGGTCTTTATAAAACGTTTCATGTCAGCAGGCCAAGGTCCTAGAGTCTCCACTGCAAGCGCCGCAAATTCGTAATGATTAATTAATGATGAATATTTGCGAGGTTTGAGGGTCTGGGCCTGATCTGCTGCTGCGCCGGCCTGATTTCGGGTTGCTTATACTTGAGATAGGGCAAAAGTGTCGCCACAAGTTGCGTCCCACATCAGAGCCCTACCAAGCTTCCACGGCACCAATGTAGCTCCGTTCGGACGTTTACCATCGTCTCTGATCGACAAATCATTGATGGCGCCGTTGCGGTACAAGCGACCGGCACTCCGTGAACAAGAAAGACCACGTCTACAAAACTCATCCATATCCTTGCCGCAGGTACAAGAATGAGGCACACAGATATTGGCTCTAAGCCGCCAGTAGATGGATATTTGCAAGCAGCTTGAGTCCAGGACTGTACATATGTTGCGAGAGGGAAGAGCGAGCAGCGAATGGGCCGACTCACTAGCAGTGACAGCGAGAAGACGGACGCGATCTGAATCGTCTGGAGTGTCTGGAAAGGTGGCCAAAAAGTGCTGTATGAATTGCCATAAGACGAGCGGTATCGCAAGCTCTTTGAATATGTATACGAGGGGAGGTCCAAAAGTTCGCGGAATGGAGGGGATGGGGGTGGGGATGACTATATTTTTTAGTATAGTACTAATGGCCAACTCATTAAGAGTATATATACCAACTTTCAGCCTGAAGAGCTCATTACTTTACAAAATATCGACGAGCAAGCAAGTCAATCTGGAAAAATCCTGGAAGTATGGAGCAAATTGAGTATCGAGCCATCATCAAGTTCCTGACTAAGCAAGGAAAAACTCCTCAGACCATCATGAGTGAGATGTCAGTAGTTTACTGTGATCATTGCCCTGGAAAAACAATGATTTACAAATGGCACGGTCTTTTTAAAATTGGCAGAGAGTCCATTGAAGACGACCCTCGCCCAGTACGGCCTGTCGAGGTCACCACATCAGATACCGACGGAAAAGTTGAAAAATTAGTATTAGAAGATGCTCGCCTGAAGAAGAAACAGATTTCTGCATTAGTTGGAGTATCTGAAACCACTATTTTGCGGATTCTACATGAACACCTCGGCATGATTAAAGTGAGTGCAAGATGGATGCCGAGAATGCTTACGCCGCATCAGCGACAGCAGCGAATCGACGCGTGTAGCAGTTTTTTAGAACGGTGTGGAGAAGAAAGTACGTTGATTTTGAAGCGGATTGTTACTGGAGATGAAACTTGGGTTCATCATTTTGAACCTGACTCTAAACAGGAGTCGATGCAATGGCACAAGAAGGGTACCCCCCCACCTAAGAAATTTAAGGTGTCAGAATCGGCCGGAAAGTTGATGGCTACGATTTTCTGGGACTGCCAAGGAATTTTGATGATCGATTACAAAAGCAAAGATGTCACAATTACTGGAGAGTACTACTCTAGGCTACTGGAGCAGTTGCGGGAAGCTATCAAAGAAAAAAGGCGAGGAAAGCTGGCTAAGGGTGTGCTGTTACTTCAGGATAATGCTCCAGTTCACAAGAGTCGTATTGCGATGGCTGCCCTGAACAAATGTGGCTTCGAAGAATTGGTTCATCCCCCCTACAGCCCGAACCTGGCCCCCAGTGATTATTATTTATTCCCAAATTTGAAGAAAGAGTTGCGGGGAAGAAAATTTCACACCGATGATGAAGTAAAGGACGCAATTTTGGCTCATTTTGACAGCAAAGAAGAAAATTATTTTTATGTGGGTTTAGAAAAATTAATATCACGATCTAACAAATGTATTAACCTTAAGGGAGATTATATTGAAAAGGAAAAATAGTAACGTCTTTTTATTTAATTATTTAGCCCTCCATTCCGCGAACTTTTGGACCTCCCCTCGTATGTGTTGGTATGTCCACTCCAGGTCATGATTCACACCGGGCATCCCTGGCCACCGCCAGGTTTGGCATCTCAACGTCAAGTGACTGTGGGAGATTTAATACAATACTGCAGCAGAGGACCGGAACGCTAGTAGAGCTACACTTTTGTCAAAATTGATATTCAATTTTACAAATTTACAAATTGGGCAACTGCGTAGCAGATACATAAACTTTGGAGTAAAAAGACAAAAACCGAATGATGAACAATGCCATGTGAGGGTTCATTTCAAACAATTAGTAAGACCGACCGCGACGTTGTAGTCACTCTCGGAAACTATTCACAAAGATAGTTTATACCTTGATTAATAAGGGAAAGTGCTTGTGGCCTGATTAGTGATGGGCGGCTTGTAAGTTTCAAAAGTGAAACTTTCACTTAAATTTCTGCAATATTCTGAAAGTTTCAAAAGTGAAACTTTCACCTAAAGTTTCATGCAATATTATGAAAGTTACTAAAGTGAAATCATTTAATTTCTGAAAATTACTAAAGTTTTGTAATGTAACGGAAACTTTCTATGAAATTTACATGTGTCAGAATCATTTCCATCTAATTATGTAACTTTCAGAAGCTGTAATTTACGCAGTTAAGAAAAGTTTTGTAATGTTTCAGAAATCGCCCATCACTAGGCCTGATAGGCATTTGATAACCAGTGCTAAACCTGGTATAAAGTGCTTATTTGCTCCGACGACGGCGAGATTTGACTGCGAAGTTAACAAGTGTTCGACCCAAACCCATAAGCGCCACGATCTGCATGGCGCTTACGCCGTTTTGACCGCGGCCAAACCAAAACCAAATAGTTCGTGACAAATAATATTTGTATATTATGGAATGTGTAAAATGCTACGTTATTACCAAAGTAGAGGAACAGATGAAATGTACCGCTTGCTCGGAGCTATACCACTATGCTTGCGTCGGCTTAACAGAGACTGATTTTAAAAAGGTACTCCCAATGAACAAATTGAAATGGAAATGTCCATCTTGTAAACATACTAAAAAGGGCAACAATCATCACTCCAGCCCGATCGCTCCCAAGGACCATATACCTATCGATGAGAGTAAAATATCCCACTCGATTATAAATATGCTAGGTCAATAATGGCTCATATCGACTCCAGGTTCAACATACTGCAGAGCACAATTGAGCCATTTAAATCGTATGTAGCTCAATAAATTATCAGGGACAGTGAGCGCCCGGGAGGTAAAGATCAACGACCTCGAATCATCCTTAAATACAGTAACGAACCAAGTTATCAAGTTGGAATCCGAGCAGGAATCCTTAGGTACTTTGTGAGATGAGCGATTTAAAGTATACTTTTCAGTCGCTTAAAATCGACAAGATGCGTAATGAGCAGTGGGTCCGCAGGTCTAACCTGCAAATAAATGGGGTTCCTCAAACCGAAAGTGAAAACTTATTCCAAATAATGCGGAACCTTGCCAGTAAAACCGGGTTTCCCATCAACATGGACACGGATATCGACTTTATTACTCGTATAGCTGTCAAAAACGACACTGATAATAAAAAACCTAAACCTATTATTGTAAAATTCCAAGCTAGATATAAAAAGGACGATTTCTTATCAGCTATTCGGAAAATAAAAAATCTTACAGCTGGCGATGTGGGGTTTTCGGGGAGCAGATACAATGAAAGAGTCTATGTCAATAACCACCTGTCATCTTACAACAAATCGTTACTGCAAAAAGCTAAAAACGTAGCGAAGGAAAAGAATTACGCCTCCTGCTGGGTGGCCCATTGTACAGTGATGGTGCGTGTCGTTCGCATAAATCACCGGTGATCCATATCACCTCAGAAGATAGTTTAAAAAAAATAGCCTAATAAGTGTTATTTTGCATGCAACTTTCATGTTATCACTTCTATCTACTGTAAATGACTGGCATTCTCTAACGTCCGGTTCCTATATTCAATCCGCGGACATATAGGCTTACTTCGGATTAAAATTTGACACATTTTGTATGGGCAAATGTCAAATTTTAACCCGAGGTAAGCCTTATCTATCCTCGGATTGAATATAGGAACCCGACATACTACTTGTTATATTATAACCTTGAATGTTGCTAGGAAGATCACGCGGTTATATCTCATTTCTTTATTATTATTTCTTATGGTTGTGTATGGTGTCATATATGTAATGTCTCAGTCTCAGTTATATAAGTATTATTATTTTTATAACACTGACGCGATTAGTATTAATGAGTAGGTAAATTTCGCACTTTGTGAAATTTTATGAGAGAACAATATCTGAAAATTTGTTAATTGGTAATTTGTAGGTCTTGAAATAATGTGGTAAACCGTGTGGTTGCCGGGTTAGAATAGTGCCACTCCATGTCATCCCGTGGATGTAAGGGAATAAAGGCTTGTAGTACTATTTATCAGGCGATGGGCTTGCAACCTGTCACTAATACGCTGGTCAACATCTTAGCCTTTTTGTGCAGAATGTGATTACAGAATTATCAACAAGTTTTTAAAGTTGTAGGTAATTATGTAGCTCTGCCTACCCCACTCTGGGATTACAGGCGTGAAGGTATGTATGTATGTGAAATAATGTTAAGACATCTCCGCCAAGAGATCCGTCATCAAGGTACCAAAGGTCGAAGTTGGAATTTAGATCTGAAATAATCAGATGAATGGCTTAACTGGATATGGCAGGACCAAGGGGTCTCCCTGTTGGCAACCCATGCATAATGAAATTATGGTGTCCCTAAAAAGTAACAAATTAGTGTTCATTTCTTAATAAACAAAATTCCTGTTTAATAGCTGCTAGAAGGGCACCACTATTGACCGTTTTAAAAGCATTTTTGACATCAATTTTAAGAAAAACCCAGTAGTAGTCCGGACCATTTGAAAAAGAACGCGCAACGTGAACCGCTGCCTCGCGTCCTCCCTTGACACCCAAATCCAAGGCCTGTCGAGGTTTAAAAGTGTCTGACAGCCTGTTATGGAATTTGCGACTGCAAAGCTTCGACGCCAAGCGCCTAAGCGTGCATCCGGAAAAGTTTAGGAAACTGTTTTGTATTTGGCTGATAAGTGATTCTGGCTTTTGATTTATTTCCGTGCAATACAGAATATGACAATGTGAGCACACGCGTCCACGCTGCGGGAGAATTCTCCGCGACAACTTTGGTGACACACTCTGAGAGGCAGCTTTATAATTGGTACATTATGCTTCAGCAAACCCAGTCTTTCGGCGAGTGCAGGGGTGGCTGGGGTGCCCGCGGGGGCCGGCGGAGGTGCGGGCTGCGAAGCGCTCTGCAGCGGGGATCGACCTCCATGCGCGTGCAATGTCGGCGCGCTGTATCGCTGGTCCACGCTGACGCTTATATTTTTATTGTCCCCACATATTGCTGTCGAAAAACCGCTGAGAGGGCATTAACGAATACTAAAAATGTAACAATTACATATACAACACAAAAAACAAGACCTATAAAAACACAAACACAATACTTAATTAAAATAGAACTGATATAACTGTATTTTTTTTAATAAACAAAGCTCCGCGGCTCCCGGCGACGCAGCCGCGCGCGGATCTAGGAGGCGCGGCGTGCTAGGAGCAAGGAGGCGCGGCGCGCGCGAGACTTGAAGGTACAGCCGCCGCGCCGGGAATGATCTTAGGCGTAGTGCTAATGTTGAATTAAATGAGAGCGTTTTTATGACTGCAATTTCATTTTTTTTTACCATTTAGCCAACATTCCTAATTTTATTGTTAATTGACATTACTAAACTATTAGTATACTATATAAATAGTTTAAACATTTTCAAACAGATCCGTTTCCAGAATTATCTATTTTAGGTTTTCCCAGAGAATATTTAGTTATTGACATAATGTAAAATCGCTTATTACTATATTATTTACTTAGCCCTAAATCATGCCAAACGCAATTAATACATACATTAAATCACGCCTGTTTCCCAGAGGGGTAGGCAGAGACGCAATTTATAACTGTAATTTTTACCTTATTTTCCTCACCTGCTTCTCTTTTTCTCTGTGTTCTTTTATTTTGTAGGAAGCAGAACAAAGAGAAAGAGAAGCAGATGAGCGGGGCCGTCTTCTAAAAACCCGGTAAACACTCCATCGTCGTGCGCAAGCTGGACCTCTGATCTAGGCGGTAATACGAGGGCTGCTACTTATGTAACCGGAATCCAGGATTCCAACATTTTAAACGCTATATCTGACCTCCATTGTAAAATTCGAACTTTTTTTAATACTGGCCGTTATTTTATTTTTTTATTTAATGGCAACCGGTCGCATTATCGAGCAACCATTTCTGCCAATAATGTCAAGTTGTTTGTCAATTTCTTATGTTCGCTAGTCTTTCGTTTTTGGGTTTAAAATGTCATCTCGCGGCAAGAGTGGAACTCACACGTAAAAAAATTCGTGCTATGATTTATTACGATTTTCGGCGTGGTTTAACGTAACAACAGTGCTTAGATCAATTAACTTGAACTTTTGGTGATGGATGAAGCTCCATCGAAAACCACTGTGTTTCACTGATTTAGTGAGTTCAATCGTGGACGTAGTATGCTCACGGACGAAGTTAAGGATTGATTAAGCGACTCTGGGCATATGTATGGATAGTATTAATAAGATATTACATGAACATTTAGCTATAAAATAAATTGTTCGCGTTGGATCCCGCACAACTTCAAAAAGAGGCTCGCGTCGAATGGTGCAAAATAATGTTGACAAAATATAACCGCGGTGACTCAAAAGCTGTTTATAATATCTACACCGGTGATGAATCCTGGATCTATGCGTACGATCCCGAAACTAAACAACAATCAACAGTGTGGGTGTTTCAAAATGAGCCGAACCCTACGAAAGTAACTCTTGCAAAAAGTACCTTGAAGCAAATGGTGGCCTGTTTTTTGGTTTTAATGGCTATGTGGCTATAGTGCCACTAGGGAATCGTAAAACGGTCAATTCGAAGTGGTACACGACCATTTGTTTGCCGGATGTATTTGAAGAAACACGTAAAAACAACCAGCGACGCAGAATCATTCTTCACCGTGTTAATGCCAGCTGTCATACATCACGCGAAACGACTCTATTTTGGGGAATGTCAAAATATAGAATTAACGGGTCATCCACCGTACAGCCCTGATTTGGCACCCAATGATTTTTATTTATTTCCAAATGTAAAGAACAAATTACGCGGTCAACGCTTTTCGACCCGTGAAGATGCCGTCGATTTTTTCTATTCTCGTTACATAAGTAGCCCTAGTAGTACGTTATTGCCTAGGCGCGGAAAGTAAGGGATGTTCTGACGAGGAGGTCCTCGCTATTGCTCGGCCTGCTAAAATACGAGTCAGGAAATCATCGTTTCCGCTGAGGCATATATAATCTTTTTCTCAAACAATTCGAGGAAATGGTACAAATGGGCATTTCTATTTTTCCTTGTAGTCAATTAAAAAAATTGTTAACGCAGCGTTAAATTAGTCCATTTGGTAACGCATTTTTTTATGCTTAAATTTAAAAATATACTTCTTTTTAAAAACTTTAATAGATTTTTCTGATTGATCTATTAAAGGTTTTATAACAAGAAGTATATTTTTAAATTTAAGCATAAAAAAAATGCGTTACCAAATGGACTAATTTAACGCTGCGTTAACAATTTTTTAATTGACTACAAGGAAAAATAAAAATGCCCAAATACATGATTCTAAGTATTTTTAAAAACCTTTGACAAACTCGGAGAGAAAGTTTGTTCGCGAAACTACGAGTATCAGTTAAGATTGTTCCACGCACGAGAGAGCCGCCGCCGCCAGCACCGCAGAGCCCCGCCGCCGCACCCCACTGCCCCCATCCGCAAGCTGGGTGGACGGGATTTTTTTCACGGTCCTTTCGATTTTATTAATAGGGAGCACTCTTAAAAAACAATATGGACATGGACGGAAAGGATTTTTTGGAATTTTAAATGAGGCACTTTCCGTCTTTACGTTTCAATCGGAAAACCGTTCTTCCCGAGTATGTTTGAGAAAAAATTATAGCATTATTACTATGTTAGTACATTACCACAAAAGCCGGGAAGTAGGGGGTTGCCGGCCGAGTTATATAGACGGCCGAGCGAAGCGAGGTCGTATAGTTACGAGGCTGGCAACCCCTTTTCACGGCGAGGTATGTATAGTGCTTTTCCGATAACCACAAAGCCACTAAAAAAAATAAAAATAAAAATTTTGCTATTAGGCTGTTCAAAAGCACAGCCGACATGTCAACATAAACAATTTAAATACTTCCCGGCCTAGGCCTACAATTTTGCATGATATTCTTTTACAGCTATCTCGAGTTGCTCCGCGGGGAACGTGATACTTTGAAGCCTAAAATAACTAACATAACGCCAACATTTCATTGCATGTTTGAGAAAAGTATTATTTATGTGTGTTTATCGTTTAGTTCCCCACTTTCCCGAATACGAGTAGGTAGGTACATGGGTGAAATACTCGAACGCGTCACACTCGGGAACGGGTGCTGTTTGCGGCGCCCGATCGTTCACGGCTGCAACGACAATTAAACTAGTCATAACTTTTGACGTAGACATACCTGGGCATGTTGTTTTCCTAGTCATTATTTTAACGTAATGGTATTCATTATTATTTAGTACTATGTAATGCTGCACTTTTACGAGTAGATATTAATATATTTTAATCTTGCGGCGCTTCTTCTCCGCTTTCGATTCACATATTCTCTCCATATTACCGATATGTAAAATAATTCATTTAGTCAATTTACAGTATTTTCTAAATCGATTTTGTTTAATATTGTCTAGAATGCAATAGGTTTAAACAAGTATTCCGGGTTCAGGTTAAGTTGGTAAGACTTGCATAATACAGTATGAGAGCAAGTGAGAGAACAAACCCAAGTCTCTTTTAAAACGTAAAAGCTATCGCACTGTACGTACAAGCCTAGAGCTGGGGCTAAGTTAATTTGTATGAAATAATCCTCTATTTTTCACGAGTGGCGTCTTAAACACATGTGTTACAATTATTGTTTTTGCTAGCGAGTCGAATGCTCTGTCCCTCAGTCTATTGTTATAGAGTGCGAGGGACAGAGCATTGAAAAAGCGAGTATACAGTAATTGTTATTCATGGAAAGGGTACTGTGGAGAGGAGTGCAGATAAACACTCATGTCTTGATTAAATATATACCTAGTTGGTTACTAAGTTCTGGTACCAAGGTTGATGCAAATAAAACTAACTTATGTTTATTTTTTAATTTCAATATGTATAAAAATTAAAGCTTAAGTAATATACATTTTGAAAAACAATTATACGGATACGATCTTTTAACATTCACAGCCGGCATCGATGAAATTACGCATGATTTTTCTGTAAATTTCATTTTTTGAAATCGCTTAAAAGTTAGTCTTTGTTTACCAAAGAACTTTTTTTGTAAAATATTATAAAAAAAATTATCTCTGTATATGTTTAGAGACCAAAATTATATTTCTCAACATGACTTAATTCCAACTTATGAAGCAAGAGATTTGGTGTGTTTTCGTATTTCGGCAAAATCATGTGAAATCTTAAAGTCGATTTAATGAGTCATCAAGATTGACCGGTGTCCAAGCGGATCTTTAGTTGCTTTGAATACATTCGTATCAGAATTTAAAGCTAGAAGTCTGTTCAATATGTCACGCAAATTTGAACTCTCTACAGGAACTCTTACAAAAGTTGGGGCCGTTATCAGTATCATCGTCGTGCGTGATTTTAACTATGATTTTATCGTCCGAAATGGGAATACTTCAAGCTCGTACATCAAATAATTGCAATAGTTTAGAATACATTATTTTTATTACATACATACATAATCTCACGCCTTCATTCCCAGAGGGGTAGGCAGAGCTAAAGAATTACCAACAAGTCTTAAAACTTCTTATTTTTATTATTATTCTATATAAATCAAAGTTTTGATTAATATACAGGTTTATGCAAAACTGCTTTTTTTTTTTTAATTGTAATTAATCTCAGTAACAGAACTTAGTAACCGACCATAGTTCATTTATTTTAGCATGATACAGAACGAAATAAAGGTATTTTATTGGGCACGTTACACGCAACATAATAATTATACAAAAATATTGCTCCAAAACGTCTTTTTTGACTGCTATTATTTGACAGTAAATATTAAATGAACGGTATAATCTATTGCAGTAGTACTTTAAGTCATATTCGTTAATATTTACATTGCGTTTTTTATTTGTGTTGATTAAATTTACTTCAATTAGAAACGTGGTCTATAAAAGACCTAAAGAAGCAGGGGTTACAAACTTGTGTTAACAAAATAACGAAACGTCTGAGCATATAACTCGACTAAATCAAATACTATCCTGTCACCTGTCAAATATAGCGAACCTAGTGAATTTTAAATTGATCTTTAATAACGCCACAGTTTGCATTTTTTGACAGATTGAACGTTACAACGCCCTTATGTGATACCTATGTCAGACCATGTTATGTTATGTCATTTTCTCTCGAGTTCGAGAGCGTGAGCGTTGATATTGTTCCATAGTTGTTTTTGTTGTGAATTGTTTGTTGTTAATTTCCTTGTTAAAGTTGGCAGCTGCTCGTTTAGTCTACATCTTTAATCTCTACCCTACTACCGCACTCTTTAGCGGAGAAACGATGACACTTCATCCGGAACAGTCAATCTTAAATTAGGTAAATCGATTAAGTATAGCAGTTAGAAACCAATATATACATATTCAAATAGTTTTATAGTATTTTTTTATATAATATCGAGACCCAATGTTTTGTCCAACACAAAAACATTAATGACACATGCACAGATATAATATTATATTGAGTGCATAGATTCTTATTGATTCTGCCAGCGAGCATTAGAGTTGACGACTACTGGTTCTTTTTCTTTTTTTTTCTCATCCTAAAATAAATGAACTATAGGTACATTTTATTCACTTCTTCATTATATTATTTACGAGTATACAAGCACTGTGCGCACTCTGCGCCGGCTTCCGAGCGACTCCCGAAACTATACAAAACAATGAGTCGCTGTTCTATCGAGTCATTTGCTTTTAAATTTAAATAATTAAAAGCAAATGAGACATTGTTTACAAAGTACAATGCAATAAGGTTTATTTTAAATGTTATAACATCTCGTCCCTCTGGGAACAAGGAATGAAACCTAAAAAGCCCTAAGGTCTACCTAAGCAGGGAAACATGTCAAGGGTTTGACGGATACCCGTTCTGATCTACGGAATAGCTTGCTGTGTGTTTCATACGTCGGTGAACTCACAGTGAGCTTCCGCCCTACAAAACCCCGCAAAAAGTGGGGCGGCGGATATGAAATAATTACTCGCCTGCCTAGCCCTAGTAACCAACTTTCATGACAATCCCTGAATTGAAGATGCGGGATTGCCTTACAAACATAATAATCATAAGACTTAGGAAGCCAAGACTTAATGCGGACCTGTGTCCCACCTGTCTGCCAGTGATTTGACATGCATGAGTCAAGTCACTCTCAGAATCATTACCACTTAACAATTAGTTACCAGTGGACCTGTGTCCCCTGTCATCCGTCAGTGATTTGACATTAGTCAAGTCACTCTCGGACTCAAGTTACCTGTAAATTATTTTTTATTAAAAACTTAACCTATTTAAACTTTATTTACATGAAGTTAAGATAGGTTAGGTTAACCAAGAGGACTCAAAATGTATGGATTTGACAAAAGCGGTCAACCCGAGCCGCCAGCAAAATGTCCACAGCGTTGATAAACCCGAATATCGAAAACATCAGTTTTAAAGCGAAAATTGTGTTTATCTCTGATACAATTGTCATACATATCCAGATAATCAGCGCGCCCTTGTAGCGGATGTTATGACATATTCGAAAAGCGCACGGCTTGCATACAAATGTACAATCAGGACCATTGTTCGATACAGTCAACAGCAAAAGTTGCCCGGCCAAGTTTGAAATACACACAACTCTGTTCTGAATCACGGAAGAGCATGTAACATCCTTGCCTCGTGTTAGGTTCGTGCTTCCGCTACTTACCTTACGTTTGTCTTGTACGTGTCGTTAGCGGAGCACATAGTGTAGTCATACACGGAGGAAGGAGTCGAAGGCCGAACTCATGAGTAGAAACATATGTTTACAATGGGTGGCGGTCTGGTCGCATAACAACTATTGTCATAACACTTTACGCATAAAGTTGATGCTCATAATTTTTTTTTGGCATAAATTATACTAGGCATAATTGTTCCTTGTCATAATTGTACGGAGTCATAATTGGTTTAATCATAATGTAGAAAGGCATACATTTATTAAGTCAAAATATTAATATAATATAAAGTTAGTGCCAAAACCGACTCGGATCGCGGATAGGTTAGGGTTATTTTTTTATAAAAGAGCAGAAAAAGTTTATTTATAAAGCCATACCATTATAAAGTATGGTTAAATAATTTTATGCGCATCAAATTTATGCGCGTTACACAATATGTTCTTAAACATTATGATTAAAAACTTTATGCGCATAAATGTATGACAATTTACAGTTATGCGCAATGATGAGTATGACGAATCCTTGTATGCCCATCAAAAATATGACTTTAAACTTTATGCAACCCGACCCCTACCCGTTTACAATAACTTAAATGTTAATAAATGTTAACTATTTAATATTGAATAACGCTGTCAATATTAAGATATAAAGATTACTTTCAGTAATGTCAAAGAAGGGTCAGGGTTAGTAGTGTTAGTACTATTCTTGGAGAAAAACAACAAGATAAATAGTGTCCTATTCTCGGGTTGAGCCATGGTCCTCGTTCATCGTGTATACGCGCTCCTTTTTCAGTTCAAATAGACTCGGGCTAATAAGTGGTAATTGTTTTGTTGGCTGCTGACTGTACGAGCTTGTTAAAAGCATCCATTACCAGCCGCCCACGGTTTTAACGAAATAATAATAAGTGGAATAAATGCATCGCCCTAGTTAAACATTAAGTGCGCTCGGCGTTCCTGGAATGGGTAAGCCTTTTCCTTAACTTGCGTTGAAACTGTTCTATCATCCTGCTTCTTGCTTTGACATTGATGTACATTATATAAGGTGCCTAACAAATTAGATACCGATATTTTTACAGCTGATAGTACTCGGCTCTCGGACTAGATTTAAGTATAAAAATATTTAAGGTTTTATGATAGTTTTTTGAAAAAATAGGGAAACAACTTTGTTACGTAAAAACACCCTGATAATTAAATAATTAATAGTCACTGATTAAGACCTCTGAATATCTTGTAGAACCTCTTTGTAAAATGTAAATATGAATAAAAGTTTTATTTCTTTCATGCTTGATTTTTAAATTACTTTAAATAAATTTAGCAAAGGCTAGGTAGTCAATAACCTCAGTTTTCCCGCCAATCTGGAGATAATCATAATGACATATGACAAACAACTGTTTACATGACAGTGTTAAATGCAACATCTTGTCAGTTAATTGCACAGGATGATTATGTTTAGACACAATTTAATTTCATTTTTTTTTCCGGTAAATGAAAACCAAAAAAACATATTAAAAGTTTTCTTTCTTTATATTTAAAGTTACTTGTTTTGATGTTAGGTACCATCTCTTAAAATATCTGTATCTAATTTGTTAGCACCTTATGTATTAAATACTTCCCTATAATTATTCAATGATTGAAAGTAAAAAAAGAGGTGTCGGAAAGACTTATTTTGGCAGCGGGTGATCCCAGAGCGGGCTCTTTTTTTGCTCAGTCTGGCTGTGCAAAGGGGGAACGCGGCCAGCATTTTAGGGACCATGCCTCGGGCGGGTGAACTGCAAGGGTTATTTTATTTATAATTAGTATTTAAAGACGTTTAAAATAAAAAATATCTGTGTCTATTACATGAGAGGTTTTTTTTTTAAATGTATAATCGAATAATAATATTGAAGTAAACATCATGGTCCAGTATTTATCCACAGTCCTGCGAAACTGTTTGACTGTTTTCAAATTAAGTAGAAAAGCAATTAGTAACAAATAGTAATTATAAGTATAAATTGGAACTTTTCAGGGTTCCGTATTCAAAGGGACCAGGAGAGGAGGAAACTGGACCCTATTAATATAACCAACGCTATCCGTCGGGCCGTCCTAACATGAAAGAGCTGTCTCATTTGAACGGTAATAGATAGCTGGTATTATTTTCAGAATATGTGGCATTACGATGGATTTAATAACAATCTTTTGTTTTTAAAGAAACTGAAATAATAAAAGGTGCCCATACAAGACACGTTTTTCCTTTCAAAATTTTTCATTTTGTAGTGTCATAACAACCGTAAAACTTACAAGCGTACATTTTGCTATGATTGCATTACAAATCCTGAACAAATCAGTCTAAGTTGGGTTTGAGCTGATTCGATTCGAAATCGAATGCAAATTGGAATTAATGATACCTTTGTGCGGCGGTAGAGAACCCTCGGGGCGCTAGACCGACGCACTCAATCAGTATTTTATTTATTCTGTATACCTCTGCAGTCAATCGTGACAGTAACGCGAACAAATTAATCAGTTACGCTAAGGTTTAAGCTCTCCGAGAATATCTCGACAGTGTAATGGTACTAGAGTGGTTCGTGGAGGACCGCACCCCCACCACCCCCCTTCTAAAGAAGACGACGATAGTGGATCGTACAGGCACTTTTGATACTTTCGAGTTGCTTAAATATACTTAAGTTGATATCTTATGCTATGTTAATAAACTATAAATATGACTATGATATAAAAGCTACTTACTTAGCATAAATTCTCATTTCCTTACACTATATTTAATCTTCTCGGAATAATTGAAGGAGCCCGTTTTCTTAGCAAAGGGGTTTATTATGATGCTGAAGAATATTCCTAGAGCAGACTCTCATTAGCAAAATAATATTGTCTCTTGCATGTTTATGCAATTATCGCAATTTTAAATCAAAATATAAGAAAAAGTTAAAGTTTGTGTTTTATTTATCACACATATAGGCACTAATAAGTACGATTTTTTTGTCAAAATTTCATTTTTGAAGTCATTTTTTTATTGTATTTAACTAATAGGTAGGGCGGGGGTGAAGAGGGGGGCAACATTTTTTGATTGGATGTCTCAGATCTATACAATATACATCAGAAGTCAGAATGCGGTTCGCATGTTTTGCAAACGAACATCTCTTTGGGGCCTGCTCTAATAGGAGGTCTGATGGCCAAATATACTGTGGCCATTACGACATTTGTAATCTATTAAATTTATTATTTTATCAAATTCAGCACCGACCTCTACTTGTTTCTATTTAGCATTAAGTCCGCCATTTGAACTTACTTTGTATATTGTTTAAATACATACATACATAAACTCACGCGTTAATTCCCAGAGTTGAGTAGGCAGAGCCACAGAATCACCAAAAACTCAAAAATTATGTTAATAATTCTTTAACCACATTTTGCACAATTAGGCTAGACCACCAGTATATTAGTGACAGGTTGCAAGCCCTTCGCCTAACAGTACTACAAGCCTTTATTCCCTTAGTCGCCTTAAATAAATAAATCATAAATCATAAAATACCCGCATTCTCCCCCAACAAAATACCAACATCACGTTGCGAGAAAATAATACGAAACACTAGTTTATCGCCCACGTGCACTGAGGGCGGCATTTTACACCGATGTCGGCCGATAACGATGAAAATAAACCTTCACAGTATGAATTGCGCTACAGGCGACTAGGAGTTCTATTCCACTTGGAAAAACCGTATGTTTTATTAATATAAATAATCATATTTCTACATATATAAGGAAAAAACCAGTGACATCTTTTTCATTGTTTTTTAATAGACATCACATTGACGGCCAGCGTTACTTCAACAGCCCCCCCATAACGTGGGCCTAAGCACTTATGCTACACCTAACTGCCAAGTAAACTCCCCATGCTTAAGACAACCTAGCGGTTTGGTAAACACATCTGCTATCATGGCATCAGTCGGAATGTACACAATTTTAACAATGAACCTATCAACCATGTCTCTAACATAATGGTACCTAATTTCGATATGCTTGCTTCTTTTGTGTTGTACCTTATTAACAGCAAGTTGCATAGCAGACTGATTATCGCAATACAAAACAATCTCGCAAGTAGATATCGTCAACAGTTCCTTTATTATGGCTTGTAAGAACACCGCCTCTCTACTAGCTTTTTATAAAATATAAATAATCATATTTCTGCATATATAAGGAAAAAAACAGTGACATCTTTTTCATTGTTTTTTTAATAGACATCACATTGACAGCTTTTCGGCCAGCGTTACTTCAACAGTATGGCCTTAGACATGTTACCGTGTGGTCAACCGTACGATCGCTTTTATTTACTTGACAGTATGCCGAGTTAAAACAATACGATAACAAGTCAAACGCTATATGGTTTTATTGAGTAGAATAAAGCCCCAGAATGAAACACTCTTTTTGAAGATACACAAAGATTTTGGTGTCTCAAATTGGTAAGGTTTAGTTTTAATGAGTATGTACAGGGTGTAAGGGACGGCTTACCGAAAACTGAAACCATAGCTTCAGACCATTGTACTGAACTGAAATCCAGTGGAAATTTTCCCGGGAATACGAAAATTTTCTCGTTGGTTTCAGTTTTCGGTGAGCTGTCCCTTACACCCTGTATATACGTATATAGTCACGCGGAATGCGATAAGCAACGATGCAGGCAACAGCTTCGATCCGGTTTATAACTAGGAACCAAAATGCACCTGCACTCACAATAGAGTGGTGAGAGGCTTGCGGCATTGTCCTAGATTGATTTGAGAAAGACAATGCCTTAATCTATACTGCGTTGAGGCGATAGCAATCAGGTGGGTCGAGACCTCGCTTAATTAAGTCCGACTAAGAATTCATGAGCCTTTGTGTGTAATCCTACATATAATCGAAACACAATATGCGTACCTACCTCAATAAACGGATCACACGCTCTTGACCTATTCTATCATCCCTTATAACAAAAGTAATTTAATCCGGAACATTCCGTATGAAAATATTTTAAAATTGCACGGTAAAAGACATAGCGAAAAGATAAACTCAACTAACCTAACAAATATACTTAAATATTACGTCATCAGCAAAATCAGGTTAGGTTAGGCCCCTCCCTCGTTTTCTGACTCATGTCTAAAAACCTAAGTCGTATCGAACTCAGAAGTAGCTTTACATTGTAATGCCTTATCGCGGCTAATGCCATTCTAAATTTAAACCACTCTCATTCTCAGTTTAAGATTGCGCCGAGCACACGTCGGGTGTTACAGCTGCGCCCTCATTACTGTTAATGTGTTTATCTTCACACAATCATATGTCCTCAATTATTCATTCAAGACCCGTAGGAAATGACCAGCATTATGACAACCAATTTTACTATGAGAACTTTCTTGTCTGTGGTAGTAGGCAAAATCTGTACTGTATGTAATGTTATTACATTATACATTTTTATATCGTTATGAGTTTAATTTTTTAACAGCTGTCAAAACTCAAGAGGGTCTCGTTATCGACTCTAATGCTCTAACGCTCGTTTTATAAAACCATACTCGTATTTTAAGGGCTCTCATTATGCATCAGTTGCATAAACTACTATTTCTAATGAGCTAAAGTTGTCTTGAATTCGAAGATGGGTATTTTGTTGTAGGTACAAATATGCAGTTAATAGCACCTTTAACCTGTAATTAAAAAAGATGGGCGCTTTTTTCAGTTAATTTACTCAAAACAATGCTTGAATCTATTAGACAACACAACAATACTAACGATTGGTCGGCTTTGCTTGGCGCAGTCCTAATACGTTTCACCGACAGGGTACTAAAATGTACAGCTACTTGTGAGTTCCACTGTACACGTATTTGTATGATCATTTTGTTATCCTGGAATATAAACTGATTCGGAGGGAGCGCCAGCACAAACGCCGTATTCCTCAGTTCCGGATACTCGGTCGTCTCTGCAAGCACGCAGAGAGATTTTAGAGCGCTTGCTCTTCGCCGCCCTCGCTTCGCTCTTTGTTTAACAACTAACAAGCGGAATCAATTTTTTATCGGGCGGATTGGGACCTTCCTAGATGTGTGCAGCTCAAATGACAATGCAACAGCCTTGACCCGGAGTGACCAATCTGAAATTCAGTTCAAATTTTCCTGCTTTGTGTGTGTGTATAAACGTTTACACAGGGTGTACCGCTTAGTGCAATTTTTTTTTTTTGAGTAATTATTGCAATGTTTCATGTTTACTATAGGATCTGCATACGGCGTCTATTTACAATAATAATATTGGTTTCATTTCAGCTTTGAGCATTTTTTAAATTACTCTGTGTTTCGGCTTTTAATATGTTTTTTTATGAAAACAAACATGCATACGGGCCCCGTTGTTTGATCAGTAGTTAACTCAACTGTTAAAATTCAAAAAGGCATCCAAAATTTTACACATTTCCTTGAGATTTGTTGTTACGGTTTTTAACGATTAGTTAATTTAACTATTGATCAAACAACAGGCCCTTAGTTTTCTTCCATTTTTGTTAACGACATGTCTAAGTTTTTGAAAAGTAGATGAATGCTTCAGTGGCTTGGAAAGTATAGATTTATTCAAAAGAAAATCAAGAAGCGCTGCTAGATACTTAACGAAGTAATTTTCTACAATCATATTGAAAAAGAACTATTTTCTAACAGTATACTTAATTGTGGTAAAATAAACAATGGAGCCAATTCGTATTAGTGATATCTTATTTTAATATCCGTAAACCTGGATTTATAAACGTTAAACTGGATTCTCGATTCGATTGAAGAATGTATGACGTTTATAAATGAAGGTTTACAGGTATTTCAAATGATAACACTAATCCGAAGTAGCCCAAATGCCTGCTAAAGAATCAACAGGTCAAAATCCTCGTAGACGACACATTAGACTAGTTGGTAGTAACCATGCCTCCCAAGCTAGCGGCACCGGGTTCAAATCCCCGTAATGCCGGATATTTGTGTAATGAGCGCGAGTATTTGTTCCTGAGTCTTTGGTTTTTTCTATGAATTAAACTATGCACATACATACATACATAAACTCACTTTCTTTGCTACAGCAATATAACCACACAACACGTCACTAAACCAGCATCAAATTTAATTGATTGAATTTAGTGCGGCAGTAAGATATTTACCAGCGTATTAATCACAGGTTGCAAGCCCATCGCCTAACAGTACTCCAAGCCTTTACTCTCATAGTTGACACTTACAAAATCCACGAGTTGTATATTTAATAAAATTATCGTTGTCTAGTACAACCCTAGAGCTTAGTTGGGGACTAGGTCAGTGTGTGACATTGTAGCCTGATATATATTTATATAAGCCGTGCTCGTATCCATCAGTGGCCCGCGCCCTTCACCAGTTCTACGGCTCACCTTGTCCCCTCCCCCAGCGACCATAAGCTCCATATGCCTCGCCCACAGACCTACATAAAACTAAAATAAAAATAACAATTCTGTGCACTAACGAAGAGCTCTTTGCGCTCGACTATCGACA
Organism: Acleris emargana; assembly: GCA_927399475.2. Lineage (NCBI taxonomy): Eukaryota > Metazoa > Arthropoda > Insecta > Lepidoptera > Tortricidae > Acleris > Acleris emargana. The sequence continues at coordinate 90,709,049 of OV656835.1, read as the reverse complement.
TTGGGCCGTCAGCACCGCGAATGTGAAATGTTCCTATTTTCGTGACATTTAAGCTGAGAAAACACTACATTACAAGGAAAACAGGCATTTGTTTTTTTGTAAAGTACCCTGATTGCAGTGATTGCACATTCGCGATATTGAATGCCCAATGACGCGAACCTATTGCTGTGGAGAAATATAAATTTCTTCTTGTTGATGCTAACAAGTTGCAGAAAACATGTTATTCTGAAACCGTAACCTTCGTATATATCTCCAGCACCTACGCGACCCCCTTAGAACGACTTAGCGCCAATTTATGTAAGACGCTTATTCCTATCAACAACTTGGTATTTCCAAGAGTCTTTGCACTGCGAAACATCTTTCAGAAGCTTATTAATGATTTTTACAAGGGGATATATAGTTAACACCGTAGCCGAGGGTTCTTTTGATCATATATAACGAGGCAAATCTTATATAATGTTAATAATGTTGGGAAAATGTGAAGGTGGCTACAGATTTAACATCAAGTAAAAATAATTGGTTAAAAACCAATGTGTTTGCATTATAAATAAGCCGCCTGTGGGTTGGCTTAATTGGCTACTTGACAGTTTTCAGAAAAGTATTTTAAAATGTGCGTTTGCTTATTTTATGTATCTCACATTATTTTGTTTCTAGAAAAATGTTAATTATTAGAAAAAACACGTTTATAACGAAATTAATTTGAAATACGCGCGTAAACGGTAGGTCACGTGACTTTTGTCGTTGGTGACATAAAACAACGAACCGAATTATTATAAAGCCAACTTAAGCGAAAGGATAAAGTTTTAAAAATATATTTTGTGAAAATGTCTAATTATAAGACGTGTGCCGTACCAATGTGTAGAAGTACGACGATCAAAACTCCTGAAAAATTATTTATACACGTTCCTAAAAATCATCAACATCGAAAGAAGTGGTTGCAGTTGGCACGTCGAGATTCGAAGTTAACATCTGTCCACTTTTGGCAGATTTGCACTATCTGCCTTTAAATATCCCGCCTCCATTTAGTGCAACTTCTCACGAATACAATTATGGTAAGCTTTCGAGTCGTTTATTTTGACTACGGAGATGTTTGACAACTTTGTATTTAGGCTGCAGTGATGTCACACGTAAATCAGTCATGGCCGCTAGCGTTTGGGTTCATTGGAGCCACAGGTAAAAAAAACGACGATGTTATTTTCCAAAAATAAAGTACTTATCATATTTTTTATTGCAAATAAAACTATGTGCAGTTATTTTTTTAGTGTTAACTACCATATTCAACACTTTTTATATTTAATTGTTACAACTGTCAAGTAGCCAATTCTTAGCGTCTGCAGTTTGCCACTTTTCAACTCTATTAAAATGCTTTGAGAGCTTTAAAGTGACATGTTCATTTGAGACGTCTCATTAAAATATTAAGTTTATAATATTTTAATGAGACGTCTCAAATGAAAATTATATGATAATATAAAGGATGCTTTTGCGGCTTTACTTAAGCGTGCGTGCTTCACAGGGCTCCGCTACGCTCGCTAATGCTACGCGAGATTGGCTACGCGCTCGTATGCTACGCAAAAAGACTTTGGCGTTATTTCGCCGTAATTCTTAGTTTATTTGGTGCTTGTTGTGAATAATCATTGAATATTTCTATACTATCTTTCTTTTGCAATGGTCTTTCAAATATTTTAGACAAGGTCAAATCAATATCTACACAAAAAATAAACCGCTACATAAAAACGAAAACGTTACATCGACGACGAACAAGACAAAAATATCCGTTCCCACTCGTGTCTAACAGTTTTCACAAATCCCAAAATGCAGTTGGGTTCTTAAATCGATAACTTTGCTGAGTCTCTGTTACGGACATCCTGTAGGGTGCGCCACAGCAATAATCCTTTGACGCGCCGGTATCCTCCGGCAATTGGCAATATTCCGCTTCCCTATATAAAAATAGAATAATACGGTTATAAATAGGTTACTTTTGTTAATGTTTTATGTTTATTATGTAATAGCCAAATAAATGATTATTTTCTATTTTATTATTAGTTCATCGAGCTGTTATTAACACGTCAGCCGGAATTGTCCCTTCAGAGCATTATTTAAGTATGGTGTGCTTTTGATTATACCTATAACAGAACCATTGAAGCTCGGCCATAGTGGTAGGCACCTAACTCAGTCTTACGAATGCGCTTACGAGCGCGCAGCTCTTTTCTGAGCCGGTTAATAGTAAAGCCACGCGTCCACTGGTTTGGAATTGTAACGTACGGAGCGGACATATTTGTCGAGTAGTATTGATTTCTATGGTACAGCGTGCACTAGATCGGCGCATCTATGTATTTACATAAAAATCAATACGATGCCATCGATATGTCCGCTCCGTACGCTCCGATTCCGACCCAGTGGACGCTCAGCGATAGTCATCGATTCAAAACAATTATAAACACCCCTTGTAATAAAAAAAAAACATTTGAAATATTTTTTATTTATTGGACACGAGAATAGATATAGTGCGACAATTGGCTCGTTAACAGCTGCAGTGAACTGTTGCAGTTGTTTACGCCGACCTCGGACCATACGCAAGCTATGCTTGAAACAATTTAAAATAAGTGCAATTTAATTTGCGTTTTACTATTAATTATTGGCTCAAAGCGTCGAATTAACCAGGTATTTATTAATTAACGTAAATGAATGTTGCTTTAATATAATTTGACAGCGTAATATTTAAGTAGCGTCCTTATTGAGAGCATTCGCGTGTAGTGAGCATTCGGCGCGAACATCAAGTGGAGTGTCAGCTTTGTAACGCTTGGCTCAATGTCCAAACCACTCGAATATTCACACGAATGCTCTCGATGAGGTCGCTCCTTCACGTTAATAATTAGACAATTCTATGTATTTTGCATTCACGGTACTGACGTAGGTGAATGTTTAACTATTATTCTAGTATTATGTAATCCTTCGCTGCAAGATATATGTATTGGTGACTTGTAAGTACAAACAGCAACAGTCATAACTATTCATGGTGGACCTTATTACTAAAGGCATAAGGCCTACCGACGGACAGTTTTCAGCGTGGGCGGCGGCACGAGTACGACGTTTTTTGATGTGTACATTATGCGGAAGTGGGTCAGCATGTTTGCGTCATCCAATTGTAAATATAACTAAATGGTATAATAATAATAATAATAATAAGCCTTTTTATTTCCTTATCAGTTAAGTACAATTTCCTTATTACTAAGATGCGTATTAGTGTTTACCTTACTTTAGTTTTGTTAGTAGTAGTATTTTAAAAGTAAAAATTAATATGTATAATATTTATCCGATAGGAACCCCTTCTAGGGTGTAGGCCTCCTCCAATTCGTTCCAGATTTCTCTTTCTTCCGCCTTGTAACTAAATGGTATACCCTTGAAATATTGAAGCGCATTTCCTAGAAAGTTCTACTACGCCTAATTTTTTATTTCATCGATCGGCCTTTCTACGTGTAAGCGCTTTATTTATTATTAGTTAAAGCATAATTCTAGTGGTAGGGCAACAGCTTGGAGGGTCTTAAAGATGTTCGCAGGTCCCTCTAACGCCGCACCAACAGCAACTCCAAGATATTTAGCATTACGGGGTTGAGTTAGTTCAGAGGTCCTATCCTACATTGTCTTTGTACCTATTGGCATCGTATTGTTTTTATTTATCGTATTATTTTGCTGCCAAAATGTTACCAATATTATAAAGTTGATACGTTGACTACAATAGATGCAAAAACGGGGGAATTTTATGAAAGCTTCATGAAACAAAAGCTTCAGAACGCAATTTAGTCCGAAAAACCTTCCGAATCCAGGTATTGGAAAGTTTGTAAAACATTAAATTAAATTTTCGAGAATTGCTGCAAATATTAAAATTTATCACAAATATTTGCAATGCAACGGCCCACCCACTAGCAATATCGATGGGCGAGGCATAGCGGCATCGACTTTACAGGGTGTATCAAATACACACTGCGTTTCAGTAATTTCAATGGTCTCGTTGTGGATTAAACGATTCAACGAAAACTACGACCTGTATTTATAAGGACAAATTATTATGTTAAATATTATTACAAGGCGTGTTATAAGTGTTAACAAATTAATTTTTGTGGTGATGATTTCCTAATCATTATCTATGTATGTGTAGGTACTATTTTTGAAATATCACAGGCATCAAAGTGTATGGTATCTCATGTTAGGACAACATAAGTCTCAAAAGACTTATTGGCATTAAATTTCAAGGACACGTTTATTTGTAATGGAAATAAAACAACTGACCTTTTCAAATATGTTTGCTAGCAATATAAAAATGTAAAGTTGTAATCCTTATACTTGGGATTGTTACATACTTGTTTATAGGCTGTTGCCTCACGCGGTATTTTTAAAGCGCTTGTCAAGCGGCGAGCGAACACATTTTCCGACCATTACTAACACCATCAATTCTCGTTACAACGAAGCAAACTACTGAAGTGAGCTGGTTAGGTTTGCACTCCAGAAGTTATAACTGGCTTGCTTGCGTAAGAGCAGGCTGTTTAGCAAGTGCGGGTTACGACGAGATATTGGAATTAATGGAGCAAAATAAAACTCCAACTCCAAGCTCCTATATCGATAAAATGAGTTACATTTACATGCATTTCGCCGTTAACTAGTGATCGTTTCCAGCTATGTTAGTATTATTATTATATTTATAAATAGGTAACACAAAACACACTTCGAATTGGGATTAATGCATAATGCGTCAATGCCACCCAAAAGAAACTGATGCGTTCCATTTTTTTTTCAGCCCGTCACGCTCACAAACGTATGTTTTTATGATGCTTGAAAATTTCGAATTACACTATTGAGTCGTTAATTGGGATTGTTCATATTTTTTATATTACTCTAATTTGAAAACCATTTCGAGGAATAGGGTTTTAAAGCCTTTCTGCATTATTAAGTTTTTGAAATATTTATCTACTTATTTCGGACATTTCAACAAAAGTATATTTGACCTTTGTTTGACTTTCGTTTTTGGCTTGAAGCCCACCTAGAAACCGCTTGAAATAGAATGTTTTATTACACTATTACAATTACTTTTTATCATTAGATATCATTTAATTGTTGTAATTTATTAGAAAATGCCAACCCAAATTTAAAATAATCATGTCATCCATAAAATGTCTGCTAAATAAGTAAAGATATTAAAACAAAACTATTGGGTCAAATACAAATAAATGAAATCGGTCTCTTGATATTACCTATTCTTTCGAATTAGAATGTAAAACCCGTGAGTTATTTTTTTTGGTCTATCCCAATTACCGTTAGGCTACCATTGCACAGTGTGATAGTTATTATTGTCTCTTTGTCAAACCTCTCTAGATAATTAAGTAGTTAACTCCAATTTTGTAATAATTGAAGAAGAAAAATATGATAATTTAAATTTTAAATTCTTTTAAATCGAAGCGCGGAGTATTAAGTTAATCGAAAAGGGGTTTGTCCTTTTTTATCCTCCGATAATAAAAAAACGCTTTATAAACAAAACTGAGAGCGGTCACTAGAATAGGAATCAAGTGATAATATATTTATCTATAATTTAATATTGCACCAAAAAATCCTAACTCGTATAATAACTCTACGTAAGTCTTTAATTGTTATGTCCATAGCTTAAGGAAATTATTGAAATAACCGTAGTTTTGAAGAGGGTAATGTTTTTGACAAATATATTTGTATGTATGTAGGAGTCTATGTATGGTGCTTTTTACAATCGTAAAAGCTGAACGGATGGCACAATTTCAATAAAGGAGGCGAAGCATCGCGCGTCACTAGGTACTTTAATTTTTAACAAGCAGTAGAAATTGTAGATTTCTAAATACATTATAAGTACTACTTGTTTGTATATACGAGTATATAATATTTGTAATCACGTTATCAAAAAAGGCTCTGACGATTTCAATAAAATTTGCGATACAGGGGTTTATGTGGGCGAAAAATCGATCTGTCAAGGTGTCTTCGGGAAAATTCGTTTCCAACCCGAACGACGCTCGGTCTCCCAATTACCTACTGTAACTAAGACAGCTAACATACATAATATAATGGAAAAAAACACCTTTGGATTTTAGCTGGCTTCTGATTAAACTTAATACAAGGTAAACGCAGGTATCAACGACCCCCTAATGAAATTTGGAATAAATAGTTATTTTTAAGAGTAAGTATGCCAGCCATTTAAAAAAATGTAATTTTGCAAATTAGGTTTATAATAATTATTATTTACAAAATTTTAAATGCTTTCAAATAATCTTGTGAAAAATAATTAATTAAGTGCCTTAGTCGACTGTTTGTATTACCGACCCATAACTTATCGGCTGTGAGGCTATGAACAATTTTTATGAGGCTATTATCGATTGTGAGAAAGTCAACCATTATCACCAAAACAAATGTCATTTTGGTAAACCGTATGTGAAATTAAATTGATTTATTCGGTTCGCTATAATATATTAATGTATCAAAAGCACAAGACCGGTCTGAGTGGAGAACCTTGGGGGAGGCCTATGTCCAGCAGTGGACGTCTTTCGGCTGACATGATGATGATGATGATGGTGCTATAATATATTATCATTTTAATAAATGAGCTATTAGTAAAATGATTTGTACTATATCGATCTATGAATAATGTAGTCATCTCCAGTCAATTCTCAACATTAAAACCAAAATACTAGACAAAATATTGTATGTCACTAATAGATTTTGAACAAATCTGAGTGTTTCCTTTTAAAAATTCCAACAGAAAAGTGATAAATACAAAATACTACGTGGCGGCCATTACCGATTTATGGGTCGGTGATTGCTGCCACTACTAAAATTGTAGAAGCTATCACAGCCATTTTTATTTAAATTATCATACGAAATTACTTTTTTGCATAAAATGCGATACAAAATCGAAAATATATGTGGAATCGAATACACTTGTAACCTAACACGATGGTTAAGTACATCGTTTATTAAGTATTCAATGTCTTACGTAGAAAAGTTAGGTAGGTGCCTGCAGAAATAATGCATAATGCATTACTTGAGTCAATGCCACCCAAAAGAAAGTGATGTGTTCTATTTTTTTTTCACCCCGTCACTAACGTATGTTTTTATGATGCTTGAAAATTTTGAATGACACTATTGAGTCGTTAATTAGGATTGTGCATATTTTTTAATTACTCTAATTTGAAAACCATTTCGAGGAATAGGGTTTTAAAGCCGTTCTGCATTATTAAGTTTATGAAATCTCTACCTATTTCGGACATTTTGACAAAAGTATATTTGACCTTTGTTTGACCCTCCTAGGTGTATCTTACGGGTTAGGCGAAAACCGCTTGAAATAGTATGTTTTATTACACTATTACAATCACTTTTTATCATTAGGTATCATTTGATTGTTGTAATTTATTTGAAAATATCAACCTAAATTTAAAATAATCATGTCGTCCATAAAAAAACTGCTAAATAAATAAAGATATAAAAACAAAACTATTGGGTCAAATACAAAATTAATGAAATTGGTCTCTTAAAATTACCTATTATTTCAAATTAGAATGTAAAAACCGTGAGTTATTTGTTTTGGTCTATCCCAAAGCCTACCTTGTATTTTAGGAAACGAAGTCATCAAACAAGCATCAAAACCAGCACTGCCAGCAAGGGTTACTGAGCTGTAAGCGCTGTCAGAGCAAATGAGATTTCAATTACGTTGCTAACAATCACGACGGATATTGAATACCTGTGCTGCTACGCACGGCGAACACAGTGCAGCCAACATATTCAAAGGAAGATAAAGCCTAAAGGCACGGTGCATGTGTGGGCGCAGCATATGCTTGATATCTACCTGTACACGGCTACACACGCAAATACATGCCCAACACTCAATCAATTACTGCGCTCCGTAATGTGTATGCTGTTAGTTAATTAATGCATAATCACTAACCGACAGATCCCCTCAAAGGGCGAACTAAATTAGTTTCAGTTTACGTCAAGGGCTTTAGTCAAAGTCAGACGACCACCAAACTAAGTATAACTAATTTGAACTATGGCACTTTCATAGGTACTGTCTCATCCCTCTCAAGACATCCCAAGTCGATGTTGTGACAAATCAATGTTATCGTATTTGTTCGTTTAAGTTCTCTTTCTCAATTAGAACTTCTCTAACTTAAAACGAGGTCGTACGTTTGATTACTACATGTTTACATCCTGTATTTATGACATGGAGAACGCATAAGCATACAGGTGATGGTAAACGGTAGCTGAGACCCGTATTAGCAAAATATTACGACGCCAGGACTTAAATACACGTTATTATAAACCGCGCAGGGACACCCAGTTACATTTAAACTAGTATGCGGGGTTATTTGCGTTCAATCCAATACGATAACTCAATATTCCTTATTACTGACTGGGGTAGATAATAATATACAATTACGGGAAACGCTGCTTGTAGGTTCCCGCAAGTGAGTGCATCGTGTATTTAAGGGTTTTAACATGCAATCGTTCTTGCATAATACAGCTAACAGCAGTTCAATATGACGTGACAAATACCGTTGCTTGTCCAATTTAACTAAACTGATTTATTTACAAGATACCGGTGCAATAACATGGCTGCGTTTATCGCGTGACAAAGTTTTTATAAGGCATCCGTCGCCTTTTGACACTTTAATAAGTATGACAGTGACGGATTTTTTATCCACATTACGCAGACGCAGCTATACTAGGCCCACAGACCCTAAATAAAGTAAAAGTAGTAATTGTTTAGACGTCCCCTATTCATAAATTCATTTTGGTCGAGTTGCCCGTCACAAATCTCATTTTTGACGTAGCTATCTTGAGACGAGCATTACAATCGAGATCAGTTTATATATTCCATTCGCATCATAAAATAATGTATGGGAACTTGAACCCCGGTAATTCTGTATTAAGCCAATGTATTACCCTCGAGTCCCATTCATCCATAATCGTGTATTCTGAAGCTGCAGTAATACAATTTAATCCTATTCAGGCTTCGGCTGTTAACAGGAATTGGCATGCGTTTAACACTCCATACGAAGATCAATTGCAATTACCTAAAGAGGTTGTAACATTGCAGATAATCATGATCAATTATTTTAAGTACCGAAGATTATACAATAATAGTTAAGTAGAATAATCACACGTAACTTGAACCTTTGTGTAACCCGCGTGTGTCATCAAAAATGCCCGGGAGTGTGGGGCATTAGCATTAAGTAACGGTGTGATTCAAATATGGGTTTCTCCTGGCATTTAAAATTCAGGCTGCATTACATTTAGTTATGTTTGATTCACATTGAGCTGCTATTATTATTTACCATAGTAATTGGACGCTTGGCACAACTTCAGTAATCACTGAAACATCTAATCCGATGAAAAGGGACTCTCTTGTCTAGAATCAACTTGTATACAATAAATAAACGAGTTTTATGCTGTCATTTTCGAGATGATTGCAAATTCCTTTTCATCTCATTTTAGTTTATGCTTTTACTATAAATTAAATGTTACATTTTATACTTACCTTAAAATGAAATACCTACAGAATAGTAAGACGAATTTTAAATTGTCCTGGTTTCAAACCCCGGTTAGGGCAGATATTTGTGTGATAAGCGCGAATATTTGATTCTGAGTCATGGTGGTTTTCTATGTATAAGTATTTATATCGTTGTCAAATACACATAGTACAAGCCTAGAGCTTAGTTTGGGTCAAGTTCAATTGGTGTGACATTGTCACCTGTTTTTTTTTGTGTGATGAGCGCGAATATTTGTTCCTGAGTCATGGATGTTTTCTATGTATTTAAGTATACATATATTTCTCTATATAAGTATTTATATCGTAGTCTATCACCCATAGTACAAGACTAGAGCTTAGTTTGGGACTAGGTCAATTGAAGTGACAATGTCCCCTGATTATTATTATTTATTTAATAAAATAAAATAAAGTTAAAGCTTACTCAATGGCAAATCGCTTGTCGAAATTTAATGGATTTGTCTTTGTCTACTAATGGAGACGCTCGAGCATCCACGAGACATAGCGCATCTGGTTTAATTAACGGACAATATTAAAATCTGGTCACCTCAATAAGTACTCCAGTAAAATTGGGGATTCAAACTACGGCGTAGTTTGCGTCAAACCCGGTAGCACTGATTTTTGGAAAAGTACAAAAAGTCATACAAATTTCGTGTGAGGTCTTGAGCTCTTTAAGGAATTGGGTCGTCGCTTGAGAGAGGGGCTGCGACCCTCGTTCCAGGACTTATTTGGTTCGGCAGGTATCAATTGCCGTTCAGCGCGGTAATGCTGCTGGAATTATGGGAACCTTGAGCCTGGTACTTTGCGTGTGTTGAGGCTTAGGCGTGTTTTTTTTGTTGTTTTCATTTTGCTTATAAATGTGAATTAGTATCTAGTTTTTAAGATCATTGGATTGGTTGGATTTTTATTGCATGACTGAATGAGAGTGTTTGAATACACAGTTTACAGATACATATCAAAAATATCCTAGACTTAAGAAATTACCTTTAATAAGCCCAGACACTACTTAAATAAATACATCTTGGTGACCAATGAAATCATTTACAGCATAATATGCTCTACGCAACAAGCAGCACTTGATGCGAGACTGAAATTTATTGAACGGCATGTTGAAGATATCAGATATACAATATACGAGTAAATCACGTATACAGATCCGCAAACGAAGTGCTTCCCAACTAAGGTGACCTGGAAGAGCGAGCTTGTTCCTATTTGTATATTTAAATTTTGAACGTCGCAGCTATAAATGAGATAATAATAGAATTGAGACTAGACCCAAGATTATACTTTGACTAAGCTGTTTAATATGAATGGTATTAGGTAAATCAAATAAGTACTAATAAAACTAACAATCCGTTTTTTTTAGCCTGCGCCTGTCTGCGTTTCCAGCATAAATTAGTTCCGTAAGCAATCATATGCAATAGCTAGTATTTGTATGCAAACGCACGACCGGACAGAATTAACCGTACTCTAGAGCTTAAATTTCAACCTCCCCGAAAATGAGGAGTGATATGCATATGCATCGAAGCTTTCATCTGGGCGTGTTACGAACCGTATTTAACAATGCGGTTAGCCTAGTTGGTAGCCATCCTGCCTACGAAACTGGCATTCCCAGGTTTGATTCCCGATTGACTAGGCATAGGGAAGATTTAATAAATCGATCTAGTCTTAGGCTAATCGTATATTCCTGAGACACTTGCAGCCAACGCATTTAAGTTTTCCTAACACACCCAGTGAGTGCGCTTTTACATGACGGGAGCCAATTAAGGATCGTACTCATAAACTTATCTCGGCTGAGATGTCCATGTCAAGACACGCCAAAGTAAACGTGAAAGAAAAAAAATACTGAAGTTTTTAAACCATCATGAGACGTAACTAAACCCTATTTATCCTATTACTCAAACAGTCCGCTTTTATAAACTTCTACTACGCAGTAAAAAATACTAACTACGTCCTTCGTAAAATAAATTCTTTACGTAAGAAAATAGCTTTTGCATTTAATATTAATGTGTCACATGCAGCGCTACGTCGGCCGACGCGACGTGTAATATATCAGCCACCGGAAAACCAATAATCGAATTGGTTGAAGTAGTTAATTGATACAAACGACTTCAACGATGCATCATTTTGCGGTTAATAACTAGGTGCATGCATAAACTGGCGCCTTTATTCACAAAATGGGGTAGGCAGAGGGACAGAATTACCAACACTTCTAAAAACTAATTGATAGTTTTGAAACCTCATTATGCACAATTAGGCTAAAATGTGTACCAGTGTATTAGTGACAGGTTGCAGCCATTGCCTAACATTACTACACGCGTTTTTTCCCTTAGTCGCCTCTTACGACCTCAACGGGAGGACATGGATTGGCACTATTCTAACCCGGCAATCACACAGTTGATAATAAATAAAAAATCTGATTAAAGATATCTTAGAAATAAATCTTCGGCGTTTAAAAGGCTCCCACAGAACACATTATATTGATTTGTGAATTCATGCGAAACCTCAATCAAACGATTACACATTTCATATTTTTCGTTTCATCCACTTTCATAACTAAGATTTCATAACTGGTTATGAATAAGGATTTTTATTCACTGTTTCATAACCAGTTATTAAACAAGACTATTTTTTCCATTTTCATAACCAGAACCTAGATACCACTCTTATTTCAAATCAATTGGACAGTGTCGACGGAGCTCCGCTCACGCGGAGCTCCTATTTCTGGGTGGCTTGGCCCTACGGGCCTGCTGCAAAGCTAACATAACCTAAACCTACCTAGTTTCTGATTATGAAAATGGAAAAAAAGTCTTGTTTAATAACTGGTTATGAAACAGTGAATAAAAATCCTTATTCATAACCAGTTATGAAATCTTAGTAGTGAAAGTGGACTCAACCATATTTTTTTCGTGGCACGAATAAAATTGTCCTAGGGACTTCCGAACGATATGAATAATTAATTTATCGATAAAATGTACTTTCTTGGGACAGTTTTATGAACATGCAACTTGCATACCTATTATAGAGAATAAGGTCCATATAGGTTGATTAATAAAGATAACGGTTTTCGTTCAGTCTTGTCCGCTCAGGAAGATTATTTGATGGAAATAATATTACGCGTAAAAACGCCGCCTAGAAAACAGAGTGTTGTGAAAATTTAATAAATTTATGGTTAAGAACTTCTCCGAATAAGTACACGCGGGTCTAAGATCTTCTGTACTAAATATGATATTGGTAGCTAAGTAATATAATATTAAGAAGCATTCGAATACTGAATAGCACAAAAGCAGCCGTTGGAAGAATAATTAGTTTTACGACACTTTGAAATAATATTTTAAACGTTTAACGATGAATTGAATATCGGAAGGTAGTCCCTAATTAATTGGAGTTTTTAGCACAAACACTTCTGTCTGTAAATATGTAACTAAGACGGAGGTTGGTTTTAAAAATAAGTCCCGTTTACTTAACACATCATATTTAAGTTGTCAACGTCTGTCGGTTTATCCGTGTCTTATGGGCGCCACAGACTAAAATCCGGAGTGACAGACCTGGGTGGACGCAGATGTCTTTTAAAGTTATATAAGTACTTACGTCTCATTAAGCATTTAGTAAGTGTCATAGGAACCGTGCCGCGAGCTCCGTTAAAACGTATGCCTCCCTTAAACCTGACATTGGCGAAATCACAGTGGCCAAACAAATGTCATATATGCCACAGAACAAAGATCTATTCATACCAAAATACTTGCGTCTTTGTTTTTATATTATATCATCAACATCGGCCGGCACGGTTAGTCCCTTCACTCGTTGTCTTAGTAAGGTGTATTTCAACCATGCTGAGTTTTATAAAATCATCGTGGACTTATTAGAGAAATAAGCCCATGCATATCATATGCGAGGAAAAATTTTCACTGGTTGCTAACAATTGAAATTGTTTTCTAGTTAAATCAGCAGCAAAATTTCTTAGCAATGGTCTCCTCTTGGGAAGTGCTGGTGGTTATTTGACGTGAAAAAGTTCCCGTTACGGCCAATGTTACGGCCTACTAACTGAATAAATCTCTTGAGTTGAACACGGGTAATTATTCTCGAGATAAAGGAATGATGTGAGCTACGTTATTAACTGATTACACTTACTACTTACTTATCAAATTTGGATAAGTAAGTAAATAAACACGTATTTCTTAGGTGGTATTTTTCAGGTCCTGTTTATTTAACATGGGATGTGGCAACAGAAAATAGATGTCTTAGTCCCAGTAAACTAGTAATGCAAGCCCTCAACCAAATCAAATTTAACTCACATGTATATGTAGTTTCATTCAATCTATTAATTCATAGCAACTCTTGTTAATTGACGTAAAATAAGAAGTAAGTACAATGCACTAAAATGTCTACAACTCATATTCCGTAAAACCTGGTAACTATGGTCCAAAATCTTCCAACTATAGTCCAAAATTAATGACCAAAAGTACAAGTTCCCATTATCTTTAGTTAAGGAAACGTGTTGTTTTATAGACATTTCTTGTTGACTAAAGTTTTAAAATGCTTATACTTAAGTAATCTATGAGGAATTAAAGAAATTAGACTTGGACCACAGTTGAAGTACCATAGTTACCAGGTTTTACGGTTATACAAACATTAAGTTTAAACAATTCAATTAATTAACAAGTAAAAACACATTGTACACAAGTAGTCCAGCTCTTGGAGAAGCCTTGCGCACTCCAGCTCCACAATGTTGGCAAATGGTATTGGGAAGTTTACGGAAGCACTGTATAACAATAGAAAATGTAAATTAAATTATATACCAAATCTTCTAAAGATTGACTTTAATTGTAAACAAAATACATTATTTATTAACTTATATACTCGTTCATCTATCAATGCTTTTCTAAATAAAAATATTGTTTTATACAGAGGTTACCAGATTAGGAAAGCTTGCGTTTTCCCCATTAAATTAGCAAACATTTAAATTATTTAACTTACGTTTAACGATAAATAATTTAAACCATTGTAATTAATAAATCTCTGTATCTATTCATACAGGCAATCTTAAGTACAATCTGTCACACAACTCATGCGAAATATGTAGCTACCCTAAAATACTTATGCGACTATATATATGACGATTATTTTTTTAATAATTAATAAATAATAAATAATCCATCAATCAATCAGTAATTTTATTATATTTAATCAAAAAATTTACCACTATGAGGCCGACTAGAGGACCTGACGCGGTTAGCGAGTAAGTTGGCAAATTGGCTTTTGCATAAGTGTCTTTATAGTGTGCGTTCGCCCGCGACTCCATCCGCGCAGAAAAATAAAACCAATTTTATGTTACTCAAGGATAATGTAGCTTTCTAATGGTGAAAGAATTTTTGAAATCGAACTAGTAATTTAGGAGTTTAGTACAAACATAAAAATACAAAAAACTAATTTTGCCTCTTTGTAATTTAGCGTAGACGTTGAAATTTGTGTTAAATGAAATATAAATTACAAATGTGCAATCACCCCCGAGTTACTCGGTTTTTTCGAAGATTAAAAAGTATTTGAGGTGTTTAACGTGTGAGATCTGTAAATTTGGTGGTCTGATTTTAATATTCATACTTTTAGAGTTTTAATACCGCAAAAGAAAAGACTGTATAGATGAATTCCCCAAAATTTTCTTTCTCCGGTATTTTTAGTTCCATTCGCGTTTTTCCCCATTTCCTTTATTTCCTATACGTTATTTCTACCAACAGATAATTTCGTCACACGCTTTTTTTTCTACTCGTTATTTTTGCTACACGCATCTTTACCACTGCAATTTTTCACCAATCTGTTTTATTTACATGCGTATGCTTTCCCCGTAGAATATATTTCCACTGGTTTATTTTTGTCACACGTTTTAATATCTAATCTTTTAAGGGATTCACCAACATAGGACCGACCATATTATTGATAGAATATATTATAGTAGTTACGTTTAATTGTATTGTATTTGTTCGCTCTTTATTAGATAAAGGTAGTTACAGCGTAGCGTAATGTTCCCTTGTAACGCTGAAATGTAGCCGAGAGCTAGGTGCAGGATGAAAACCAGCGCTGCGCAGCTGACCCAGCTCGCAGCATATGCTGAGACCTGAGCCTGTTGTCACAAAAATGTATATGTAAAGTGCTGACATTTAAACTGTGTTAATGTTTTCTTATTTGTGACAATAAATCATTTTTTATTTTATTTTTTATTTATAGATAAAATGTGTAAGGTTCATTATCTGTACTGAAATATAAGTAAACATTGACATTAATTAAGAAAATATTGTTATAATTTATTTATTTTTATTATGATGGACGAAGTTAGGCCAGCTTTCAACTGCATTATCATATCTGATAGCATATTTAAGTTCCTATTTTTACGTACCTAAGCTAAAGTACAGTTTTTGTTTTATGTCCTCCTAAGTCTACATGATTAACCGTGTTTTAATAATAAATATAAAACTAACTGCTGGTCTTTTCCTTTCCACGGATAAATAATTGAAATTATCCAAGTGATAAGTCGTTTCGTTACTACTGTCAAGGACCGTAAATACCTATTCATATTCATATTCATATTCATATTTATACCTACCTAATAATAGTTCTTGCCAGGGTGACGGCACCAGTGTTGGACACTTTAAGCTGACAGGCACCGTAATGGACACTTAACTCTTAATTCAA
This sequence comes from Acleris emargana, assembly GCA_927399475.2. Lineage (NCBI taxonomy): Eukaryota > Metazoa > Arthropoda > Insecta > Lepidoptera > Tortricidae > Acleris > Acleris emargana. The sequence goes on along the minus strand of OV656835.1, from coordinate 90,692,806 downwards.
AGATCATAAGGTCATAAATTTATTGTTGCAAAACAAATGAATAACCTTTATCATCTGTAAAATAAGAATCAAGTGTCCATCACTGGTCCTTGTCCATTACTGGTGCGATCACCCTACTGTGTAACAGAAAAGTGACGGTAGCGAAAGACGGGACACATAAGTTCACTAAAGTGTAGGATTAGGGCTTTTAGTGTTAGAGCGAACTTATCTTTGCATAACATCTGATAACTTTTTGACATAGCCCAATGGTCTCGTTTTTGCAATATTTTACATGAAAATGTTTTGGTGGGATCAATTACAACATTTACAACTAATTGCATTTGCTCGAGCCCCGCCCGCTTAGTATTCATGCTAAAACATGGTAAATATGCGTCTAGCGTAAAAAAAGATTAGATATTAAAACGTGTGACAAAAATAAACCAGTGGAAATATATTCTACGGGGAAAGCATACGCATGTGAATAAAACAGATTGGTGTAAAATTGCAGTGGTAAAGATGCGTGTAGCAAAAATAACGAGTAGAAAAAAAAGCGTGTGACGAAATTATCTGTTGGTAGAAATAACGTATAGGAAATAAAGGAAATGGGGAAAAACGCGAATGGAACTAAAAATACCGGAGAAAGAAAATTTTGGGGAATTCATCTATACAGTCATTTTATTATATTTAATCAAAAAAATACCCCTATAGGCCGACTAGAGGACCTGACGCGGTTAGCGAGTAAATTGGCCAATTGGCTTTTGCATAAGTGTCTTTATAGTGTGCGTCAGCCCGCGACTCCGTCCGCGGAGGATAATAAAACCAATCCTATGTTACTCAAAGATAAGGTAGCTTTCTAATGGTGAAAGAATTTTTGAAATTGATCCAGTAGTTTCGGAGTTTAGTACAAACATAAAAAATACAAAAAACAAATATTGCTTCTTAATTTAGCGTGTAGACGTTGTGTGATTAATGAAATAAAAATTACAAATGTGCAATCACCCCCGAGTTACTCGGTTTTTTCGAAGATTAAAAAGTATTTGAGGTGTTTAACGTGTGAGATCTGTTTTGGTGATCAGAGCCTCTAGTGTATTTTTACATACACAAAAACGTCTCGATCGCGTTTGCGTTTCTCGTATAAATAACATGGTCACTTACGCGATCGAGACGGTTTGCCGCGAGAACAGCAACTTACACTCGAGGCACTGATTTTAATATTCATTTTTGAAATCGGTCGAGTAGTTTTGGGGTCTATTTCTATTCTTAGCGTTTAAAACCATGTCGTTTTCGACCTATTATTGTATTGATTTTAACTCAGCTGCCATTCAACTGTCACGTAAATAAGAGCTATCAAAACGTTTACAAAACGATAACAGGTCAAAGACGATATGATTTTTCCCGCCTAGAATAGAGGACCTGACCACCTTACTCAGAGACGTTATAGAAACAATTGACTCGTTCCTTTTTCAACTTGTGTTTGAAATATCTTCACTACACTGCTTGCGCTTTCGCTTTCGTTATACCCAAAGAGAGTTTCTGTGGCCTTATACATTTGATGTTTTATGTCTGGATTGGAATTTGTCAAAGTAAAAAAACGTAATATGCATGTAATGAAACATTAGAGACTAGTTTAGTGATGCGGCACCACTATGCCACGTGTTTATCGATACTTATTAATCTGTAACGAAAACGTGTAAAGACGCATTTCATCCTGTGGGACCTGTGTGTTTTATTGTAAATAAGGTTCTATTAAAATAAAATAAACAAGTGTACGTATTAAAATCTATTTAATTGGCCTAAAGGGTAACAATTGAGACTCATTTCTGAGTCTGATTTTGACATCTTGATTCGTCATCTGATTTTAGAATAATAATATAGAAACAACTGTGAATTATGACGGCATTAATGATTAAAAATAAAAGTTTTGTCGATTCTTTTATTGAAGTAAAAAAATATCTAATCAACTTTATGACATAAACGTGGGATTTAAAAGATACACGTGGAATTAAAATGTTCGTACCTATTTATTTACCCATTTTCATGACTAGGAACACATTGAAAAAATTGTCCCTATTTTTCTATAAACTGTAGATTCTAATGTCACTCCGATTTAATAACTTCATCACGCGACCAAAATCTATTACTACACTTGTAGCAGAAGACTATTCGATACCAACAAATATATGCCGAATAGCCTAGTAGTGTAAAGTGTGTAAGTCATTTTTCTGATAAAAACTGCAAACAAAACCAAGGATAACCGACGCTAGTTTTACAATTTAACTAAAATATAAACGTCACAAGTTTAGACATTGCTGTTACTACACCCTACCTTATTTCTCTTAGCCCAGGGTTCAATAATATAAAACGAAATCCGCAAAGCTTAAACGTGCCGCCCTGATTTCCAGCGTCTGAGAGAGAAGTTTGTCCTCGGTATATAACTCATAAAATCATAGAAAATTGAAAGGAAATATTTTGCGGACAAAGTTGTAACTTGTTTGAAAATAAACGTGTCGAAGCAATAAAGGCTTCAGGTCAATTATGGGTTACAACTTCAAGCTCACTTACTACTTTACTTTTTACTTTACTGGTGGTACGACCGTCTGGGACGCTATTAGCAGTGTTCGCATTGGTGTTTCGGAGTGGGGACAAGAGTAACTAGTGAAATTACTAGTGTACAATACGTACGTTTTAAATGATAGTTCTTATGCTCCACAGATATTAATTTTTTGTTTTAAAATAATTTAATAATAGCGAGTACACGCAACGGCTGATCTTGGTGAATTGTCATGCATTAACTAAAATAAAGAACTTGAATTTGGGACTCACCTTAGGTCCAGTCCAAAGTCAATCTGATATTCTACAACAATAAGGTTGAGATTCCGATAAGTTACAAATGTTTTGGCATCTCTAAGGACATTGACGACTTCAAGCCATTTTTTTTTTATTGGTTACAAGTGAACGTTCGTGACCGTGCAACGAGCATCGAGGTAGTCCACCCTAGTCCTCAGGGTTGCCAACGTATTTGCAGTCTTGATATTGTAGGTAGTCTTGGGAATGCAAACGGCTGCGGCGGGTCTCGGACCCCGTTATCAGAAGTTGACTTATGTGCTCGTTTTCCTTCTCTTTTTTCTTCTTCATTTACTAAAGGTAAGCAGTCAGTCTAGTCCAGAGCAATTCTGGACCATTTTTCTATTGTTTCTTCTCTTTGCCTTAGGGTAAAACTTCACTCAGCCCGGAGTGCGCGCCGCTCGGTGCCGACTGCCGGCGCGGCGGGCTCGGTCAGGCCGGCGCGCGACAAATACTCCGCGCTGTTGTTTGCGCTGCGAACGTACTCGATTACGTAATTATAACCACTCAGAAATAGTGCATACTTTGCAATCGGTTGCCTGAAACCTCTGGGATACCTTTATAAGGTCCAAAAATAGAAATTAGGGGTTTATGATCCGCTCGCAGTACAAAGGGTTCTGCCCTGGCGTACAAATACTGATGGAAACGTCTAACGCCTCCTCCTTTTGTAGTGCGTAACGTTTTTCAGCGGCGTTAAGGGTGCGTGACGCAAAATAAATTGGCCGCTTCACACCGTCAGCGCCTTCTGTTGACAATACGGCGCCCAACCCTGTCGGGGAAGCGTCGACTATCAAAATTAGTTTTGCCTTTGGGTTAAAATGTGCCAATACCTGTTCTAATACCAAGCAATTTTTTACTTTATCAAAAGTTTTCCTATGCTCATCGGTCCATTCCCATTTATTACCTTTCCTTAACAAGGGGCTGAGTATAGTCGAAGCCGATGGCACAAAATTTCGATAATAGTTGCTTAACCCTAAGAAAGAGTGTAGTTAACTAATATTGGATGGTACGGGCGCTCCAACTAAGTATAGCTTTGATTTTCTCGGGTGATTTTTTTAACCCTTCTCGATTGATTATATACTCTAAGTAGGTAATTTCTTCTTTAAAAAAATCACTTTTTTCCCTTTGCTAAAGTAATCCGGCGTTTTGTAATCTCTGTAGAACTTATTTTAACCGGGTGAGATGTTCGGTGTGGTCGCGACCAGTGACGAGCACGTCGTCGAGCCGGCATAGCACGCCGTCCAGCCCCGCCCGCACGGCCTCCATGGCGCGCTCGCCAGCCCGAAGCCCCAGCCACGTGAAACTTTACAGCCCGCGGTGTATGTTCACGCACGTCAACCTTTGCGACTCATCGCCTAGCTCGAATTGATCGTGAGCCATAGACAGATCTATCTTAGTAAACCGCTCACCTCCATACAATTTAGAAGACAATTATTTCACTGTGGGAAGTGAATATTGCTCCACGAGTAACTGTTTATTAACACTAACAGAGTACTCAGCACATAATCTCACTGTACCATTTTTCTTTAACACTGGGACTATAGGCGAAGCGTATTCTGAGTATTCAACAGGTCGTAGAACTCCTAACGCCACCAATCGATCAATATATTTCTCGACAGCATCGCGAAGCGAAAAAGCAATAGGACGTGCTTTAAAAAAAATAGGCTGTATGTAGTAATTTTATCACTACATGGTATAAAACAAAGTCGCTTGCGCTGTCTGTCCCTATGTATGCTTAAATCTTTAAAACTACGCAACGGATTTTGATGCGGTTTTTTTTAACAGATAGAGTGATTCTTAAGGAAGGTTTATATGTATAATACATTCCACGCGGGCGAAGCCGCGGGCGGGTCGCTAGTATTTATTAAACAAAACCTAACCTATCTGAAAACAATTTTGGATATTGTCGTTCTAGCATAACAACAGGTGTGTCTGTGTCGTTGCAATAATTAACTGGCGTTAATTGCGACTTGAATGAAGAGATAAAATCCCTGCCTAACAGCGGGCGCACAACGAACACGGCCTGCGCGCTAGTGCCGCCCGCAAATTTTACTGATAACAACACCGTTCCTACGAATGTTAATCGATCACCAGAATAAGTAATTCGTTTTTTACTGGTAGGTGACAATAGCACGTCTTTAAAATGCATTTTATACACTGTTTCAGGTATAACTGTTACTGCGGATCCACTGTCAATTTCAAGCTTTAATTTTAACCCATTTACTTTTACAGTTTCAACCATTGGTTCACCCATAACAGATCATATATGAAATAAGTCACCGTCATCATCGTTTCCGCCCTCATCATCCGCAACTGTATCCATGTAATTCACTTAAAACATCCTTCGCAGATGACCTTTTTGGTTGCACTTTTTGCACTCATATTTCGTAAACCGACACTGTGATGATAGGTTGATCCGCACGCTGAACACCTAGGCCTAACTGTTCCACTTTTCTGGTCACTACGCACGATCTTGAACAGCTGTTCGGAAGGCGCAGAGGCAGGACCCGCGGCGGCGGCGCCTGCCCTCGCGCATCGAATGTTCTTTCGTTAGCGTCAAGTCGGTTAAATCTTGAGCATACAATTTTTCCTTCTCCCTACCAGGTAGCATGTCCATTACAAAACGTTCACGCAACGCTTCTTCTATTGCAATGCGCTGCGTTTTGTAATTTCGTAGCGATGTAAAAATTGTGTCTCTCAACAAACCCGACCCGCTTCGGCGTGAAATGCTTATCCAGCAAGCCGATAATGTCGGCTAAAGGTACTTCCTGTACATCTTTAGGCAGCGCCAGGTGCGCTGCGAGCTGGTACGAGCTCTCGGTGAGTGCGCTCAGCAAAATAGCTCGTCTTTTTTCGCCCACCGTACCCGTCGTTGCACTAATTCAGTCCGCGACGAACCATTGTGGCAATCGACTTATGTAGGTACGTTTTCCATGTTTGAACGTCCAATCAAAACTTGGTAAAATCCCGAATACAGCACTGGACATATTTTTTTGTGAATGTGGGTAGTTGTCGCCACTGATATGTATGTATGTTAGCGCGAGGAACGAGTGAGACAACAGCTGGCTGGTAACACAAGGATTTATTATAAGATGGGATGCGGTGTGTAGGTGCAGCTACACACATACCTATATATATGCCAAGTTATCAAAGCTCATTTACTGGCAATAAATTCGTTTGACTGTCAACAATCTAGTGTCAAACTGTTCAAACTGAGCACCCACACACTACTAAGTGTGAGCACCTTTTTTAATATCACTTCATTTAGTGGTACAGAGAACGTGGCCTATTTTTACATGTATGTTTTTGTTGGTAATGTTTTACTAGTTGTGTTGTCCCAGCTAAAGCTTTTAAAAGCGTGTAAAACATATGAAAAAGTGTATTTATGCACTGGCATTTCCAAAAAAACCTATCTATAATCCATTGTGTTTGTTTACTACGAAACACGTTCGCGTTGATTGTGTTTGAAAACTATTTAAAAAATCCATCGCCTCGGTGCGGATGGAAGGTCGGATTTGCTTTAAAAACCGTGGGGAGTTTTTGAATGTACCGATCATTTCTGTAACTGGTTTTGAGACCTGTGTCCTTACCGTGACTTACAATTACCATACTCACTAGCGAGTCGAATGATCTGTCCCTCGCCCTCTATAAGACTACTGCCAGGTCTGCAAGGGACAGATTTTTCTACTCGGTGAATACGTTAATTGTAATTCATGGTAAGGGGACAGTATCCTTACCATGAGTTATAATTACCGTACTCGCTAGCAAGTCGAATGCTCTGTCCCTCGCACTCTTTAACAATACTGCGAAGTCTGCGAGGGACAGAGCATTTGAGTACGTTTATTGTAACTCATAGTCATAGTAAGGGTGCTGGAATTACCTCGTATTTTCTCAGTGAAACCGTTTCTGGATCAAACTTTGACGTTACTTACGTTGCATTACAAAACTATAGTAATTTTCAGAAATTAAACGATATTATTTTGTTTCAAAATATTACATGAAATTTTAGGTGAAACTTTCACTTTTGAAACTTTCAGAATATTGCAGAAAGGGTATAGCCGGGTAAGCATGGCGAAACTGCCCTTAAGTGCCCTTAGCGAAAAAAATAATTTCCTTTTACTGGGTTATTAACCTTTACATAAGTAGTGCTTTCACCAAAATTTAAGCCTCAAATCATTCAGGTTTAAAGAAAAACCGCATAAAAAGAAATAACATTTTTATTTTATTTTAGCCAAAGTACTAATCCGATTTCTTTGTAATTTGGATATGTTGTATATACAATTAAGGTCGCATTCTAAAAAAAATAATTAATGAATTATCTCTTGAAAAAACAAAAAAAAACGAGTTAATATTTTTTTTTTTAATAAAAAAAATACGTGCGAGGTTGCGACAATTTCCAAATTTACATATTTTATGTAGAATTTAATAATGTTTAACCCGTTTACCCAGTAAAAGGAAATTATTTTTTTCGCAAAGGGCAGTTTCGCCATGCTTACCCGGCTATACCCTTTAAGTGAAAGTTTCACTTTTGAAACTTACAAGCCGCCCATCACTACTCCGGGCCCGCCGAGCCCGCCGAGTCCGCCGCTCTGGCGCGCTAGCCGACCGAGCGACGTATGTGTGTTTCGTTACAGACAACGCCAGCATACCTGTAACGGTTAAGATTTTCCGAGATGAAACTGAGAAGGATGTCATTTTAAGTAATGTTATAAGGTTCATAAAGAACGGCTGGTCATCAAAAATAACAGACTTAAGAATAAAACCATTTCATATGTGTAAAACGCAACTGGCCGTTGAAAATGGAATTGTTATGAGAGGCCATAAAATAGTATTTCCGGAGATGTTACTTAACAAAATTCTAGCAAAATTGCATACTTCCCGTCTCGGTATCGTGAAAACAAGCAGAAGGTCGTTCTAGGTTTTGGTTTCCAGGAATAGACGAAGCGCTTTGTACTGGTACACAAGTGTAAAAAGATCTAAATCCCAAGTTTAAAACTCTTGTTAATCTCGGCAACAGATAAATAGGGATCGATAATATTTCCTTCATACGAATTAAGTAAAGCGACCTCTCGAGAGAATCTAAGAAACTATTCTGGCGACTAGACTATTAAAATTGACATCTAGCGAAGGTTACGGGTACCCCTCAAGTCACCTAGATGGCGCTGTTTATTTGTTCATACAACGCATGATAAACATCTGTTGACGATTTAATAATATTCAGACAATAAACAAATTTAATTCATTTATTTTCATAAAATAAATTTAAGAAAGGATTGCACAAATTCTTTTGTAGTGAGGCAATATTATTTATTAAAGCCTAACAAAGAGTGTCCAGGTAACTGAAGTCGAATAAATAAAAAATATAGAAATAAATTCAAAGGAAAGTGAGCACTATTTGCTACTCGTTACGTTAGGTTTAACTTTCTACCGAAAGAGTTAAAACTATAAGTGCGGGAAAGTTACCGCACCGACGCCTGGAAACTCACGCAGGTAACGCGAAAATTAGGAAATGGAATGCAAACGGAAATGGTCTCTAATAGTAGGTGATACGAATGATTTAGCATTGGTCTATGATGTCTCGAAAATCTCGTAGTACGCATGACGAGAAAAATCTATATAAGGGCCGACGGAGGATGATGGTAGCGTGACCTTTTTATACAGACTTCGAGGGGGTGAGTGTGGAAAATTGTCACTGGGTATTTGTATCGTCCATTTTGTCTCGTTTATTTTTATTATTTTGTGCTCTGTGTTTAATAGGTGTTGATATATTTGTGTGTCGGTCGCTTTATGTAGCGTACAGGTATCGCTACAAGTTAACGAGAATCGCTAGCACGAAGATGGTTTAGCTCTTGTATTAAACAGTGTCTATGGGAATGTGTTATAATATGGGTTTGTGTACTTTTGGTTTGTTTTTATAAGTTTATTAACTCTGTTTTGTTTTCCAGAACTCTGTAATGGCGCCTTTATTGGTAGCCAGGTACACAGAGCTCCAGGCAGCGTAATATTCGGAAAGGAAAATCTACGCTCACATTTTGGCTATGTTATGAGACCTGAAGGTGTCCACAATCAGGAAACGGATGGTTTCATCTCATTAACTGAGTTGGTCTAGAGGGTTCGTGTTACAAGGTCTCTGACGCCTTTATTCGGTTAGTCAGACAACGCTAGTGGTATTCCGTTTACTCTCTTCATAGGAATCCACGTAGACGAATCCGAACCAATTCTGGTAGTGGAGGTGGTACGTGGAATACCCATTGCGTTGGCCCCCTTATCTATACATTTATATATCGACCACGTTAGGTATTATCTCCACCTGGAAGCCAACTAAAGGTTAGCAATAGCTGGCTGATGGGTCTTAGGACTACACACAGGAAATATGGTTTCCGAAGTCGTTATTATGTTAGGTCTTAGTTGGTCTAGATGGTTATTATAGCACCTGAATAGCCATACATCACTCACACGTTTAACGGAATCGTAAAAGTCGTAGGTATTGGACCTTTAGTTGAACTAAAACATTAGACCGATAGGAAGCCAGGGTTATTAGGTAGTTAGAAGTTCTTTCATTACACCGTGAGAGACTTATAAACACGTAACGTGAGTAGCTAGACGTATGTTGACAAGGTTTGTTTCACATCGCCGCTGTCGATGACGTAACAATCAAGATTAATGAATTTGGTAAATATAAACTAGCATTTCAATTTCGGATATTTAGAAATAAGCTATAGATATTTAGTGGTTATAATTAAGAAACGTCAAATTAGAATTAGGTAGGAAATAGTGTTTGAATAGTGTTGCGTTTGTATTCGGCTAAATTTTACTGGTATGATCTATTATAAAGGTTAAGGTAGGCCTCTGTTATAGCAAGTGGAAATCTAGGTGGACGGTTAGTGGATCACTAGTTGATTAAGGGATCTTAGTTGCCCGAGTGTGTAATAAACAAAACGTCGAAATTGGTTCCGTTCAAGTTACAGTAAATTGCCATAATTTGTCCACACCAGGTTGAAGCTAAATAGGGCTGTCGAGATACGTACTGAGACATTACTAGGCAATAGGAATTGTATTCGCTGTCGGAAATAGTTATATTTATTTATAAGATACTAGGAAAGCAAATAATACAAGGTTTACACAAACTATCTTTTGCATTAGGTAGGACTAGAATCAGAGTGATACTTACGGGTTGGTCTGTTCTCTTTCAATTCATCGTTAACAATTAGGGATGTACAGTACAAACCAAGCTAAGGCTTTTCTGTTACTGGTTAAGGCCATTCAGAGGGTCACTGTACTATCGCCCAAGGGTATGGGTTAACAGTTTCTCGACTAAATCGTTTGCAGGCACACGTTTATGTAGTCACGCCTTCTTTTTAAGGCAACCAATTAGTATTGTTCAATAAGAAAGTATGTATATAGGGTCGGTACTTTTTTTGTTAGCACTGACCCGTTGCCAACATATGTTGACCATCGATGTCGGTCTGTTAGTTGCATCTTAAACGGCTTCCCGGAACAGCTTTGTTGGGCTCATTGCTTGTTGTTTATAAAACCAACTTCGTACTACAGCGGGCCCTTTGTCGCAATAGTCTAAGAGCGGACTGGGATATCACTCACTTGATTCAATTCATTCTATTCTGTGCCAGGACCGAACCATTTTTGACCCCTGGACTAATAGAAATTGTTGGAAAACGAAGGTCAAAACATCAGTGCGCTTATAGGACGTTGACAAACCACCATCTTGACATCCGATAACGAACAGTTTTTCCAAACTTGTCAGGGTTAGCACGAATAAATCATTTTGATTGAAATCATGGTTTAAATCAAATTATTTTTTTCAATAAAACAATACTTTATTTTGTGTTATTTTATGTTAAATACTAGGTCTTTTACATCTGAGAAATCAATATCATTATTGTAATGCTTGAATAAAAAACTAGTCTTAAGTTGGAAAACAATCTTTCCACAGCAGCTGAAGAAGCTATCGCCCCAAACAGATGCTTAACCATTGGAAAAATCTTTGACTGTTCCTTTTCACTAAATATATTTTTCTATGACATCCACCATTCTAGTGGGGTCACATTTTTTACCACTTCTTCTGCGAACATCACACTTTTAAATGGTTTTGATTTTGACTTAAGTTTCACTATCAATGTTAGGAAAACTGAACTATCAAAATGATTTCGAGCTTCCTGCAACTGCACGTTCCGTTTTACGCAAAAATATAGTTTAACTGTATGGTAAAATGAAAAAAAATAAAAAATCGTGATTAATTACGTACGCGCTTTATTCGATTTTTTTCAAAAAATCGCGCTATATTAGTTTTTTTCAAAAATCATGTTTTTTTCCAAACCTGAATCTTGTGGTGGGGGCAGTTGTCAAAACACAAAACAAGGATGCACGTTTTTTTATTATAATTTTAAGTTTCACTGTTGGTATTACATAATACAATCTTCCAGACAACCTAGGGGTAGTAAAATTCGTGGAACTGAAGGATTGTGAGGTAGTGCAAGAAGAACTGCTCCAGCCGGGTGTGGTGTCCTCAGTTCCCACCCATCATAAACATAGGCTTGATTTTATTTGAGATGAAAGTAAAAATCACTGTCGGATCCTAGACTATATCATTAATATGGCATCGGATCCTAGAGTATTATGTTTTAATTTATTACTATTTAGGCAAGTGCCTGCTTCGAAAACAATATGCGGCCACTTCAAACTTGTGCAAACGGATACTTAAAGCTGGGTCGCCAGATGTTCGGTAGTGTTCCATACTAATTTGAACTGTATTCATACGAAGCAATAGTGGATATAATTACATGATTGCACGTAGTTGTCTTAAAAACGGGCTGTCAGTGATTTCCAGTGATCCATTCTAATTTGTACCGTATTTTGAAGAGAATTTAAGTTTAAATTACTTCACAAGAGTTACTGGTCAAAAAATCACTGGCCGTTTCTATTGGTGGATGATAGTAAATAGAGACCTCTGTAAAGTGTATTCGAAAAGGACCCTAGACGTGTATACCAGTACCCTTGGGCGATAGTACTTACATGTTTGCTAGATGGTTCCACGGATCCTCTAACATAAATAAGCGATGTGTAGTTTGGGTACATTCCATCTTGTAAGGATGCTATGATAATTAGGAACTCCAGATAGTGATGCGACCAAAAGGCCACTAGACTAGACCAGTCTATTTGACATCTAACACTCACTGCACTAATTATGTGTGTTATTCTTAAACTCGATAAATCAATATCAGGGTATAGGGTCATTTGCCCATCTACTGAAACTACCTACTTGGTTAAAGGTTGTGATAGAATTACTGTGGAGCAGTACCTATATGTATGTGGATTTTACATATTTTATTTATAACTAAAATAAGAAAGTTATTTGTCGAGAGATGACATTTCCGAGAAAGGTTAATAATACTTGTAAATTTAACAGATTGTACTATGGTTACTAGTTAATATGGTATACTAGTTAAACTTGGTTTGATGGATGGGATTATAAATTCTTAATATATTTCCCAATATTAGTAGGTTTCATATATTCATAATTAAATGCTGGATAATATGTTTATGGTATACATAGTGAACCCATAATTCATATTAGAAATCAGTAAAATGTGGTTAAAGAATTTATTTAGAGATATGGACTGAAGTTTATGATAATGTTTTGTCTTAATACAAATTCCAGTTGATGAATTTGAAACTAATTAATTATTCTAAAGAAGCCTGACCCTTGAGTTTGTTTCGGCATATTCTTCTCAATGGGGATCCTTAGGAAATGCTGGTAGAGTCAAAGTATAAAATAGACTGGAACGAGTCTACAAGTATTAACGCTAATAAATTATTGTGATATACTAAGTAATAATAGATATATTAGCGGGCGAGCTCTATAGCAATGGCCGAGAGCAGCGGAACGGGCGGGATGGTGCCCCCCTTTACTGCTAATATATATTCATCCTTTTCCCATAGTGAAACAAGTAGTTACTAAACTTGTCTAGTGAAGCAACATAATTGTTCTATTTTGACTAAATCATTTTAATAGTATTCAAGATCTTCCTAGAGGATCTAATGGCTCAATTTAAGAATAAATGAGGCACTCACTTGGTTACAATTAATTTAAGAGGTAGTTTAGTTTCATAAGTTATAACAAAGAGTCCTTTCCCCAAGTATCTCTAAATAATAAGTTTAACCAGTAGGAAGAAGGTACTTAATCATTAATATAATAAATAGTAATCCCTTGCTCATTAAAGTACTTAGGTTACTAGTCAAGTTCACAAAGTAGGGTTCCCGGTGTACACTAGACGATCACGAGGCCAAATCAGTATGTAGTAGTGCGTAGAAGTTAGGATTTAGTAGTCTAAGTTAGGTAGGTTAATTAATAATTTAAAGATGCTTTGTTGAGAGAATATTGAGGGGGGGCGGTTACAGCTTGAACGGTACCTAGGGTCGTGCGAGGTGTGTTGTCAGCTGCGGCCCTCCCGCCGCGCGCACCGCCAGCGCCCTGGAGGCCGCCGGCGCAGCCGTTCGAGCGGCTGCACATAGACTGCCTCGGACCGCTTCACGGGCAAACTTATTTTGTGGCCGTGGATGCTTACGGTGGGTAGAGGCATATCAGATGAGCACTACTACATCCTCAGCCACAATAGATAAGCTATGCGAGTTTTTGATTTTAATGGTAGGTATAAAGCACATAACATCCCCAGCCTACCACCCAGCAATCAAGTAGTATTTTATCGGGGAAAAACGAAAGACAAAGATGTTTACCACATACATACATACATACATAAACTCACGCCTTCGTTCCCGGAGAGGGGTAAGCAGAGCTACAGAATTACCTACAACTCTAAAAACTTGTTGATAATTCTGAAGACGTTTACCATTGTTAAAATATTTAATGACTTCAGAAATTCGGGAAATACAACCACAGGGTTAACCCCGTCTCAGTTAATGTTCGGACGAGATCTGAGGTGCAGACTAGCCCATTGATTACTTAACGAGTCCGTCTTCGACATCGCCGCCCTCATCCTCTGACAGTCCTAATTCGAGTCAACTTTTTCAAGCACAGTCTTCACCACCTAAAAACAAAAAGTCACAACATTTTAAAAAAGGAGATGTAATATTATTGTACAAGCAATATGTAAATTAAGTTCATTTTTACTGGTGTAAAGGGGTAACCGATAAGAAACTTGGGTTAGTTTTGCATTTAGTTAGAGATTTAAAAACTGATGTCAGTGTTAAAAAACATAGAAACCAAATAGTTAAATTTAATGGAACACAACAGAATAATAGTCATTCGGACTTTGACTCTCTGGATAATACTTACTACTCGACGTCGCCGCTGCTACCGCCGCCACCATCGTCGCCGCCGTCTCGCCTTCGTCGTCACCGCCGCGTTCGCCGTTGTGCCCGTGGTCACCGCCACCGCTGCCGCCGCCGCCTCTCTTGCAAGAGCAAAGACGCTTGCCATCATCATCGCAACTACCGTCGCCGTCGTCGCCGCCGTTGCCGCCGTCGCCGCCGTCGCCGCCGCCGCTAGCTTAACAATATTGCCGTAATGTTTAGTGTATTTTTAAAGCTTTTGTTAAAATTATAAAAATCGTAAACGTAGCCTTTATTTGTAAATACGCCTAAGTAAGTCTTCATTGTAACTTGTGCTGTAGATTTATAATTTCAAAAACTTGTGTGGTTGCCGGGTTAGAATAGTTGCCTCTCCATGTCTTCCCGTGGATGTCGTAAGAAGCGACTAAGGGAATATAGGCTTGTAGTACTGTTAGGCGATGGGCTTGCCACCTGTCACTAATACGCTGGTAAACATCTTAGCCTATTCGTGCAAATTGTGGTTACTGAATTGTCAACAACTTTTTGAAGTTGTAATTCTGTAGCTCTGCCTACCCCACTCTGGGATTACAGGCGTGAAGGTATGTATGTATGTATGTTTTTCGAAAATACTCGTTAAACTAGTATTTATATGATCCTGATGTTTCGTGCATTTAATCTCCTATACACTCAGATGTTCGAATGTGCAGGTTTCAGCATCGGATAACAACATAACTTAAAAAAGCCCTTGAAACAAGGCTTCAAGAGGACTACTGGGGTTTGAACTCGGTAGGTACCTCGTGATCACGAGTCGACGTTAGCCACTAGCCCACCGACGAGAGTATAAGTCACTAAGAATTATGAAGCACCTAGGCTCATCTAATCTGATTACAGCTTTTACTCTAGCTGCCTGGATCCAAACCAAAAAATGAGGAAGCTATCTTGAAAATCGAATGTACTTTGTAAAGAACTTTGGCATCGACCTTGACCTGACCTTTCCGTCGTTTGATTTAAGGTCCAAAACATTTTTTCACTTCATCACCGGAACTCTATTATTATGCTCAATAAGGTATACGGAAAGCCCACTTTAAGTAATCAGTTATTTGTTATTTATATATAACTTGTAAGTCATTCTCATATCCACGTGATAACCCGTTTGTCGATGATTGCTAACGTGGTGGCATCGTGCGTAGTAATTACATAGTGTATATTTTGACCGACCGTAATTTCCGCACCGTTTAACTCTGGTGTGGACGGTCCCTAAATTGAATTATCTATTATCCATAATTGAATCGCAGTGACGAGCCGTAAACGTCACGACTTGGTGTGGAGGGCATGCGACAAAATCGTGACGCTTACGGCACGTCACTGCGATTCTGTACCATCAGTGTAATGTAAGCAGTTGTGTGGTCGCTCCTTTAAAAATTACAGGGCATGCGACCAAATCGTGACGCTTACGGCACGTCACTGCGATTCTGTACCGTCAGTGTAATGTAAGCAGTTGTGTGGTCGCTCCTTTAAAAATTACAGGGCATGCGACAAAATCGTGACGCTTACGGCACGTCACTGTGATTCTGTACCGTCAGTGTAATGTAAGCAGTTGAGTGGTCGCTCCTTTAAAAATTACAGGGCATGCGACAAAATCGTGACGCTTACGGCACGTCACTGCGATTCTGTACCGTCAGTGTAATGTAAGCAGTTGTGTGGTCGCTCCTTTAAAAATTACAGGGCATGCGACAAAATCGTGACGCTTACGGCACGTCACTGCGATTCTGTACCGTCAGTGTAATGTAAGCAGTTGTGTGGTCGCTCCTTTAAAAATAACAGGGCATGCGACAAAATCGTGACGCTTACGGCACGTCACTGCGATTCTGTACCGTCAGTGTTATGTAAGCAGTTGTGTGGTCGCTCCTTTAAAATTACAAAATAGACAGTGGGGTTTCCAGGGAGCATGAAATTCAGAAAAGTCTTCTCCCAGACCGCCGTCACGACGCGCGTCCCGTGCACGCGCGGCGCGGCGCCTTCGCCGGCCAGCACGCCGGCGCCGCCATGGACTTTGAATAAATTCCTGTTGATGCAAAGGTTGTTAGCCTGTATGAATGAGATGTTTACATAAATATGTATAGTTCGTGCGTTCAAATAGTTTACATGCTTTTATGTGCAACTGCTACAAAGAAACCGCCGCGCGCACAAAGCGGTGTCGGCGACTTCAAAGGGCTATACTGCACACTATTTGAACGAACGATCTGTGCATGTGAAGATGTGGATTATGATATTTATGATGATGAATGGCTCCGCCTTAAGTTTTTCAAAACATGATTTTTCTCAACTCTTTTGTTACATGAATGAATCTGATAAAGGCTGAGTTCAGTTGAAGCTGTGAAAACAAGTCATGAATTTTCCTTATTTCTTGTCACAGACTTTACTATGCCTATTTTTGTATGTAGTTACGCACTTTTATCCCATAAAAGCTGGAAACCTGGCCGTTTAGATTTTAAAACTTATTTTTATTTTACCTATTTTTCTACTCGCGTACCTACTATAAACCGCTAATATGGATATCGTAAACGGTACCAGAATACCATCTATAGCTTTTTAAACTGAAGCGTGAAAACCATTCTATAATGAGCGTTGCCATGCCATGGCAATAACAAATCTATAATTATAATTATAGCATTGTTATTACCATGGTTACTGTCATTCCGAATATCAGTTTTGACATTTAGTCAACAAATAAACCGTTAAAAGTACTACTTAAACAGATGATTAACCTTTCGTATGCCAAAAGCTTCTTATGATTAATCCCATCCATGGTACAATAATATACTTCGCCTGGTATTCTCTTCCGATAAGCAGTAGTCACGTGAGTGCACACGTACTACGTCACATCCGGCAGCCGAAGATTTCCAAACTTTAATATAGGCGTCATTTTAAAATATTTGATCGTTCATATAAACTTAAAACTATCGTTGTATTCAGGGTGGAAAGTTGAGATGGGGCAGTAGAGGCTGCTACTAGATCCCTTGCTGTTTGCTTTATTAACTTTACTAACTTTATAAGTGATGACAATCGACATTCACAGATTTTTGATAAAATCGACAGATTTGAGTATTTTTTTTGTAATACCGAATGGTCCCATTTCTATCAAGGATTAAAATACTCTTTGAGACCAACTCTAACGTTAGAGTACTAGAACACTCAAATTCAAAGAAAACATTATCCATATAGTTCGTAGGGTAATTAATTACAAAGTGAAACTTGAATGTTGTTTTTTTTTTACGCTTATTAGGTATACTTAAAGAAAATTAAACAGTATTTAGACAACTAAAGGCCACTTGCACCAAAAATTTAATACTCGGTTAGTAAACGTCAGATTTACTTATACGATAACTGTTTTTTTTACTGGAATTAGTGTCTTGACCCAGTATAAAATTTAAGGTAAAGTGCAAAGAATGAAGGTCATAAGAAATGTTGCTTTAAGGAATCTGTCGTCGGGTATCTTATCGTGTACCACTCCAAAGCTGACAACAAGTTTTTACTGTTTACATAATAATCATAAAACAACAAGCTTAAAGCTCATAATTGGTTTGCCTCTTATCTTAAAGATCGCGAACAGTTCACGGAGGTGGAGTTTTTCGAACCCGACACCAGAGAAATAATTAATGATCGTTCAGATAGCAAAGTCACTAACGCCTCAATCCCTCAAGGAAGTGTAATAGGGTGTTTATTATTAATTTTATACATAAATGACCTTCCAAAAATCATGAATGAACCATGTATTCTTTTCGCAGACGGCATCTCTCTTCTCACAACATGTCAAAATAATGTTAACTTAAATGAAAAACTTAACTGCATATTAGATAAAACTTCAGAATGGTTAAATGAGCACAATCAACAAATAAATTATTCTAAAACTAAAATAATGACTTTCCATCCTCACCAAAAAAAACCGCTAGAAAACCGTAAACCTGTAGACGTTGTTAATGAATTCACATTACTTGGACTAGCTATAGATACTCACGTTAACTGGAAAACACTCATAAAAAAGATAAGAAATAAAATATCCCAATTCTCTTATGCGCTCTGTGAAGTTAAAAAATTAACCGACTTCCAAACTGCACTTGTCACCTACTATGCCTACGCGTACGCGTGGGTCAGCCACGGCGTCGTCCTATGGGAGAAGAGCACCGCCGCGCCAGCTCTCTTTACAGTACAAAAAACTCGTCCGCATCCTAGCTAACATAAAAAATACAGATAGTTGTAAACCCCACTTCCAGGAACATGAACTGCTTACCCTACCGTGCTTATGCATTCTTGAGATGTGTAAGTTTGTTAGGAAATATTCTGACTACTACAAAAAACGAGAAGACTTACGCACCACAACTCATTTCCTGCGACTCAGAGATAGACTCATGTTACCCGCGACAAAACTGAAGATGTGCTCTGACGGGACCTGTATAATGTCAATAAAAATATATAATAACTTACCAAATACTATAAAAACTGAAAAAAACGAAAACAAATGGTGATGGGCAATTTTGTATGGACCCCGTCCCCACCCTCCAACAGTCACGGGATGCATGTTTGTTTATATGTTCGTTAGGACCCAAAACAAGACAAAATACCGGTTTACCCTTGAAATCTCGACAAACTTTTAATCGAATTTCAGTTCAAAGTCAACGTTTCGCATTTTTTCATTTGATCGAATATTCATTACTTCGAACATTTAAATGGTGTATTTGTGAAACACCGATTTTATTTGGTAGAAATATTATTTAATATATACTTTATTTCGCAGATTTTTATGTCATATTTTATTATTCCATATTTATTTGTGTGTTGTAAGTTTTACATGGTAGGTAACTAACCTAACCTAACCTACCTCGGACTCCGTGAGCGTGTCGGGCTTCCAGGTCATAAAAAAAAAACCCTAACCTACCTCGGACTCCGTGAGCGTGTCGGGCTTCCAGGACATACAAAAAAAATAACCCTAACCTACCTCGGACTCCGTGAGCGTGTCGAGCTTCCAGGTCATAAAAAAAAATATACCCTAACCTACCTCGGACTCCGTGAGTCGAATCGATTTGATTTAATTCTTTGACAATATGTTATTTGCCCATAACTTGTACTTAAGTATGTTTTTCTATCTTGCAAGAGTTTGTTTTCTTTTTTTCTTAAAATATGTAATCTAGTATGAAACTATGATATGAAGTAGTTGTATAATAATACGTTGTATAATAAACATTGATATTTTGTTGTTCTGTCTTTTAAATAGTTTATTAAATGTATTTTTAATTATTTAAAAATCCTTGTACCGTTTTCTAATAATTGTTTTAATATGTAATGAATAGTCGATGAAGCCATAATACTCCAAGAGATAATATTGATACTGAATATTCTATGAATCGTTTTCGATGAAATGAAATTCGATGAAAAGTTTGTCGAGATTTCAAGGGGCACCCCAAAATACCTATTTTAGTAGCTAAATCGATGGGATTTTTTCTATGAAAAAAACCTTTCAAGAGTCATGCAATGCAAGAATGTGTTCATTTTTAAACCAATTCCATACGATATGATAATGGTTTTCCAAGAAAACCCCATACATAGGACGATCGTCGTCATAGTAAAAAATCATCAGGTTGCCAAGATCTATCAAATGAGATATGTTTCGTTTCTGTTGGTGGGTGGGGACATTTTGCCCATTGTCCTTTATGAAACTCTTAAATGAATTTCTAATAAGAAAAAGTTATTATTCTATAAACATGTCGTTGCTTCCCAAGAATAGTGACACAAAGCAAAATAGGTTAATTTTGAGTAATTGATACAGATCGCCACCACCGTACCAATACGGCACATTTTAAAGCGATCTGTATCAATTACTCAAAATTAACCTATTTTGCTTTGTGTCACTATTCTTGGGAAGCAACGATGTACTTGGAAGACAAACTTTAACTTAAACTTAATCTTACACATATAAATAACAAACATTGACATTGATAAATATCATATTAAGTACACTGGAAAGATAAGTTAGATATAAATAAACAAATATGATAATAATCTACATAATAAATAATTAATTAAACAAATATAATAAATAATAGGATTAAGTAAAGAGTTAATTAAGTAATACAAAATAACAATAATAAATATTCAAATTGAATTATATAGTTCAAATTAAATTTAACCTAATTTAAATTACATACCTTAGGTATGTGCAATATAATTAGTAAGTAAGTACAATGTAAGATTATTAAGCTGAAGCCCTCTCGTAATGTTGCTATGCCCAACAGGGTCCATAATTAAGTTATATATTAATTACTTACTGTAATAGCTTAACTAACTTCTCTTTATTCGAACCCATTTTTGATACACAAACACACTAAACAGATCGTTTCAGAGAGAACGAAAATTCAAATAAATCATGAGATGGTCATCGTTCTAATTTCAAATTTTAATTTCAGTGTCTAAATTATTTTTAATTATTGGCGGCCAATCTGTGCAGCATACTTAATGTTCGCATTAATTATTGGCGGCCAATCTGTGCAGCATACTTAATGTTCGCATTAATTATTGGCGGCCAATCTGTGCAGCATACTTAATGTTCGCATTAATTATTGGCGGCCAATCTGTGCAGCATACTTAATGTTCGCATTTAGAGTTCTCCTTCCGCACAGAGTAATTGTTTGTTTTTTAGATAATACATTTATAATATCCTAATTGTAATGGTCTCCATATTTAATGATCCTTAAGCAAAACGATATAAAAAATATAAATAATGCAAATGAAAAAAACAAGAATGATAATCTGCTTTTCATCGCGACATACAATGTCAGAACTCTATCAACTCACGGTCGCCTGATAGAATAATGGAAGCCCTTAAAAACGTGAAATATGACATAATTGGTCTCTCCAAAACTCGACGACTGGAAAACTCGATTGAAGAGCACGACAATATTATCTTCCACTATACTGGAGAGAAACCAGGCTTCTACGGGGTAAGTTTTCTCGTACAAAAGGTACTTAAAAAGCTATATTGAGAGCTTTACAATTCTGTCAGAGCGCGTGGCTCTAATGAAGCTAAATTTAAGTAACTTTAAAATGAGTTTCATTAAAGTATTGCTACCACTGATGCTGCACAAGATGAAGAAATAGAGACTTTTTATTATGAAATCATAAATAAAGACTACACTAAACTAGCAGGAAACAATATTTTAGTAATGAGCTATTTCAACAATAAAATAGGCAAACCTAAACCGGAAAAAAACTTAATAATGACATGATATGGCGAAAAAAATAATAGAGGCGAAAGAAAACAAACTCTCCATTATCAACACCTTCTTCAAAAAGAAAACTATCCTAAAAATGGATCTGACGTTCTCAGGACGAGATCACCAAAAATGAACTCGACTATATTCTAGCAAATTTACACAGACGAACTTCCCCACAGACCGGTGAGAACGCTGAGAGCAACACTCCAAATACAAAAAATAAAAATAAGCGGAACAAATTCCGCTGACTACTCGATGTGCACACTGTAAAATGAACAAGAAATATCTAGAGAATTTGAATCAGTAAACGAACAAAAGCAAGACCTTACAAACTACAATGAAACTGACTCGGTGGAAGAATATTACGACAAAATACTAAAAACACTAGAAACAAGCCTATGGAAAGCTACTACCAGGATCAGATAAATCGAAAGGCAGTGTGATGAGTGCGATCTCCGCACATACAACGCAGACGCAACGTACTTAAAATCAAACCATTTACAATTTAATTGAAAACCCCATTTAACCATCGAATACATTTACTTGAACATCATTTAAACTCTACGGGCAGTCTTAAAAAAGTTTACAGGGAACTCCGTTAATATAAATTATGGATAGAATTAGCTCACGGCTCCCAAAAAACAACACACGACAAAAAAGACTTAACTAAATGGTCAGATGAACTAACGAAAATTGCCGCAAAAAAATGGTTAAAAGAAGCGAAGGATCGAAAACATCTAAATTGAAGTTATACTGTTATTATTATTTATTAAATATGGATCTATTAAAATTATTATTAACATTAAATTAAAACTATGATCTAAAGTAACAATTACTTAATGGTTGCTATTTTAATATAATTATAAAATGTCAACCAAAAATCTCAAATACTTATATCATTTACATGTGTGTTGCCAGTAGGTAATGACTTACGGATCTGAGACGTGGGCGCTAACAATGGGCCTCATAAGGAAGCTCAAAGTCACTCAGAGGGCTATGGAGAGTATGCTCAGAGTTTCTCTGCGTGATAGAATCAGAAATGATGATATCTGCAGTAGAACGTAGTATCCTTATACCGACATAGCCCGAAGAATAGCTAAACTTAATTGGCAGTGGGCGGTGCACATCGCTCGCAGGACTGATGGCCAATGGGGTCAGAAGGTTTTTGAGTGCGAAAAGCACAAGACGATCTGAGTGGAGAGCCTTGGGGGAGGTCTATCGGCTGACATGATGATGATGATGATGATGAAATATATCAAAAATGATGTACTTTTTACTTTTTACTTTTACATTTTGTTTAAGTTTAGTTTTAACTTTTAATTGTAGTAGGTACATATAATTTATGTAATAAAGGTCTTTATTGATAATATTATAAAAATTACATTTCAAAGTGGATTTAAAAATTAATACATTAAAAATTTCACACAACAAAAACAATTACGTATATTAAAAACAAAATTAATTTTGAGACTAATGTGTAGTTATAGGAATATTATGATTAGTGAATTCCGGCTCCATCTTCGCATTCGAATGCTCTGATGTGTTTTCTTGTTCCCCTTACTCTAATGGAAACAGCTCTTATGACTGAAATTTGCACCTTTACTTTAAGCCAATAGATTATTTGTGAATATGATTTTTGCCATTTTTCATTTAATTTCGAGGCTGTTTTATTTTAAACTGATATATTCAATCCCGAGAGCTCCATCGCAAGAGATGACTAGAGGAGTAAAGGAAGCTCTTAGGTCCTCAGCAGCTCGATCATATTTTAAATGTTTCATAAATAAATGTAATAAATGTCCTGTTAACAGATATTTAATCTTAAACAGTTTAAGTAAATTAAATAATTAAATTTATGAATGCGAGAACTAAAAGGTTTTTATATTTTATATTTATTTTTAATTCATTTTATTTATTTTAAGCTCAAGAAAATTTCACTTTGTAATTATTTACCCTATTTACGAACTGTATAAAACAAGTTTTCTTTGATTTTTAGGTGCCCTAGTACTAACCTTAGTTCGTCTCAAAGAGTATTTTAATCCTTGATTGAAGTGGGACCAATTGGCATTAAAAAAAAACTTAAATCGGTCGATTTTCTCACTGAATATACATTTTATCAAAAATCAGTGAATGTCTTTTGTTATCATTTAAATAGTTAATAAAGGTTTTCTAAGAGCATTTTCACGTAGCAGCAAGTGATCTAGTAGCTGGCCTTAGTGCCCCAACTCAACTTTCCACACTGTATATAGGTACGTACGTTTTGACCTATTACTGTTCTCTATAAATAAAATAAAGTCAATAAGTGTTGCTGCATTCTGACGTAGGTTCGGACATAAGTTCTACGAGTAACGTGCTGTGACCGCCGGCAATTAACTGTTGAACGTAAATGATGGCTATACTCATAATAAAATAAAGAATAAGTGGTTGGCTTTGAGAACTGGAATATTGAGAAGCGCATTTAACCATTTTACATTTTACAAAAAAAATACATTTTCTCAAACATGCAATGAAATGTTGGCGTTATGTTAGTTATTTTAGGCTTCAAAGTATCACGTTCCCCGCGGAGCAACTCGAGAGGAATATCATACAATATTGAAGGCCTAGGCCGGGAAGTAATTTTTTTTTTTAAATTTATGTTGACATTGCGGCTGTGTTTATGAACAGCCTAATAGCTACATATTATTTTTTTATTTTTTTCAGTGGCTTTATGGGTATCGGACCAAAAATATTGGCGCTAATGCCTATTAGACACATGTTTTTTTAATTTCATTGCATATGTTTGAGAAAAGCACGATTGCTTCCCCGCCTCTGTATTAATGTACTATTACTACTTTTACTTCGACAGTTTGAAAATCATTGGCGCATCAATGATAACGAGCGAGAGCGTAATAATATGATATTCCCAATGATAAGTTCGAATAGAATGACGAGGAACACCAAATTGGCAGAATTTAAAACCGGCCAGTTTGATTTGGTAAATCCGATGATACCTGTAGCACAGTTAGTATCGGGTAGTAATTCCACATTGTAATATTTGTAATATAACCTTTATGTCAGACAAAAGTCCTTGTTAGTTATTTCCTTGCATAAATGCATTTACAATATTAAAATAAAACATGTAATACGGGTAAATGTGTAAATTATGCTCGTGACTTATATTATTCGTGATATGATTTTGAAATAAAATCGTGCACTATATAAAATCAAATTTGTCCATATTTTTGGTTAGTGGTTAATCAAGTGGTAACTTTTTGATGACGTAGAAAGTGTCCCTTTCGGAAGAGAAGACCTTGTTTTATCAAACCATGACTGCTCCTAGCTCGAAAGTCATTTGAAGTTTCGAGCAACTGAATGCTATCTATTGAAGATTGAATTTTACGTTTTTATTTTACAGAAAAATTGGGACCCTATATTTAAGCTTATGAAATCCAATTTCAAATAACTAATAGGTTTATTTATATCCTTAACACTGCAATAAGAGACTTGATTGAAGATCACTATTTCACTTTATTCCTCTTTAGTCTTATAATATATCCCTGATAATAATGCAATGAGTTGGACTTACGCTTCAAAAGAACAAGTATAGTCAAAGTCATAAATATACGTTTCCTAGATTTCAAAATATCGACACACCCCTAAGCCACTAATTAAAGGTCTATAGATGTATGCATGTATTTGGCGCGATGACCGTATAGATATCACTGAGGTTTGATTTAGCGATTCCCGTCGCTGTTCCCTTACAAAATCCATGCCCGGATGTATTCATCACACTCATATTACGATAGTGAGTGAACGGTACCACTACCACGAGTTGCTATCCAAAACTCATATTACGTTCTACAATCGTTAGCGAGTAAACGACCTTCGAATATATTTCGATTCAACTCGTACCATGAGTTATATACGTTAATTCGATAGTTCGTGTAGTTATCGTTACGTAACGGAGTCTTTCTAACTATAAAAGTAAAGACTTAACTCTTCCATTTAAGAATATAGAAATAACCCTACTAATTTGAAGGATCATAGAGCAGTGTCACTACCATGTTCGTGTTGTTTGTTTGTTTTGTTTTGTAAACAATAAATACATTAAAATGCGAACTAGTGCCTGCTTCACAATTGTCGTTACCGGTAAACTTTTCGTACATGAAAATTTTAATAATGTTAATAAAGTTGCAGTATTAGTAAAGTTTGGGCAATAAACTCGCTGTACAGTCTCCCCAGTTTTTTATGATTGCATATTTTGTTTCTGGTGGTTAGGTAAAGTTGAGAAATGTAGTTTAGAAGAGCCCGATGTTTTTTGAAATAATGTATTGCAGACATAATTTGGATTGTAAAATAATTGATTTAATTAATTCAGAGAGGTAACGCAGCCAGCATCATGGGTACATTGCAATACAATGCAAGCAAGGGGGTATTCTTTTTGTAGTTGTGTACATTAATATTATATTTAATAATTCTAGTTTTAAGTAGATAATAGGTTACATTAGTTCTTAATTGTTCAAATTATTACTGTACTTATAGTGTATATAGATTTTTAATAAATAAATACTTATATTATCTTAAAAGGTTTTCACGCTCCACTTGGTTAGTGAAATAGTTAACTACGGTCAATACGGTATTTTTCGATGACATTGGTCGAATTTGTGTCTCATGGTAGGTACCCATGTTCTTCGGTCGCTAACGATTAGATTAAGGTGATTTACCGCAGTGCTGGACCCATCCTCGCGATCTTTACTTCTATAATTGACCGCTAGAGGCGCGGACAATGCTCCATACAAATAATTTACGCCGTCGCTAGCGAGGATCGCTGTAAACTCATGGTAGGGGTATGAGTGAGTCGGGACAAAGCAAAGGATGCCTGCATTCGCCGGCGGAATAGAACGTCAATGCTACACTAATTAAAAACCGGGAATAAATGCGAAAGCAATAAACATCAGAAAAATATATTTAATGAGAATCGGCGGTGGATACGAAGCTCCAGCGAAAATTATACTTTTCCAATTCAATATTTCCCAAACGGCCCCGGTAAAAAATGATAACAACATGTACATAATGATGTTTTAAGGGCTATCCAATGACACCTCAGTCGAGGAAAAGTGTACAAAAAAAAAGTTTGGGAGAACCCGAAAAACTTGTTTACAACTTTGACGGCGTAATTGAAATGTATAACTACACCAAATTACAGCTTTTTGTAGTACTAATAATCTCGGAGCTAGACCGTGGACAGACAGACAGACGCCATGGCCAAACTAGATTAACTTTGGAACACTAAAAACTGTACCGTTGCACGTTCACTAATTTAAATATTAACTTTTTATATGACTTGCTTGCGTATCTTACGTATCTTTTTCACTCTTCGTTTTTTTTTTGCCAAGGAGGAGGCAAACGAGCACTCAGGCCAGTTGATGTCAAACTTAAATATTTATTGTAGGTCTATTCCAATCGTGCGATATGAGTCCCATATTTTAAAACTATTTACGTATATGTAGCCATAAGTCAAAGGGAAAAATAATTTAGTTATGTGATGGAAAACCACTTCTGAAATACATTCCTTGCTTACTACACATGCTAACCCAATTTCACAGGAATTCCATCCTACATTGACCAAAATTAGAAGCTTCTATGAGTTACTAATAAGAAATAACCATTTTGTCATTTACCTTCAATTAGGTAGAATACAGATACAGAAAGTATGAAGTGCCTATGAAATATATATCATTAACGCCTTCTGCGGTTTCCTATCACTTATATGATTTTAGAACCGACAACATTTCAGTTTTTTGCAAGATTATCAATACTAGGTACGTAAATTAATTATACGTAAATTCCGGTTACCACTTGAACGTAAACTTTGCAACATAAAATAATTTCAACTCTTTTTCATACGATTGACTCAACTACCACTTCATTTTAATTATCGGCTTCATTTCTACATGTAGAAATCCCCAATTTGGGTAAAATCTTAATATTGCGTTGCACATCTTCCCCCTGCATTCAAAACTTCACGCAAAGACTCATAAGCCGCTTACGTTGGAGAGTTTTCAGTCATACTTTATAATTATTAATGGAAGCCGTAATAGGATAGCTAGTATAGGAAATACTGAGACATGCATGTTTCATCACGTTAAGCCCTCTAGATTCCTCTCTAAAGGAGTCTTCGCGTGTAATGAGCATTTGGCGCGAATTTCGAGTGTGTAAGCTTTGTGACGCTCGGCTCAGCGGGCACACCGCTCGAATATTCTCGCAAATAATCTCAGTGAGGAAGGAGGTCCACGATTGTATGGGAAAAAATCAAAGTGCAGTTAAAAGTAACGGCACCCGCTTATTTGGTTACTTATGTTTCAAAACGAATCTATGTCAACTTTCAGTTCTCTAAACCAAAAATAAAGCGGTGCTCTACGACCTCAAAGTTTGCATATCCGGATTGCGATTATTCAAAAACCGATGTATCCGGAAATTAGTTACTGAACATTATCGTGTAATTGAACGTTATCTATTATAGTTTTTAATCATATTTAATATAAATAATTTCGAAATACTAGTTTTTTTCATGTAAGAAACTTACTCATTTTAGCACTTTGGCACTCACTAGTAATTAAACTCTTAATCCTAGTCTGATGTTTAACATGCTTTTAAGGCTTTTTATTCAATAGTCTTTACGTTTGGAATTAATATTTTAACTCTATCAAAAAAATATTTTTGATAATTTTGTATGAAAATGCAAATTTTAATAAATTTTAATGTCCTTTGAACAGCGTTTTGCACTTAAACTAGAAAGCTATAATTTGGGTATCGTAATAAGGTAGTAGGAAGTAATAAATTACCGGGGTGCCCTGGACAAAAAACAACAAAAATGATTTTTGGATGAGGACGCTCCTTAAAAATGTATGGAACCAAAGCATGATTCAATCAGGCGGGGCTTTCTTTTACGACCGCTCTGAGTGATCTAAATGGCTTCGTAGAAGATAACATATAGCTGGATAGGAGTTTTTAAAACTTGTGTTTATAGCACTAAATGTTTAGGTGCTTAATCATGCATTATTATAACTCAGCGTTGGGATTTCGTGGCTACAAGTTATGTCAAGTTATGTCGTGGATGTCATAAAAGGCGACTAACGCCCGATTCCTATATTCAAGAAACGAATCGTTTTCCTTACGGGCAGTAGCGTTATGACATTTGGTACGTACAAAATGTGTCAATTTTTAACGAGACGTCACAACTCTACCAACGGTTTTGAATATAGGAACGCACCATAAGGGAATATAGGCTCGTAGTACTGTTAGGCGATGGGCTTGCTACCTGTCACTATTACACTGGGAAACATCTTAGCCTACTTGTGCATAATGTGGATACAGAATTATCAAGAAGTTTAAAGACTTGTTGGTAATTCTTTAGCTCTGCCTAACCCCACTCTGGGAATGAAGGCGTGAATTTATGTATGTATGTATTTAACTTATGTCCGTCGTTTGTTACGTTGTAAAAAATGAATGTTTGTTTGTTTCTTTATTTTTCTTTCATTATATTTTTGTACATTAACGCACATTTAGTAAACGCGTTTAATCCGCGGATAATGTAAAATTTTAGGAGACGGTTTAAAAACCTACTTTAAAGAATCACGTCGCAGGCTGGCCACTCGTAAAAAATAGAGATGCGCCCATCGATTTTGAAATAAGGAAAAATCATGTCTTAGATCTATGCAATGCTAGGTAGTCAAAGCCATAGCGTAGGCCTTGGCTGAGATGGGTTTTTATGCGCGAGGAAATGAACTAGCGAGAAGCCGCCATGGTTTTTTATTTTTAAAACGTAAATGCGCATATTTAAACATATCTCGCACTCGCTTAGGTAGGGTAAGCTGGGTACGGTTGTGACAATTTTGGTTTGATCGCCTATAATTTTGTAAATTTACCAGTTATCTGGGAGAAAAATCACTAATACTTAATTTGAATATTTATCTACCTAAAATTGTTAAAATATTGTCCCTAACTACGCTGTATTAGGCATAAGATCCAATTTAAAAAAAAAGGGAAAGTGTCACAACCGGCCACACCCCAAGGGCGGTTGTGACAGTGGTTGGGGTCGGTAGTGACAGGCATACAAAATACATCAAAATAGTTTGTAATGACTTTTATTGTTACAAATAATTAACTGAACACAACATAATCTTCTTCTAAACAAAGTTAACAATCACTTTATGGCAAAAAAGCGAAAATCTGTGATCACTTCTCTTCTTAAAATTAATAAGGCAAGGTGTAATATATTTTGACAGCTGCTGTTCTTGCTCGACAGAGAATACTTTATTATGAGCAACATACCCCATGCTGATGGTGGCTTCCTCTTGATTCTCGCCGGCTTTGTCGCGTTTGCGTAGGTATCGCAAGAGCGACATGCGATTAACTTCATGTATTTCCGCAGCTCTCCGTAATGAAGTACCGCGTTTCACCTCTTCGTAAGCATTTTCATATTTACTATTATCAGACAGGCCTCTCTCGGTCTTCCGCACGCGTTTTCTAGGCATCTAAAATAAAACAAAACAAAAAAAACAATGTCACAACCGTACCCACAAAATTTGTCACAACCGTACCCAACGCATACTTTTGAAAACAAAAAATGACCATGACTGACCGAAAAGATCTGCATTAAAAGTAATTTCTCGTAAGTAACTGCTAATGTTCAAGTTATAACAAAAAAAATTAAAAGGCAATCTATCTATGTACAAATAACCGTAATTACAAAAAGAAATCGAACAAAAAAACTTACTTTTGACTGTCGAAAATCAATGTGGGCTCCTGCTTACGTTACCGTCGCACGCCGGCTGACGCAACACTGGGACACGCGTTTAGACTTGCATGCCGCTTGTCTTTCCCTTTGCACCCTCCCCGAGATCCGTATAGTTTCGCTGTTATAGCGACTGTCACTACCGTACCCTGGCACAATCGTACCCAGTCTACCCTACTTAGTACCGGGATGACCGAGCTTCGCTCTGTATTTTTTGTGGTAAGAATTCTAAAAATGAAACCTAGCTAGATCGGTTAAGCCGTTTCCGAGATTCAGATTATATGTATATACAAGAATTGCTCGTTTAAAGATATAAGATTAAACATAATATTGGATTGCACGCACAATCTACCTTATAAGTAGCTGCACACTATAGTGCCTTGTTGCTTTAAAGCCTTTTGCAAGTTAGTGCAGTAGTTCAAACATGACGTTAAAGTGACAAAGGACTAACGCGTCCTTTACGCACACAGACAGAGACAGGCGTATATTTTCATCTTATAAGGGTTCCGTATGCCGTTGTATGTAAAAATGTTTTACTTGTAGTTCTTATTTAGTTTTTCTTTGTATCCGTCTGACGGGATCGATTTAAAAGAAAATTGTAGTGCATCCTTAAGACTAAGCTTAAGATTCTTAAGTTGACAGGTTTGTGAAGGTAAGGAATTCCATAAAAATATAAAACCAGCCAAGTGCTAGTCGGGCTCGCGAGCGAAGGGTTCCGTACCATTATCTATTATCCAACATTAGCAGGGGGCCATTTGCAACGTTAAAAGATGGCGGACGTGTAATTTGTTTTAGACTTTAATTTTTGGGTAATTAGGTGTTCAAAGTTCTTTTCTGATAGTGATTTGTACTTTTTATGCCTTTGTGTCGCACAGTGATTGAAGACTTGGACTTATTTCGTGTATCTGGCATCTTTCTTCTCGTTTCAAGTGGACTCGCAGTGGTGCAGAGGTTAAAACTATCTTGACCTCTGACCTACAAATCACCGTACAACGTTGCCCCCAATCTTCCTAGAGAAGATTGGATTGTTTTATTGCTATATTGATATATACTTATATATACTTGACACTGGCGAAATCACTTAACGTGGAAACGCCATATCCCCGCGGTAGTAGCTGTTCAAGTCGCCGCGGGGGCGAAAGAAGAAGAAGAAGAAATATTTCGCACCTTTGCGACAAAACTGTGACATCTGGGCAAATCACAACTTTGGAGATAGCACAGTTTTGTCGCAAACGTGCGATTTATTATATTCTGTTTTTAGTATTTGGTGTTAATGCGGCAACAGAAATACATCATCTGTGAAAATAACTGTCTATACTAGCCCCCAACCAAACTGACGACCGGGGCCATAAAACTCGGGTGAGGTGCAATAAAAATCGGCGGTCGTAGTGATGAGAATGTGTCGATGTAATTTTAATATTTTTAACTATAATTGCCTAGTTATTCAGTGATTATTGTCTTCCTAAGTAAGGTTCTTGTTTTGTAATAATAATAACCGAATGGAGTACATTATATATTATTAATTTAAAGATGAGTTGGGTAATTATGTTATTATCATCTTTTAACGTAATTAATTACACTGTTTACAACAAAAGGATTGATTGCATAGTTTTTCAATGATTAGTGTTTTCATTTTAACTTTACATTGTATAGCGTAATGTCATTGTCATTATTATTATAATGAATTCATGCACATAAAATGTATTTACTCACTGAACTTATCGCCAATATCGACATTCCTCAATGTGGGTTTACTACCTGCACTATAGGTCTCGGCTCGCTCCGTGAAAGACAATGGGAAACTGATAACGCGAGCTCAAGGGTTTTATGGCCCCGGTCGTCAGTTTGGTTGGGGGCTAGTATAGCTATCACGGTTCGTGTGATACGGCCTGGTGACAGACAGACGGACAGCGGAGTCTTAGCAATAGGGTCTCGTTTTTACCCTTTGGGTACGGAACCCTAAATTAAATTGATATCGTTTTTCTACCCTTAAATATAATCTAATTTTCCCTTTTTACGTTTACCTTTCTAACCGACTTGTAGTATTGTGTGTATTCTTAATTTATAGGAATTCCGCCGTAATAGCTCATATTATTATCTACAAAGAAATAAATACTAGTACATTGTGTATTAAGGTCGGTAAGTAAGGAATTACGATCGAGGCTCTAGTAGAAGACCGAAAGGGCTTTCTGAGTCGAGGTTCGTAATTCCCGTACCGCCCGTGAAACATACAATGTTTTTCATCACATTTGCGAGTAAATAAATACACAAGTCAGCACAATTATTATTACGAATTACTTGAACTTTTTTTTAGCGGCTGGCGGGCGGACTTCACAGATTATACAAATCGTATGCTTAGTAATAAACGGGCCTAACTCAAAATTGGCATTAAATTAGTTATTTTATTAAAACGGCTTATAACTGACAGCACTTTCGGCTCTCTTTCTTAAAAAGAGATAGCATGATACCAAATAATTCAATGGAAACAAGAAGTGCCAATTACGAAACTTTAAACTCGATTTACCACAATTAACGATTTTTGAGTTAAGCCCGTTTATTACTAAGCATGCGAAATGTTTCGTTCAGAAACGTTAAGGGCAAATACTTACGTAGATATACATACAGCCCTGAAGGAGTGTAAAAAAAAACGACGTTTTGATACAGAAAACTATTAAAATCGATTATTAAGAACATTAATTGAGTATTTAAGTAACATGTAGCGAGATTGCAATGAAATTCCTGTTTAAATAACATTTTAAGACAATTTTTCAATTGCGTGTAAACTCTTTGCTTGAACATGCAAGACTTGTGTGCTGTGCTATAAATTAAAAAAAAATTACTTACCGACCTTGGGTTTCATGGTAAAAAAAAAGGTCGAGGGTTTTATATGGGGCATTGCGGCCAAGTTAACATGTATGTTTAGATACTGTTTACGTGCAAGTGTGATGCAAAATTACATGTATCTTACGGTTCAAAAGATACAGCTCTTTACAGGACATATATCGTATATCGTAGTTAACCTGTTATGGTATTGTTATGACGTCAGCCGCCATTACTGTCAAGTAAAGGTACGCCCACATAAATAAAAAACTGTGACGGTACGGAATCGCAGTGACTCATCGTATCCGTACCGTTTTTATGGCATTCCCTCCATACCGACGATACGTATATTACGGTGCGTCAAAAACGGCTCCATTTTGTTACTATGACCCCGTGAACCAAATCACGCAACGGCACCGGTTTTTAAGCAGCGGTGTGGGGAGCGTGCGTCAAAAACGGTACGCATACGATGCGTCACTGCGATTCCGTACCGTCACCGTTTTTAAGCATTGATGTGGGCGTACCTTAAATGGGTGAATCAACTTTTAAGGTACTCCCCATTTTTCGACATGTTTTACCAATTATATGTTTTTAGAAAATCGATATTTTTGTCAATGACGTGGCGTACACGCTTATTAAATCAGACAAATAGGCTCACATTTGAAGTTATTTGATTTAATTGATGTAACGCAGGGGACAATGTTGTCCTTAGGTTTTGTATGGAAAATGTGCATTTTCCCCTGAGTTACCAGGTTTTTTCGCAGATTAAAAAATATTTGAGCTGTTTAACGTATAAGGTCTGTAAATTTGGTGGTAATGATTTTAATATTCATAGATCATTTTTAACCATAAGTCACCAGGAAAGTTTTAAAACCGCAAAAGAAAAGGAGTACCTTAAAAGTTGATTCACCCAAATAAGGGCTATCAAAACGATGACAATACGATAACAGCTCAAACACGATATGGTTTTTACGTGTTGAATAGAGGCGCTGGTAGCGAGCGCATAATATTAATAATAGAGTCCCGCCACTCCCCCGCTTGACTCCCTTTGAGCAGTTGACAGCATCAAATAATTCATTCCCGTACTTTTGAATCGGCCGCACGCTATTATGATAAAATAAAACTATAACAAAAAAAAAATGGCATAGGAAGGCAAACGAGCACACAGACCACCTGATGGTAAGTGGAAACTGTGACCCATATCGACTCAGACCGCAATCCTAAGACTGCTGTTGCCAACCCTGGGGACTAAGATGGAATGCCTCTATGCTAGTAATTTCACCGGCTGTCTTATCCCCAAACCGGAACACAACAATGCAAACATTGCTGCTTGGCGGTAGGTTAATGGATAAGATGGTGGTACCGACCCGGACGGACCCTGCACAAGGTCCTCCCACAAGTAAAATAATGTATTTAAATATCCTTAATCATTGAACTTTGTCACTTTTATCATGAAGAGGATTGCTAAGCGCCGCTAAAATCGCGAAGCATTCAAAAAAACCATACAAATATGATTATTTGAATGGTTAACGTTTCTCACCCCCCAAATCAAATCCGATTTCTACACACACACACATAAACTCACGCCTTCATTCCCAGAGTGGGGTAGGCAGAGCTTCAGAATTACCAAGCACTCTTAAATAAGTTGTTGATAATTCTGTTACCACGTTTTGCACAATCAGGCTAAGATGTTAACCAGCTCATTCGATTTCTACGTTTCTTGAATATGTTGTAGTTTTTATAAAGAAATAGGTCACACTGTACGTTTCTGTTGTGTTTTTTTTTTTATTTGTATCAATCAAAGAAATATTTTAAAGGAAAGGAAAACGTACAGACATCGTTTTTCATGATATCTATAACATATTCAAAAATCGTAATAATCGAACTAGGTGATAAGGGGAGAGAAACGTTATCGCGTGTGTTAGTATAGCGACACTTGCAGCTCTAAGACGAAGACGAGCAGTAAAACAATACTGCCCTCCTACGGAAAAAAGGCACATCTACTATATGAATCGTATATTATCGGCATATTATACTGTTAATGACTTCCTAAATGATAAAGACGTGTTTAAGTAGTGTGAGCTTACTGAAGTTAGTGTTTTTTTTTGTCTTTTGTAATTATAGCTGAGCACTGGGCAGCGCTTATTGCAAAATGCCTTTAAGCCAATGATGTACACTTTTAAAATTAAATTTACCTATTGTGTTTTTTTTGTAAAAAAATATATATTAATTCTTGTATGCACAAGACATTTTAGAATTGAGAACACATTATGACGTTATCTCGCCGGACAGATACTTTCTATTGTTATCTTTGTCCGGCAGCATGAGCATGTCATGCTCACTTAAAGGTCTTTGCTTACGGCGGCGTCGTTGATCGGGTCGCCACCTTCCCGAACACATGGTTGAGGGAGGCGATGGCTGAGATACGCGTCATACTCGTGAACGGGTGCTGTCTGTGGGGTCCGGTCTGTTCACGCTTGCAAGGACCTGTTTTTCCAATTTAGTTATTTTAATTATCGTTCCTGACGTAGAGACCTCGTCATGTTGTTCTCCTAATCATTATTTTTAACTTTATTTTATTGACTTTACATTTCGTTGCTTAAATACAAAAGCGACACAAATCAAAATGTGTTAGTGTTGCATTTAAATTTGGAATGCTATTAACTTTAAGTTTTAAATCAAACTGTATCTGTTTTTGTTTTGTGGCGCTTTTGTATTTAAGCAGCGATTTGTAAGGATTTTGTTTGTATTGGTTTTTTTTTTTATAATTACTTTACTTACTATTACTACTACTTTTACTATTACTATTTTTTATTTTTTTTTTTTATTACTATTACTTTTTATTACTTTATTACCTTGTAATGTAACTTACTTTTAAGTATTATTGTACCTAAAGAATAATTGAAAAAATGACCTTCTGCTGGAGTTTCTTGCGGCGCTTCTTCTCCGCAATGATGGTCTTGTCCGAAGCGCTAGTAGATTCACTCCATGTTACCGACGTGTAAAAGAGCCCTCATGTGGCCAATTTACTGAATAAATATTTTGAATTTTGAATTTTGTATTGCACTTCCAACCTTATCATAAGTTATGAGAGTTTAACATGCTTCTATGAATTAATTGCACTTGTGCCTTTTTTCCGTAGGAGGGCAGAATACTGTTACTCGTATTACGGGTACCTACTACTCTTTCACACGCAACAAATAAGTTTAACATTGGTTTACTGCTGGCAACATTATCAATATTTGGAAACTTCATGGTCGTGCAATGTTTCAGGATTGCTTTCTTACCCGCTTAAAACTACTGTTAATATAAATTAACCTTACCATTTTACCATTACCATTAATAGTTTGAAAGTAGTGGGTAAATAAAAGAAATACCCTCCTGCCTTCACTTAAGTTACTTTATCTTATTAATGCACTCGATCTTGCACTCTAAATCTCAATTTTTAAGAAAACTCTGGATTCCTACGAGTTGCATTTTATCTTGGATTTTTTAAAGAAAAGTATGGTTCGTTAAAAGCATTGTGATGTGAAGCTGAAATTTTCCAAATAAAATCCGGTATCGATTCTCTTCCCTACCCAGTCCGAGTATTTTTTTTTTTGTAGTTAAATTGAAAAACTAGGTCATTACGTTTTTATTTCTAAGAAAACATTTCATATAAAAAAAACGATAAAAGATGTTTATTCAGTAAGAAGGCCGCACGGGCACTTTTACACGTCAAAAATCTACGAGCGCTTCGCAAGAGACCACTGCTGAGAAGAAACGCCGCAAGAAAGTCAACAGTCAGTCGTTTTTTAAATATTGCTAATGACTTATACAATGATAAACTTAACCTAGCATGATATAAGAAACAAAACAACAAATGGGACCGCATAAATCTAGTTTTTATCCTAACTTATCAACAAGTTTTTAGAGTTGTTGGTAATTCTGTAGCCCTGCCTACCCCACTCTGAGAATGAAGGCGGTGAGTTTATGTATGTATGTATGTACCAAAAATCGTGGAAATCGTCACCGCCATCATCCTCTTAAGATAGGTTTAAATATCGGGATTATGAAATATTACAATTATTGGTCTGGGTTTAAAAGACATTGAAATCGACTAGGATTCCGCAAAGTGCGAACTTCTGTTTGATATTACACCTCTGATTCCGACATCGGTTCCGGCAGTTTTAAATCGGAGGTCGAAGCATAGCAGTGGGGCGGCGGCTTCGGTTCCGATAAAACCACTTCCGTGACACCCTGGACTACAAAGCCAGCGGCTCAATTCGTAGAAATGTGCAACATTTGTGCGCGACCATTCCATTTCTTTGTATCTAGATATTTATTTCCCTATAATACTAAACCTAGAGCTTAGCTTGGGGCAGTCTATGTAAAGTTGCCCCTGATATTTATTTATTCTAAAACATTCGAAAAGTCTAACACCTAAACAAGTAGTAATGTTTCGTAAGTCGCTATTCCCTACGCTATAAACGCTAGTTGTAAATACATATAACGAATTTTCTGTGCTGCTATGGGAAGATAGGCATCAAAATGCCCACTGGACAAATCTTGGCTGAATCGTAATCGCCTTACCGGATAGTCATTAGATCCAGATTCCGTATATATGAGACCGTTTCAATAAACTTCAAACTTAAATGGGAATATTAATCCTGCTGCTATTAACTAACAATATCCGCCATAAGTATCATTTTTCATCATATCAGCAAAATATTCGTCAGGTGTTAAGTAGTTATCACCATTCCTGTCGTGGGTCATAATTGAAAACTTGCTCCAGTCATAATAACCACATATCTGA
Source organism: Acleris emargana (assembly GCA_927399475.2). Classification (NCBI taxonomy): domain Eukaryota; kingdom Metazoa; phylum Arthropoda; class Insecta; order Lepidoptera; family Tortricidae; genus Acleris; species Acleris emargana. The sequence continues at coordinate 90,655,020 of OV656835.1, read as the reverse complement.
CAATTTCCATCATCCCTTATTTTATCCCCATGGGGGTTGAATTTATCAAAATCCTATTTAAGCGGACGTCTTCACCATAGTAGCTCCAATCTTTAATTTCAGTTCAATCAGTCGAAGATTTATACAAATTTTCATCCCCTTTTTATCCCCTTAGGGGTGGAATTTATCAAAATCCTTTCTTAGAGGATGCCTATATCATAGTAGCTATATGCATGCAAAGTCTCAGCCCGATCGGTTTTAAATTGACAAAGTTTCATACAAACTTTCATCCCCTATTTTATCCCCTTGGGGGTAGAATTTATCAAAATCCTTTCTTAACGGATGCCTACGTCATAACATCTACCTGCATGCCAAATTTCAGCCTGATCCGTCCAGTGGTTTGGGCTGTGCGTTGATAGATCACTATGGTCAGTCAGTCAGTCAGTCAGTCACCTTTGAGTTTTATATATTTAGATTGGATATAATATAGGTACTACAATTAAAAGTTAAAAATACCTTATTTAAATTTAAATTAAACTGAGCTACTCAAATTAAAATAAAACTAAGGTACTCAAATATTAAAGATGAAAATAATAATCACCACTATAAAAAGAACATCCCCTCTAGCAGGTCCGCTCGCAGCATGGTCCCTATGACACTGGCTGCATTACCTCTCTGGATAGCTAGCCCAATCCTTTGGGAGAGGTAAGCACCAACTCTAGGATCTCCGGAGGTGTCTATGAGCCGGGATGACAGAGCCTTAATAAAGCTTTTCATACCACCACCATCAAATTCGTAATTATTTAATAATGATGAATATTTGCGGCGCTTGATGGTTTGGGCCTGATCAGTCTGATTTTAATTAAATTGACTACCACACTCGTACTTTAGTCGGGACTTCACAGTTCTGTTTAACCGCCACCTGCCCTAGTGTGACGTCATGTGGTGATAACATCGCGGTACCACTTCCATGAGTTTACGGCGACCGTACTCGCTAGCGACAGCGTAATGTACTGAGTAATCTTTTGCGATCGTTCTTTGTCGGATAAGTTCGTGTTGATCTTGCTTTCTCAATTAGCTTATCGGTGGGTACTAAATTTGAGTGAGACGGCAAGATTAAACGAACTTTTCCGACAAAAAACGATGGCAAATTATTATTCACTACACCTGTAAATAGTTTGTATGGAGAATTGTACGCACCTCTAGCGGTCACTAACTAAAGATCGCTAGCATGGGTCCAACGGTAAATTACCTATAGAAATCTAAGCGTTAGCGAGTAACGTTTTGTAACTGTAGAGTTAGAGTATACCGAAAAACATCTCGGTATACTGTAACTCTAACAAAAACTAGCGCTTTAAATCATAATATTTCACAAACGGATCCCTTAATCGTTAAATTGTTTCGACAAAGCCGCAATCTTTTTGGGAGACCTATCCTGACATCCCACACCGTGGGGAGGAAGAGAAAAAAAACTACATCCCACGTTACGTGTAAGGAGGGTTTTAAGATAATAATAATTTAAAAAAAGATTTTATTTTACAACTTTGTCGGCGTGACTAATATGGATATTATGCCAAATAACTGCTTTCTAGAAGTAAGTCTCTGAGCTGAGCTGCGGACGGACGGACATGAAACCGAACCCTAAACAGCAGAGGCCGTATACAAGATGCTTGAGCCATCGAAAACAATTTTCGAATACAGCTTACGTCAGTCCTATACATTTTCGATAACGTTTGGAATCGGCTACGGCTGCTGCCCCTGTAGCGCGTAGCGCTTTGTGTCAGCGAATGTACGTACACTCAAACACTTAAATTCGGTACCCACCTTCGGTCCAAAGTCAATCTGACGTTCTGAAACAGTAAGGTTGAGTTTCCTATAAGTTACAAATAACTTGGCATCTCTAATGACATCGACGACTTCAAGCATTTTTTTTATAATGGCTCACAAATGAACGATCGTGACGGTACAACGAGCGTCGAGGTACTCCACACTAGTCCTCAGGGTTGGCAACGTATTTGCAGTCTTGGGATTTCAATCTTGACATTGTAGGTAGTCTTGAGAATGAGTATGGCATATAATTTCCGAAAATCAAATTTTATTGGTTGCTGAATTTCCATTCCCATTTTTTCCGATCTTAATTTTTCATACTCCTGTTTTTTCACAGGCTCGTGTTTCCCTGACGCATATTTACCATTCCATAAATTATTTTAAAAGTGTCGACGGAGCTCCACTATCGCGGAGCTCCTGTTACTGCGCGGTTTGGCCATTCGGGCCTACTGCAAAAGTAACATAACCTAAACCTACTTTCATTTTTTGACCTATAATAAGTGGAAGAAAGTCGAATAGGATAATATGATAAAAATTAAGATCGGGGGATAATGGGAATGGAAATTCTGCAACCAATATAATTTTATTTTCGGAAATTATGGGCAACCATCGGCGAAATCATTTGGTGGTCCGCCATTAATTTACAGAAGAAGAAGAGTCACTAATTAACTTTCGTACCCGAACTAGGCAAACCGAGAATGCTTTATATTTCATTACCTGGAACAGAACAATGCAATAATTAGTGGATAACATTATTGTATTACTTGTTACTGTAGTAACAATGTAATTCCGCAGACGTGGCACTATGAAGTAACTAAGTATACAACACGTGTGCTCGAGGCTCGCCTTGGTGTTAGTTTGCGACGTATAATCATTTAGTTCCATTCGACAGGAAAGCCGGCCTCTTGATCCGATACGGTTGTTTGTGAGAAAGAGATGGTACACATCTTAAACGTGTTATGTGAGGGCTTGCGAGGTTTGAGTATTGTCTTTCAATCGAGCTTTCTTGGTTCAACAGATTTCTAGAGTGTCGGTCAAATGAACCAAGGCACTCCATTATTTGAAGCCCATAAAAGAATTGACTGTAAGTAATGCTAACAATAGCCGATCCAAACGCAAAGGTAGTTATGCGCGTATTGTCTTCACGTTTATCTTCCGGAGGGCAGTAAAAGTAAATATTGTTCTCAAAACGCCGGAAACTCGATTGCTATTCTTCGTATGCACTAAGGCTGCGGATCCACTCAGGTGGAGACGAGCGGAGCTGAGTGGAGCAGAGCTGTGAAAAGAGTTAAGTGATTCCACTGGGGTGGAGACGAGCGGAGCTGAGTGGAACCGCAGCCTTAAACAGCATACCGCTTGACTGTTTCCACTGAAGCGGGGTGGAGACGCGATGTGAATTTGAATATGATTGGACGATCCCTACACGTCTTCTCTCCGTTCCGCTTGTCTCCGCCTCAGTGGATCCGCAGCCTTAACATCGTATACTCGTAAACAACTAGCTTTTGCCCGCAGCTTTGTGCGCGAAGATTTTGATCATTCATTCACTCAGGAACTAACGGGTTGGCTTAAAGTAATGAGAATTACAAAAACTGTTTTTATTTTTATTTTTTCACTTGTTAGGGTTATATAGCTTTTTATTACATAAAAACGAACTAAAACCAATATGATAATCAATCATTCCTATACAGCAAAAAGTCCCGCATCTTAAATTTTTCGTAGCTTTCTTCTTACCGTTTTCATCATACGTTGGAACACATCTATTTTTTCATTTTTTAGTTAATTAGTTGTTTTTGTACCTTGCGCTTCAACTGAGTCTGTAATTTTGCTTCCCGCCCATCACTGTAAACTAGTCTACTGAGAATTACCAAATAATCCTCTATTGGACGAGCTATAGGGACGTTCGGATGGTTTGAATCCTTCGGTACAAAGTGAACGTCACGCTCTTTTAGTCAATTCTGGATGCTCCCTGCATAGTGATACTTTCTCCGCAACTTCCTGCACTTCTTTGAAATATCTTCAAGCTGTTTGTTGGAATATTTGGGTATTTTTTGACACTTTAACTGTTCAACATTGTATTTCTCTAAAATATTCCTTATTCGCCCACGAAAAACATCATATTTTACAGCTAACTTATCTGGGACTGACCCACTTTGTTTTGTACAAACGTTGCCACCTACTTGCGGTCTCGATCATTATGAATGGGAGGTCTTCCCGTTTTTGGTAAATCTTTAGTCCTAATACCAAGTTCCCACCGCTGGATCAAACATTAAATTGTAGAAGGAGGTACATTTTCAAATTTGTGATGAGAGACCACTTCAGATTTTTCACGCCGTCCAAGTAGGCGATAGACACGTTCACGTCATAACTTCCTCGCGGACATTTTTTATTAAACCAGTTAATCTTTTTTTGCCTTATTAACAAAATTTACATATTTTCTATTAATTATATCTGTCAAAATCCTTTTTGTATTTTTTTATTGCCTGCTATTGTTAATTGAATACATTCTCATTACTTTAAGCCAACCCGTTATTATTTTTTCCGGGATGGAAAGCAGCCTAATGTATCAGCTATATCCATTTCATGAGGATGAGGGACAAACAAGCAAACAAACTTTCGCATTTATAATATTAGTTAGAGAAGTATTTCGTCTTTTGCCCTTTACTAGTTTCTGTTACCTATTGCCGCTAGGGTGCTCAGGGATGCGTTTCGATACGCGTCGCTCGATAATTAGTACGCACGCAAACAAACACGTTTAAAGTGTTTAAATTAACTTGACGTGACTTGTTAAAATGTTGAGTGAGCTTGCCGAAACGATCCAGATACACCTTTGTTTGAAGACGAACTAACTGTCTCTACTGTGGTTATGGGGGGTTGAAATACGCGAGAAAATGTTTGTAAAGGATGGTACGGTAGTGTACTCGCCCGCTCGCTCTTGGCTAGGGTACTGGGTGCCCTTAGAGTACAGTGCCATGTGTAGCTTTTAGCAACACGCTGGTGAGACAAACTTGACAGACTCTCATCATCATAAAGTCAGCCGAAAGACGTCCACTGCTGGACATACGCCTTCCCCAAGGCTCTCCACTCAGACCGGTCTTGTGCTTTTCGCATCCACCGCGTTCCCGCGATCCTTACAAGGTCTACACTCCATCTTGTTGGAGGCCTACCTACAGACAGACAGACTCTACGATAGGATATATTTGCCTCAAGAGTTTAAGAATATCCGAAGATTAAATCATAAACGAGCTCAACGCGGACTGGACCGTGGATTAAAGTATATTGTAGGTAAAGTAAAGGTCCTCTTGCATGTAGTAGTGTACAAAACGAATATAGAATTAACGATAAATTTCAAATATAGAATGTCGAACGGTCTATACAGATGTGTTACAACTATATGCAAGAGGACTTTTCCTCGTAAAATAATGCGGTGAGTTTAACCTTCTGTTCTTTTGCAAGAGCGGGCTTTAAGTCCCCAGGTACATTGTGCTCTGAATGGACTGAGAGCTATTTAATTACTCGCATTTCCTTGTATACAATTTCCCACAACTGCGTAGCATACGCCGGATTAAGTATGGCTCCCTCGTTATCCTCCATTCCTTTTGTTATCTAATGAGCTAATATATTGTCTTGAAATTAAAGTCTGGTTATTTGTTTGTACAAAAGAGCATACAGTCACTATATTATTGCTGCTGACTGTAAAAGCCATTTGGCCTTTTATGCGAGGGTAAAAGAAAAACAAGCAAACTTTAAAACGCCCTCGTAAACTTTTTTAATAAGCACACCGCTCTTTCTTATTATAACATCTGCAAAAGGGACCACTCGCTTGCTCATCCAAATGAAGTTAAATTTAATTATTATGAATAATAAAAAAAAAAAACTCTACAATTTAAAACTAAGCTTAATCAAATAAGTTAATCTACTACTGTAACGCCCTGAGATGAAACCACCACCACTTTAACGCCCGTTAGTATGTGCCCAAGTCAGATATCGTCCGATAGTGAAGCGGGCCGCGCACGCCCCGCGCGCTCATACCTCAGCGCTCGCCCTCGCGGCCTTATAACCTGTCCCGCGGCGGCCGCCGGCCAGTTCGGCTCGTGCAGGCACACGCTTCTGTTGACACGGAACGATACCTGGACTTGACGAGCGCGCAAACATTACGACCGACCGCTATTGCTTTCGTAGCACGGAACGTGGCGTACAGCCGTATTGTATATTATAATTCGTTTAGTTAGGACGTACACTTAGTACCTAGGAAATAGCTGCGCGATAACGACACTTCCGTAGCACGGAATGTCCGATGTGCACTACTTCAACTCATTTATTGTTATTTAGTTCTTTTCGTATATTTCTTAATTCGCCCTGTATTATTAACGCACGCACTTAACACCTCTCTTGTTTCTGTTCCATTTGACGGTAGGATAGTCTAGCGCACGCGCACCTTGTTGCCTTGTTATCGCTTAATGCTTAAAATTACATTACTCTCACCCTGTCTGCAATCTGTTAGTGAGCTACAGGTGACGCTAGTAGTAGCGAAATATTGCTGTTCGCTGTAAATAGTTTGTTAAGTAACCGCTTTTGTTTACCCTGCCTGTTTTTTTTTAAATATTCTAACTGCCTTTTGTTGTTTTATAATTAGCTTATTTGTATATGCTTAGCTGTTATTTTTTCGTCTTCCTTTGCTAATATAAGTCTTAAACTTCTCCGGTGGTTTCATTAACTCAGTACCCCGTTACAATTGGCGCCCGAATCGTGGAGCCCACACGGCGAAACCTAAGACCTAGACCAGTCAAGGAGTTACAAATCAAGGTCATCAAGCCAAAGATGGCTGAAGAAGGAGATCGATCTGCTTCTGTCCCGATGCTTGGGATATCAACAGATCAATTTAGGGAATTATTGGCAGTGGTTGGCAATGGCACTCGTAGGACTACTCTGAGCCAGTGTCCTGTGAAATTTAGTGGTATTAGAAGTTCTACGGCCGTGGAATCTTTTATTTCTGGTGTATCTACATTTATGAGAGTAGAAAAAATTGATGATCTTATTGTACTAGATGGCTTGCCGTTGATTCTTCAAGATGATGCTGCGATCTGGTGGCAAGGAATCAGGCATGAGGTGAAAACCTGGAAGGAATTTGAGACGCGACTACGCCATGCGTATGCACCCAAGAAACCTTCTTACCAAATCTATCAAGAGATAATTGGAATTAAGCAAGATGATGACACGCCAACGGAGCTATTCATACAAAGGAAGCGAGCACTCTTAGCTCAATTACCGTCACCACGTCACAAGGAAGACCAAGAAATCGATATGGTGTTTGGTCAGATAAGATTTGAGATAAGGGACAGAATAAATAGAGAGACTATTGACAGTTTTGAGGAACTGGCAAACAAAGCCAGGAATATTGAACGTAGTTTGGGCAAGAAAGCCTCAACTTCGAATGCACCTAAAGAACCAAAGTCTTTTACAAAACATAAGTTGCGTTGCAATTTCTGCAGAGCTCCTGGACACACAGTAGATGTCTGCCGTAAGAAATTAAGAAGCGAAAACAGCTCTGAAAAGTCTGTGAAGCCTATAATATCACCATATGACCCTGCAAAACCTAAATATTCATGTTATGGTTGTGGCGAGCCCGGAGTAGTTAGAAGCCGTTGTCAGAAGTGTAATGTCCAGAAAATTAAACTAGAGGAAATAAGTTTCTGTTCGGTCAACACCTTCAGAGACAGACGTCTGCGACCTATCATACCTATTAACATTGGGAAAGTTCAAACAATAGGCTACGTGGACACGTGCGCTAAGTCCAGCGTTGCGTCATACAACTTGTACCAGAGACTTCTGAAAGAGAAATTCGAGTTCAAACCAGAAAAGATGTATATTACATTTGCCGATGGGATTGCAAAAATGCAGAACGTCTTGACTGTAACTGCACCTGTTGTGGTATATGGCAAAACTGTGCACACATCATTTATCGTACTACCAGAAGCTAGGGATAATAAAACCCTGCTAGGAGTCGGATTTATTCAGGATGCCATGATGGTCATAAATCTTCCTCAGCTTACATGCCGTTTCTTAGACGAGCCTACTAGGGTCTTCGATCTAATACAGGAAGATATCGGTGAAACTATTATTGCAGAAATAGTCTCTGATGTTGAAATGCCGGAACTACTTTCACCCACGTTAACGCCGGAAAAACGCATCACTCCGAAGAATATAATCTCTGAGACGGAAATGGATTTAAAGCGGCCCTATGGCCCGACATTCAATGTAGGATTGGTTGTCTCACCTAAGGTAGTCGTAAAACGCCTATTCGAACCGTCGCTGGCTGATGAAGCCCCTTCAAACTTTGCACCTAGTATGAGCACTAGCAAGGTACCACCTGCAAACGAACCCGATGGCTATGGACCTCTCATACCCATTGAGCTTCGTACTCCACCTCATAAACGTCAACGTAGTACACGCCTAGATGGTTACTCACCCATTATAGACCGACTGTACGATGACGCAACGAGAGCTATTGCAGAAGCACAGAATGAAATTTCGCCTCAGGAAAGCGAATTATTTGATTCCCCTGTCAGCTGTCAGTGCACCGATATCGGATCGGTGGATGTCCAAGACAGTGCCCTGACCATTGAGGAAAACCAACGCTTGGAAATGTTAATTACCAAATATGCTTCAGTCTTTCTCCCAAACGGAAAACCCACAACGCAGACGGAACATATCATTGACACAAGTAGTCATAGACCCATTTCAGTCCACCCGTATCGCTTAAACCCAGCAAAGACACAGACATTAAAGGATGAAGTCCAGAAAATGCTCGACGAAGGGATTATAACGCCATGTATGTCACCACGGTCTGCACCCGTTGTAATGGTTCCTAAGAAAGATGGAGGAACACGAGTCTGCATCGACTATAGGCAACTCAATTCCATCACAACGCCCGATATGTATCCCTTACCTCGCATTGACGATTTACTGCATACTGCCAAACCTACCCCTTACATGTCTACAATAGATCTTCGTGCTGGTTACTGGCAAATTAAGGTCAGAGAAGAGGACCAACTCAAAACTGCTTTCGTTACGCCATTTGGCATGTATAAGTTTTTGAGAATGCCTTTCGGCTTACGCAATGCGCCTGCCACATTCCAACGTCTAATGGACGGGTTTCGCATATCCCTCAACCATATTAAGATGCTGGTTTACCTCGATGATCTCATCATCTTGTCTCCTTCGCTTGATCAGCATTTAAAAGACCTTAAAGACGTCTTCGACCGATTGAAGGAATATAATCTTATTGCAAATAAGGACAAATGTAAATTCTGCTGTGTGAAGATAAAGTATCTGGGCCATTACATCACAGCTAAGGGACTTGAACTCGACAATGATAAAGTTGGCTCAATACTCAACATGAAAGCCCCTTCTAACTTAAAACACTTGCTATCGTTTATACAGATGTGTTCATGGTATCGTCGATTCGTACCTAATTTTGCCAAAGTTGCTGAACCTCTTACCCGCTTGACGAAAAAGAATGCAAAATGGACTTGGGACGCTGATCAGAGGACTGCTTTTGCGACTCTCCGAAGTCTCTTGGCCTCAGCGCCTGTATTGATTCAGGCTGACGAGACCAAACCCTATATCATTAAGAGTGATGCGAGCAGCTACGCCATCGGAGCAGTCCTTGTGCAGGGGGAGGGAGAGCATGAACACCCGGTCGAATACGCCAGTCGACTTCTAACGGGAGCAGAACGAAATTATTCTACCACGGAGCGTGAAGCTTTGGCGGTGGTATGGGCTGTCAATAAATTTCGTGGCTACATAGAAGGCACTCCGATCACAGTCATGACTGATCATCAAGCCTTAAAGTGGCTTATGACATTAAAATCCCCTACCGGACGTTTAGCGCGTTGGGCTTTACAGCTGCAACCATTTAATATCACCATCAAATATATCCCAGGTCGAACGAATGTAGTTGCTGACTCATTGTCGCGTCCTAATTGTGACGAAGAGACCAAAGGAAGTTGCGGGATTTGTAGCATTACAGTAGATTTACCTAAAAAGAGTCCAAAGGAAATAAGAGAAGAACAAATGAAAGATGAAAGCATAGGGAAGATTATAACTGCAGTCGAAGGAAACTCTGAAGAAGATGCAAAGTATTGGAGTTTAAAAGGGTATATCTTGAATAATGGATTGTTATATAGATACAACCCTGACAGTGACGCTGAAGATGCACAGCTCGTTGTTCCACTACAAGAGAGGGCCGATATCATTTCCGTTTACCACGATGAGCCCACTGCAGGACATTATGGAGCAGAGAAAACGTATAACCGCATCAATAAAAGATACTTCTGGAAAAGTATGAGGAAGGATATTGAACATTATGTTCGCAACTGTCTGTCTTGCCAAAAATACAAGCCTTCCAATATGAAACCCGCCGGCCTATTACAGACTACGGCGATGAATAAAAGATTCGAAGTCATCGCGTTCGATTTATTCGGTCCTTTGCCCATTTCATCTGACGGAAAGACTTGGATCCTCATAATTGAAGACCTGGCTTCTCGCTGGGTTGAATTATTTCCATTCGAAACTGCAACGGCTGAAAATTGCGCAATCACGTTAATAAATGAGATATTCCTTCGGTATGGTATGCCCAGGAGGATGATCAGTGACAACGGAACCCAATTTGTTAGCGCCGTAATGCAAAAAGTGGCTTTCTGTCTCAAGATAAAACATGCATTTACACCCGTGTACCATCCTGAGACTAATCCTGTGGAGCGTAAAAACCGAGATCTGAAAACGCAGCTTGCAATTCTCGTCGGTGACAATCACCGAACCTGGTCAGAACAGTTACCAAGTATCCGATTTGCCATGAATACAGCAACATGTTCGACTATTGGCCACACACCTGCTTATATCACATTTGGGCGAGAGTTAAAAACACTAGATGACAACCAAAACGATTTGCGAGAAATAATTTTATCGGAAAATTTCATCCCTGAGATTACCCCTAAGTTATTATTGCTCGCAGACACATTAAACAAAGTAAGAGAGGTGCAAGAATTGAAGGAGGAAAAGAGAAAAGAATACGTCGACAAAAATAGAAAAGGTTGCCCCAACTACAAACCTGGTGACCGCGTAATGGTAGAAACCCATGCCATCAGCAAAACCGCCCAGGGCTACAGTTCCAAATTAGCACCCAGACGTGATGGTCCATATTTAATCCTTCGGAGCCATGGGCCCAGTTCTTACCATATTTCCGACCCTAATGCACCAGAACAAAGTGTTGGTTTGTACCATGCCTCAGCTCTACGTCCTTACCAGAGTAGCGCCCGGCTAGCTCAGTCTGAAGAACACGAGGTTCCATTGCCAAGACCCACCATGCCTATTCGCAAAAGAGGACGTCCACCAAAGAAGAGCCCACCGGAAACTTCGACAGACCCCGGAACGCGTGGCCGCCCGCCAAGACAAGCAAGAACACTGGCTACCTCGTCGGGTCGTCTTCGGAGCCAGAGGGGGAGATTGTAACGCCCTGAGATGAAACCACCACCACTTTAACGCGCGTTAGTATGTGCCCAAGTCAGATATCGTCCGATAGTGAAGCGGGCCGCGCACGCCCCGCGCGCTCATACCTCAGCGCTCGCCCTCGCGGCCTTATAACCTGTCCCGCGGCGGCCGCCGGCCAGTTCGGCTCGTGCAGGCACACGCTTCTGTTGACACGGAACGATACCTGGACTTGACGAGCGCGCAAACAATACGACCGACCGCTATTGCTTTCGTAGCACGGAACGTGGCGTACAGCCGTATTGTATATTATAATTCGTTTAGTTAGGACGTACACTTAGTACCTAGGAAATAGCTGCGCGATAACGACACTTCCGTAGCACGGAATGTCCGATGTGCACTACTTCAACTCATTTATTGTTATTTAGTTCTTTTCGTATATTTCTTAATTCGCCCTGTATTATTAACGCACGCACTTAACACCTCTCTTGTTTCTGTTCCATTTGACGGTAGGATAGTCTAGCGCACGCGCACCTTGTTGCCTTGTTATCGCTTAATGCTTAAAATTACATTACTCTCACCCTGTCTGCAATCTGTTAGTGAGCTACAGGTGACGCTAGTAGTAGCGAAATATTGCTGTTCGCTGTAAATAGTTTGTTAAGTAACCGCTTTTGTTTACCCTGCCTGTTTTTTTTTTAAATATTCTAACTGCCTTTTGTTGTTTTATAATTAGCTTATTTGTATATGCTTAGCTGTTATTTTTTCGTCTTCCTTTGCTAATATAAGTCTTAAACTTCTCCGGTGGTTTCATTAACTCAGTACCCCGTTACACTACTTTAAAACCGACTACTTTTTTAAAACCGTTATCATCTGCAAATATGTTTGTTTAAGGTATTTGCATGTACCTAGATTTTGTATTCATTTTGCCAATAACTATAAGTATTTGCTTATTAGTATTTTATTTTAAATAACACTTTACTCGTTTCCCTCGGAGCTGGCTGAAAATTTAGCGCTGCAGGTGTTTAACTCCTCAGCATTATAATAATAATATAAGCAGGGCAGCTAGTGGCGAGCTGTTGGTGAGTGGCGACACCACGGACCTGAGTGCTCCCGAGGGTAGGTCCTGTTCCTCACCTCACGCTTGCCTTCACCGGCCGGCTGGAGTGTATAATGACCTCTGGCTTGCCTTTATTGGTCGGTCAGAGTGGAGTCGCAAGAGCTATATGCTCGAAGGGTGGATGTGTTGCATAAGTGGCGAGTGGGCACCTTATGGTCGTTTAAAGTCCAGAAGCACCTCTCCACCCTTAGCCCCTATGGAACTGTTACCTCCCTGCTGCTATATATATGCGGCTATTTCGGGAGGCCCATTCCATTGAGTTGGCGAGTCACCGCCTGCCATTTCAACCAAAGTAATTAGCATTGGCCAGGCAGGCGCCGTAGTTTCTTCAATAGCCTAGTTCACCAATCCATATCAGTTCATACATAGAGCCCATTATTAATGTATACATCCTTCTTAAATAGTCCTACACTAACCATTGGTTGTCCGTGGGAGCATACTTCCATAGTGTGAACTCAGGGACAATCGCCGGTTGGTGTCACTTTACTACATTAAACTTGTCTAAAGGGCCTCTGCGTGTTGGCTTCGGCTCCATGTACGCCTTCCAAAGGTCCGGGACTCCCATAGTCCCGTGAATGGTAAAGACATACAAATAATAATAAAATTTTATTTCGAGCAATAATTACAAATACCTTATAGACTAACACTAACACTTAAAAAAATAAAACTTAAAAACTAACACCGAGGTGACAGAACAGCGTGGTTCTGTTTTGCCAAACTTGGCGTGATGGTCGCTGTCGGTAGGTTGCCCCGAAACCGCCGGAACACGACACCTTTCGGCTAGAAGTCAGGACACCGACGGTTCCCAGAATAAACCACGGCACGCGCACTCCAAACGAACTGAAGTGCACGTAGCGAAGCGACCGCAGCTGGAACACCGTCAGACTGCATCCAACCTTCTGACGGACGTACCTACTCCACCACGTCGTCTCCCGTGGTAGAGTGGTGCAGGCGAGACACGTAGAGCGCCGTGTGTTATGCTGAGCCCGTGCCGCGAAGACCCACTCACTACCTGATTATGGCTACTATTAGCACTTACTTCCTGAAACTAAAATAAACTAATTCAACCTTTTCCAAGATTAAAACTTCACTCAGATAGCACACATGTCATGTGATCATGTCCATTAAAATATATAACACTGATGAAAATATCTTTGTGATCACACTAAAACATTTCATGATAGAAAAATGCTATTATTCCATAACTGAATACTTAGATGATAAGTTATTATGTTAATAGATATTATTTAAGTAAAGAATTAACTACTTTTAACAAATAAACGCTCTCACTAGTTTATAAGTAGCTGTGCCCTTCAGGGTCCATAATGATCGCATAACTTTAAAGTTAATTTAAATACCACCCATGTATACTTTATGGAATGCAATAAATAATTGAGTAATGGGGATTGTTCATATTTTACGATGAATCTGATTCGAAAACCATTTCGAGGAATAGGGTTTCAAAGCCGTTCTGCATTATTAAGTTTTTGAATTATTTATTTATTTCAGATATTTTCACAAAAGTATATTTAACCTTTTTTTGACTTTCGTTTTCGTCTTGAAGCCCTCCTAGGTGTATCTTACGGGTTAGGCGAAAACCGCTTGAAATAGTATGTTTTAATTCACTATTACCATGACTTTTCATTATTAGATATCATTTAATTGTTGTAGTTTATTAGAAAATGCCATCCTAAATTTAAAACAACCATGTCAACCGTAAAATGTCTGCTAAATAAATAAAGATATGAAAGCAAAACTATTGGGTCAAATACAAAATTAATGAAATTGATCTCTTAACATTACCTATTCTTTCAAATTAGAAAGTATAAACCGAGAGCTTTTTTTAGATCTAACTCAATTGAAGTTATCTGTTTTCACTTTTTTTCTATGTCTTGTGTGTGTAGTAAATAAATGTATTTTCTCAAACATGCTATGTAATGTCGGCGTTATGTTAGTTATTTTAGGCTTCAAAGTGCCACGTTCCCGACGGAACAACTCGAGAGAACTGTAAAGGAATTTCATACAAAATTGAAGGCCTAGGCTAATTTTTTTTTAATTTTATATGGCCATGACAGCTGGTTTTATGAACAGGCTGAATAGCTGAAAATCGTTTTTTTTTGTATCTGTTTGGTTCGGACCAAAAATATCCGCGTTAATGCCTATTACACAAATGTTTTTTGAGTGATGTTTATTTTTATTTCATTGCATATGTTTGAGAAAAGCACTATACATACCTCGCCGTGAAAAGGGGTTGCCAGCCTCGTAACTATCCGACCTCGCTTCGCTCGGCCGTCTATATGAACTCGGCCTGCAACCACCTACTTCCCGGCGTCTGTAGTAATGTACTATTATCTTTCATTTATTTCTTTTCTCTAAATAAATATATTTTTCTCAAAAATGACCGGAAAAGTTGACATTACAAACTCCATACTGAGACGCGAAGTACATGTACAGTTTACAGACAGTTCCCAAATTAAGAAAAAATTACATTGCGTGCTCGCTACACAAAAGCCCGCAATGTTGCATACAAATTTCATTGTTATCTAGTTTGTAACTTTTTTTTAAATGAAAACGGCCATAATAAAATGAGGCCACAAGTCTTATACATCCATATTTTATTCGAAACGTAACTTTTTTATCTGTGTCTGGAATAGCTTAAGTTTTTTTTTCTAAAAAAAGCTTGTGTTTCTCCTTGTCATAAAAACAAAGGCGGTAAAGAGTGATGTTATTTCACGTGAAGTTTCTGTTTATATGCGATTTGTATCTTTCGATTTTTGAGAAAAGCACTATATATGCCTCGGCAGGAACGGCAATTGCCTAGGCAATAATGTACTATTAATAATCACCTTGTAGCGTAATGAAAGACATTTTCCCTTTGCTTTAAAATAAAAGGCGGTTTCTTATACTCGTAGCTGTAGCCTACAAGTTTATGTTGATATTAAAAAGTAATGCTTTGATTTTCCAATCATCTATCCTAATAAAACAAGAACATTCGAGCCACATATCGCTAATCAAAGAGAAAGCTCAATGCACAAAGTAATACGAGTAGGAAACCAATACGAACACGTTTGAATAGTACAGCAATAGCAATACCATACTAGCTTTATTTTCAAAGAGCACTGTCTTGTTTGATTAAAACCTATGTGTGTCTGAATTGTTTTTAATAGTACGGAGAGATCGAACCGGACGTGATGGTAAACGGAAGCAAATATTTGTGTAATTAACGCGAATATTCGTTGCCGAATCATGAATAATGTCTATGCATTTAATGTTTTTAAGGTTCCGCTTCCTAAGGCTCAACGGTGCCTTATTAAGTTATTAATATGCTTACGTTGGCCGTCCGTCCGTCCATACTAACTTTAAAAAGCTGTATCGTCTTAATCATAATAGAAGTGGATTGTTTTTTTTTCAAATAACGAGTAATTAATTAATTAAGGGCGGGTACATGAAACGTTTTGTTAACGTATTTCTATTTTGGTTATTTTGTAAAGACAGTAAAAAACAAAGACAATTTTGGTATGATTATAGTGCAAGATAGAAGAAAAACAAAAATACAAAAAAATAGTCTCAAGTGTGACATAGGCTCGCGCTTATTCGACTCAAAATCAAATTCAAAACGGAATTTACTCGTAATATTACCTACTGTGCGGCGGTTCGGAACCCTCTGTGCGCGAGTCTGAGTCGAACTTGAATGATTTTAGGGTTCCGTACCTCAAAAAGACAAAAGGGAACCCTTATAACATCACTTTGTAGTCTGTCTGTCTGCCAAGATCCTTTATCTCGGAAACACGTGAAGGCATCGAGTTGAAATTAAAAATCATATACTCAAGTCCCTTGAAGTTGTGAAAAAAATAATACTACTTAATTAAAGTAAAAAAAAAAAAGAGGCGGCCGGTTTTGCCGCAAAGAAAGCTTATTTCGACGAGGGTATTTGTCGTGACCTAGATCTATAAAATTTGTCGAGTAATACCGTCATACAATAAGTATAAAAAAAATACTGAAAGCTTTAATTTTTTTAATTAAATTACAAAAAACCGAGTTTTTATGCCTTGCATACGGCGGCGGGGCAAATTTTGAATTGAGTTAACCGTGTCATGGGCGAGCCCTACTTGGCCGGTTTATTTTCTTAATATACTTACCTACGTATTGTTATACACTCGCGGTCAAATACGGGTCAGAGTGCGTTTTTCATACTAAAGAGGCTATTTCGAAGCGTTGGTTCCTCGCCAGGGGATGCTTTTAATGAAATCTGATGATGGACACCCCGAGCATCGATACAAGACTTTCAGAGTAGCTAGGATACCCAACTGATTGAATCTGCGGTCAACGCCGGAATTGTGTATGTTCAGAAAAACATCTAAAATGGCAATATAATGTAAAGAAATCCGAATGCTGAGCCAAACTCTCTCGCTGTGGTGTTACCTGATTGTGCGATCAGTTAGGTATCTTAAGCACTTTTGACCTCCTCTATTGAACCTCAGAGTATCCACTATTAAACCTCACTCAATACAACCAATGCCCTAGAACCAAGGCTTCAAAATAGCCTCGTTTGTATGAAAAACGCACTCTGACCCGTATTAATTGACCGAGAGTGTAGTTGTCACTAATATTCAGGTTCCTCCCATGCTGTTGTCACGACTACATAATAACCTTCGGAACAGAAACAATAAATTTTCAGTATATACTTAATCTTTGTTATTTTTTAGCTACGTTTGTATTAATATCAACGAATATGAACAATTCGGCTCCTCGTATTTTTATTTTCGTATAACTGTGTCTCAGGGTTTGTTTTTAATGTTCGTCAAAGTATCGCTGCAAATATAGTCTTCGAATTGATACATTGGGCCTGTTACATTGGAACGCCCCCCCTACTTTTATTAAGGTATGCTATACTATTTTGTGTCGTTCCTTAATACATATACGCGTTGATTGTTTATCACTACATAGTATAAAACAAAGTCGCTTGCGCTGTCTGTCCCTATGTATGCTTAAATCTTTAAAACTACGCAACGGATTTTGATGCGGTTTTTTTTAATAGATAGAGTGATTCTTAAGGAAGGTTTATATGTATAATACATTCCACGCGGGCGAAGCCGCGGGCGGGTCGCTAGTGTTATAATAAATCTCTTTGAAACATATTATTTCCTTTTGTTAGTGTTAAAATTACAATCGTGTCGCATCTTTCAAAAAGTGCAACCAGAATTTTATTTTTTAGGGTTCCGTAGTCAATCTACGAACCCTTATAGTATCGCCGTGTCCGTCCGTCTATCCGTCCGCAGCCTAGCTCAGAGACGCTGTAATTTGGCATAAATATACATATTAGTCACGCCAACAAAGTAGTAAAATAAAATCTTGAAATCATTTTTTTAGTGTAGGGGGCTACACGTAACCTGGAGATGTATCCCATAGAGTGGGATGTCGTTGGATAGGTCTTTCTAAAATATTGCGGGTTTGTGGAAACAATTTTACGTTTATGAAATATTAAGCTTTAAAGCTCTCATTTTTGTTAGAGTCAAGTGTGTGTGTGTGTGTGTGTGTGTGTGTGTGTCCTACAGCCAAAACTATATCCTAAATGAAAGCACATATAATTAATTTAATGCGAAAACGATCACTACTGAGTAGACTTCAGTTTAAACTTATTTGCGGTGTTAGTCTGACCGTGACCTATATCGATGTAACAGTTTTCCAACGGCAAAGTTAAGTATGTCACGAGTTCTAATTGGTTTGTAGTAACGGCTTCGGAACCCTACACTGAGCATGTTCCGACATGCTCTTGCCCGGTTTTTTAATCGTGAGTTTGGGACGAGGACAATCTATGAGATTGACCTCTGACATTTATTTGCAATATCAGACTTTGACAACCATACGATGGATGGAATGCCTGTCTGTATGTAGTTGGTTTTCCCCGGAACACCACAATGCAAATACTGTTCAAGGAGCAGGCACGCCGATAACGATCTGGATGGACCCTGCGCAATGACCGTTTGCAATCGAGTAACTACCGGTATCGGAAGTTCCAAGAAATGTGTATGGCGATGTGAATCAGCGCCCGGTGTCTGTATTTGGCACTAGAGTCTATTTTAGAGTGCGGCACTGACATCTTATAATGTCATCTTGATCCAATATAATGTTTTTTTTTTTTTTTATATCATAGGAAGGCAAACGAGCACACAGGCCACCTGATGGTAAGTGGAAACTGTGACCCATAGACATTTGCATTCACAAGACCGCAATGGTGATTACAAGCTTATCTGAGATACTTAATTTAAAGTGCAACTAAGTTTAGACTCGATAGATTGTTCTCGATTTGAAGCTGACTGACGTAATAGTGCTAGTCTCATTTTTTTGACAGACACGTAGGCATGTATTTATTCGCATAGTCACAATTAGCTCACAGTGCTCACCGAGGCGAATCAAACTTCATTATGGTGATAAATGTGATAATGACCAAGTCGTTCCTTAGTGACGATATCTCATAGTACACAAGTTTGAATATGGAACGAGTTAATTGTCTCTAGCATTACCAAGCAGCCTGTTTACAACTATTTTTGAATAACCATAGGTATGTACATTATTAATAATTAAAGAAGATGAATGGCTAGTTCTACTCATAATGGAATAAAATTTAACAAAGTTGGCTATTATAATAAAATATGATAGAGTATTCTAGAACTGAAAGGGTCAGTCAAAATATTCAATTATTTAAAAGTTCGGGGCATTCTGGGGTACTCTCACTTCCCAGTGTATGTATTTCCAGGGAAGTGATATTTTAAAAGTTTTTCCCTTAAATTTTGACGATGGCTTTATTATATTACTAAAACAATATCCACAAATCTTCCGTGCAGTTACAGAGATACTAGAAATGTATAAATAATATTTAAAAATTGAAAAATTAATTTGTAATTACGTACCATGCGAGTGAGAATTTGTCTGACCCGAACGCGGCAGTCTCCACTAAACACTCTGGCACTACTAACCGTTGATCGGGTGAAACAAAACAAAGCCGTTTCTATGCTGTCTTCACCTCTCTCTTTCTATCGCCCGAGCGGCAACGTTGCATACTAGTCAATTTCAAGTTGATTTTAACGAAGTTTTAGGTGCCAGGGAAGTGATACTAAATACGTGTCGCCTTTGTTAAGTCAACAAAAACTCATAGAAATAAAGGAACTGTAAAAACTTTTTTCCTTTTCTGAGTAACATATACATTTGATTATTATATTATAACAGCATTATGTCAGGGAAACTGCTTTTTTAACCTTATTACGTGGATTTACATATTTGATTTAGGAATGTCGCCCAACAGGGAAGTGATATTTTTGACTACATTTAAGTAATTTTTTCATGAAAATATTTGTTTGAGACGGATAATTTTAAAAGTCTAATTAGATACCAATGTAAACCTTTATTTAATTTTGTCACGTAACACATTCATCAATAAAATATTTATTTACGACCTGAGCCAACCAAAATTCCTTATTTTGTAGAACTAGCCGAATATTCCAAATATAGTTCACAAGAAAAAATTGCCTTGTTACATTAATGTACGAGTAGAATGCGGTTTGCAACCGAAACACGAATAGTACAATTTAAAACACACCTAAAAAACAGCTTGCATTTTCCATTTTATTTGAAAGAATTGCCTTTTATAGGAATCTAATTAAATCATTTAATGATTAAAAGTGCTATTGATATTTAAAATTATGTATGAAATAAAAGTATACCGCACCTATTTACAGCGAATGATACTTGTAAATTAAGATGTATTTTCATACGAGTATCATGATAAACAGACGTCATCGATACGTAATGAAAACATAAAAATCGCGATTATATTTGTTATTTTAGAGGGTTTTTCCTGGTCGATCACAGCTAATTAATGACCTAGACTTAAATTTACACGACATTTCTTGCAAGTCCCTTTTCCCGAGGCTTAGGGATTCTAGGTAGGCGGTAAAAGCCATATCGTCTTATTGCCGAACCCTATATTCAAACCGCGGAGAGATAGGCTTACTTACTTCGCATTAAAATTTAACACATTTTGTATGAATAGGTAAGCCTTATCTGTCTTACCTATAGCTTAGGGTTCGGCCGTTAGACCTGGCTTCTAGGCGGTAAAAACCATATCGTCTTTGACCTGTTATGATACCTATTGTTTTATACTCGGCCGACATAACTGTCAAGTAAATAAGAGCTATCAAAACGACGACAATACGATAAAGACAATAGGTCGAGTTAAAAACAATAATATTATAAGAGGTCAAAGAACAAAGGCCCTGGACTGCCCAAGTAGCACAGAACTGTATTTCATTTTCAAATAAGGCCGCATCGTCAATTTTATTAGGCATTTATAACTACTTATATAATTCACTCGGCCTGTAAATGCTCTATAGAAATACGTGGCCCAATATAGCTCTTTGCCGTACTGGGATTCTGTGAAGCACCACACATACGCCACAGATTTAGCGCTAAGTAGTGCTGTTTATCAGCTGCAATAGAGTATGTTTGTGAATACAAATAATGCGAGCATTTCGAATAATGCGGCTTACAATTCAAATATTCCAAATTCGAATATTCGGTGCATTCAAACATTCGAATAATGCTGTGAATGAAATTTGAATATTCGAATATTTTTGGTTACTCCAAATTTATAGATGTAACGTCCTCTAGGTACTACTCGGAAATTATTGGGGACTTTCTGTCTCATTCCCGGTATCCCCCCGCCGTGTCGTGCGAATAGTAGCGATATTAACACAATACATGTTGATGGCAATCGTCAAATACCGACTACGAGGAACAAGGATGATGTGATGTGATGATACCGGCTTTAATGAAAATCATATTACTACACAAGTACTGCATACCGAAATCCCGGTATTTCCAAATTCCGGAATCTCGGTCCTATTTTTCTGATATTACAATTCCAAAATTGAAAGGGTGTCGATATTGAAATACAGGAATCATAATTATTTTATTTACATTTCTTTTAAAACGGTAAAAATACACGGGGGTACCGAATTGATCGAGAATTAAGTAAAGACTGAACCCGATTCTACAGTGTCCTCTAAACTTCCTAATTTTATTAAGGTATCGTTAAAACACTGCTATTCTATGAGCAGATGTCATAATCAAATGACAGCGCCATGACAGCTCTAATTTGTTTCAGACTTTAATTTTTGGGTAATTAGGTGTTCAAAGTTCTTTTCTGATAGTGATTTGTACTTTTTATGCCTTTGTGTCGCACAGTGATTGAAGACTTGGACTTATTTCGTGTATCTGGCATCTTTCTTCTCGTTTCAAGTGGACTCGCAGTGGTGCAGAGGTTCAAACTATCTTGACCTCTGACCTACAAATCACCGTACAACGTTGCCCCCAATCTTCCTAGAGAAGATTGGATTGTGTTTTATTGCTATATTGATTTATACTCATATAAACCTTGACACTGGCGAAATCACTTCACGTGGAAACGCCATAATATCCCTGCGGTAGTAGCTGTTCAAGTCGCCGCGGGGGCAAAAAAAAAAAAAAAATACATTGTCAGCTTGACATTCTGGAATAGCACTGGTTAAATCTGCCGTCTAAACTATTAAAATTACAAAATTTAACTTTTTTGTTACGTGAATACTGGTTCCCTATATAATTGTTATAACATTATTATATTTTAAAAACTCATCAAAAATTTTTTTGGGTGTTTTTGAAGTTAACAACAAATACTACTTTTGTATGCTTGACACATCGTTATAGGAAATAGAGGTCTCACGAAAACAGATCCCCGCCATAATTTTACCACAATTCCCATTGATTATGTCAAGAATGTGTCGCTAACCTGATTTTTCTTTATAATGTTGAAGCACCTAGCCAGGCGACTCAGGTGTACCTATCGCTGGTTCGCTAACATATGAGCAGATTCGAGCAGCGATAAGTATTGCAACTACAATTCAAATTATTTTGCTTAAATCATTATGTCAGAAAGTTATCAACGTCCATAATTTGTCCAAAGAACAAAAGGCCGCTCGTGTTAATTGGTGTAAGAGTAATCCGCAACGCTTTAATGGAGTAGTCAAATGCTGTACCTATATAACATAGTTATAGGTGACAAATCTTAGATTTACTCTGTTGAGCTAAAAAAAAATATGTAAATGAAAAGTCGAATATTCGAATATCTGAATCTGAATCTATCGAATATCTGCAACCCCTAGCTGCCATAAGAAAATATATACCACGAATTTATTTTATTTCAACCGTCAATTGAAAAACTAATCTTTTGTGGTTGATTTTACTTGAATACTGAGTGAACTGAATGCCGAGTCAATCGCAGGAGACAACAGAAATTCATTGAGACGGAGCGCAAGATTTAGTGAATTGTAAATAACTATTTCACAAGTGTTACTGATATAAGTCATTGTCATTCATTCCATCCATTTTAGGGTACTAAAATAAAATGGTTGCCGTATGTAACCAATTTTCTTTGTTTCTATCAATAGACTTTGACATATGAAAAGACTACGTGTAACAAAACCACGATTACGTAAGAATAAAGTCGTTGTTTGATTTAAGAACACATGATATCTATAAACTTATAAACAGGTAAGAAACCCATTGTACACAAATAAATAAACATTAGACGAACCTATAAATATATTATGATATGTTTAACCTGCTAAATTAAAGACGTAAAGGTGGAATTAGCGGCTAGTCGGATAAAGAATCAGGAAAAAGTGGCGCTTAATTTAGTGTTTAGTCAGATTATTGTTGATGATTGATTTTATTTTTGATTTTGAATCGTCAACAAAACTCGTAATATGCAATATTGGATAGATTTTATTCAAATAGTCATAAGTAGTAGTTATGAAATGGAGTTCGTCGTAGTATGGATTTGCACCAACTTCGACGCGACCGTAGGAAAATGCTGGTTGAGATGTTCAGTTATTTTGCTACGTTGAATTTTACAACCATTTGCAGGATTGAAATATATAATGTGATTTCCTGGCTTTGCAGGTAGGGGAAATACGGATAAAATGAGATAAACGGGCAAAATGACACACCGGGCTTATTTCAAAATTGGCAGGATGTAGAGCAGTTTCTAACACTGCAAAACGTGTGTTGGCCATATTTACAACCCTGCGAGATACCGAGCGCCATTGACCCAGACTGGCCGGAGCAACAAGTACTTACTTATGAACGTGCTTCGTGATCACAAAACTCAATTTTTGGATGGATTTCTTGCGTTAATTACTATATTTTACGCTAGTATTTGTGGATTTTTCCCATTAAAATTGATGAATTATAAAATGACCTGGTGATTTGCTTCAATTTATTAGCGATTATTTTATTTTAATAAAATATGTTTTTTTCATGGTTCTTGTATACATTTGGACAATATGACATACCTATACTCTGGACAAAACGAAACGGTGCATGATAGTAGTCCAACGCGATCAAAATAATATTCGTGCTTTCAAAACGCAGAAACCACCACAAAAAGACAAAGTGGCAGCGAACACTGCTTATGTCAAAGTCAAAATGGTAATGTCAATTTTACTGCCGAGACATACGTAGGACAACGATCTCACCTGCCCCAATATTTTTGTAACGACTTTTTTCCCGTACTTTCAGCCTGGGGAAAGCTGTTTACCATGTATGGAAGTTCTCGCTGGGCTCATGCATCATGCGCCAAAGAGGACCAAACAATTTATTTATTGAATGTCCTTATGTCCATATTATATGGACAACATGGTTTTTGTGATACCTAGTAATTAATTAATAATAATAAAAACATCAGCATTTCTATTTAATTAAAACTTCATTTTACTGATACTTAATAAACCAAAGATGAGTATAAAAAATTGAGATTGATTATAATTACATTAATTAAAGAAATATGATTCAAAATCAAAACGCCCGGTCATGTTGTCCATTCTCCCCCTGCCTCCTCGCTACACGCCACATTTGTTTTGATCGGTTTGCGCTGTCGATAAGACGCCTCTTGGTATAGTTTTGACATGCAGTTAACACTTCTGATTTAAAAAGTGAACAATAACGAGAAATGGAATACGTCAATACGGAATTGTGGATATGGACTGTGTGTAGTGGCTATGTTCGATACAGATGATTTGTATTTTTTCTTTGATGCTCAAACAGGAATGGATCACAAATCCAATTACTTTTTGCAAAACATATTCGTCATTCTTTAAGGTCAACGATTTTGTAATAAAAACTGCAAAAAACTATCTTTATTTTAATTTTCTAAACCAAGGAAAAAAACAATTGGTAATTTAGGCGTGAAGAGGTAACAGACAATCAGCTAGTGACATTTGCATTTGATTATTACTAGTATGGATTTTTAGGTGATTATAGTGTCATGTAGTGTCGTACGAGAGTGTAGTCAATTCTTGAAGTACTGCCCGAGTACTTAAGTTTTCGTACATTACGCAAACATGCAATGTCAATTTGTCAAACTAAAAATCGGGACGTGCCGTCGTAGATTGGAAATACTATACAACATACATACATACATACCATCAGGCATCATCCCAGAGTGGGGTAGGCAGAGCTACAGAATTACCAACAACTCTAACAATTTGTTGTTAATTCTATAACCACATTTTGCAAAAACAGGCTAAGATGTTTACCATGTGTATATTAGTGACAGGTTGCAAGCCCATCGCCTAACAATACTAAAAGCCTTTAATCCCTTAGTCGCCTCTTACGACTTCCACAGGAAGATATGGAGTGGCACTATTCTAGGCGGCCAGCAACCACACAGCAAATGTTAAACGAGCAAATATTTAAACTAAACGTAGGTTAGGTTAGGTTAGGTTAGGTTAGGATAGGTTAGCTTTATAAATCAAAAGAAGAAGGAATTACATAAATGCAATCAATTTTGAGTAGTTGATTTTTAAAGGGTCCATTGAGCAGCATTGTATTTGCGCTGTTGATTTAAGCTTTTGTTCATAGCGCTAGTTTTATTGTGGTAGTAATTGTAAATGTGATATCTTCCCTTGTAAAAACTGTTTTATATAATGTTATTATTGTTTTCAACATGTAACGATGACTAATGAACCTCAGTGATCAGAGCAATTGTTTTCATTTTGAAAATCGAATACTTGTCTGCATACAAAATGAAAACAATTGCTCCACTTTGAAGCCGGCTGCGATTGCGAGTGCGTTAGACAATGCCCCTCAGATCATATTCATCCTCGCATTTATTTACTTATCGTTCTGTCCGTCCAGTTCATCATCTACCCATTACACATCACATGAAGGGTCCACAGAAAGAACATGTCTAGTCACATTAGTAACTTTTTGAGTTATCGCGATTTTAAAGTTAGGAACCATGTCATTTTGTACGTAATTTTCGTGTAGAGGTTTTTTTAAGAATGAAAAGATACAAGTTATATGAAGATTTATATCTAAATCTGAAAAGTAGGTAATAGTTCATTTCGTCCTCCATATTGTGAGATTCAAAACTCAATTTCCAAAAAAAGTGACTAGACATGTTCTTTCCGTGGACCATTCACATATTACTGACACATTTAAATGGCACTGGTTAGTTTACATTTATTAAAAGGCATACTAACAAGCGTTTAATATTTTATTTACTAAAGTCATTTCATTTATCAACAATGAGCTGAAATTGACATGACAGTCAGTAGTGATATCAAGGGGCCTAATACGGCTAACATCCGTCACTTTCTGACTTGTATAATACGAGTAAGTACGAGGGTGACGGATGCTTTATACACATTTTGTCTCGCGATAAGAGCAACCATACTAGGCCCGCAGATGATCATAGAGGTAGACCAAGTTGTATGTGTGTTACTACTTTATCATCAAAACAGTTTGCATAACAAGACAAGCAACTCGATACGAAAAACAGAGTCTAGTGAAACGAGATACTTTAACACTGACCCTTCGTTTCAAGTTTTGCATCTTACAGTAGTAACAAAACAAAATTACGCTATGTAACGTTGTAACAACCCCCCCCCCCCCCCCCCAGTAATAGCGTCTTGCCTACATCTTTAAATTTATTAAACCTAACTTAGACTATACCTCGTAATTTCTACTCAATACTACATACTGATTTGGCCTCGTGATCGTCTAGTGTAATGCGAACCCTACTTTGTGAACCTGACTAGTAACCTAAGTACTTTAATGAGCAAGAGATTACTATTTCTTATATTAATGACTAAGTACCTACTCCCTACTGGTTAAACGTATTATTTAGAGATACTTCGGGAAAGGACTCTTTGTTATAACTTATGAAACTAAACTACATCTTAATTAATTGTAACCAAGTGAATGCCTCATTTATTCTTAAATTGAGCCATTAGATCCTCTAGGAAGATCTTGATTACTATTAAAATGATTTAGTCAGAAATAGAACAATTACATTACTTCACTAGACAAGATTAGTAACTACTTGTTTAACTACTGGAAAATAATAAATATATATTAGCAGTAAAGGTTATGCCCCTCCCCGCATATCCGCTGCTCTCGGCCATAGCTATAGAGCTCGCCCGCTAATATATCTATTATTACTTAGTAAGTATATCACTTTAGTATATTAGTGTTAATACTTGTAGACTTGTTCCAGTCTATATTATACTTTGACTCTACCAGCATTTCCTGAGGATCCCCATTGAGAAGAATATGCCGAAACAAACTCAAGGGTCAAGCTCCTTTAGAATAATTAATTAGATTCAAATTCATCAACTGGAATTTGTATTAAGACAAAACATTATCATAAAGTTCAGTCCAGATCTCTAAATAAATTCTTTAACCTCATCTCTAAGTTAAACTAGTATCTCATATTATTTCCTAATAATAAAGCTTAGGTGACTTTCTCTAAAATTCATAATCATAGCTATCAATGTTTAACAAAACACCAACAGTAAACCTAATGTAGCCCAAATTATGGGTATGTTAACCTTTAACTCTCAGGTCTAGAACATGAGTTATGAAATCACTTTCATAGCCATTTTTAGCACTATAACCATAGTACAAACTGTTAAATTTACAGCTATTATTAACTTTTCTCAGAAATGCCATCTCTCGACAAATAACTTTCTTATTATAGTTATAAATAAAGTATGTAAAATCCACATACATATGGGTACTGCTCCACAGTAATTCAATCACAACCTTTAACCAAGTAGGTAGTTTTAGTAGATGGGCAAATGACCCTATAACCTGATATTGATTTATCAAGTTTAAGAATAACACACATAATCAGTGCAGTGAGCTTCCGAGTGGCTTGTTATATCAATAGACTGGTCTAGTCTAGTGGCCATTTGGTCGCATCACTATCTGGAGTCCCTAATTATCATAGCATCCTCACAAGATGGAATGTACCCAAACTACACATCGCTTATTTATGTTAGAGGATCCGTGGAACCATCTAGCAAACATGTAAGTACAGTGACCCTCTGAACGGCCTTAACCAGTAACAGGAAAGCCTTAGCTTTGGTTTGTACTGTACATCCCTAACTGTTAACGATGAATTGAAAGAGAACAGACCAACCCGTAAGTACTACTCAGATCCTAGACCTAGCTAATGCAAAAGATAGTTTGTGTAAACCTCGTATTATTTGCTTTCCTAGTATCTTATAAATAAATATAACTATTTTCCGACCACAAATACAATTCCTATTGCCTAGTAATGTCTCAGTACGTATCTCAACGGCCCTATTTAGCTTCAACCTGGTGTGGACAAATTATGGCAATTTACTGTAACTTGAAGGGTACCAATTCCGACGTTTTGTTTATTACACACTCGGGCAACTAGCATCCCTTTATCAACTAGTGATCCACTAAACGTCCACTTAGATTTCCACTTGCTCTAACAGAGGTCTACCTTAACCTTTATAATAGATAAACACCAAAGGCATACCAGTAAAATTTAGCCGAATACAAACGAAACACTATTCAAACACTATTTCCTACCTAATTCTAATTTGACGTTTCTTAATTATAACCACTAAATATTTATAACTTATTTCTAAGTATCCGAAATTGAAATGCTAGTTTATATTTACCAACTTCAATAATCTTGATTGTTACGTCATCGACAGCGGCGATGTGAAACAAACCTTGTCAACATACGTCTAGCTAATCACGTTACGTGTTTATAAGTCTCTCACGGTGTAATGAAAGAACTTCTAACTACCTAATAACCCTAGTTTCCTATCGGTCTATTGTTTTAGTTCAACTAAAAGTCCAATACCTACGACTTTTACGATTACGTTAAACGTGTGAGTGATGTATGGCTATTCAGGTGCAATAATAACCATCTAGACCAACTAAGACCTAACATAATAACGACTTCGGAAAACCAAGTTTCCTGTGTGTAGTCCTAAGACCCATCAGCCGGCTATTGCTAACCTTTAGTTGGCTTCCAGGTGGAAATAATACCTAACGTGGTCGATATATAAATATATAGATAAGGGGGCCAACGCAATGAGGTATTCCACGTACCACCTCCACTACCAGAATTGGTTCGGATTCGTCTACGTGGATTCCTATGAAGAGAGTAAACGGAATACCACTAGCGTTGTCTGACAAACCGAATAAAGGCGTCAGAGACCTTGTAACACGAACCCTCTAGACCCACTCAGTTAATGAGATGAAACCATCCGTTTCCTGATTGTGGATACCTTCATGTCTCATAACATAACCAAAATGTGAGCGTAGGTTTTCCTTTCCCGAATATTACGCTGCCTGGAGCTCTGTGTATTTGGCTACCAATAAAGGCGCCATAACAGAGTTCTGGAAAACAAAATAGAGTTAATAAACTTATAAAAACATACCAAAAGTACACAAACACCATGTTATAACACATTCCCATAGACAATGTTTAATACAAGAGCTAAACCATCTTCGTGCTAGCGATTCTCGTTAACTTGTAGCGATACCCGTACGCTACATGAAGCGACACACAAACATATCAACACCTATTAAACACAGGGCACAAAATAATTAAAATAAACGAGACAAAATGGACGATACAAATACCCAGTGACAATTTTCCACACTCACCCCCTCGAAGTCTGTAAAAAAGTGACGCTACCATTTTCCGTCCGCCCTTATCTAGACTTTTTCTCGTCATGCGCACTACGAGACTTTCGAGACATCATAGACCAATGCTAAATCATCCGTATCACCTACTATTAGAGATTATTTACGTTTGTATTCCATTTCCTAATTTTCGCGCTACCTGTGCGAATATCCAGGCGTCAGTGCGCCAACCTTCCCGCACTTATAGTCTTAACTCTTTCGGTACAAAGTTAAACCTAACGTAACGAGTAGCAAATAGTGCTCACTTTCCCTTGAATTTATCTCTATCTTTTTTATTTATTCGACTTCCGTTACCTGGACACTCTTTGTTAGGTTTTAATAAATAATATTGCCTCACTACAAAAGAATTTGTGCAATCCTTTCTTAAATTTATTTTATTAAAATAAATAAATTAAATTTGTTTATTGTCTGAATATTATTAAATCGCCAACAGATGTTTATCATGCGTTGTATGAATTAATAAACAGCGCCATCTAGGCGTCTTGAGGGGTACTCGTAACCTTCGCTAGATGTCAATTTTAATAGTCTAGTCGCCAGATTAGTTTCTTAGATTCTCTCGAGAGGTCGCTTTACTTAATTCGTATGAAGGAAATATTATCGACCCCTATTTATCTGTTGACGAGATTAACATGAGTTTTAAACTTGGGATTTACACTTGTGTACCAGTACAACGTGTTGTATTTTTTGCATAAGACAAAGCATACCTAAGTACATTTGTGAGTTGTGATTTGTATAGCTCTGTCCTATTCTCTCAGCGTAAAGTGAACTGCATAGTTATCTCATAATAATCCCCAGATGTGTCTCTTTCCGTCAATCGCTCTAATATTCCAACCGATTTGTCCTGTACCCGAGGCTCTTTGAACCTGTCAGAAACAAACATTGTCTAAATTAATTGCATAGTTAATTGAGGGCTAATTCTGTGGTCCTAGTGAAAAAGGGTATGTCTTCAGAAGGTCAAGTGAAAAAGGGGTTAAGTCTAGTACTGCCCGTTCATGTATATACCCTTTTTTATTCCGAGTTAAGTCGACTTGTACCCTTTTTCACTAAGACCACAGAATTGAGCTATTTTAACCTGACTGCCAAAGGTGGAGAGTAATGTGTTTATCAGCCTATGTATGTATGTTTGTTCCTTTGTGGCGATCTAGAAACTTAGCGCGTGGACCGATTTGGATGATTATTATGTCAATCTATTTGTCTTAATCTTGTGAGTGACACTAAAGATATGACAGTTATTAAAATGTAATATGACGCCATATTGTAAATCAGAAAAAAAAAAGTCGACGAACTTTGTCATATGGGGTATCATTGAATAGGTATTTTAAAAGAATTTTTAGGTTTCTTTAATCATTTTTCATTTTGAACGATCATTTAGGATTTAAAATTGATTAGCAACAACAGTCGGGTGCTTTAAAGCTCGATTTATTTTGATTAATGGCGGCGTGGCGAATTAGTATGAAACATACATACATAAACTCACGCCTTCATTCCCAGAGTGGGGTAGGCAGAGCTATAGAATTACCAACCACTAAAACACCAATAAAATTTTGTTGATAATTCTGTAACCACATTTTGCACAATTAGGCTAAGATGTTTACCAGTGTATTAGTGACAGGTTGCAAGCCCATCGCCTAACAGTACTGCAAGCCTTTATTCCCTTAGTCGCGTCTTACGACATCCACGGGAAGACATGGAGTGGTACTATTCTAACCCGGCTACCACACGGGACAGCAAACAATTATAGTATGAAACAATTAATACTAATTAGGACGCGTATTAACCGTCGCAAAAATATTTGCTCGAATTGGATTTACATACTTTATACACTAAAAGAACTATTACAAGATGTCATTTCTGAGTGGAAATTAGTGTATTTATCCGCTTCCAGACACATTTCTCCCAATTCATAATTTTATCCAATCGCTTTTTTTCCCATTTAAGATTTTACATTTTTTTTTTTTTTTTTTTATTTAATAATTGGCACACCAACAAAGTACAAGGCTATACATTTTGTAACTTAATGAATAAGGATCACATCTGACCTGTACTTCAATAACAGGAGTGCAACAACATTCATAATAGAACTAGGTCAAACAGTAGAAATAACAATTTTCACTAACGAGACTAGAAAAACTAAATTAAATCGTAACTTTTAAAATGAGTTTAAATTTAAACAGAGATAATTTGGTAGAAGAAGAAGAAAGAAATTGATCAAAATAAAAAATATATCTAGCCTAATAACAATTTAATTGTACCTTAAAAGTTGTATCTTAATTACTCTTACTTAAGTACTAACTATTTTGGCAAGAGCATTTTACGCCTCCAGCAAGCAATACTGTCAAAGTAAAGATCAAGGCCATACGTCTTTTGATGTTGGTTATATCGTGTTTGGAGTCTGTGCAGTACGGAAAATTTACCTAGGTTAGACTTGGTCATCTTAGGCCGGAAGGTAGTGATGCGTGATGGTCTGACATTGGCACTCGGAACGGTGAATCTCAAGCTTTCCAGGATATGGCTTTCATGAATTACACCGTTAACTATTTTATGTAACAAAGTGAGGTCCAGAAAGTCTCTTCTTTTCTGTAGAGTACACATCCTAAAGTGCCGGAGCCGTCCTTCGTAACAAGTTCGTTTTCCGATGTCTTTAGCACAATCTTTAAAGGCCATGAACCGGGTATAGGAACGCTGCACTCTCTCTAGGCGATCAATATGAACCTGGTATGAGGGGTTCCACACCTGGCTACAATATTCAAGTCGCGAACGTACATAGGTGTAATAGAGCGTGGTAAATGTCTTCATGCGCTTGAAATTCAGAGCAACCCTTTTAACAAATCCTAACATTTTAAGACTGCCTTTGACAATGTGATCTATGTGACTTATAAAGTTTAATTTACTATCAATAATTACTCCCAAATCTCTTACAGTACAGACCTCCTCCAGCTCAACATCCCCAATCGCATAGCTGCTGTTGGTTATATATTTTTTCCGGGTAAACTTAATATGTTGGCATTTTGACGCATTGAGGATCATATTGTTCGCTGCGCACCACAGACTAAGACTATTTAAGTCATTTTGAAGCAAATCAGCGTCACCAGCACATTTAACTTCTCTGTAGAGCTTTAAATCATCTGCATATAGTAAAAATTTGCTATGTTTTATGACGTCGGCAATGTCGTTAACAAATAAAACGAAAAGTAAAGGGCCCAGATGTGAACCTTGTGGTACCCCTGATGTAGCTAGATAATATTCCGACCTGTACCCATCCTTTACGACTCTTTGCCTCCTATCTGTGAGATACGATCTAAGCCAAGCTAACACTTCGCCAGAAATACTGAAGTTATGGATAAGTTTGTTTACAAGTATGTTGTGGTCGACTTTGTCAAATGCACTGCTGAAGTCAGTGTAGATGGCATCTACTTGTGCTCTTGAATCAACTGAGGCTGATAGGTCATTAATGTAATTTATTAAATTAGTCGTTGTAGATTTTCGTGGTACAAAACCATGCTGTAAAGGGGAAATTTGCTCCTTAACGTGCCAGGCTATTCTTGGGTAGACCAAGCACTCAAAAAGTTTCGAAAAGCTGCACAAGATAGATATCGGCCGGTAATTATTAACTTGGCTGTTATCACCCTTTTTGAAAACCGGCACTATGTTTGCCTCTTTCCATAGCGTGGGAAAAATTGACATTTCAAGTGATTTATTAAATATCAGTGACAATGGAAAAGACAAATTAGATGCGCATTGTTTTATGAAGAACGGCGGTATACCGTCCGGTCCAGCGCCCTTGCTGACATCGAGGGATTTAATGGCCTTTAAAACAGAAGCTTCAGAGACACGTATGCGTGACATAGAACTAAAGGTATAAAGATTTTCCCGGCTCACCGTTCCGCTGGGAGAAATTGCAGAAAAGCTAGAAGAGAAGTGCAAGGCAAAAAGATTACAAATATCGGTTTGGTTGTCAGCAGTTATATCGTTAAGATGCATGGATGACGGGTAAGATGAATTATTTTTTCTTAAATCCTTAACATACGTCCAGAATTTTTTAGGGTTGCTACTCAAATCTTCCTCGATAGTGGCTATGTACTTTGCATAGTCCTTGGATACCTTGAGTTTCACTCGTTTGCGTATCATGTCATATTCAAAGTAGTCCCTAGGGTTTTTTGTTTTCTTATAAATCTGTCGCATTTTCTCTTTCTCACGCATCATTCGCAATAACGTCAAACTGAACCATTTCGGTCGACCAGGTTTCTTGCATTTGCTTAGGGGAACAGAAACGTTTATAACCTCGCGAAGAGAGGCATAAAATGCTGAAACCATATTGTCTACATTAACGCAGTCCGAAAACTTAGAAAACCAGTAAATTTTTTCAAGTTGGGAATTTATATCTAAAAAGCAGGCTTTTTTAAAATTATGAGTTGCAAAAGACTTAGTCTTATCTAAGTTTACGTCTTTAAACCCGTTTACCACAGTTTCTAGAGGCGGGTGATAATCATCAATTCTGCTTAAATTATGGCATGCAGGTGTTACAATCGGTCCCAAAAAGTTACTTAACACTAGATCCAGGGTATTATCTCTATGATTTTTTACGTTATTAAGTTGGTGCATATTACACAATGACATAAAATCGAAAAGAGCAGTGGCAGCAGGCAAGGCACATGACAGCGGCTTAGTAAATAAACCAGAGCTGTCTGAATTCCAATGAATAGCATTTATGTTAAAGTCGCCAAATATCATGCACCTGCCTCTACCATAGTTAATTTTATCACAAACACTATCAAAGTACTTACAGTACCTTTGGGATGCTTCACCCGGAGGTATATACACTACGCCAATATTGAAACTGTTACGTGCGGAAACGTTAACTTTAATCCATAGATCTTCGAAATCGGACTCCCATTTCTGTAGTCTACTTGCTGGCAGTCTTTTAGAGACCGCAATGAGACAGCCGCCACCATCCTTCTTTACACTAGTTTGTATATTACGGTCGCGTCGAAATATTGTATACCTTGAATCAAAAATCTCAGCATCGGCAATTCCGGAATGAAGCCAAGTTTCTGTGATTATTATAATGTCATAATTAGAAGTAAGTGTTGCAAGTTTTAACTCTTGAAGCTTTGTTCGAATCCCTCTTACGTTTTGATGATGATGATGATGATAGGTGGGGACGCCCAGCCGAAGCAGGCGGGCAGTCGATTCGGTCAGCCGTTCATTCTGCCCTATTCCCCTCAGTCGTGCCTCAGGTTACTGGCCCGGCGGCGCTCCCATCCAGCATCGATCCCATCTTCCTGTCTTCCTACAGAACAACAGTGCGTCCCGTAGGTTGATGCTTTTGAGATCTTCTGTGGACAAAACGTCCTCTCCGAATGTGTGGTATCTCAGTGACGAGTACATGACACACTCGGCTAGGACGTGTTGAC
The DNA here is from genome assembly GCA_927399475.2 of Acleris emargana. Taxonomy (NCBI): domain Eukaryota; kingdom Metazoa; phylum Arthropoda; class Insecta; order Lepidoptera; family Tortricidae; genus Acleris; species Acleris emargana. The sequence continues at coordinate 90,620,124 of OV656835.1, read as the reverse complement.
TAGTTTCCTCTTTGCCACAGTGTGGGCATTGAGGGTTCTGTTTAATACCTATTACCGTCAGATGTCTGTTGAGTGGACAGTGTCCAGTCAGGATTCCTGTTAGTATGCTTAGATTGTACTTACCCAGGTTTAGAAGGTACCTTGTTCTGTTTTTATTAACTCTTCCTATCATGAGTTTGGATTGTCTGCACCCTTGCGTCATCCCCCATGCCTCATTTGTTTTCTTTTCCATTCTTCTGGCGATAACTCCTTTGGTTACCATCTCCGATATCGGTAAAACCGGTTCCGGGCCTAGGTACTGTTGGTCCGCACCTGCTCTGGCTAGTTCGTCTGCCTTCTCGTTTCCCACTGCTCCACTGTGTCCTGGCACCCACGCCAGTGTTACATGGGATGTGGTGCCTAGAGTGTTCAGTTCATTCCTACACTCTTGCACTAGAGATGATTTGATCACCGGATTGCCTAGTGCTTTGAGTGCCGCTTGGCTATCTGAGTATATTATAACGTGACTACCCGTTACATTGCTTACGTTTTGATAGTAAATGCTTAACGCCATTTCTCGGTAATAAATCTTTGTGTCCTTCACTGAGTGTCATTTAAAGTCTATTAAGATCTGATGAATTCCTAATGTGAATCAGGTTAGCCTCTTCGTTTTTGCGGACATAAACTCGACCATAACGCACCCACACAAATTTATATGACTTAGTCTTACTAGCTATCCTTGCCTCAGCGTGCAATTTTTTTACAGCCGGTGAAAGATGTTCAGACACATAAATAGGGGACTTACGACCTGCAATTCCCAAGTCACTGGTGCTTAACTTATCGGCTTTGTCAGGTTTGCTTTTGTTATGTTTCATTACTGCCGTCAGGAACTCGTCCCTCTTAAAAGCGGAGCGGAGCTTTACGATCACTGCCCGTGGTCTCTCACTGTCTGGATTGAGCTTTGCCACCCGTTTGCAGGCAGAAATGTCAGAGGTATGGAGAGGAAACGAAACTACGGATGCTAGTTGTACTACGGTTGCCTGAAGAGATTCTCCTTTAAATTCCGGCAAGCAGGTTATTTCCACGTTGCACTCACGGGAGCTCAGTTCGAGCAGTGTCAAGCGTGATGTTAAGTCTGCCACCGAGGATCTAAGACCATCGTTTTCTTTTTTCACATTGGTCATTTCTTCATCTACATTGTCCGCTATATTTTTTATTATAATAACAATGCATCAGCTAGGTAGGTTAATGTTATGTTAGTTTTGCAGCAGGCCCAACGAGCCAAATCATCCAGAAATAGTAACAGCTCCGTCGACCCTGTTAAATTTGATATTGCAGCTCCGCAACAATGGTGTAACCCAAAACGTGTGTTTTAAAACTATGAAGGGGGAAAATTGCGTCCAAGTAACTTTATGAATGGGGAAAAACGGAACTGGAAAAATGTCTACGTGAAATCATCGAGTGTTCCGGGCAAACGTATTTTAAAATATAACTGCGGGGATGGATTCGAGGGACTATTCCTGGAAATAGTTTTGTATACAAAATGGGGCAGTAATATTTTTCTCTTAAACCTAGGCCAATGTTATACGTTATATGTTGTAGATAGATATAATGAAAAACGTAGTGTGTAACGTATTAATAGTATTTATTGGGAAGAAACAAATTAAAATGTTTTGATAAGAATTTAATTCGTGGGACAATCTTTTGTTATGGACTGTCCTCTTTTTTATCTGCTTATCAAGAACAAAGTAATGAGTCCGAACTCAATGCATCTACGGTAAATACAGCAGAAATCAAATCGCCACCGTCCCGCTCCTTCATTAGATCAGCTCCGTAGTATGGCATTGTACTGTGCTCAATGTATGCAAATTGTCAGCTTCAACGGAAACCGGGACGGAAGTAAATCGAATTTAACTCGCAAGATTTAATACGTACGTAAGTAAGTTAAATAAAAGCTTTAAAAAACAAACTGTTGGATACATAGTTTTTCATAATAACCACAACATAATCATCGGTAGTAGTAGCTTAATTTGTATGGAAAAGAAAATGCCTGCCACACGATTAAAGCGTTGCCTCATATAATCCTCTTAAAACGCAGAAATAGAAACAACAATGTATTAACGGTTTAGGAGCACTTTGGGGATTTCTCGAAAATTGGATTTCTCAAAATGGGGATATCGCAAAATGTGGAGTTCGCAAAACGGGGATTTCTCAAAATGGGGAATCCGCGAAACGGGGATATAAAGTACAATCAGCTCTAATACGATTGTTTGTATTTCATGTAGCATAATATAACTAATATAATTATGTAAGTGAGGTGAAAATGTCATCGTAGCCATCGTAGGTTTAGGTTATGTTAGTTTTGCAGCAGGCCCGGAGGGCTAAAACCACCCAGAAATAGGAGCTCCGCGTAAGTGGAGCTCCGTCGACTCTGTTAAATTCATTCCTCGTCGTACCACTGGTGGAACAAGTTGGTGGCACGACGAGGAATAAGGGCTAAATTCAGCGTGCGACATAATCAACACATTTTTTACCTGAGTGTACACGTCCCCGTTTCACGAACTCCCCATTTTGAGAAATCCCCGTATATATCGGTTGAGTCGAAGTGTCTTACTTTCGGTAAGTCTATATAGAATATATTATATTTTTAACTTTACACTAACATTAATTTGATATTTCCAATAAAATAACAATTTTTACACCTCCGCTTGGAATGTTTTCCACGGTTGGCCAATACACCCGCAAACATTTGTTTAACAGAACAGTAGATGCACGGAGTAGATTTTTACTATTGTAGGTACTACTTACTGGTATTTGTAACTTTATTACTAGATACCATAGTTGTTATTAGGTTGAACTTAAAGCTGTTTTAAAACGTTTGTTTCGCTTCCTTAGTAAACAAATGCAACTGAAGGGTATATCCACGCGGACAGCATTTAGCTTTGATTGTATGTGACTGGTTATTCATGTATTTATTTATTTATTATAGGAAAACCAACAGCTGATAAATATCACTAAATAAATTATGTAGTTGGTATTGTTGATCGAAGCCTCTTGCCTACTGCGTCCCAAGTGTCGTAGGTCGACCGGTGACGTCACGTGCAAGTGTGACCAACAGCTAAACCAATCAAAGTACGTGGCTCTCGTGTACACGCAGCACGTACGTACGTGCACCGATGGCTATGGAAAAGTTGACACATAGCTATCCCACAATAGACCCACGTGGATGACGGGTATTATAGCGACCTGAGCGTGCGAAGCGTGCTCCGTGGTCTATTCCCACTAGTTCTACTGACAGTGCTATTGATAGAACTTGTGGGATTTTTTATTCCTACTAGTTCCATCAATAGAACTGTCAGTAGAACTAGTGGGAATAGACCTGCTCCGTGGGGTTCCAGCTTTATTATTCCGTGTGTCACGGTTCGAATCCAGCATGGCGGGTTCACGTGCATAATATGTACCAATCGTATTAGTTTTTATTGAATTATGAACGCATAGATCTTAAAAGTTATGATTTGTAAATGAGAAATAACCATTACTTTGTGACATACTTGAAAGTATACAAATAGCATAAGAAGCTACGGATAACAATATTAGGTAGTTGATTTTGCAGTCGGGTTTTAGCAAGAAGCTTGACTTCGCTCATGAGGTGACCGCCATGTGGGATGTTGACTCGACGATCATTGTCCCGATAGTTGTTTCGGCAAACGGTCATCACGGTCGTCAATATTAAGACGCGGAACTAAAACAAATATACAGTTGTGATGTGAACAAATCACCAATAGTTAGGGAGCTGGCGAGCATAATTTCGATATAATCAGCACACGTGGCAGGCGTTATTAACATACCCTAAGAAACAGAAAGGACCTCGTCTGCCACCATGGTGGCGCAGCGTTGTCAATTGACAACGTTTCAAAAATGAAAAAAATAGTGCTATATTATGCATGTCTGCCTCTGGGCTCATGATTACAGTCATCTGTAAACACAAAAAAAACATCAGGCAGACATCCAAGACTCTGACTGTTGTAGTATTACATTTTTAACCCTACAATGCATGACTTTTTTTTTTGAGAAATAAAACTATAATGTGATATGTCGTTAGCAACTTGACTTTTGTCACAATTCGCAAATATTTTGGTTGTGCCATATGTGGAACAGTATGCAATGTAGGGTTAAAGTTATTTTTATGATGATAAAAACTGTATAATAATATGAAGTGCTCACTTTTCAGGTTCAATTGTACGATTAAAACAATGAAAAGGAGTATAGAAAAATAAACTGCCAGCATTTTGCCTCTGCGTTGTCTATTGACAGCGCTTCACAAATGTAAAATAAAAGTTTTGCTATAGTATGCGCCTTATATTATGTCTGCCTATTAGACTGATGATGTTCGGATTTCTTATGAAAACCAAGAAAATCGAAGCATCTAATATTCCAAAGGCAGACCATTAGAATTATTATTTTTTCAGGGCGACGCTCGCGCCGTTCTACAAGTTCAAGTTTCTAATTCTACTGAATAGTAGAAGTAGACATTTGTCTATAGGAACGATTTTCAAAACGCGTCAAATTATTTGGGTTCTGTCTGTTAACTGCGTGCCGCAGGTATAAGATATCAGTGGGCAATGTGTCTGCCAAAGTTTTTTCGTGTCCAGGGAGTATACTGAATCAAATGGCCGCAATGAATACCATGTGCAAATGACTTAGTAGAGCATTTTTCAAAAATATTTTGTCTACCTCTTGAATGAATGATGAATGATTGTGATGATGGACCCCAAAGCATACATGTACAATTTATTTAATACGTCCCTTTTTTTAAGCAAGTTCAATCCGCTGTGACGCGAAAACGCAGCGACATAGGACCTTAAGGGTGCGGCTCCACTGAGGCGGAGCGGAGCGGAGCGGAGCGGAGCGGAGCTGTGCCATAATAACCAATAGAAGGCGCATGCGGTCACGTCGAGCGCGCCTTGCGCACGATAATTTGGATTCTATTGGTTGATATAGGCACAGGTCCGCTCCGCTCCGCTCGTCTCCGCCTCTGTGGAGCCGCACCCTGATTGATTGGACGAAATCAATTCGTCCTGATCTAAACTACAACCACTTCAAATCATATACCAAAATGCTCGCCGGCTCCCTCACTACAAGTAAAAGTAATCAATTACGTTTAATATATATGTTATACGAGTAAAAGTAATCAATTTTATTATGAAATTTCAATTTCATCGCGGTCATAAAACCAAAGTAATTCGAGCAAAGTTTTCAAGAAACGACTTCTCAGACAAGCTGCTTCGTGACAGGACTTTATCATCATGCAAATATTTGAGTGCAAGTATCTGATCTTGGTGCTGGGCGCGGCCTGCACGGGAACCAAGCTGCGCGTCTACCAGGGAACCGAAGACCTGCTGGGCGAGTTCCCGTTCATCGTCGCCTTGGACCTCAAGTTAACCGTGAAAATATGTACCGGGAGTCTTATAGCCGACTCATGGGTTATAACTGCTGGACACTGTTTATCTCGGTTCCCTGCTAAAGTTATAACTACGCGATACTCGGACTTCACGATGAGACCCAACGAAACTAAAGCATACGTCAAATCCGTTAAAATGTATTTACATCCGAGCTTCTCAGAGCGTAACACATTGTTGAGAAATGACATTGGCCTAATTCTTACTCAAAAGGTGCCTACCAACTCGTTTGTAAAACTTTTGGCTGTGGATTATAAGAGTCTTTTAGGGCTGCCAGTCAAGTATGCTGGATTTGGTGCCACCACCAAGAAAAAACAAAGTTTAACCCAAGTGCTTAAAGAAGATAAATTCAAGCCTCTCCAGGTGGGCGAGGGGGTCGTGACCACGTGTCCTCCTAGGAGGCTTGCGGGGTGGCTACCGTCCGTATGTGTCGCGCCTAAATGTTCAGTTAAGAAGCAAATGCCCTACGTCGGGGATTCTGGGGGACCATTAGTTTGTAGTGGAAAATTAGTTGCCTTGGTATCGGGCTTGAGTAGAACCTGGGCACCCATTACAATGTTTTCTCCAGTGAGCCCCTACTTGGATTGGATAATGCGAAGTCTTGGAAAAAACGAAACAAACAATCTAATAGTTTACAAGTAACATAAATGGGGTCACAGAACAGAAGAACGTGAAAAATTACAAACTTTTCCAGAACAATTACCTTTTCACAAAACAATATCGATCATGATAAAGCACCCCAGGATTTCGTTGAATAGTACCTTCAGGTGCATCATTTCATTAAGAAAGAGTTATTCACGTAGAAATAGGAAGGATAGCAGCCCTACTTCATTATTTCAACGAGTTCCAGTGACTTCAAGTTTCACCGCAGCTCTCAGATACGCATTGAACCGTATAATAACAATAATATGTCCTATGACAACAAGCAAACTAGTTACATCGGTTAAACGTAGGTACATCACACACACTTATAGAGCTATCGCACTGTACGTCACGGGCATTATTTCACAACCAACAGAAGCGGCCGTACCATGAAAAATCACCCAGTATTTTGGTTGCAGTACTAAACCGCCAATGTACAATGCATATACAACTCCACTGCCTATCTAGTCCTTTCTTACGACCTGGGGTACTTCACAACAGATCTTTATTCATAATTCTTACTTTGTAAGGATTACACATTATCATTCATGTTCAGTACATAATGGCATTGAAAATAAATCATTAAAATAGTAATATCAATAATTACACAATCACTTAAGTTAATGTTAATAAATATTATGTCAAAATAAAATAATTAAAGATCAATGTTATCAGAGGGGGATTGAGGGAATCTGTGTCAGCCAGTGTTTAAGTTTACGGTCAAAACAAGATATGGACCTGCAGTCCCTAATTTGGACCGGTATTTGATTAAAAATTAGTGCACCTATGCCGTGCAAAGACTCATTGCATTTCTGCTCATAGTTATTATCTGTGACTGTAATTTGTTCGGTCAAAAATCTTCATCCTCTGAGATATTTCTTCAGACGTTTGAAATAGGAAATAATTACTGAGAGCTTTAGGGAGATGGTCGATTAGTTCGAAGCCATTTTTGGTCATTGCTAGCTTCGTTGTGCTAGCAGTTCATTTAAAGACTGATGCGTTATACTTATTATTGAGATATATATGAGATTGGAAATGGCAGATAAGGCGCTTGCACCGTCACAGGTAATTATAACTTGTATACTTTCTATATTTTATTTTTTTATATTACTGTTGCTTATTAGTTTTGTGACAATTCTGAGTTTTGACACATTTTCCTGCTCAACTACGCATGAATATATAAATTTTTGGTGTTATGTGAGATTCATTGTTTTATATTATAATTAGCGATGCATCCGATACCGATACCGATACCGATATATCGGCGATACTTCGGGTTAGCCGATATATCGGTATCGACGATATTTTTATGACCGATTCAACGATACTTTTTAATTAAAAAATGTAGTGTAAACAGCAGCAGGTCTTATTCAAACAGACTTGCGAAATCGCCTTTCTCCGAAAAATTTAAGATTACTTTGTTTTTTAAACAAAAATGTTATCAATGTTATTCTTATATTAATAAAAATAAATCTGTCTTGTGATTTATTTATTATGCCTTCATTTTTGAATTCACAAAAAGCGTATCGGTATCGGTATCGGTATCGCCGATATTTTTATAAGAGTATCGGTATCGGTATCGTATCGGCGAAAAGGCGTATCGATGCATCCCTAATTATAATGCTAGGTTAAGTTTATTATTGTATAATATCATTAGCAAAGCAATATATAAAAAACGACTTACTGTTGAGTTTCTTGCGGCGTTTCTTCTCAGCAGTGGTCTCTTGCGAAGCGCTGGTAGATTTTTGACGTGTAAAAGTGCCCGTGCGGCCTTCTTACTGAATAAACATCTTTTATCTTTTTTTTTTTATTTCATATAAGAACTCTTTTTTTCTTCTTTATTGCTGATGAAGTAAATTAGCATAAAAAATATTTTTTTTCCGTTTTTTTGTTTTTTCGGCAGTTATTATTCCAATCATTACATATACATTATATTACAATCATTAGTCCATCTGCGCCCCAAAAAGTCACTGGAAGTTTGCCAGCCGATGGAGAAACCCTAATTGTCCGACGCGATTTTTGCGTTGATGTACACACGATCGCCGTACATTCTTGGTTATTGTACATACTTACTACTGAAACAACACTATCTTTACCTTCATTTATTTTTCACAACTTTTCGTTGGATCCCATTTACATAATGGTTGTATCATCATCATCATCATCATCATGTCAGCCGAAAGACGTCCACTGCTGGACATAGGCCTCCCCCAAGGCTCTCCACTCAGACCGGTCTTGTGCTTCTCGCATCCACCGCGTTCCCGCAATCCTTACAAGGTCGTCACTCCATCTTGTTGAAGGCCTACCTACAGTTCGTCTCCCGGTCCGCGGACGCCACTCAAGAACCTTCTGACCCCATCGGCCATCAGTCCTGCGAGCGATGTGCCCTGCCCACTGCCACTTAAGTTTAGCTATTCTCCGGGCTATGTCGGTAACCTTAGTTCTCCTGCGGATATCATCATTTCTGACCATAGCCCTCCCCATAGCCCTCTGAGTGACTTTGAGCTTCCTTATGAGGCCCATTGTTAGCGCCCACCTCTATACCGAAATTAAATAAATAAAGCAGCAACACACTCCTAGTCCATCTTACATCGCTTGCCGTTCGTACCGTCCGTTGTGTAACGTAGGCATTACAATATAATCTATCTTACATTGGTCACGTTTTCATTGGTGAGAGCAGAACCTGATCGTCCACTACGAAGTTCATCTTGTAGTCTCTCGCTTCGTCTCAAAGGGTTCCGTACCCTGCTTGAGTTGGCACCCGCCATAACTTACATTTTTTTTTGTTATAGCGTCAATAGTAATACAAACTGTGTTAAAACTTCCAACTGTCTACCTACTCGTATTACGGTTAATAAGATACCATCCACTAACAGACAGCCGGACGGACGGAAAGCGGAGACTTTGTAATTGCATCCCCTTTGGGTACGAAACGGTAAATGCAAGGATTATAGGTCTTGCACGGTTCGGCACACCAAATTATTATTACTACACTTCTTATTAAGTTATTAGGGACGCAAGTATGTATACGTATGTATACGCAAGATAGACCAAAATAAAAAATAAAGCAAACCCTGGTCAGTATTGCTCCAAAAACTTGAAACTGAAAATGATGAGAACTAGATACACTCAAAAAAAACCGAGAGAGATTTTCTCATAGTTGATAAAAAGCGACACAATAATTATGATATTAGTTGTATCAACCAAAGCGGATAGTGACAACAGCAGGTTCTTTAGTGATTCAACTAACATCTTCGATGATTAACATCTTGCAGAGAATATTCTTGTAACTTCGGTACACTGCCTGTTCCTCGGCTGTACATTTTGGTGGTGCTCGCAGACCTCGATAAGCGCATGCGCGATATAGAAGCACAAGAGACCTGCGACATACCTTGAGTACCGGGGTCCAAGTTGCCAAGCGCCCTGAGAGTTACCACTGCCGTGTCAGGCACAACTACTTCATCTCAAAAAGTGGCAAATCAAGAAAAACGATCTTAAGGTTTTTTCAGATTTTTTCTCGATAGAGCTTTATTGTCTACGATCCGAATGGGAGACGAACACATGGCCTCATGGAAATCACGCCAGGAAAGAAACAGGTCTTCCTACCAGGTAATTGATCTTGTGCTAAATATACACTGCAAATTGTTTTACTGGGTCAATATGGGGTAATGAGATACTTTAGAAGATACAGGGAAACTATCTTACGAAATAGGTTTTTTCGAAATCACTTTTAGTTCGAATCACTTTTATGTAAAGATAATTTCAGTGTATTGAAAGAATAAAATCGGGATAGTAGCAGCTGGTCAAATTTATTAAAATATTTTATTTAAAAATTAAAATATATGTAATGTGGTGTCATTCCTACCTCTCTTTGAAACAGGCATGATTTAATGTATGTATGTATATATTATAAATAAACTACTAACGGTTAGTAATTTGCATTTATACTCGCAAAACATTTATTTGCTAAACGGACCTATTACCATTTTGATGTTATTCTTTCCATACAGTCTAATAATATTTACAAGAAACTGACTCTGCAAAAAAACCTACTTAGTCGAACTTCCGGTGTCCAGACTTCTATTCTATCCATACAATGAAATGACAATGACACTGACATGAAACTGATTCTAACGACATAAAAAAAAAAAAAAAATTTTTTAACACGTCATTTTACGTACAACTCTCACTCGAGCTAAAATTTTAATAGTCCAAAATTGTTTTCATAGGGACCTTCACTTTGAACTTTATCACTTCACTGAAAATTTTCAGTCAACCTATTCGCAATATATTACTTACCATATTAAATTTGATAAGGAAATACTTATTAGGAAATCAAGCCAAATTGTCCAAAATGTAAATGTATTGTGTAGTTGTTGGTAATTCTGTAGCTCTGTCTACGAACCCTGTTCCCTGCTCTGGGAGCGAAGGCGTGACTATATGTATGTATATACTTTTTATCGAATAAACAACTGGGTGAAGGTCGACTCCTATTCGGATCCCCCTAATATTAAAAGTATAATAGTTAAATATCACGAATATAAATGTATGAAGAAAACACGTAAAATGAGTTACTTTACAAAAGGTCTTAAAAATATGGTCTTCTTTTTCGTGTATTTTAGAAGACAAAACAGTTAAATTAGTTACCTACTCATTTCTACTTTTCCATATAAAAGCTATTACGCGCCCTACTGCAACAAGGCTGCACCTTGAGATGAATGATTTGGGCATTTCAACTTGTAGTAAACCAAAATACGGCTATGTTCTGTAACTATTAGTTGCCTGAGATAGGCGTTTCGAACCTTCCGTCGTTGGATATCATATTCGCAAAACATGATATTCCGAAAAATGTCATAAAAGCAAAATATCATATTCGCAAATCATCATAGTAGCAAAATATAACTATTATTAAGACATGAATTAGACAGTGTCCACGGAGCTCCGCTACTGCGGAGCTCCTATTTCTGTGTGGTTTGGCCCTCCGGGCCAGCTGTAATCTCCGAATTCGATATGCTTAAACTAATTATCCATCCGTTTACTTCCTTGCTCGTTTTTGTCCATGGCAGACGGTCTCACATCTTGCAGTGACGATATTGAAGAAGCACGATCGCTTAATGCAGGCGGAGCTTCGATCAACAATACAACTAGATAACGGGTCAGAGAACAAAACACGGCCCAGCGAATATATACCCACTTCAAATTGGGAGCTTACTTCAATTTAGTTCGTTGTCAACTACGCCAACAGTGACACGTGTCACAATGCCTCAATGCGTTTTCAGAAACTGCAAAAATAATCACCGTTACAAAAATCTTTCAGACGGAATGTCATACTTTCGGCATGTAAATGTCGATTCGTAATATTAATTGATAAATAGCTAAGTCTTTCTAATAAAAAATAAAAAAATTAGTTTCGGACCAATAATTGTCAATATTTGGATGTTGGACTGTTGTATGTCAATGGAGTAGTTTTATACTTTATATTATTGCAGTAATAAATTAAATATTAGTTTGTGGATTCCTCGTGATCCATTTTATTGTGCGATATAGAGTTATTTTGTCGCGAGTGAACGGCAGGAGTTTTTTAACTGATGAAGACCAAAGATGAACACCGGAAATCATTAATCATAATTGTTTATCGGGCAGTGATGAGATTTCTCTATTAAGAATATGAAATTACTTTTATTCACGAAATGCATGTAGTGAAGTGCAATTGATGGTGAAGTACCGGGAGAACTCTTTAATAATTAACGGCCCTGCATATTGGATAGCGAAATATTGTTAAGGCTGATTGGAAATTGTTATTAGACTATAAGGTTTATTAATGTAATGAACGAGTATAATTATGTGCTGTAGAAAATCTCAATGATATAAGAAATATCACTAAAAAGCGATTATTCTTTTTAAAAATAAAACCGTCTTCAAAAATCCACTAAACATACCTATACCTCGCTTCACATTTGTTCCCCTGTGGTGTAGGCAGACACTACGGAATGCCAGGTGCACCGGTCTAAGCATACAAGTATAACTTTCGCTTCCTCTACATTCATAATTTTGACCCACTGAACAAGGTGAAATAAATGACCGGTCTCCTAGAAATTCCCTATCGTTGCCTAACAGGTATATCAAATATTTGATATTTTATAATTATATCCAAGCCAGTGTCAAGTAGGTATACTTACACAAATAGCAATGCCACATGATTTTTGCCACCGAAATAATAAGTCAGTCGATATAAGTTTTTCAAGTAGCTATTAGGGTTTTTGAAGACGCTTTTACTTTTTGTTGCTAAAAAAATATATGATGGGTTACGAGCCCACAATATTATTATTTATATTGTCTTAAATAATAAAAATAGCGTTGAGTTTTTGTTTAAATTAAACCCACCTGAGACACAGTATATAAATTACTGTGCCTGAGACGTCAAAACAGAAATAATATTAAGTATAAAGCATTTGTACTCTGTTCGCGGTGACATTGGCACTCCGCTAGTAGAAGCTGCATAAGGTAAAAAAACGAGCCTCTAGTCGAAGCGACATAAGATGATAAATTGTTTCATGCAAAATTAAGCATTGCGTTAATGATATACCATTTAAATTAGGATGTTTTAATTTGACAATGATTTTATACAAGTATGAAGTTTGTATAGGTCGCCCTAGGACACTTTTGGGAGAGAATTCTGTATGGAACCCGGTGTCTGTTGGTTGGTATGTCGATGGGGCGGAGTCTCGCCTGTATTTAATTGATTCTTGTCGTACCTACTGTTTAAAGTTTTGCTTGACATCTTCTGGAGCTTTTTTGCACTTAAGAATGTGCAACGCAAATTTTGTAGCGTTCTCAAAATCGTACACTACATTACAAAAGTTACACATGTATTATTATTTTTTTCGTTAGTTTTGCGGTAAAATGATGAAACACTTTACTTTTCGGTTTCATTGTCCCGTTTCAAGCACACTAATCGCCACTTCACATACGTATACGTTCACTCCGCTTCGTGGTAAGGGCAAAACTAACCCTATTGTACCATTTAAGATAATTAGTCTAAAGGAAAGAGACAAGATTGTAAGTGTGAAAGAGAAAGACATATATTGCAATGTTTTACTTAATAAAATAAAAGAATCGTCAAGTCTTATACGAATTGATGATTTTCTATCTTACTAGCTTTTGGTAATATTACCGGTAACATTGGAAAGTTACTGGTATAATCCCAAATGGAAAAATACTGGTAACGAGAATATTACCACAGAACAGATAAGTACAGAAGTAAATCACATGTATGTACTTCACTTTTCATACCTACGCTCGGCGGTCGCTCTAGGGTTGTCAACAATGGCTTATGCACAAAAAACTATCGCGGTAGTGGCACTCGTATCTAGTCGTTTGATTTATTGTTGTGAGATGCTTTGTGACGGACAGACGGACAGCGGAGTCTTAGCAATAGGGTCCAGTTTTAACCCTTTGGGTACGAAACCCTAAAAATACCGTAGGTAACTTCAAAAATAATCGACCAGACGAATTAATATTAAAGTGGAGGGGGTGACTGGAGGGGCTAATCCAAACCCGCAGTACCTACCTATAGCCCGTAATAGCAAAAAACTTATCCTACAAAACAAAACAATAAACCTACCTACTAGGTATTACAATACAAAAAGTTTACAGAGCAGAAACATACAAAATTTTACGTTTGTCAATTTTCATTATCGAAAATTCCTTATAACTTCTAAACGGATTACCCTAGTTACACAATTTCCATTACCATATACGTTTTAGACCTAAACCTATCAAAAGACACTAAAAACAACACAATATCTACACAAACAAAAAAACATGTTTTCAACTTACGTAAGGTGGCGTGAATTTACCTTACAAAAATATAGTTAAGTACTTCGTTTATACTGATTCAAAATAGGAAACTATTATTTAAATCGATCTTAGATATATTCTTCGGGGGCCGGGGCGGGGCGCTTACCTACATAACACTTCTGTGTAAGTTTAAAACGAACCATTGAAATACAAGTAGATACCTACTTACCTCTCTGAAGCCACTGGTAGCTTGAAAAAGGACAGTTCACCGTTTAAAGTGGAATTTAAGCAACCGTCCACTGAACAGTTATAATAACTTATTTTTTGTTGCTCCATTATACCTAATTATCGCACAAAAAAGTCCACGGACGCGACGCGTGTCAAGCGGACGGCACTCGCGCTCGCACTTGTCCCAACTACTCCGAGATATCGTGTCCGTGAGCGGTGTCTATGTGTGCGTTGCTCGAGCGCACTTTGTATGTAGATTGCTTTCTGTACCTATCTGTTCTGTGATATTACCTACGACCCATCAGTCCGCGTAACACTACAGGCAGCACCCAACAGGCCGGCTAACTAGAGAGTAAGTAGTCTAAAATACCAACACGTACTGAAAGGTACTACTGAAAAGTGACTAAACCCTCTTAACTCCTGAAGAGATTTTTTTTCTAGTTGCACCTACTGGTTTAATTTATATATTTAAGATCATGAAAAAAAATAAGCAAGTGTTTTTTTTTGTTAAATGGGCTCAAGTGTTTAAAAAAAATACCAAACAAAGTGTACCTGTGATGAGAAATATATAACTTTGAAGGGTGTTTATTTTGAATAAGAATTTTTTTTCATGTTCTTAAACATATTATCAAACCAGGAGGTAACTAGCAATTTTTTTTGGACAAATTCTCTACTGAAATTAGTTTAGTAATTTTTCAGTACTTTGGAGGACAATTTCCCCCAACAGGTTGAGATCGGGCCGCTAAAAGTATATACATTTGTTTTTTTAGACTACTCTCTAACATATATAAAAAAAGAAATCGGAGCCGGCCCTTACCGGACCTGACGAGTACCTTTCTTTGGAAGTAGAACTGGGGCTCTGTTCAACTCGGTAAAACCATATTGCTTTAGACTTGTTATCGTACTTATTGCTTTTAACACGGTAGCCTTTGCTTGTAAGTTAATATGAGCTATAGTAACGTTGACAGTACAAGTCGAAAGTAATCTAAGTCTGTGATAATGACGTTTTCCTCGTTTTCTCTGTAATAATACATGATATATATAGTCATAATAAAAAAAACGGAAATGTGTATTTTTTTTTTTGTTCCATGTGAATGTTGCAATAAACGCGAAATTTTACCAAATCTAGATAAAAACTGTTATCGTCCTTTATCTCTTTAAACTCAGGTGAATGTGTTTTACTCGTTATGTGAGTTTCAACGCAATATTTTTTAGTTGCTTTAAGTGAACCTTACGTTTAGAGCAGTATATTGTGAGTTGATTTCATTGTAAGTGAAAAAAAATATATAAAAAATTGAATTATTTGCAAAAGGACTAGTGGCAGAAATGTCAGTTAACTGCCATGCAATTAATTTTTAATCTAATCACAGAGGTCAAATGGTCAACTAGCTAATCAAAGTGGTTAATGTTAAAGACAGAAATGTAAATTGTGACTGAACTTATCGATAGCTGAAAAAGTCGATAAAATTCAACGTTCCAACTCTATTGACGTTTGATTTTTGCCATGAGCAATTCCGCCCTCTGGTTATTATTTACAGATTATTTATACAACATAAATACATACATACATAAACTCACGCCTTCATTCCCAGAGCGGGGTAGGCAGAGCTAAAGAATTACCAACAAGTCTTAAAACTTCTTGATAATTCTGTAACCACATTTTGCACAAGTAGGCTAAGATGTTTCCCAGTGTATTAGTGACAATTGTATTATTTATACAATTACTTTAATAATGATTATGCTATAGCCGGAAACATAATATATACCTATAAAATGAAAAACATGTTTAGTGCCGTGAAAATATCGATAATTAAACGCTATGAAAAATCTTTCGGTGGTCCTTTCAGGCTCTACAAGGAAATAAAAAAACATATGTACATTTTGTTTCATGAATCATGGTAGGTCCCTGCGTACAATACTTAGATTTGTTTGTGCGATATGTAAACCGCCTCCGTGGGTCCTAAGATACAGGCTCAGCCTAGTTTGGAATCCACGCGGATACTGCTTGTGTATTCGTAGGCGTGTTTTGTTTAAATAAATAAATATATTATTATTCATAAACATAAATAGTCATCTAACCACATACCTACAGTTTTAAAATATTACCCATTGCACCTTGTTCCGGCGGTTGTATAAATAATTACCAACGCGGCCATATTGGTCCATTGGTGTCATTGGTGTCATTGGTGTCAGCTGCCTTACCACAAACCAGAATACCGTACGACATGACACTATGGAAATTAACTATAATAAACTAGGCGAGCTGTCTCAATATTGGTTAGCTGTCAAATTTTCCTAACGGCGTAAGCTGCCGAACTTAGTTTACCTGCCAGTACAGCTATATGGGGACTCCATGCATTGCAATTTTTTATCTATTGTTATGCCTAGAAAAGCTGCCTTATCTACGATTTGCAAACACTCGTCATTTAGAAAAATACTAGAATCTAACGGTTTAACATTAGGCAAAGCGAACCTCACACATTTAGTCTGTAACGAGGTTGTTACAGCCTCTTTTGTTTGAGTTCCTGGCAACAAATTAAAACTGTATTGAAATTTTTGTATACTTATGAATCGATTTTTTATTGGTTGTATAAATTGATTGTTTTAATTAAGAATAATAATAACTTTTATATAGTGTGTACCTATGCATTTATATTGTTACTGAATAAATAACTATAAACTATGAAACTATGATGTATCTACTTAACGTTTTGTAACGCTCTTATGGAAACAGGTCGCTTATGGACAACAATCACAATCATGTTAGAAGCGACCAATTTTTTTTTCAGTACGTTCATGAAAGAGTTTCTCTTAGTTGAAGTACCTACCTAAATAAATTAAATAGCTATATCACAACAAAAACTGATAGTTACAAGAGCAAATTCTATTGTAATTAATTATATCTACTTGATGTTGCTAACGCCGGCGCCGTGATAGACCAAGCACAGATTATACGGGTATGCACCGAGAAACAATGTGGTAACAATCACTGTCATGTCATGTGCCATAGCACTCATAGCAATATTTTTGTCCAGTTTAAATATCACACTGCTATATCAAGACAGTTTCAACTCAAAATCATTGTGTTAGTTTCAAGGCTTTTAAGCTCATAGACGTTGTATTAAAGTTGATTTTAAAATTGTTGTATTTTGAGTTACTACACTGTTGATCTGGCAGTGTGATATACTTAATACGAATACACCAAATAATTATAATGTAATACAAAATTAAATTCATTTTTAAATTATACAAGCCACATGCATACCAAGGTACCTAGTTCTTCTGTCAATAGTGTAGTTTAATTTTATTATCTATCATTATCAATTATCATATTTCAGACTTTTTACACTTCCATACCGCAGTTCAAGTTTACTACCACTAAATACTCGTATGTACAATCGCCCACAGAGCTGAGTGACCAATGAAGATAAACAGACAGAAACTGTCGTGCACATGAGATTCTAATGTAAAATTGATATTTATCTCTTTATAAATTTTCCCACTTCTGTCTTTAATGGGCAGTTTAGTGTGTGGTTGTTTGTACCTACTGTAAGATGTGCTGAAACAGTTTTTCGCCAAAGTGGTACAAACACCGTTTACATTCATCCAACGGAATACAGCGGCACAACCCCTACTCTCTGCGATTCCCCATTGACGTCGTATCACGAATCCACTGCAAGTTGGGACTCACGGGAGTGTATTCGTTGATGGGCTCCCATTTTTTTTGCGAGCCTGATAACACTGCGACTAATTTTCCGTCGCAAAGTAAAGGGCCCCCTGAATCTCCTCGCAGAGGCTGTTGATGCTTGGAGGAACATTTGGGCGCTACACATATAGCCGGTGTCCATCCACCCCTCCTAGGACACCAGGTCACCACCCCCTCGCCAACCTGAAGAGGCTTTGACTTACTCTTGTAGAGCAATACACTAATTGAATGATTCATAGTCTTGGTCGTTTCACCAAATCCAGCATACTTGGCCGGCAGCCCTAAAAGAGCCTTACAATCCACCGCTGAAAGCTTTGCAAACAAATTAGTAGGCACTCTTTCGGTAAGGATAAGACCAATGTCATTTATCATTTTTTGTCTATGGTTTTTATAATTCGGGTGTAAATACATTTTGATGGTTTTAACATATGCTTTAGTTTCGTTCGGTCTAAGTGTGAAGTCTGCGTAACGTACCACATCTTTACCAGCAGACCTGGGATATGTACAGTGTCCAGCAGTAATGACCCATGAGTTCGATATCAGGCTTCCGGTACAGAAGCTCAAAGCGCTGGTTGTGCTCTCGTACATGGCGACGATGAACGGGAACTCGTGGAGGAGGTCTTCGGCTCCGTGGAGGACGCGCAGGTGCGCGGCCCCAGCCCCAGAGAAGCCCGCTCCCAAAAACACCAGATACTCGCACACAAATATCCGCATGATCATAATATTCCAACACATTCTGAATATTTTCTTGACATTATTCACTTTGGTTTTATGAGTGCGCTAAATTGAATTTCCATAATAAAATTGATTACTTTTCCTCGATATGTTTATTTCGCAACTTAAGTTTTATTTATGACTTGAAACTCTTGAAAGTTAGCGGTAAAACAAGCAATTTGAGATTATTATTACGGCAACATAACTTCTGTGTATGAAGGAGTAAAACTGAGCGTAAATTTCATCATATAGAAACAACTAGCTTACAAAACATATAGGTTGCAGTAGAAAAAAACCTACTTGCAGTAGAAAAAAATATCATACCTACGGAATTCATCACTTATGTATGATATGATCACCTTACTATGATTTTGACGAATTGATTGGCAAATTAACATTTGGGCATGAAAATTGGACCAGTGATAGGTTACCAGTCGGAAGGTAGCAAAATCATAACCCCGCCATGGGCCTGTAAGATTGGCGTCGTTTAGAAAATGATGAGACTGATGAATGACTGTCAGTCAGTCACTCAGTTTTACCCCTTTACATCACTTCGGAGGTGAAATTATAAAAAATGCTTAAACACGTATAAATTAATTGTCAATCGCCAACCTAAACACGAAATTTAATTAAATTAAATTTTAATTTTTAGTCTTTAGCCGGCAACGCACCTGTGACTCCTCTGGTGCTGCAGGTGTCTATGGGTGACGGTAATCGCTTTCCATCAGGCGATCCGTCTGCTCGTTTGCCTCCTATACCATAAAAAAAAAAAAAAAAAAAAAAAAAAACTGACGGACTTTCATACAAGTTTTTGTGATTTGTACTTTTTATGCCTTTGTGTCGCACAGTGATTGAAGACTTGGACTTATTTCGTGTATCTGGCATCTTTCTTCTCGTTTCAAGTGGACTAGCAGTGGTGCAGAGGTTAAAACTATCTTGACCTCTGACCTACAAATCACCGTACAACGTTGCCCCCAATCTTCCTAGAGAAGATTGGATTGTGTTTTATTGCTATATTGATTTATACTCATATATACCTTGACACTGGCGAAATCACTTCACGTGGAAACGCCATATCCCTGCGGTAGTAGCTGTTCAAGTCGCCGCGGGGGCAAAAAAAAAAAGTTTTTATACCCTATTTGACCCCCCTTAGGGGTAAAATATCCAAACACCCTTCTTTAAATTTCATCGAAATCGTTAGAGCCATTTTCAAGAACAAATATTGCTCGTTAAAAGTATAGGGTAGGATAGGATATTTACCTTTGTATTAAGATCAATTCATGGACGAAATGAAAAAAAAACCTTGTTCTCAAAGGAACAAAACTCTAATGCCCTTATTAATAAACGTGGAGTAACTGTGGGGTAGCTAAACCATGTTTTATCCTTATCTGTCATTGTGACATTTGAATATGACAGATAAGGACAAAGCATGGTTTAGCTACTCGACGGTTACTTCACGTTTATTAATAAGGGCATAACGGTGTTATTTATAAACTTGGAATAACCGCGGGGTAGCTAAACCATACTTTGTCCTTATCTGTCAAATTCAAATATCACAATGACAGATAAGGACAAAACATGGTTGAGCTACCCTAGTATGAGTATGTGGCGTCCAAGCTTAGTAAAATCACATCACAAAAATGTGTAATGTGGTCCTCTATGGACAATAATGGACATGTTATCAAAAAAATACGAACGCCTAGAGTAGAGACTGCATGATACCATGAGACAAGAACGCAAATAAAAACAGTCAAGTGCGAGTTGGACTAGCGCCACGAGGGTTCCTTATCGAAGATAATAGGAGGTAGTTATTAGCTATTTACTTAGAGATGGCGTAACTATAGGCATTAAGAAAATTAAGTTTGAGAAAATACTCATGTTGGTATGAAATATTTTATATGAAATAAGGGCCTAATTTTTAATTCCATTTTTAAAGCGTTATGCTATTTTTTCCATAACTGTAAAATTTGAAAACTCCATTTAATTCTCTGCGTAAAATATAAATAAGTACTGTAGGATGTCCGGCTTTTACTTTTTTTTTTTATAGCATGGGAAGGCAAACGAGCACACAGGCCACCTGATGGTAAGTGGAAACTGTGACCCATAGACATTCGCATTCACAAGACTGCAAATGCGTTGCCAACCCTGAGGACTAAGATGGAATGCCTCTATGCTAGTCATTTCACCGGCTGTCTTATACCCAAACCGGAACACAACGGTGCGAACACAGCTGATTGGCGGTAGGTTAATGGATAAGATGGTGGTACCAACCCGGGCGGACCCTGCACAAGGTCCTCCCACAAGTGAAGTGAAGTGTGTGAAGTTATTCTGTTTGCTGATTTAACTGACGTGGTATACGTCTCATAGACGTCATGACTATTATTTTGAACTTTATATCGCCATGCATGGCCTAAGTGTTAGGTAGGTACTAGGCCCACGTCAAATTTCGTTAACTCGAAAAATTACACGTTCACTGTCCCTATACAAAATGATCTGACAACGTCACACGTCCTAGGTAGTGTGCTTCCAGTTTACGGATAAGGACTTATCAACGTAAATCTCAATGTGGGGACGGACTTGTGTCACCGAACGTCGTGACCCAGTTGTGGGGCCATTCGAAGCTGTGAATCCACTGTGGAAGAACGGACTCCTGAAAAGCAGGTGCATGAACCATCATTGGGAGAACTCGGGCAGGGAACGTGTTGAAGGTTAAATTTATTTCCTGTATCCATCATTTAGGTCTTTTTTATCCGCGAAATTCACTGTGTTCTGTCATCCCAATATTGTTATTTCACTTTGTTCGAATTTAATTTAAAATTAACGTGTATTTTTTTCTAGTTGTCTTAAATACACCTTTTTTACAAGATTTTATTTAAGTTGCGGTAGATATATGTATGTATGTAAGGGTCAAATCTAGCAAGTTAAATTTGACCCACTTCACGATTTCCGATGAAGCTGAGAATTTGCATACACCTTTAGTTCTGATGACAATACAATAATACAGTACCATTGAGCTGGTCGGATGATGGAGACTTAGGGTGGACATAGGAACTCATAAAATATATGATAAACCCGTCGTGTTAGGACTCGTCAGAATCGTCTTAACGAGTAGATTATAGGACTGGGCATAAAAATCACAGTCAGCAACAAAAGCTTGTCCCAAAAATGATTTTTTTGACGGAAACTTATTCCTTAATACATATTGTGAAACATTCGAGTTTTCGGTTTAGTTTATTACATAAATAAAATCTAGCGTTCGGGATCGTTTAGATGAATGCCCAGTTAACATTATAATAGTAGAAGTGCCACAAGGTACTAGGTAGGTGTCAGTAGGTACTATCCTTTTAATTCCAGTAAGGATTATTTGACCACTCAAGTAATGAAGACCATCAATAAATGTAAATCTTGTCATATCTACATAGGTCATGTTAAGGAAAAAAACCAAAACGGTAAAAAAACCTACTTCATCCATTGTATTTCACTTTCTGGCTCATTCTTACCATAGCAAAATTCAGGCCATAAGCCATCGATAAGCCAAAAAATCCATTTTGGGTACTATACGAGCGCAGGCAATAAATGTTATCATTAAAATTAAATTTCAACATACTTCCCTAGCCCAGCCATAAAACCGGATCGAATAATTTAAAGCATGGTTTTGTAGTTACTTATAAAATTCTCATTTACTTCTTGACGTGACGGTAGTTTTAATCATGCATTTTTTTTCGCTTCGCTATTTTAACTTGTTATTGGCTATGTGCTGCGCGGGAGTGGCGTGGGAGGGCCGCATGCGCGTCTACAAGGGAACCGAGGACCTGCTCAATGAGTTCCCGTTCATCGTCTCCTTGGACTTCAAGTTAACCTTAAGGATATGCACCGGGAGCCTTTTATCCTACTCATGGGTAATTACTGCTGGACACTGTATAAATTTTTATTCTACTGACAAGATCACTACGCGATACGCAGATTTCACACTGAGACCCAACGAAACTAAAGCATATGTGGCAACCATTCAATTTTATTTACACCCAAGTTTTAGAGACCATCCACATCTGATGCGAAATGACATTGCTCTCATTCACACCAATGCAGTGCCAACTAAATCGTTTGCAAAGTTGTCGGCTGTGGATTATAAGGCCCTTTTAGGGCTGCCCACCAAGTATGCTGGATTTGGTGATACAAGCAAGAAATCCCAAGAATTAAGTGAATATCTTAAAATTGATAAGTTCAAGCCTCTTCAGGTAGGAGAGGGGGTGGTGACCAGGTGTCCTGAAAGTGGGAAAATAGGGTGGATGCCGGCCATATGTGTAGCGCCTAAATGTTCCGCCGAGAACCAACAGCCTTTCCTCGGGGACTCCGGGGGCCCCTTACTTTGCAACGGAAGATTAGTTGCAGTGATATCGGGAGCGCGATCAGATTCGGGGCCTATTACCGATTTCACTCCCGTGAGTTTAAACTTGCATTGGATCCTTGATTTAATGTTAAGTAATGTTTCCCCAGGATAAGAGGGTGTGCGGTTACATTCCGTTGGATGAAATAAAATTGTTATTCCGCAAAAGGGTCACTGCATTTCACAGAACGAGTACCGTGTTACCTACTCGTGCTGTGAAACGGTGGGAATGAAAAGAAAAAACAAAAATAACTAGTCCTTTTCTAATCATGTATAGGCTAGGCTAGTCATGTCTTACACCAAATTGTAGCGCACTTATGTCGGGTTCCTATATTCAATCCGAGGATAGATAAGGCTTACCTCAGGTTAAAATTTGACATTTGCCCATACAAAATGTGTCAAATTTTAATCCGAAGTAAGCCTATCTGTCCGCGGATTGAATATAGGAACCGGACGTTAGTCAGTACTTTGTTGTAGTTCAGGTTATATTTAATGAATCTAAAATACCTGGCTTAAAACTTTTGGATATATGTATTACGCAGGTAGCAAAAGTTTTTGCTTGCAAAATGTAGTTGGGCGGTTTTGTGAAAAAGTGTGTTTGTCGTAATTTTAGTCAGGTGAGTCACGAAAATTAATTATTCATTTATATTCTGCCCTTATAATTCAATTAGGGATATCTCAAATACAATTAACGAAGGATAATTATTCAATCCTAGTAATATGGTCGCACTTGCTACAGGAGTTGTGTCTGAGATATTAACCATTTGTTTTATAAAGGTAACTTTCGTGACTCAAATTACGGTTTCTTCCCAATTTTACGCTCCTCTAAGGAGAGTAGAATATATTCATTGGCTTGAAAATATGGTCGACAACAAAGAGATGTATCCACTTTTGGACCTTATGACCGTCGCTTTTTCACCTTAATGCAATAATGTGAAAAAGCGAAGGACGACTGTACTAGGAAGTAGGTGAGTGTCACATGTTTTGTCATAGTAAGTATGTCAAATTTTCGGGCAAGTAATACGAGATATAAGAACTGATAATATAACACTCATAATATATACGCTCATTTTGTATAAACACGTTTAGTATAACGTTCACTGGATATAATGAACGGAAGATATAATTTCAAAATATCTATTTCCATACAGTATAACGTTATTAATATATAATATCAATTTATATAACTATTATAAAACGTATAACGTTCATAACACCTAAGATTTAAAAGATATATTAATCAAATTATCTAACATCAAAAAACATAATACACGTAGGTATAATATAAATACATGCATATGTTATTTGAAATTAAATTCTATTTTCAGTATTAAGTGGCCTTCTTTATTAACAATCAACCTTACCTTTTTAACTTTACTGGCAGCAGTCCGAATTTTCTGGGCAAAAAAAAATAACCTCGATGGCCTAGGCGGGAGCTTTGCTCCTTGCTTTGCCTAGGCCTTCTAACCTAACCTAACCGAGTCGGTTCTGCCCAGAGAAGTCTTGCTCGCTCGCTTCGCTCGCTCACATTTATATCATACGATATTATATCTTGTAACACTTATACTAAAAGATAATATGTATTATGATCGCTATATGTCATGTATGTTATACGAACTGAAATTAGTCATTGTGAGTGTTATATTAAAAAATATTATATAAAATGAATATTATATGACTTGACCGTTATTCCTTATAAAAATATTGATTTTGTTATTATAGCTAACGTTCATTATATCTCGTAAACGTTAGTAACATGAAAATAGTTATTATGTAGTTATATCTCGTGGGACGCACCCCAAATTTTCATTTCGCAAAAATGTACCTGTATACTACGTATCACATAAGTTACATGGGCTTGGAAAATAAGTTAGGTTAGATTTATGACCTCAAAAAAATTAAAATAATGCGGCGGGAAAGCACCTCTTTGTGAAATGAAAGTTTGTAAAATCCTATAGTTTGCTAAATGATGATTAAAACATTAGTATACCCACATATCTGTCATACATAAAGAAAAACCATCCACCCGCCGCGTACAAAATCAACCGTTTTATCCATATCTAAACCAAATATGCCACGCGATATACCTACTTAAATACCAATTGGTTATTTAACAGAAATATAATGTCAGTAAATTAAATACCCCTTGATTGAATCGAACCCCCTTTATTGCAACCAAGAAATTAACTTCTGCTTATTAAGCTCAGTGACAGTTAGATCTTTTTTTTTTTTTTTTTAGGGTTATGTCCATTAAATATACGAATTTCCATTACAGAACAATTTCGGCTGTACAGTCAGCATCATAAATATAGTGGCAGTCAATAGTTCCAAATATACCGCACCATCCAAAATATTCATAAATACGTACTCATTCCAAGTGATCAAATTGTTCAGGCCATCCACTGTATACAAATATACCGGAGCATCCACAACGCCATATACTTGGTAACATTCAACCCGCCGTTAGTACAGCAACGTCCAGAACGCCGAAGGTTTCTAAGCATCCAAAGTAGCCAAAAATACGGGACACATAAGAAAATTGAACCTTATTTACCAGTAAGTACGGTTGAATCTTCAGTCAAATCATTTTAATAGGTTAGCCAGTAAGCAATTTGACAAACCACGAAAACAGTACCATACTGTCATGGCATATATCTGTCTCACGTTTTAATTTGACACATTATTGCGTGGACTGCGTGGTTTTAAAAGGTTTTGCAATATTGAAGCTGCCAACTTAAACGCATCAATACGTTTCAATATTTCGCCTAGTTAGTCGTTAGTTACGATGGACCAGTGGTTTAGTAGTAACGCTATGGAGTCATGTGTGTGTTCTGGGTTCTAATCCCCGTATTAGGTGCTATTTGCATATTTGGAACTATTGACTGCCACTATATTTATGATGCTGACTGTACAGATGGGTTATTATGGCATAGCAGTTCATTTAACGGCGAGCGTAAAGGACAGAGCTATAGCAGTTATATAGCTGTCGTTTTCTCTCAGCGTAAAATGAACTGCATAGCTACGTGATAATAACCCCCCAGCTCTGTATTTACTTTAGGGATACAACTGAAAGTTTGTTAGGGTATCTTGCGCGAAATGATGTCACAATATTTTGTTTGTAAACAAGTAACTCTGCCTAACGCCCCTATTCAAACTCACTGACAGTTACGCCACAGCCGCTAGCCGGGGCCGTGACCGTCATCGCTACCTTCTCGACGAAAACTTCTCAGTACCTATGTGAAAAATATAGATAAGGCCAGTGCACTCACCTCACTCACTCACTCACTCACTTCACTTTAGATTTTTACGGCCGTATTAAAAAACTCATCTTGGCTGCAGGGATCGTTACCGGTATTCTTACTACCGGTTTTAAATAAGGTATAACCGGTTATAATTGCATTTTGGTATTTATATCACTAAAGCTCTAATAAGGGGTATAATCAAAACCGGTATTGAAATGTAATAGCGGTTTCGACAATT
This sequence comes from Acleris emargana, assembly GCA_927399475.2. Classification (NCBI taxonomy): domain Eukaryota; kingdom Metazoa; phylum Arthropoda; class Insecta; order Lepidoptera; family Tortricidae; genus Acleris; species Acleris emargana. Next base: position 90,593,729 of record OV656835.1, on the reverse strand, counting down.
GACAACATTACCTCTATTTGATACTTTACCAATAAACCCATTACCGGTAATACCTGTCAGTGTCCAAACAAGCACGTTTTCTAATTTTGAATTATGACAATCAACGAAAAGATTACCATTCTGTCATATGATCGGTTTGTCTTTTTCTTTTCCGTCCGCGGCCCATTTTAGATATTTTTATATAAATACGAAATCTTTCTTTTTCGTGTGGCTTATTGCTACTTTATTAAATTATTACAGAAAGGCGAATAAACAAATTGACAATTGACAATTTGAAATACGTCGCAAATCAATTAATTTGTGCAGTACTAGCAGACATTTCAACCAGTGTTAGCCAACAATGCTATTGAGTTATGTTACACCTATTTGTTGTGCTTCAGTCATAATGTCTACTTGACACCTTATCTATCAAGAGCAACGAATACCGATATTAAATAGAGGTAATGAATACTGTAAATAGTGCATACATAGTGAAAAAGACAAAAACGGAATGACAACATTACCGCTAACTCGAATATAGGTATTATTATTTTAGCGGTAATCGTTTGACAATTTATATACAGGTATTCAATTTCACCGGTTTTACAATCCCTGCTTGGCTGAGATGCCCGTCACAAGATACGTCAAAGTAAACGTCAAACCATTGAAAACAGTCATCTTTGACGCATCTTGAGACGAGCATTAGAGTCGAGATCAGTTTATTAACCCATCGTATGCTTAGGCACGGATCCGTGCTCAAAATTTGATATCTTTTAGCATTTTTTTTAAGCCTAATTTTATGGACTATATCTTAATCAAAAGAGACTAGAACTTGGTACTTTTTTGACCTCCCGCATACGAGGGGTTAATACGGTCCTAAGAGTTGTAGGTAATTCTGTATCCGCCGACCCCTCTCTGGGAACGAAGGCGTGAGTTTATGTATGTATGTAAAACGAGTGATCTTGACTTCGCTTAGTATGTATTCTTGATTAATCGCTCTTGTATTGTATTTATAGGATATTTAACAATTTACGAGCAATATGCCGTTCAAGTAATGGTTTCAAAAATCTATACATACCTAAGGCAATTTGTAAATCTGTTCTTTGCTTTGTTTTCTGTTTCTTTTTCTGCGCACCACTTTTGTTAGTTTCTGTATGATTATTTAGTTGACTGGAAGATAATATTATTAGGCATTAAGTCCGTCAATTGTATTTTTTGTGCAATAACAATAAAAGTAAAATAAATAAATACTTACTTGATCGGCGTTCAGGTCTAGGCCAGTCGTACTTTTTAGGGATACGTACCAAAAGGGTAAGGAACTCTTATTGTGAGACTTCGTTCTCTGTCTGTCTGTCTGTCTGTATGTCACAGCAGTAGTGTCAGGATTATAACTTCTACCTCTTGAAATCTATTTGATAGATAGCTAAGTAGTTCGATAGGAGCAAATTATGCGACACAAAGTCAAAGGCCTGACCCGTATCAATTTTATCACAATATTCGGTACTTTCTTATAAAGTCGTAGATTTGCCTTTTCTGATTTAGGTACGGAATGAATTTGGAAAGAAAAACACACAAATCACACAAATGAATATTTATTTCTGAAAAATGTAGATTACATCTAAACACTTAATGTGTACTACTAAATCAGTCATCTTTACGAAATTCAATATATTAGATAATTATAATTCTTTTTATAAATAAATCTTTCATTATTAAGCATTACTATAGACCCGAAGAGAGCAGGGAATCGAAAGAGAAAATATAAAGAGACAAAGTTACCCGAAGAAGAGAGAGAAATAGGTATTTATGTGCCTTCGGATCCGATACTACAATAGGACTAACTCTACGGTGAATTTAGATTTGTTGCGTGCTTTGGAACAAACAATATCTCGCTCTACTCGCACTTCGACCCGATACAAAATCATGGAAGGTGTTTTATTGTATTAGATGATGATCATACCCGAGGTAATATAACGTTTATTTTACCTCGAAGATCTCAAAAAAACGATATGCATATGCATACGACATAATTAAACCTAAGATCGACAGCAGCGAGAAGGATTTCATAAAATTAGTCCTTCTCTAGACTATACCTTAGTAGAACATATAGAACATACGTAATATTACTTTTATGATGAAACCAACAATGTTAATATTGTTACTTATAAATAAATTATCATTCAATATGATACGTAAGATACATGATCGAAACAAAGCAAGCAACGTTAGAATATAACGACACAATTAATATTTGGTTATATCGATTTTATCAAATACTTACACTAAAAATTATTACACAACTTTTACTACATCGCATAATTTTCACGTAACCTAAATTGCACACGACATTACATAACTAGGAATATAACATAATATAAAAAACATATATTATAATATATTGCTTCTTTATATTTTTTTGTGGCAGTGCGACATATAGGACCACGAATTTCTTACATCGCTATACATTAATACAAAAACCCACGCGTTGTAAAACTAGCCTGTCAGAATTTACTTCAATGTACTATGGAAAAAATTATGGTTTAGAGTTTAGTACCTTTACATACAATGTATACAATTTAATGCGTAAATAATATCAGAGCGGAGATATTAAAGACTTAAGTATTGATTTTTTGGTACTATAAGTACGCCCAGTGGGGTAGTATGGCTGCGTCTTTATCGCGTGTCAAATGTGGACAAAGCAGCCGTCACTGTCGTACTTATTACTTACTTAACATGTCAAAAGGTGACGGATGCCTTATAAAAACTTTGTCACGCGAACGCAGGCATGTTAGGGCCCCAGGTATGAATATTTAAATATCCCGGCTCCGATGCACTTAAGCGCATGTTACATCACAAAATATTTATCACTTTTATGTATGGCCGCTCACCTGGGAAATGTGTGACTTACAAAGACAGCACTTTTACCCCAACCCCCTTCCGTTTTATGTCAAACTGATGAACACTCAGTCCTTGATGGCACCACGAAACAGGCCTATACAACTCGGTAACGCCATATTGTCTTTGATGTGTTACGGTATTGTTTTCAACTTGGCCGCCATTACTGTCCAGTAAATAAGATCTATCAAAACGTTGACAACACGGAAACACGTTAAAAACAATCAGGTTTTAACGAGTAGAATCTCAAGACAGGGCTATCTGTTAAACCATACTTGCTTTTGACGTGATGTCAACGTTTTGATACCTCTTATTTGCTTGACAGTAATGGTCCAAGGGCCAAGTCCGTTTTAACAGCATATAATGTTCATGGCCGAAATAAACGGAACTGCGTTTTGATCTTTATACAATTTAGCAGGTTTGAGCCAAAATGTGTTGATTAAGTTATTTATAAAGCGCTTCTAAAACCTAGCGGTGCTAATAAACTCGAGCACATTCGATAGAATTCTCGAGTAACTTCTTAAGTCTTATCAGCAACTTAAAGCAGCAGGTACTCTCAAGTCGAACGAGAATACATAAATTGACACTTACTTTCTTTAATTCTTAACGCGCTTAACCAGATGCTGAACCTATCCGAGCTATTTAATTTACTGAAATAACTCTTAGTCCCCTGCCTCACCGAGACGCCACGGCGACGTCGCCGGCCACCGTAGCCAAATAATTCATATTGAAAAGTAGACGGCGTCACTCACTTGGCGATGGTTTGGCTACGTTAATTTATATGGGATACGTGGCCAGCGACGTTGCCATGGCGTCCCGGTGAGGCAGGGGACTTACGGGCAATCTATACATACGTATGATCTAAGTTTGCTATAAGCCGCACTACGAACAAACGCGTCCATATGTCACTGACAACTATTACTTACCGAGCCACCTTTTCTCCCTAACTTGCGCAATAGAAAAGGTCGCCAAACGCTAGGACGCTACGAAATTACAGCTACAAAACTATTTTATTCTCACTTAGTTTTTCTATAAATATAAGTAGCCAGCGACACACCGACGCAAAAACTAAATTTATTTAACTTTCAAACACAGTATGCCCAGAAATAAATAATTGTCAAAAATAAAAGTACAATTCAGTCGTTATCCCCATTAAATAAGTTTCCATAATGTTGCCAATATTCCGATCATAGTTGACTCATGAGATCAAGTGCGGCATTTCTTTATATTATTCATATTATTGAAAAGGCGAATTGTTATCTACTTAAATAACCCTCGATCATAAGAAGTACGCAAACCTCGAAGTCTTCTGTGAGTTCACATAACAAACCTTTTCAAAGCACTTACATCTAATTTACCATTATAACCAAAGAGCGGAATTCTTCATAGCAAAAATCAAACTGTCAGAGGGATTGACCTAACTGTTTTATCGACTTATCGATGTTACGGAATAATATCGCATTAGGTATCCATAATCAACTTAAAAGATTACTCTGTAACATTTGACCTCTTTGATAAGTAAACCTAGATATTTTTCTAGCACGAACGATAAGTTTGAAGGGAAGATGAAGAAAACATATTTAGTACAGATTTAGATTTCGACTTTGTTATTTTGAATGAAGACTAGTTACCTACTCTTAGCAATATTTGTTTTTAATTTTTAATGAGAAGTTTCATATAGAAAATTAAAAAAGAAAGTATTTTCTGTTTTATTCTTTACTATTATACTAGAATACAGTGGCGGTCAGCTAATTAGGGACACCGTTAATTTGTTTGTATGTATATCCAAAAGCCTGATTTCATTACTTTAACTTTGTTTCGTCAAGTGACAAATATTTATCGATAAGTCGATAAAACAGTTAGGTCAATCCCTCTGACAGTTTCATTTTTGCTATGAAGAATTCCGCTCTATGATTATAAACTAATAAGTGACTTCCTAATATTAATTTTTAGTACTGTTACATTATTGCCATACGAAACCTACCTTCTCCTCTACTCTACGTGCATCTTCATATTAAACCATTTCAAATATATCAATTCTTGTAATAATTTCAAAGAACGAATTCCAAAATCGAAAACTACAGTTATAAAAATACTGTATACAGTGTTTATCAAAATTATTAAAAGTACGCCTTACCAAACGGAAGTATAACTGCAGCACGATTAAGAAAATACATTTATCAAACAGTTTATAGCGTTATTTATAATACGGACGTTAGCTGAAACAGAAGATAAATGCACAATTTATTAACAGTCACAAATAAAAACACGGATTGAACCAATTTCACTGCACTTGCTTCACGTGCAAACAATAACACACTTCTGGAAGTCCTGTTATTACAACAAACTTTATTACCACCGTAATATGCAGTTAAAGCCAGAATTATGAACTATTTCTACTAGACTACGGTAAACTGATGCGAGAACTGATCATCATAATATGTGAAAACTGACCACGAGTCAATAAATGGATATCGAGATTTAAGCCCTTTTTATAATCTGTACTGGGCCTCTATTCTTCTTGGTACTCAATAATCATCAATCAAATTGCCTTTGACATTTTATCGTATTGTCAACAACGTTACGATAGCTCTTATTTACTTGACAGTAAGGTAAGGTGGGGTAAGTCCGTCTACGGGGTAAGTGCGTCAAATCAACAATACATACATGCATTAATTCACGCCTGTTTCCCAGAGTAGGGTAGGCGGGAAACAACAAAATATCCTACAAAAAATATGGTTTGTCGCACTTACCCCGTTGACACACCTGACCTTAATGGCTGCCGAATTAAAAACGATAACATGTCCAAAGCAAGATAGTTTATACCTAGTAGAATAGAACCAATGATAATAGTTTTCGGTGGTATTTTTTTGCTCATTGATTTATTTATTTAAAAATTCTCTAAAGTCAAGTACAGCCAGTAAGAACTTGGTTTACTCTGGAAGGACCTAAACTACACAATGTACACAAAGCATTGAAAAAAATAATGTAAGGAAGAGTTTCCTTTGTTTTATAGTACTCTTACTTACAGATTAAATCTCTCGTTTAAACAGTTATAAAATCTATTAACACATATCGATGTATAGTGGACCTTACGATAGGAGATAGATATGTTCACATCTCTTCGCGCGTCGTCACTGAATCCAAACAAATAACATATAAACCTTGTTGAAGGTTTAGCATCGAATTTGGATTCCTAACGACAACCTTCGAGAGGATAGGCACTTTGTTTTGTACTCTTAACCCGCTGAACGAATTATGACGGTTGGCAGATAGAAGAATCTATCTAAACACCGGGTGCCCACTGTGGGTGCAAACACGTGGGTTTAACCCACTTAGCCCGACTAGGTGTTATAACACCGCTCAAATTGATTACCTATTCGGGCTACGACACCTAGTCGGGCTAAGTGGGTTTAATCAATTTGAGCGGTGTTATAACACCTAGTCGGGCTAAGTGGGTTAAATTCCCTTCGACGGGTTAATACTAAGTCATTATTAATTTCTAACAACAACAAACTTACAAGTTTTTCTCATACCAAGTGTAAACAAACATTTTTTGACTCGCGTTTTTTGATATCGTGTATAAACCGAGTGTGAACAGAATTTAAATTATTTGCCCGAATTTGGTAATCATTACATTTGTATGTCTAAATTTGATGAATGTATATATACGTATAAAAATCAAATCAGAAGTCGTCGCGTATCTATAAATTGTATTACGCTATAAAATCTGTCTAATCCATCTACAAAATGTGCGATATACTAGCAATACTCAAGAAAAAGTAGTGGCTTATGTATTAATACTATTTATTATTTAATTGAGAACTTCTTATTTATTATTCAACTAGTTTTTATTTGATCAAAAATATTTAAACCTCGATTTGTGTATATATGATTAACTGTATCATTATGACGCTTAAAATTATTAAGTATAGAAGGAAACTTGTATAAATATACTATAATGTATTCGGTTACAGGCACTTTATGTATCGTAAGGCGTAGCGACGCCTTAGGCGAGGAAATGAGACGCCGTTATGTGTTTAAATAAGATACAAAATATACATTTACGTATTTCATTGATAAGACGACGACTTCTATTTAAAGTTATACAAATAGAACTTTACATGTTGCGACAATTTTAAACCTAGATTCATCCTTACTTTATTGTGATAGTATATGGTATATTAGGAATATTATTTGTGCAAAACTGGCTACGGTGTTTATTTTTTCAAAATAGGACTATTATCTACATTTGAATTTTAAATACAATACAAAAATAACATGGAACCTTGTAGCCAGCGGAGTATACAAAAGCATTTCAATTAGACAACAAACAATTATATACGGTGGCGCGTTAGTGCGTGTTACAGCACCCGTCCTTTTTCAAATCGACTAGGAGAAAAACGACGGGGGATGTTAAACGCTATAGAGACAGCTCAGCTCTCAAAATAAAAATAAATACACAATGTATATTTTCTTGAAGGTTTCCTTTTCTACATGTACAAACTTAAGGAATTGCACGACACATTTTATGACAATGAAACCATGCACATGCAACAACGTCATCTATACGACCGCGCCGTTGATTACCAACCGACACCCGGCCATACATTACAGATGACTTACTTGCCAGTTTTAAAGACAGCAAAACGTTGAAAAAAAAAGTGATCAACGCCTTAAGTTTTCCAAAAAAAAACTACACACAAAATCTAACATCAAAACATGTGTACAGTCGACTACAAAGAGATGTATCCACTTTTTCACCTTATTGCATTGTAATAAGGTCCAAAAGTGGATACATCTCTTTGTAGTCTGTACACTATAATAAAGTAATACAATCTTAATAAAAATGCAAACGGAATAGCCCCTAGTTCGTACAGAACTATTGCTACACAAGGTAATTTACACTATACTATTCTTAGAGTGTTTGATATGCGGTATATGGCTTATCTGAGGGAGGTGTGTAGGTTGAGTACACTTTGCCGCTCCTTGTGGGACGGTGTCTTCGAAAATACGTTCCAGAATCGGAGTGTCTCGTCGCCGGCGCCGGTCACGATCGCCTCGCCGTCGGGCGATAGAGCGAGATAGAGCACGCGGTACGTGTGCCCCGTTAACTTCGCCACCTAAAACATACATAAAGGTTTTACTTTTCATGCTTGCAACCAAACTTCTCCCGCCGGCTCTTTGGGTCATACCTTTCCGCCCTCATTTTCAAAAACTGAAATATGTTTGTATTCTATCGTCCCCGAAAGGAGTATTTTTTAAAGCACTACAATACTCCCAGTTAGAGGCCTGTTCGTGTTTGGTGTATTTGTACTACAACGGCTTCGTATCCTCTGACTTGGATTGATCAACTTTTTAAACCTATCACGACAGTGATGGAGATTCTAAGAAAAATCGTTTTAAATGTTATAGTAATTTTTAGTCAGTTAATATCAATTAAAATCGATAGTAGAATGACGCAGCAACGAGCTACAATAAAAAGTTGATCGACCCATTTACTTAGGTAAGTAGACTGAGGACCGTATTAAAAAAACAATCTTGGCTGAGATCTCCGTCTCAAGACACGTCAGAAATTTCAGATTCATTCATTCTCTGTTCATGTATACACCCTTTTTTATTAAGAGTTAAGTTTTGGAGGCCCGGATACATCGACACGCGATAAACTTATAACACCCCTCTTCTTGCGTCAGGTATTACAAATACAATGTTACCAACCTGCGTGAGCGAAGGGAACTTCCACACCAGGATTTGGTTCTGAGAGTAGCCGTGGGTGGATACCAGCTCTAGAGAGTGCTTCGACCACGCCAGGTTACAAACTTGCGAGCCTGCCAACAAACACGATTATTGAAAAAGAGTTCTCGTCCAAAAAATAATACCAATTCGTGGTATGATTACAATGTCCAGAAGCACTCTCACACAGAAACGATGCGAACGCTGCTTGGCGATAGGTTAAAGGATAAGTGATGACCATACCCCGGGGTTTTCGGTGCGAGAATGAATGACGTTAGCCAAAGAATAGGTATTGACTTAAAAACAGAATGTACTATACCTACATGAATAATTTATTCAATGAAGTCTGCCCACGAACGACAGTCTAAAAATAGTTCGTACAACCTATCAAGACATCTCCAAATTAAACTTGAGCATAAAAGGAAAAAGTATTTTTAATAAACTAAAGTTGGTCTTAAATAAGAATTCTGGCTATAGCATACTAAAAACTATGAATGAACATGAGGCAAAGAAATAGAACTGGAATCGCAAACACATCGTGCAACAATTGACTTCTTAAAAAAAAAATTGCCCCTATTACGACTGCCGACGTAAAAAGATCGTTCAGTTTATTGAAATGGATATTTACAGCTAGACGCCGCAGCTTTACTATTCCAAATATAGAAAAAATATTAATTGTTTATTCTGAAAATCGTGTCAACTACTAATTGACGGCAGGTAATTAATTTAAATATTTTTATTAATATCTCGTAAGGCTTGGTAGAAATGCTAAAGTACTTATTACTTAAGTTAAAATAAAATTGTATAGTTTGTTTACAATTCGCAGGAAGGTATTTATTCATTAGGCACAATATGGTATTTTATCAGAATAACGTATCTGTTTATATCTACTCTTTCTAAAGTTATTCCCGCACCGAAAACCCCGGGGTATGGTGATGACTAGGTATTTACTGACCTGTATCGACGAAGTGCAGCGGCTGCGACGTTAGGGTGTTCCAGAACCGTATGCAGCGGTCGGCGGTGCCGCCACCAGAGGCCAGCAGGCCGTGCTGGTGCGGCGACCACGCGATCGCCTTCACCGCCGCCACGTGCGCCGAGTACGTCTGCACCGGGGTCGACGAGTGCTGAGGACATTCGACGCGTTCTTTGAGAATGTACCGTGTTTGCAAGCAGTGCATTTTTAGAGTATAATTAATGTCCTTTCGGACCTCACTGCCCAAATCGATTCTCCCACTCGATTATTATCACGCATGATCGATAACAATAAACAATGGTAATCGTCAAATACATCGCCCAACCATGAAGTTTCTGAATATTGATAGTGTTGACAGCAGTAAAACAATTTGCTGCGTGAGGGAACACCAATAACAGCATTGTTTAACTGCTTTCAACATCATCAATGTTCAGAAAATTCATGGTTGTGGTATGTGTCTGGATTGACTCTTATCTGCCAGTAGATTAATTTGTGCGATATTGTCCAGTAATATTCCGTCCTCTAAGCCAAAGGCGGTATCTCAAATGCAATATCCAAATGAAGCAGATTCAATCATTTTTAGTAATGATGTTGCACCTGCTAAAGTTTTGTCTAAGATTTGTCTTGGCAAGGCGGGATTTGCTTTTTAATGGCAATATATGATACGTTCATAGTATTGAGATTCGAGAATGTTATTTAAAAGGCATGGGAAAAAAACGTTATTATCAGTCAGATATCGGTACTACCTACGGAAACAATCGCGGTCACGCGGTAACCTTTATAAAACCACCGGCACACTAAATTGTTTAAAAAGACAAATTATTAAAAATGAAACTAATTCCAAATAAACATTATCAGAATCTAAATACAATAATATCTTCTACTAGCTCGTAGTGAAATCTACTAATAATTTGTCAATCATTCAAATAAGGGATCACTATCTATCACCTGGTGTTCAGAATCTGAAAGCGTCTGCTCCAAGCAGGCTGGCCTTATAAACGGAAGTTAACACGTTGGACGCCACACCACCCACCGGTGGGCCATCACGATGTATGCGTTGGGGCCATGGTAAAAACGAATAAAACGCAATTTTTTCAAAAAAAAATTTTTTTCAACTAGTATCTTCTCTGAGGCCACGCGGCTCACCCTTCATACGTTTTTGGATGGAATAAGTGATCGGTGGCCTGTAAAACAGGTTTGAAATGAAGGCTCACCGCGGCTCACCGGTGACCCCCGTGGCTCCAATGGTTCAACATGGTTTGGCTCACCGGTGACCCCCGTGTAGGGAATGTAAACCGGCTAACCGGTTAACCGAAAAACCGATTAACCGAAACTTTTCGATCTCGGTTAAAAACCGGTTTTTTATAACTTTCGCCGGTTATTAACCGAATTTGAACTTTTCCTTAAAAGACTGTAAATTGCCTTAAATAGATACCCCCGAATATTGTTCAGACTATAAAATTTGTCATTTTATAGTCTGAACAATATAGCGGGGAAACGTATTTTTATTTTGTAAAAAATAAGAATACATACCCGATTTTTTCGTATAGCGAACAGCAAGAAGTTTTATTAATTAAATTTCTTCATGAACGAGCTGAACGATACAATACAATACACGAGCCACATGATGACAAGGATGACATACCTAGTTTCTATTTTAGTGTCGTTATTGGGCAAAAGTACCAACTATACTGCTTTTATAGTAACAGCCCTTGACCCCTCACCAGAAACGTCGCAAAGTTCAGAAAATATTGAACCTGTTCCGTCTACATCTGGTTTATCCGGAAGTTCTATGTCTGCGAAAGATTTATTAAGAGAAGAGTTGAAACAGAAATCATTGACGAGACGTGAAGCAGAAAAGACCCATATGGAAGTCCTGCAACAACAGTTGTGTACTAACGTGATGATCGTGACAGATCAAGATGGCACTGCATGAAAGTGGCGGAACCAGAGGGCGATATTTAGAAATGGCATACAGCTCAAAAAATCACCAATAGTAACCAAGAGTAGTAAAACTATCGTCTAATACTTCGATTTCAAATAGTTTGCAAAAAACCGGTTTTTAACCGGTTAACCGGTTTTGAATCCGTCGAGGCGGTTATTAACCGGTTTTTGATTTTCACCGGTTTTTATATTCCCTACCCCCGTGGCTCCAATGGTTCAACATGGTTTGGCTCACCGGTGACCCCCGTGGCTTCAATAGAAACACTACATTTTTGGCCTGGCGTTCAACGTGTTAATTGAAGAAGTATGAGATACGGACGCAGAACAACCTTGGGCTCTACTCACCAGTGACCAGACGAGCAGTTTGTTGTCGTTCCCCCCGGACGCGAGCGACAGGCCGTCCGGGGACCACTTGAGCCCGCACACCTCTTGTCTGTGACCCTGCAGGATCCGGACCGAGGTCAGGGACTCTGCAATAGGGAATATGCATGGATTTTAAAAATCGCATTTCTCATCAAAATATGAAAATACCGTAAAAGAGATCACCAAAACGGAAATTAAAATTAAAATCGGTCAAGAAATACGGAAGTTATAAGCATTTCAAACTTCTAATTAGACAGAGAGATCCGATGTGCACCGTGACGTCATTGTGCACTGCGGCCATATAAACTCCATGTAAAATTCCGTTTTTCTAGAAAGAGATAGGAACAAATCTTTGTTGGCTTATATCTTGGTTATTTTTATAGTTATTCAAAAAATTATTTTTGTGATCTGTTTGTTACATGAATCAGCTTCAATTGAAGCTGTAAAAAAAAAACATGCATATTCCCTATTGTAATACAGCACATTAAGAAAAGAAAAATAAAAGAAATTATTCGTGACAAACATCAATTAACACAAAGAATTTTGAAAATATGCACAGTTTGTCACGAAATGGTCACAACTCAGAAATGGTCGCACAATGCTGAGGTATAAGACACCTACAGCGCTGATATCAGGATAGCAATATGAATGAGAAACAAGGGAACGAATACTGACACAAGGTCCTACCGGCGCAAAAATAACTGTAGCAGAATTTTAATTCAAGCGACAGTTTGAGAACTAAAAATGCGCTTGAAAAATGCACACTAGTGCATTAATAGGTAGAGCTATCAACATTGGATCAAATTTTCCATATCCGGAAAGCAATTTTGGAAATAATACTTAGTCAGCCAGGAGGCAAACCCACACCAATTCGTAGGTAGGACGAGATGAAGAAACTGCTGCCGGAGCTGACTGGAGGTCGCTTCGCTCGGGGGCCAAAGTGTACTCACGGGGTGTCCTCGTGTCGCGCTGCCTTATGAAGCGGTCGCGAGAGCCCGAGCTTAGTACGTCGCCGTTCCACGCCAGCGCGCCCACCCGCGCCGCGTGCCCGTGTATTTTCATAATCTGCCAAACAAAAGTACAGGGTAAGAACTAATAGCTAAAATCCCGACTACCCAAAAGGAAGGTAATGTTACTACATTACCGTTTACTGCAAAGTTTATCCTGTATTGGCCAAATTGCATCCAACAAATAGCATCCATTTACAATATTTACAGCGATCTGGGGGTTATTATGACTAGGCTTGGGACTTTTGGATGCTCGCTATGGTTTCAGATTCCACGGAGTCGCCATTATGTTAAAATATTATTTTTCGAAGTCAAAGTCAAAGTGTAAAAATAAAACATGTTAGATTTACGCTGTTATATCGATCGGTAATAACCACGTTATTATGACTGCAATTAATTTTATCATAAATTTATTAGTTAAAATATAGAAAAAATAATAGTGATCCATTCTTACTACCATTTTAATGATGAACATGAAATAGTAATATAAAAAGCTTGTACCTCATCAAAAATTTAGAAGTGGCGACTAATAGTAGATTGAAAAAGATATTTTTGTTAATGTTACTTAAAGTATTTGTTTTAGTTTATTTTGTTTACTAGCAATAGACGTAGAATAGTGTAGGCCGCACGGGCACTTTTACACGTCAAAAATCTACCAGCGCTTCGCAAGAGACCACAGCTGAGCAGAAACGCCGCAAGAAACTCAACAGTAAGTTGTTTTTTAAATATTGCTAATGATATTATACAATAATAAACTTAACCTAGCATTATATAAAACAATGAATCTCACATAACACCAAAAATTAATATATTCATGCGTAGTTGAGCAGGAAAATGTGTCAAAACTCAGAATTGTCACAAAACTAATAAGCAACAGTAATATAAAAAAAAAAAATAGAAAGTATACAAGTTATACTTACCTGTGACGGTGCAAGACAACATGCATAAAAGTTTCGATACATTCTCCTACAGAAACCGGTAATTATATACATACAAGTTGTATGTACTTATCCACTTTGACTTTGACTTCTAAAAAAATATTTTAACATAATGGCGACTCCGTGGATTCTAGAACCATAGCGAGCATCCAAAAGTCCCAAGCCTAATTATGACATAGCTATGCAGTTCATTTTACGCTGACAAAAAGGGACAGAGCTATAGCAGTTATATAGCTCTGTCCCTTTCTCTCAGCGTAAAATGAACTGCATTGCTACGTCATAATAACCCCTCAGAGCTGTCTAATTTAAGTCAGCATTTTGCGATGGATGCGCAATTTAACCGAAATGTTGACCACTTCAAACAACAAGTATAAGTACGATTTTGAAATCTTGTTTAAACGCGCTCAGTTTTGAGACAAGATGCCACCATGGGTTAGAGCAAATGTTTTCAGAGCACAGAGTTGAAAGTTATGAAAAGAAAAACGAGAAATGCTTTTGTAGTTGAGATAGCATGGACTTATTTAAAATGCGTTGATATTTTGTATATATTTTTTTACGAAATTGTAGTTACGAGACAGGTTAAAAGCCAGTGTAGGAGCCAACACTAACTACTTTGTTACATAACATTTAACTCTTTATTAAATATTACACCTACAACATTGCTATGTATTTGCTCCTGTTAAATAAATACTGTAAGGCTGTATTTTTAATTAGAGAATAAATAAACAAGTATTTGTCGTAAATAATATTCTGGCATTGACATTCATAAAAGAAAATTTACTCAATTCTCCATTTTTGCCACAAATGATAAAAAATATGCTGCCGGCGTATCCTTATTTTGATTGCGATTAAGCTGTTTTTAAATATAATAATTGGACCACTTTTTATTTTAAATTATTTATTTATGTGTACCAGTTAATACCAAAACATCTGCTAAATGACAGCAGAGCCTGTGTGTAAAATTTCGTCATTTCGACGGCATCGGCACCAAAACTGCGACCCGAAAAGGTTTTTTTTCTGTTATTTTTCCGAGTAACCTACCTCTTTGTTGACAGCTGCGTCCCACACGCTGATGTGTCCCTTCTGGGTCCCCACGGCGACGATGCTGCCGCGCTCACTCCAAGACACGGAAGTCACGGCGTTGCCCTCGGACGATAGGTCGCAGAGCCGTGTCACCTGTAAGAGTTATGCAACAACTTTGACAAATGGTACAGTTGTAGTTTTATGGGTTAGTGGCCGATCGTTGGTTAAAGTGGTTTATATCATGTTGCTTTTTTAAAATTTTCACTACATACAAACAACTGAAATGTATAAATTGATGTAAGTTTTCAGGAAACGTTGATTGTACTTGGACATCCAAGTACAATCAACGAAATTTCCGATCGTTTAGACCAATTCGCGAGGAAGGTTAACATTTGACTAGTAAGAATATCTCAAAAAAACCGGTTAAAGTTGACTTATTAAGTTTTTTTTTATTCCCCCGAAGTGAAGTAAAGAAGATCCGCCTCACCTGGCTGGTGCAAGCGTTCCACAGATAGACACAGCTTCCCAGGCCTACGCTGAGCACGTTCTGCGCGGACCAATCGACGAGGTTCAAGTAGAAGTCGTCCTGCAACTCCGGCGCATCGAGCACCTTGAACGGAATTCTGGATATTTTGCGCATCGCCTTCTGCGGTGCGTCTAGAAGCTTCTGCGACGATATTGATATGCCAGAGAGGTTGTGTGGGGGCGCGTACGGCTTGTACTGTGAAAAAATAGAAATAAAACTCACTTTTTTACAAGATAATATCTATAAAACACAGTATTCAATAAGTTTAACCGTATGTTAACATAATCGTGTCAGATTTAAAAAAGATAAAAGAGAGAAAATATAAAGAAAGTCCAAAGAATGAACGGGCTTTATGAGAAGGGAGATTTTGTGTGGAAGGTTGTTTAGTTGGTTTATTTGTTTGTTTGTTTGGCTAGATTAGGAGACGTTTCTAACAATCATTGCCGCCGATTTCCACAAAAAGTATAGAAAAGACTATGCGATCGTGAACGACTCTTCAAATCAATTTAAATCAAAATGCAAACGGCCTTAACCACGACAGTTTAATTTAAATAAACCATCGTTAATCTCAAATAAAATCATTAACTTTAATTAGTGCAATTCAAGAGTTGCGTAAAAAAAAAGGTGTAATGAAAAATGGGCGACCATTTGTACAGCAGTGGTAACATTAGAACAGTGTGAAGTTACAAATTACTTGGCGTTCATTAGGCATCACATTGAAGCTTAGAAAAAACTTGGTGGTCAGACGGGTCGAATTAGAGCGGGTTCTGTACATATTTTTACATATAATTTTTCTTCACTTCACACATTATATCTTAAAAACTTCTCTCTTTTCTTGTAGTTTTATTAAAAAGCACAAAGAAAGAAAAACATTTAACAAACACATTAACAACCGAACAAGATAACAAACATAACATAAAGATGGACAGTTGTTGCAACAGCTCAGTATAGCGTGCTGGCTGTGAAGCCAACGCTGTTCTTCTGTTGGGATCGAATTATAATACCTAATAAACACTAGTACAGATGTAGTGAATAATGGTTTTCCATCGTATTTTCACGGAAACGTACGAACGTGTCTTGCTATTTCAGTTGCTCACAGTAGAAAAAGTACTGAGGTTGACTGAAGTAGCATGACAAATACGAACGTTTCCGAGAAACTACGATGGAAAACAATTATGCACTACATCTGTAATCTAGTAATAGTATTCTCAACCCAGAAAGACGCCTAATTTAAGTTACCCAGAACAAACAGCTACACTCTTAATTGTACATCAGTCGACCTTATTACAAAAAGCATAAGATCTACCGATGGACAGTTAACAGTGTGGGCCATGGAACCTATAGTAAATATATTTAAAATTAAATAACGGTGCGCGACTTAGTAAATTAAAATATGAATATATGTAGTGTCGAATGTAAAAAAAAAACGGCACAAAATGACATTTACTTGCGCTAAATTAATGAATTCGTATACTGACCCCTAATGACGGTCACTATCGCATTGCTCCAAAACCAGATAATGACACAAAAACCGATGAGTAATTAGAAGATAATAGAACGCCCATGTTAAATGGCACGACAGTGATACGAATCATAAAAATCTAGACAAAAAACTCTGTAATCGTGTATCGAAGTCGCTAGAGGGTTGAAGTTTTTAAAATACAAATACGTGTGTAACACAACATGTACAACATGTGTGTAATATGTACATAAAACGTGTTTCTCTACCTTTTTGTTACTGCGATCCCCTTACAAGTGAAAAATAACATGGCGGGCGATCACTCTATCAATCACAGGTCAAAAAGGATACCAGTTTCTTAGTCTTAGTCTTTGGATGAACGTCTGTCTAGCTAGCGGCCGCTACCCCCGAGTAAAACCTCCCCGCCACCTTGAGGGTCGTGACCCATAGATTAAGAAACACTATTCTAGAGTAAACTAGTAATAAATGACACGTTATACGCTAGTAAAGTATACATCATACGAGACTCGAGTATCAATAGGTACTTGTCTAAAAAGCCTATGCTTTTGTGCTTTTTATCAATTTTTGTACTAACCTAAGAAGCACTTGAAACGTAAATGTTAATAATCATTGCCTTTAGCGTGACTGACGTTCGAATTAAATTTTCATCTCGCCGCTTACCTACTTAGTTAATAACGTTTGCCATTGCGTAAAAAATGTAATTCGCGTAATCAAAACGGCATTAGTATAGTTAAATTGTTACGCGGGTGATTCTGTCGAATAGTGTCTAGGTACTGATAGTTACCGTAAAGGAATAAGTTCGTGTTCGTACATTCTTACTCTGTAAAAATTGTACATGAATTTCTGTGTTTTGTGCAACACAGTGTTCACATACATACACAACAGTTTGTATAAAAATAAACTAGCCTACTAATGTTTATAAACTTAGATTGGATCACACGAGCTTTAGACGCTGCCTAACAGATTATTTTATTAACAAAGTGGTGGTGGACAGACCCAGCACAAGATCCTACCACTACTAAATATATATGTATGTCTTACGTACTTCATTGAGAAGGCGACATAAAAAGTCCATATAAGAACTAAGAACAATTTAAAGCACAAAAGAGGAGGCCGCAGCTTTAGCAAGAATCACCAAACGTTTGTTTAACCGAGTCTGCAGAAACACCCAACTTACGTGCGCATTGTTTGCAATAGCAATATTTTTTCATATCCGGCGTTTTAGTCATGCATCATTTGCTATCGTGTCTAATGAATGCCCAGAGCATCGCATGCTCATCACCAATTTTAACGCTCCACTATAATTTTCCTTGGGAATTTTCTAAACAACACCTCCTGCCATAGACTTACCTTCTCTACATTTGGTATGGTCGCGTTTAAAATGCGCGTCCACTAAGTTGGAATCGGAGCGTACGGAGCGGACGGATTTGTTGCTTTGTATTGATTTCTAAGGTACGGTCAAGTGCAAAATGCTTTCATAAATATGGTACGAAGTTCTTATTTCGCTGGAATAAGGCGCATTGGGACGTATTTTTGATATGTTGCGCTCTCCCATATTTTTGCACTTGACTGTACTGGGTCGGCATTTCTGATCATATGTAAATTAATACAGAGCAGCATATCCGTCCGCTCCGGACGCTCCGATTCCGAGCCAGAGGAGGCGCAACTACAGATGTAGTGCATTATTGTTTTCCTTCGTATTTTCACGGAAACGTACGAACGTGTCTTGCTATTTCAGTCGGTCACAGTACAAAAAGTACTGAGGTTGACTGAAGTAGCATGACAAATACGAATGTTTCCGAGAAAATACGAAGGAAAACAATTATGCACTACATCTGTAACGAGTAGAGTTACATAGTTTGGGACTCCATCCAATGCACTAGTAACATTAAGGAACTCGCAACATATTAGCGGCTTGATTTGCTTTAGTTTGCAACTAAGTCCCATGGCGAAAATCGCTAAATTAGCCAGATTACGATAGGGAGAACAAAGTGGAATGGAGGCCGTAGTCGTAAACGATCTCGACTTTGTGCGGCTTCTTTCTAGCAATATATGATTAGTGTTTAGTGTGTAAGCCGGCCGCTCTCGGTCGGCGAACCTAACATAACCGTCGCAGGTCCCTCCGGAACTGGGTATTATACTGGGCTTAGTACGAAAATGCCCCAGCTACGAAAAAGAGCGCGTACTACGAGCGAGATGCGACGTTACACTTTGATTTAACACGAGCATACACTATGTAAGAGAAAACTATTCACAGTACACTACATAAACTTTAGATTCCAAGTGGAGTAATAAAACCACTACAAAAAAGACCTAGCTCAGACAAATCTGAAGCACACACGTGCCACATCATCCTGTTCATAGTGGACATATCATCATAATCAGCTGACGGTCAGGACATGCGAATCTCGTCCATAACACAACTGTTTAAAACTTCACTTAGAACGACAGGGCAATATCGCATAAAAACCAGTTGCAATTCGCTGCAGGCAAGTTACGTAATTCGTGCTTCATTTGTTTTTTTCCAAGGCCATGCCAACGACACGAGGAAGTGCTGCCGTGCAAATGGAAAAGGTAGTATTAGAGGATGTAGTTTATATGCACATAATGCCTTTTTGTTTTGGTCGGCAAAGTTCTGGTCGATACCACATTAAGTGGTTACACTAACATCGTGCATATGCACTCTCGATCTTAGTCAGTTTCGGTGCCTAGGAACTTGATTCGCGTACGATTTGGACACGATATTATGTCTAAGTTTAGGCTGTTGCCGTACCGTTCGCTAGAGTGCGAATGAGTACGTGATAAATGTTTATGGTTTTTGTACCGGTGACCTGAGAAAGGTCAGGCGTACCGTGTGATTAAATATAACCTAGTAGTATGGTACGCATGGTGACTAGTACTAACGTATTGTAATCAAATCATTGCAATTATTTGTACACGGGCATGGATTGTGTAGTAAAGCCACAAATGGAAGCATTTAAGCGTTATCTTCTCGTATCGCGCGACG
This sequence comes from Acleris emargana, assembly GCA_927399475.2. Classification (NCBI taxonomy): domain Eukaryota; kingdom Metazoa; phylum Arthropoda; class Insecta; order Lepidoptera; family Tortricidae; genus Acleris; species Acleris emargana. Next base: position 90,573,861 of record OV656835.1, on the reverse strand, counting down.
ACACGGACACAAGTGCACAAATAATGTCGTAAAGACATACATACATACATAACTTCACGCCTGTCTCCCAAAGGAGTAGGCAGAGACTGGATGGAGCGCCAGGTGCACCGGTCTAAACATACAACTTTCGCTTCCTCTACAGTCATCAATGATTTTATGCACGTACGTCGGATTTGGGTGCTTTTTATTGGCCCTTATTCAGTACATCGCGAATCTGATCACCGTACGTCCGTCTAGGACGTCCCCTACCGACATCTCCTATCTAAATGACCAAACCATCTTAGCATACCCTTTTCGATTTTAGTCACTACAACTTCTTTCAATCCACATCGTTCTCGTGTCATCGTGTCGTAAAGAGTATACCGAATTTGGTCTAGTTTCAGTGGCATCACATAGGTGCGTGGACTAGGTTTTTACGTGATATTGTTCTGCATTTAGGCCCATTGAAATTTGCAATCAAAAGATTGTAAATGCGTTGCCAACCTAAAACTGACACTGAAACTGACTGATTAAATGCTTAATATGCCCTACACCTGGAGCTCTTTTCAACTCGGTAAAACAGTATTGGCTTGGACGTGTTATGGTATTGTTTTAAATTCACTATTACTGTCAAGTAACTAAGAGCTGTCAAAATGTTGAAACTCAGCCCCGAACACAGTAAGAACACTTGCTTTTTGGCATCATGTTATATACAGTTAGAGTATTGACTTGTGCAAAGTTCCCAAAATTGCAAATAACACCTAATGATACTGTCGAAGAACACTAAAAACGTGTTGACATAGTCTCAACACTTTGCTTCACACACCGAAATTACGTGACATGGTACCGGATACCGGTCACTTAAAATATTTTCCAAAAACATATATACCTACGCGCTCTTAAAGCGTTAATACTGGCTGGCTGGCTACTGCTGTGCTATTCCAAATAGCAGCATGACTGCATGACATAGGAAAAATCTGTATTAGGTGTCCGCAGCCTCGGCTCCTAACAGGAGGGACACCACACCAAGCTTTGACTTAGTTTAGCAATACCCAGTGCCAGTGAAAACATGTGCTATTAATATTTATTGTTTTTGAACCTATAAACTGGCTACATATAGTATGGGAAAAAGAAATTACAATCGCTAAAGGTCATCGGAAGGAAGTGAATTCTAGCGTTTATTAAAGGTAGTACACCAAATGCACTAAAAACTGGTCAACATTGTATGTAAACGAATTATAGGTAGAGCGGCCAGTTCTTTGCTTTTGAGTGTATACTCGCTCAAAAGATCTTGCATTTGCTCAAATGTTTTATAGCCGTCTTTTAGACATAATGTTGACGAATTTTATTGCCACACCGACAAACGGAACGTTCCGAGTAATTTACTGCAAAAAATGCACAATTCTCGCGAACTCTCGTCAGCGCTGCGTCCGTGAACCCGACTTTTATAATGTAACCACGTAATCTAGATAAATAACACCTTCATAAAGGATTCGTGAGACACAACGTGGGTCGCGATAACCATATACGCGACGATCCTTTTTAGGGGTCCGCGTTGAAAGGGTAACAACGGGGGTAATAACCAGGCCCGGCGCACTCCGCACTTTAGGCGCGGAGCTACAAGTACATCGGCTTGCATCTCCGGGGGTGACTTTTGTATGGGCTGGGTTGCAAGCGAATAAACACGGATAATGCCATATTTAGATAGGGAACCACAGAGTAAGCACGCTCGACCTACATAAACGCTCATTCGTTGGGCGGAACACCGTCTGTACTTGTACTATAAATTTATTCTGTGATGTGTTGTTACAGGGATGTGTTTTTCTGACCCTACTAGGTATCCAACAATTCAGTTTCACCTCATACAGGAATTCTCTAAAATAGTGCAATGTTTTTCCGAGAAAGCTATTTCCAGGTATCAAATTAAACTCAAAAATTGTTTATGCTTTTTACTTAACTAACAGATACCAAAAAAAAAAATTGTAATCACTTTTGTAAATGGTCAGTACTCTTGTAGTTGCTTAAGCTAGATACTATTTATACCTATTCTAGCTAGCTATTATGTATAACAAGTAATAACAAGTGTAAATATTGTCCGGAACCCTTAGTGCGCGAGTCTGCTGTTGTCTTTGTTGTAGCATAGAATTTGGGGGCGTGGGTGAGAAAATATTGGTAGTCGCTTTAAAGCGACAAAAGGATTTAAAAATAAGAGAATTGCGTGACGCCTACGTCAAACGGAAACACAGGGGAGAGAAGGACATAAACACGAATGCTAAAATAAAACTCGGTCCCTATAAATATCGTTGATAAAGGGGAGATTTACACGTGATGCAGATACGGTAACACCGTTACGATGGCCAATACTACTCGCATTGAGCAAATGTATTAACATCTGGTTGTTTTTCATGTCCAGTGCCAAAAACGAGATATCGAGTCGGTTTTGTATGGAAACTAGAGAGTTTGCATACGGTATTTAAGAGCTGATTTGATAATGGAGTAATAGAGTATACTACATAGACCCACCGAGTTGAGTCGTTATATATATATTGCAAATAAAAACATTTTGATATGGGAATGGGTAAAAATTTGAAATTCATAACACAGTGTTACAATCATTGGCTTCATCACAGAAATGATCACAGTCGATATCATTGGGCTAATTTTGTACATTTGTATATACGAGTAAGGCCATCCTACAACTAACAAAGAATTAGTCCAAACCTTTGCTTAGACGTTATAGATTCGGAGGCGTATTTTTTAGGTTGAGAAGGCAGAACTGGGAGCCGGATCTCGGCGCGTGTTCTTAACTAATACAATACCAATCAACAGCATTGATTAATTGAAAGTGTCACGTAAAAAACAAATGACAAATCGGAGCGCACGCGTATTCTACAGGGTGATTGATAATGTAATAGGTACATATCTTTTGGAGGGAATAGTAAAGGTAACCGATGTCGTTTTTATTCTAGAAAGCACTTCTTTGGAAAATTTGCTACTCAGATTGAATTACTATAATTTTGCCACCATTCATGTGTTTGTAAACTAAAGAGGTTATTAAAGCAATACGCACTCTACGTGTCAAATTTATTTTAGCAAATACTCCGAACAATATCTGAGAAACTATTTATTTTTAGTATTACGTAGTGCTGAAAATTAATTCTACAATTCCCAGTGATGTATCACATTACGAATCAACCTGTATAAAACTATGCAGATTTTTTTTCAGTTGGTTCTTTAGATGATTCAAACAAAGGCGGGGTTCTCGAACTTGCCAAGGGCGTTACGCTTCAGGGGTCTTCGGTCTCTGAATGGACCTCGGTCTTTATTATACCTAACGCTAAATAAAGGCTAAAAACCATTAGGGGCCACTACGTCTCAGAAAGGTTCACATGGGCGGTTTTCAAAAAAAAGTGCACATAGTTAAGGACTAGAATTAAGAAACGGTAACTTTAGTCAGTTGAGTCACGAAAGTTAACTATACCGTTATAAAACAAATGGTGGTATCTCAGACAAAACACCAGTAGCAAGTGCGACCATATTACTCACGGGTGAGGATTGAATCTGCTTCGTTTATTGTATTTGAGATACCATTGACTTCTGTTATGAGGGCAGAATATAAATGAATGATTTTTTTTTTGTGACTAACCTGACTAAAATTACTGTTTCTTAATTTGAGTCATTAAATAGTACTTTTTTTTTAAACTGCCCTTTTGTCCGTCTTAATTGGCTGTGTCAAAACTAAATTTATAGAGTTTGGCTACACACATCCAATCCAACACGTCTAAGGATCAAAATATGTCTACATAATTTTTATATACTGCAATGTAATGCAACACAATATGCACAGGGATACTACTGTAGATGCAAGCTAATGCAGCAGTGAAAGAGAAGCCGCACCCGGAGACAGTTGGATTGGAAGACAGACAAAACAGCTTCTATTGTGTACAGATTTTGTCTATTCGCATTGAATAGAGCAATTGCTTTGGAAGGAAGTCGGCAATTGGCTGTAGCCTGGCCCTTATTCTTTGCGTGGTCTTTTTCCTAATGTTATCGTATCGTAAAAAAATATATAGCTCTTATTACGCTCTACACTAGGACCGTACCTAGTGAAAAAGGGAACAGGTGAAAAACTAAGTAAATGTCCTCTTGCATGTAGTTGTGTACAGAACGAATATGGAATTTACGTTAAAAAAATAAAGAATGTCGAACGGTCATTTAATTAAGTTTTTCATCTAAGTATATGCCTTCTGTGGATCAAGTGAAAAAGGCTTTGACGGTACGGACGGACGGAGCCTCGGGCAACAGCTAGTTATTATACACCGTGTTTTTATTGATTTACGATAACTTCGGCATATTACTAGGTACATCCATAGAAACTAAGTGGTAGATTCTTTTTTTTTATATTGCAAAAAAAAAAAAATTTTTTTCTATTGAGCTAAGTTCATTTAGTTACTTTGCTCCATAGAAAAAAAATTTTTTTTTTTTGCAATATAAAAAAAAAGAATTTCTATGGATGTACCTAGTAATATGCCGAAGTTATCGTAAATCAATAAAAACACGGTGTATAATAAAATCCACTTTATTTAAAGTTATGTATGGTATTTATGTACGTTTCCATCCCTGTGGCATTCATTATTTTTACCCCGTATACTTTTATAATGTAATGTAATGATCACGATTTGTGTGTATTAAAGCAAACTCGATGATTCTGCACCTTATTGGTTATTTAGATGAAATCCCTTAGAGGGATAAATTCGCCTTTGGTGTTTTTTTTAATATTGCCTTTGTTTTTTTATTCTTGCACAATAAAGAGTAAACATACGTAAGCAGTAAATAATAAACACGTTACGGTGTTCTGTGAGATTGAATGTCGGTTGCGAGATACATTGCGTCGCTGCAATTGCCCTCCACTCAAAAATGACAAATCAGTCGGTCAATGGATTGCTACAAGCATGCGGGCTATCTACCAATGCAACTGAGCCTTTCAAGCCTATACATTGCGATCTCAGGAAGACAATCCGTTGCCAACCTTGAGGACTAAAGGTTGTCGCAGACGGGAGCGCTTAGTTTCACTTAATTATTTTTGGGGCGAATGTATATGAAGGGTCCACGGAAAGAGCATGTCTAGTCACATTAGTAACTTTTTGAGATATCGCGATTTGAAAGTTAGGAACCATGTCATTTTGTACGTCATTTTCGTGTAGAGGTTTTTTTAAGAGTGAAAAGATACAAGTTATATGAAGATTTATATCTGAATCTGAGTGGTAGGTTATATATAGTACATTTCGTCCTCTAGATTTTGAGATTCAAAACTCATTTTCAAAATAAAGTGACTATACATGTTCTTTCCGTGGACCCTTCATATAATCATCGCAAGTCATACAGTGTTTTTTACTGAAACGGTTTTTAATTCAGGATTTTTGAAATGTCTAGCGAGTAAATGAGGTTAAGTTAGGTTAGGTTTGTTTTATAAAAGCCCTGAAATAAAACTGTTTCAGTAAAAAACTCTGGCAATGATTATATTGATTATGAATAACAATACATTCTTACTACAAAATTTTATGTGAGCCAATATGGACCCTTAGCAGACACTGCTCGTGCTGTTTATTTGAATAAAAAACAATGTAATTTTCGTATAGCTTTTAAATCTATTACGTTACGTTCCTAATGGTGTAGTGAGTTTTAGTTTATTCGTTTACTTTGTTGGTACACGACCCTGCATTCGTGCTTACACACGTATACATAAGCAAGATCAAAGCGATCAGGCTCAAAATACAAAGATAAGCTATAGAAATAAGAAAAAAATTGTGGCAAAAAAACAAACTTGCGGTATACAAATGCAATGCGATGTAGAAAATAACAAGGATCAATCTCGTAGGAATGATGTAAGATGAATGAGCAATCAGTATCCAAGGATGTTAACCTCGGCAGACGCATAAAAACGCAGAGCTAGATAGATAGAGGTTTCAAATTGATTGGTGCCATAAAGAATGGATTTTGTGACCTAATAGGCCGAGCGGTCGCGGCGTATTGCGGTATGTCTTTGCTATCAATTTCAATGCGTGTTTTTGGAACTACGTAAAATCATTTTTTTGTGTTCGCAGGATTATCTCACTTATACGTTTTGTTATAATTAGATAAATTCTTGTATGAGGATGAAATTGTGTGTGTATTATGTTCTTAGAAGTTTCGTTTAGCCCGACAAACTTATAAAATATCCGGGACAGATAAAACTTGATTTACCCGAAATATCGACTTAATTTAATATCACCAGATACGTCAAATAATATCACAAAATACAAATCCTTAATTAAATTATTTAAGATTTTGTTATAAAACACAGCCTTTACTATTATTTGACAACGCGGTAGCCTAGTCGGTAGTGACCCTGTCTACGAAGCTAGTGGTCCCGGGTTCGATCCCGGTACGGGCAAATATTTGTGTGTATTTGTTCCTGAGTCTTGGGTGTTTTCTATATATTTAAGTATATATTTATGAACTCTGAAACCCATAGACACTTTCAATCCTTTAAGACTATCTCAAGACTACAAACGCGTCGCACACTCCAAGGACTTGGATGGAATGCCTGTATGCTAGTTTATTTTTCACCGTGCCTAAACGAACAGTCCTGATACGCGTCGGTCCCCTATACTATGCTCACCGAAACGCAGGTCACGTTAAGCCTTTGCAATAAAAATAAAAGAAATATAGCACTAAGACTAGGTTTTCAGGCCAGTCTTGCATACTAAGTTAGCATACGGGAATCTATTTGCGAGTTAAAACTAGCCTGTAATCATTTAAAGATTTTGGCTTAAATTAACTATTAGCCTTTGGAGACGGCGATTAAAATAGCTTTAAAAATAATTTTAAATTCACTTCACTGCCATTTTAAATACTTCTCCCCTCGTATGCGGAAGGTGAAAAAATTACCTTCTATTGAGTAAGTAATTAATCTTAACGAATCGTCATCGAGAAATCGTGATCGTGAGATTGATATCATGTATGTATTTCATACTTAACTTTCATAGCAAGTTGACATTGAAATTAACTTTCGTATCGTCATCGAGTAGCAAAGATGAAATACCTACTTTTATGTAAAATAATGTATTAAAACGTAATTTTATTTTAGGCGTTCTTTCTACGGATAGGTTCCGAACACGTTTCTGTATGATAGAATTCTTCGTGCTCGAACTACAGGTTACTATACTGTCAACCACAAAGAGATGTATCCACTTCTTGACCTTATTACAATGCAATAAGGTGAAAAATCACACATCTCTTTGTTTAATATCATTTCACGTATAATTCCAAAAACCAATACATATCAAGGTATTACCGTAGTCGTCAAATCAGACCGCATCAAAATGTATACAGCTCTATTAAGGATGTCCGCTTGGTTGCTGCGCATCGTGTCGTACATTTTGTTGGTGGCAGCGACTGGTTGCTCTGGTGTCCTGCATCCATCACTCTCGTACTACATTTACGTATTAGTGCTAGAAGCGGCCAGTTATCGATTATGCGTCTCTTTTATTGACACGTGATAAATACATTTTGTAGGAGAGAGTTCTCACCGGCAGTGTTAACAGCCAGCGATCAACTATTAATATTTGTGTATCTTTTATTGACACGGGATCTGTGCGAGATGATACTAGTTAGTTAATGGCTTCCTCGCCTGCGGGACAAGTGCCTAATCTCTGCCTTCTATTCCCGTTTTCCACGACAATGCTAACTGTAAACCTTTGTTGTGGATTACCACAGCATCTGTTGCAGTCAGTGATAAACGAATTGCATAAAGATAGTGCAATTCGCGGCAAAACACGCACTAGTTAAGCACGAACTAATACGAGTACCTAGATGCAATAACTAAAGGCACTTTCGCACGTACGAATAAAAGATAAATCTAGATCATCTTTCTTATTCATAAACGCAAAGAATGCAAATATGGTCAGTAAGTGACCAATCTCACTTTAACTAAAATCATTTTATGGTTCGTTTATGAATACGGGGATCTAAATAGGACTGCTCGTTGCAGACATTTTGACACAACTAAACTGTACTGACTAGAACTAGATTTATAATTTCACTGCAAATGACTCTTAGATATCAATGAAAAGCGTTTCGTCACACAAGTGCACTTTCTTACGACTTCACTTCTGTATCTATAACGGTTATTGGCGTCGCACTAACAAGTGACTTTAGTTATGGACAAAACGTCCCCGTTGAGAACACAAAAATGAAACTTATTAACATAGCAGTACAGTAGCTACTTTAACAGGGGCCTACCGCTCATTCCCCGTCTACCGTACTGTACCGTAAGTTCTTAATAATCATAGTCTTTCATGGCGTTTCATAGAAACACGAACGACAATATTGCCTTGCGAGAGGGATTGCAATAGAGATAGACATACAGCATCACGACCTTTAAATGTTTAGCCACCATGGGACAACGCCGGAGACTCAATAAACTGGTCTACTTATGAGACAGTGATGACAGTTGTCTCTAAGACTTGCCTTAGCTTTAGCTGGGGACGGCCATTTCTCTCAATATAAGCTTGTTAAAACGGGTCATGGTGACTCAATCTCCTAAAAAAACTCAAATCTGATGAGACGAGGTAAAACTTCATCATTGCGTCTCACGTGTCACCCGCGCATTCAATGAGAATGGTACTGTATGTAGCGCGGATCGCATCTCATGGCATTGCGCAAATCCGTAATAAAAAGGCAGTATACATGCACGTAGTCCACGCGCTTACAACCTTACTGCTTTGGACAGCGTACTCTAAGCCTCTGTCAACAGAAACCCTATCGGGCCTCAGACATACGCCGGCTAAGCATCAGCAAATATTGGTAGGGAAGAAAAAAATAGCGTCCGAATAGGGGGCCTCGCGAATTCCCCGGTAGGTGTTGACTTAGCAAACATACGAGGGCACTTCTTGACCGGTTGCCGGCGGCGTGGCCATTGTTTGAGTATGTCACGTGACCTTGGCTACGATGATTTCTGTACCGAGATCGTTATTATAAATCGGTTTTGTATGATTATTACTACAATTTTAAATGACTGCTCGAGTCTTTAGTCCTAATTAATGGAATATATATAACCTATATATAACCTAAAGACCTGTTAATATTTAGGTTTTGCGCGCTTATGTAAAAAAAATATCGTTAATATTATGAATTATGAATGAATTATAAGAATCAAAACCCAAATTGCTGACGTAGCCTTAACAGCTGCCACCCTCAAGTGGAACTGGGCCGGACATATCTGCCGCATGCCTGATGACCTTTGGGCAAAAATAACAACAAATTGGATACCGCAAGATCGGACACGACGACGTGGCAGACCCCGGCGCAGATGGCGAGATGAGCTTGATGCCTTTCAGCACGATTGGCGGGAGATTGCCCATAACCGAATTACGTGGAAGGGTGAGAAGGAGGCCTTTGCCCAGCAGTGGGACATTCCGGGCTGATAATAATAATAATATAAGACTGACCGAACTCAGGCCGAAAAATTATAGAAGTTCACATTTGTTTTTTTATTAACATTTTGCGCACGGGTCTTTTCAAGATTCAAGCAACGTCATTACAAGAATAAAGTACAACTTTTTGTATAGTAAATGTTTTGAGTAATAATTGCCCCCATCATTAGCTATCATACTCTATATGAGACGTCCGAACTGTTGTCAAGCAATTAATCGCCCGTGTAAGTGCAACGTAACAAACAGTCGTAAGTTTTTAAAGCTTATCGTCAATATAATTCTAATATCCAACACCTAGATTACCAGCCAATCAAAAACGACTATCCTAGCACCAGACATACAATGCATTCCGGGTATTTTTTCGCACGCGAACAATGGTTGGTAAACGAACACGTCAAAAACCTAGACTCACAGACCGCCCAACAATGACTAAGGAGCATAAAGGATGGATGTCATGACGAATTCAAATTGTTATCGTGTTAAACAACGATTGGGAATATTAGCAACGGAGGATTTAACACGTTTAGTGGTAACAAATCGATATCAGCTCTTAAAAATAACAGGCAGAGGCGAGCGTATCCTATCAAATTAAAATTCTGTAAAACACAAAGGATTTCTGAATACAAGTGTTATGATACTTACGATTAGTGCAAGAATAATCAAAGGACATCGTATTTTGACAGATAAGTTCGTATATACCTTATTTTCTAGTGAGCTTATTGAGAAAGCTACACCAAACACGATGACGTTTGATTATACACTACATCTGTAACGAACGAGATTAAAGGCGGCCATAGAACAAACCGAGACTCGAATCCTGTTGTTGACACCCGTCACTGCGTTAGTAATTTAAAACGCGTACATATCAGATAACAGTTCGGTACGTCATTATTAGCATACTAGGTTTTGACTGTTGGGCTTCGTCCGATTTTATTTCGATACGCAACCAGATCGAGAGATAGCGACGGTACCAACTCCTGTACTTGTAATTACATATTATAATCGGCACCAAACAGGAGATAGAGATAAGGCCGGCAAAAAATGGTTATAATTAATGAGAAATACCAATCGAGATGTCTCAGGAATTGTTAGAGCGCCCCGCACAATGATCCAGAAACGTGACGGGGACCATCTGAGACATGATCTAGATTGTAAAAACAAGTCGAGAAACAACAAAGAAACTTGCGCCATGCAGTCGGATAAAAAGTTCCGTGAAAAAAATGCATTCGACGAAACTAAAACGAGCCAGAAATGACGAATCATCCCCTGCCAATGACCGGATGTCTAGACTTAGCTTTATTTGTGGTTGTGATTAAAAAAACTTAATAATAACTATTCGATGAGCAAATATATATTATCGCAGGTGTATCTGGCGCGTTTTTATCTGCGCCCATTTCGAAGTATTACTCTGCAAATGTGGCCAGCCTTTTAAAAATTATTACTCGCTTCCAGCTATCTCAATTCGAATGTGTACTAATTGATATTAATGTTTTTGTTTCGTGCGGTATCTAATGGAGCTGGCGCGTCGCTTTTAAAGCATTTCGAGTAAAAATCTGGGTATTTTAATGGCTGAAACTTAGCGTGCAGTGTTTTTGATGCCGGCATTTCTATTTTTTACTATTGTTGAATTTGCATCAAAAAGCAATTTGGGCCGCAACTACTTTTTGCATCGCTGCAAAAATGCGTCACGGTATCGTGCGTTGAAAATTTTAATCACGGACTCGTCCTGTTCGTCCAGGGGAAAAAAAACAGTCAGCACCAACCGCGATGGCGATCGACCGTTGAACTCTAGAGCAGCACATTGAAATGCGTGGCCGCAAAATTTGTAAATTGCAAACCGTCTAGACTTTTATCCGTTCAAGGACTTGGCGTAAAAGACATTAGACAAATCCATGCCGTGTCGATTCGTCGCGCCTCGCGGGTTATAAAGCGCATGGTCACTGGCGATACCCCGCGCGCTGGTAGCATTACATTGGCAAGTTTGTATACACATCACAGTGGGTAGGCATCGTATTGACGCGATCAACTAAACTACCAGCATGACGACTGTGGATCAATGAAATTGTGCTGTACATTTTGCACAATGGTGGATTTTCATCGATGAAGCTCTGTTCTTATTCCGTAACTAACGATAAGGTCCGTGTACATGATTTGGACCCATTAAACCTGAGGTAAAAATTATGATTTATTTTATTAATGATAATTTCGAACACTTACAACATTAAGTGAATGCCTATAAACTAGAGGGCTTCTCAAACTTGGCAAATCAACGGTTAACACCTTCACCGCCCATGATGATGATGATGATGATGATGATGATGATGATAAGTGGGGACGCCCAGCCGAAGCAGGCGGGCAGTCGATTCGGTCAGCCGTTCATTCTGCCCTATTCCCCTCAGTCGTGCCTCAGGTTACTGGCCCGGCGGCGCTTCCATCCGCCCATGACTATGAGTAGTAATAGTTCCATACTTAAGACAACCACGGACGCGTCTCATTAATAACTTTTACTATATATTTAAGAAAATGGGAAAACTAACTACGAAGGTTCGATCACGTCTACAACGTTTAACTTATCTTCTTTACCAGTCGGAGTTAGAAAGAATAAGGAAAACGTAGTTAGAAAAATCATAAATAAAGCAATTAATAAAAACTTATCGGACGTTAATGAGGCATGCATACAAATTCGATAACTCCAGTGTTTATTGCATAGTAAAAATAGTAAACCTAATTTATTAATATAAACTGACAGCTATTTTTTTCCCGCTCCTTCCGATTTTAAAACATTCCGAATTTGTAATCGATTGCGTTGGTTCGAGTAGACGCAAACGAAGCCGATGAATTTGTATTCACATCGCGCGTGTTTTAATCCTGTGGGTGGTAACAATGTACAGACATAGAATTTAATATGGTTTTTTTTGGGAACTGGAAGAGTAATGCGAGCCACACGATAGCGACCTGATGACGGAACTGATGCGATTGTATGAATCGATTATCGGTAATGCTTGCCGGGCTATGGGAATTAAGGCCAAAGTTGTTATTTTCGTACTTGTTGTTCGTTATAATATTAGTAACGAAAGTCGATCCTTACTAATATTATAAACGCGAAAGTTTGTAGGTATGTATGGATGTATGGATGTTTGTTACTCTTTCAAGTTGCAACGGCTGGAGAGAATTGGATGAAGTTTGGAATGAAGATAGCTCATACACTGGATTATCACTAAGGCTCATACACTTATTATGCCGGAAAATTAAAAAAAATCCGGAAGGAATAACGATAATCGAAATCTACGCGCTCGAAGTCGCGGGCAGAATCTAGTGATCTATGTAAATGAAAATCCATGTTAAATTGTATTTAGAAAACAGTGTGGTTACAAAAAGTGGCCTTACAAGTGTGGTTCATGCTGCTTGTAAATAAAAAAAAAAACAACTAAATTAGATTTTTTCGAAGATATACCTGTTGTCATTTTTTATATTACATTACCATAATGAATTTCCACTCAGAACTCAGAACACCTTTTGTCAGAAATTTATTAAAATTCGAAGATTATAGATTTCATAAAAACTCAAACAATTGACTGGTTTGCGAAAGGCGTCATCATTTTTATCGAGCAATACAACTCTACTAAAAAGTTAACTTTCAAATTCTAAATCTAAAACGATCAAAAGCAATATGGGCTTGAGCAAAGATCCTTGCATGGAAAAGTCTTTGATAAAAACGCGATTATGTCAGCCGAAAATCTATATGGTCACTAACTGCCTTGTTTACGAGCACACGGTGGCTAAAATGTTAAAACTTGCGTATAATAAGAAGTGGGATGCGGTCCAAATATTTTTTTTAGATTCTTGGGGTTCTCATCCGATAACGAGGTCCCTAAAACGTACTAATTATGACAATTATAAGAATACGGTCGAACACAAACACGCAAAAGTGTAAAGTTATGATCTGATGGCAAAATCTGGAACTAATGCAGACCGCATTCTGGTATTTAGAATTGCTGAGCTTTAATAATGCGCAAACGGAACATTCTTCAAGTACCGAAGACCAAGAGCGAGATACGTCCGAAGAGGAAATGGTAACGCGCTAATGGGTCAACCAGGATACCTATCGTCAACGATTTCGTCGATCTCAGCTGTAAAATGTTTATTTTTCTTCATACGGATCATTCGTATATTCCTAAATATAACTCCGCAAACGCATTTTCCCAAAGTCAGCTCAAGCTCACTTTCCTTCTTTAAAGACTGTAGCGTGAGAAGGATAGACAGACATGGACAGTTTCAAATTTTGTGACTGTCGTTTGTCTAGACTTGTGCCTAACGGACTAAGTAAAATTGATGAGATGGAGAATTACGTATGCAGCCGAATGCCATAAATATTATGTGGGTACATGTAAACGACACACTTAGTGCCTAAGTGTTATTGGTGTCAACGCGCAAGCGTGACCTTTAGACGACGATTGACACCTCAGGTTTAGACGCAAAAAAAGCTGGTTTTGTTTACGGTATGGTTCCGTCGGCTAACTAGGGAAGCGAATTAGGGAATATCAACTCGCAGGACGACGAGGGCACAGGCAGGTTGCAGGTTATTAGCATATTTAATTACAAATGCTAAAACAAGAATCGTATTATACATATCAGAAATAAATTCAAACGAGCAATCAATGAAAGCGGCTCGAGGTACGAGGAATGCATCTTATTAACCTTTTAACTACGACGCACACGGTGCGTCATATCCAAATAAATAGCAATCCGAGAGCAATCCAACCAACACAATTCTTATTTCCAAAAACTTTATACCTACTTTATTTAAAAATAACGGTTAGTAAAAGGTATTAATTGTAATACCTACTTGCTTCAACACAATAAAAAAACAAATTCAAGTGTACGAAACACTCTGTAACCTATAACCTCTGGCGTTTTTAAGGTACGTAATCTTTTTTCAATTACATTATAACCTAGCAAAGTTTGACACAGGTGGTTAAAAAAGGAACTAGCGTTTCGTCGTATTAATTTTGCTTTTAACAAAGACTGTGGCGCCACCTTTGAGTTGCCGGTTAAGTTAGTATTTTACGCGATGACAGCCTATGCGCGTGATTCGTTAGATCTACTGACAAGTGGCTAATGCACGCCAAATGGATGCCAGTTTAAAAAAATACGTTGATGTCTGATACGATGTATCAGGGATGCGTGGCTCGGTTGTAAATATTTTTTAAAGTAAAAACTCGTAATCAACCATTATATTACGCAAATTCAATTTAAACTATTATTATAATCATCCAAAATAGTGGCTGACCAAAAAAAAAAAAGCCTCAGAAGGCCCAAAGATCTTAACGGCTGGTAAAAATTAAATAACATTTTCCCATGATTGGTTTGTCGCTAGGTACGTCTCGTTCAAATCTTGAAAATCATGTTTTTATTCAGAATGGGCTGAATTTGGAATACGACCTGATGGAAGGGTCGGAACTCGGAAAGTCGCAACAAGATCTTTGTAGCGCTGTTCTGTAGACCCACCGAGTTTGGACTGGGTAAATTGCTATCTGTGCTAAATGTACTGTCGGAAAAAAAAAGTATCTTAAGACAAGATAAGATAACATGTCACATGTGTATTGTCAAAACTGTGTAAGGTCTTTTAATAGTAGATTATTAATAAAAGATTTTAAACATGAATAATGTAGTTAAATGTCTATTTTAAAGTGCAAAATATCAATATATAATATAATAATTGCGGCCAATTATCATGATTCAAAAAAGGTTCGCTGTTTGGATTTGATACCTACTCGATCGCATATCAAACTTTACGTTATAAAACCAATTTTAAATAACAAAACAATTAAATATTGCCAAGACAAAATGATCGAGACAAGTCCTTTTCCGCCGGCGATTTTTTTCAAATGTAATGTTTTTTCATGTGGCATTAAGGCATAGGCCGTTCTGGTAAGCCGCAGGTCACCGGATGAAATTTATAAATCGAGCTCTTGATTTTTAATTTCAATTGAATTATACAGAACATTATCGATACTTATAAATTATCTTCATTCATTACTGATTCACTGCCAATGACATTCTTCTGTATGGGTATAAAACAAAATAAATGTTCAGTTAAAGAAGCATGTGAAGTTAAGTTGTCACCGTAACGAAAATGACAATTAACCTGAAACACATTTAAGTGACATTTAAATAGCGTCTTTTTTTACACATTTATTTTGGTTTTTACCCGTATGCATTTTGGACGCACCATGTGTGTCAAGAGCGATAAATGTGTTTAGTAACAAATTAAGTACGCGACTTCAAATTTTTAAGCAAAATAAGCCGGATCATAGAGTATTTTATACTGGATATTGATCGTTGTAAAATGAATCAAATTATTTTACAACGGAACCCAAAAAATCATAAATAAATTAAGACAGCGAATAGGCTATTCAACAGACACTATTTACCTACGCGTTAGATTATAGTCGTAAAACAAAAACCAGCAAAACAACCAATGTTTCAAACTAGAATTTCAATCATTTATTAGTTTGGGTCGTTGTCGCTTTGAGTGATGTCAGACGGGCGCACAGACAAATGACGGGACAAAATTATTGTAAAAAACACACAATGCCATTGTGTTGCTAATGTTATTGGCGGATAGAAATATGCTGATTTTTACGTACAAACTTTTTGAAAAAGTCAACACGATTTGCATACGGCAGAAAACAGTAATAATGAGATAGGTACTGAACTGAGCGTGCGTTCCTGCCAATCGTTGGCCAAAAATGGATTAAGTTAAACAAATACAAATATATCAGCTCTTACCTACAGCTTGGCTACTAAAACTTGAAGCTTACAGCACCGCGGTGCGATAAATGAAAAAACAAATGCTTAGAAATCGCTACATCTTATCGTGATCCATACACCTCTATGAATTTGACTTCCCCGTTCGCCGCATGCTGCTGCAGATCTAAGCCCATAAAAGCGGATCGGCGCTCGGATAGGTATTAAAAACATGTTAGTGTTTGTATAAGGTTTTTAAATAAGTAGAAACGGGGAAAACAGTCGTTTATTAGCACATCCTCATTGTCGCTCACTCGCTAACAGTCGAGAAGACGCTAATTGGTACACAAAACAATTCGCATTCTAGTTTTTTTAGCCAGGTCCGTGTATTTTTTTGCACTCGGTTTAGTGTTTTGGCCATTTGGATATTTTCCAACAGTCAAGTTTTACTTGAAGATATGATAATTTATTTGACACTTGAAATTTTACTAAACAAAATAATACATTAGTTTAAAAAACCAATGTACCATAATTAAATGCACTGATATAATAGGACCATGGTTTTAAAGTGCAAGAACATTGCATATTAACGCGTTAAGACGCCCACGAGCATGACGCACACGGTGCGTCAAAAATAATAAGTTCATTTTTTGTATATAACCCAGAAATAAATTCATCCTCATTGTCCAATTTCAATCTCGAGCCACAAACGAGCAAATTCCGATTTCCTTTACGGTCGGTTCCTTTGTAGATGGCGTACTGTTTCACCGCCTTTGTAACGATGACCGCATATCAGATGTCGATGATGAGGCCAAATACTGGAAGAACGTGCAGAGTGAAGTTGCATTGCAATGTATAAACTTATTGTATTAATAACAAAGTCCTATAAAAAGGCACATCTCACACGCTCTTTAATTTCTTGGTACAAGATTCGTGCGTATAGTAACACTTAAAATGTAACCCTTGTCAAAACTACGAGTATAATGGGTATAGTTATGGAAAAAGGATTCATATGATTGCTATAGAATTTTGAATTAAAACTTATTTGCATAAAACTGGATATCCCAGTTTTACATGCTCCAACTATTCTAGAAAAAGTCCCCAATTTTACCCCAATGAGTCCAAATATTCGGAACGAGTATACGACTATATCAAGAAATATATCGATCACATTTAGTGACACAAAATAAGAAAATGCACAGATAAACTGTGTCAAAGGAAATTTTAATTTGTATTGCAAAACAACAATCACCGACTATCATGACACGTGCAACAAAAGCGATCGCTATCATACCATAAACCCAATAAAGATTGTCAATTTCATTAGCAAGTATCAAATTCCACTATAAAGGAGGTTTTATTAAACACGTCGTCATATAGAGCTTCGATTTCGGTGTAAAAGAAGACTAATAAATAGGTCAAGAGCACAGGTAAAAAACGAAAAAGGTTAACAAAGTCGATGGACCCTAAAGAGGATGCATCGAGGATCGCTAATACAGGGAACTAAATTAGACAGGACTGTCACCATTTGACCCAGCCAGTCGTGTCCTGTCCTTATTAGCATATTTTTTTTACATTCGGATACTGTCAATGCAGTCTCGCATTAGATACGCTACTTTACGTGGCATTACGATTATTGGGAGAATCAATTTAAGAACGCGTCGTTGGGTCAGCTCTCGGGTCAGGATGGCTACTCTGAAACACTAAATTCGAGAATTCCTTGTCCCTTATTATCGATATTTAAAGTAATGTTGTCAGAAAGAGACGTAGCTAATGCAATTGGTACTTTCGATTGGAACAGGGGCCATGCGTGAAGCAGGTTCCTAAAACGAAGTAAGGTCGCACGGGAAGCTTCCAACAGGATATATTTAATTACACATGCCGCCAGTATCTAAAGTGTTCGCGATTTGCGCGGGTATTTGAGCCAAAAAAAGTTAAAAAACATAGATGTTTTATAGGGTTGTAAACCAAAATTGCATTTGGGCAAGATTAACGATTATTAATGGTTTAAATAACTCGTCAACGTTGAAAGGATCAGGTCCATCAGACGGCACAAGTCCGTAAATAATCCGCGACATCTAGGGGAAGATTTATTTTCCTTGTCCACCTTCATCTGCATGTTATAAATCAAGATGCATAAAAAGTTGTGCGTTAGAAAAACGTGCGAATGGTTAATTACACGTTTATTCTTCAATTTCGTTTTATGATCGTCGAATAAAGATGCAATTATACGCGAATATGCAGATACCGCATACTTTGGCAATTCCGTTTATAGTCTCAGATAAAGAACGCTAATTAGACATGCGTTTTTTTATTGTGATGATAATTTGAGTAGTGTAGCTGAAAGCTTTTATTCGGCTGTTGGTTTTGTTGTGGTGCTCTTTTAAAATATTGTGATGGTGCAATTCGGGCTGGTGTTCTTAAATTTTATTGGAGTGGGCGGATGATTTGTCCACGGGCGGCGTGGACTAGAAGGCGAGCGAGATAATCTCAGGGTTCATTTATTTTATCTTAATACGCCTTTGTAGCGTGCCGCTTATAAAGTGTGGTAGCTTCTAAGATAACTGATGTTTAATTATGCAGTTGTTTTATTTAAAGTTGGCAAATGACACACTTTATTTAAAGGTCACCTGTGACGGCAGAGGTGGGTTACGATGGAGAAACATTATGCCAGATGACCGAGCACTTGCCATAAAAAAATAGATAGTAATGCACTCACTCAGTCGCTTTTAATCGGCATGATTATAAGTAACAGAGCAGACACTGCTAGTTTTAACATTTTCCATAATAAAATCAGTAAAAAGACAACACTGACCAGACCACAAATATAACTAAACGTAATAGCTTTCTCCCTGACAACAAAAACTACTTTATGTAGCTATCTTTGTAAAAATAACATCAAGTCTCAAGCAAGTTTTGGAAGCCCGACTACAACTGAGAAGGTTTTATGTGGTACCAATTCACAAACAAACAAAAACAAGCTTCCAAAGTTATTAGTATTATAACTCAAAGGCATTATTAAGTCAGTCAGACACTTTCGTCAAGTAACTGTCTCAATAGGAAATTATCTGAACACGACACGGCACAAACATGGTCATCCTCATAAATACAATTCCACTTACCTCATCAGGTTTGACCGGTAACGTGTAGCTGAAGACAGCCGGCACGCTTCCCTTCCGGCGGGTCAGGGGCTGCAGCACCGGCCTCTTTCCATCAGTTCTCGTCGCTGGCGGCCCTCGGAGCTCCTCTATATGTGTCCCGAGCAACTCATTGCGGAGTAGACACCCGTATACTTGATAATCGGGACCCCCACCTCCAGGGCTATCGCTGCCTGTGTCTTGTGATTTTGGAGGCTTGTTTTCTGTGATTTTGCTCTTTGCTGAAAAGAAAGGAAGAGTTTAATCCCTGGAGAAACGTGGTAAAAACGTAAGAAGTGTAACTTTGTTCAGAGCAACCTGTATACGGCATGAAATACTCTTATGTTGATGGCCATAGGGTACAAATAATAATTCCTAACGCATTCATTGCTTGCATATAAATATATATATATATATATATATATTATATATATATATATATATATACGCGTTTGCATAACCCAGTACTTTAAGCGTGTAATAAAACAAAAGAGGCATTTGGAGTAAGACCTGGGAAGGACGGCAGCAAATGCGTTAATTGCCTAAAAAGATTAACAAACCAAGGTATTAAAACCTTCCCTAACACAAAAGATATAACAGACTCAATTTGAGGGTGCATCTACGGGTATAGTGGTGTACTAACTACAAACATTTAACACTTATTCACAAAATAATTGACGCACGCTACCTACTTATGAAATGGAATGTCAGTTGCAATAGTAATCGTAGATGCCTACACACACAATAGCAAGCGCATTCACAAAGTGACTCAGCTATACCTGGTACCTGTAATATATAAAATAGGTACTGTTGCAAAATATGGTAACAGTGCGAGGTATGGTATTGTAAACATTGTACGAATATGGTTTCTTTGTAAATTCCTTTCTTTATCTAATCTTTTAAGTGTTATGACTAAGAGGTATTTTCTTGCTTCGAAAAGGCATTTAGTTGTTGATTTCTTTTTGCAATGGCCGATTAAATCGTATTAAACATGCACCTAGTTCGGCATGCACAATCTGTAATTCTTCCCTCTAGAACTGTCTGCTATAAAATATTTCAACACTAGAAGTCTTAATTATAACAGAGCCTGTCTTGTTAAAATAATGCGAGTAGGTACCTATGCCTATCGATATAGGTGTCGTCAGAGGAAGAATATTTTCGTCAGAACTGTTCTGAATTCAAATCCGCGTTTTACATGATCTCGCAACGAGCTTCACTAACTACGAGCCATCAAAACCTGACTGGTTCCAGGGAGTGAAAGGGATACACAATAACTACATTATATACTCAACTACTAGTATTAACTACTCATAATTATAAATAAGAAGAATCACGGAAAACTGAGCTAATTAAATATCCCTAAACTGCGTCCATGCAAAACGATACCGTGTGACTCGTAATACTCGGATTTTAACAATAAGGAAATTTGTATAATTAGTTTAGGGATGTTTGCAATAAGCAATAACACTACTAACATTGAAAATTGTTTAAGGTCATTTACTTCCTAAACTCAGTTCGGGTTAAAATTTCACATGCGCAAAATGACGTGTTAAATTGTAAAGCCAAGTATCAAATCTATCCGCGGTTTTGCTATAGGGAACGCACATTAAGGTCTAAAACCACAAAAATCTTTAGTATACAGTAAAACATACCCAAAGAGTACATAATCAACAGTCATATATACCGTATATATCGTCGTATAAACAGAACCAAGCAAAGTAAATCGAATAGTAATAATTGTCATTTCTATGGATTAAGGACGCACCGGGTTTTTTTTTTTTGAAACTTATTGCCAAGGGCTCTGTTTTTCATACAAAATGGATATGCCTGGCGGGTCGGTGGCAGTCAAAGTGAAAAAACAATCCGCCGGAATAGGTAAAATCTATAAATAATTCCATATGCGAATATCCTAAACGGTCGCGCACGCGCCGAGCCACATCTGCTGCGCGTCAAAAAACGGTCAAGTGCGAAACCGATTCACGTTAATAAGGCCTTTTTGGTTAGACATAATGTGTGACTTATTTTACTGTTAACTTTAATAATAAGTGTACAGGAGATTATTACTGTAAGAATATTAATTTCTTTAAATTTATATTTGTATTTATATCTGAGTGAAATTAAAACTACTATACAAGGAAAATTTTACCGCACTGACTTGAGAGACTCAAAAGCTCATTTATTGTTTGGTTTTTGGTACGAAACCCCAGAACCATACGTTTATCAATAGCTTATTGACAATATTTTGAAAGATATCCGACTAATATTAATGGTTATTACGTAATAAATTTTTAGCGGCGCCGTGTCATTGCTCTGCATAGATTATGGCGCTTCAAGGGCATGCATTTTTTACAGGTGACTGGCAAGTGTGTTGGTATATGCAATAAATAAATATATTATAATAGCTTCCTCGCTCCACGTATTAACGTTGCTGTTCAGCGCGGCTCTGTGCCACAGCAGCACTACTTACATTTATTTTGTTAAGTTTTAATTATTTTTAATTTTACTGTTATAGTAATAAAATAAGTTTACATTGAGTGCGCGTAACTGCCATTTGTGTTTAATTTGACGCACCGTGTGCGTTTTCTGGAATAAAATGTGGGGTTAAAGGCACGTAACGCGCCTCGCCACTCAAATTGTAGTGCGCGGCTTCGTCAATGTACGTCGACCTCAAAGGTTGCATTGAAATAAGGTGCAAAATAGTGAAATATTTATTTGACGTCGACTGTGAGTAAAATTCAAAAGGGGCGAGACATCATGTAACGAAAATACTAACGCTACGTCCACACTGAGAGGCGGCATGCTCAGCGCCTAGAATCAAACTTATGATACGTCCGAACAGTGCGCTTTGGGACTACACTAGACTAGGCGAATACTCGTAGGGTACCACGCTAGTTTTAGGCGCTAAGCAAGTCGCCTGTAAAGCCAGTCGTAGGCAATCCAGACCAATTCAATGTTCTATAAAAAATATAACCATATATGCCCATGACGCACAGGGTGCGTCAAACAACCAAACGCAGTAATATGGACTTATTTTTTGAAAAACTACGTCCTGTCAAGATTTATGTTATACCAACAAGATAAGGGAAAACCCTCATTTCTACAAACTGGCATATCTTTCGCCTCAAAAGGGTAACTCTTGCGACATTTACAGGTCGTTGAGGTCGTTACTCTTGCTAATCACCTTGCAAAATCCAGGGACGTCAAGCAAGAGAGACACATGTCTGCCTGTCCGGGAGTCTACCAAAAATAATACGCACTGAGAGACAAAATGACTCAATGCAAGTGAATCACGGTTTAACATAATCGAGCATGGTGAAACGCTGGTACTGTTGGTGTATTTAGTAGTTGAATGACAATTGTGGAACCGATATTATCTAATAATGGAATAATTATGTAAACACGACGACAATGCAATATTATGGTGTCTAAGAGCTGATTCTAATGATGGAGTCGAAAGGTAGCAACTAGCAACAAATCTCCGTTGTAGGTAGCAGATGACTGTGCAAGAAAGTATAGTATTTAATTTAAGATTGCACTATTATTTTAATACTATGTCAACAAAAGAAAAGATAGGGACAGAAAATTGGTACATTTTGGTCTCTTTCTCTTGAATTAGACATGAATGACAAGTTAGGTGATCTCAGTGGTAATCACCAATATTCAAGGTCGCTAGGTACGTTAAACACATGAATAGGACAACGTACTTTCCGGATGCGGGAATCGGAAGGAACAGCGCGTTTGAATTACAATTCTTATACTGAACGCGACAGTTGAAATTCAAATGGGTTCAATCACTCCCGGTGCTCCATACAAGGTGCGGACGTTAGCGCTGTATTTGGCGCGCTACGTGACAAACAGACTATCGCAATTAATGCAGACCATTACCAAATTGGTCGACGTCCTGTAAGATACTAATGTACACCTATTGTAGTTACATTTAAGGAGTATATTGGTGATTTGTGTGAGGTGTAACCCCAACCGTCGTTTGAGGCCTCCACCTACGTAGCTACCCACATCCAATTCGTAGTGAATGGCCACAAATTGGGCTAATTCTGTTGTGTGCCTACGTCTTGACCGTAATCAAGCCCCGTTTAATGTTATTGAATATTGGATTACCACCAAGAGTACCTATATTTTGGTATACTTGAAAGAGTAGGCACGTTAACTTAACTTTTTACGTTTGGTACATAAATATATGTATAACATTAGTTTTCATCAAAATTTGGAATCTTTTCACGTGTGTTGGGAAAATGAGGACATGTACCTATTATTTATTATTTGCATTATCAACTATATTATTCTTCACTATCTTAACTACAAACATTGATTTTGGGATTTTGAATTTAGAAATATGCTAGTTAATTACTTTATGCATAAATAAAAGAACGGAAACCGTACGTACGTTAACGAACAAAAATGCAGTTATCAGTGTGAGAGAACTGAACGAAATCGCAAATTCTAAACATTCTGAGAGGGACAAATCAGCCCAAAGCAACAAGCAAAAAATCAAGCCAAAAACGGCGCACGTACGTTTTTTGCTAAAGCCTTTTTCGACTTCGTCATTATACTGATTAGGTTGTAATTGCAATCTCAGATAAATGTAACTTAGTCATAGTTTAGGAGCAGTAAGGTAGATGGTGTTTTTGGTATTCCATTCAAAGTAATGGCTGATAAGGACAAAATCAATGGTAATGATTACCTTATCAGTAGAAATGTTAAGTGTGTCATGCACTTGAAGATAGCGCAACAGGTTAGAAGTGTCACACGCTTCGAATTTCAAGTATTTCAACCCGATGACAAATACACGGTAAATTGTATACTGACGCATCGACCAGTATAGTTTCCATATCTAGGTACCTTTTAAAATATTTAATGGGTTATTCCGGTCTGTTGCGCCTATGTAAGGAAAAATTGTTTGTCACGCTATCACGAGAGCGCTGAATCTATTTCAATGAAATCTGGTATGGAACTATGGAGAAATCTTGAACCCCGAGTAAGAGCATAGTGGTCGAACTCAGAACTAGCTGTACATTTTAGCACTTGGTCGCAGTAACGTATTAAAGTGAGTGATTTGAATTTAGTATATCAATAGCTGTGACAAGAATGTACAGCTACTTTCGAGATTTTTATACAGCCTATGTATTAAACACGTCACCTGCGATAGGCTACTTCAATTACATTATATTCAAATCACGAAATTATCTAAAACGTCTAACCTTTACGGCACGTAACGCAACCGTTCAACATCATAGCGTCATCAATATCATCATATTATATAGTGAGGCAAGTGTTCGTCGATCGGAAACCCTACATCTATTTCCCTGACTGTACACGCCAGAGGTTATTGTTTCCAAAAGAATCTTTTACTTGCCATCATTAAGGCCAATTTACACGTATTACAAGTTAAATTCGCAATGAATATTTGTCATATTGTATTCCGTACGCTAAATAATAATTGCACCTACTTTAACTTTTAGGGAGAAGAGTGTAAGTCAACTTGAGTTTGCAGTTAAAAACAAACCTTCCGCTAAGCAACGTACTGAATAAGATCGTTTAAAATTGACTGCGCACAGCCTCTTTTCAGTTTTGTTTTAATGGTTGACCGGCAAAGAATCCTCGTCATTAAGACCACTTATTAAGTATAAATACGTGCGGTACAATATTAAAATAAAATCCGAAGTAAACGAACATAACGCTTACATTAAAGAATTATACAATCGAGAATTTCAATATTAAAATGGAAATATAACCGCCGAATATTAGCGGCAATTTGTAACGGAAGAACTTAGACATAGTACAGTCAAAGTACAGGAAATATTAAAATGTAAGCGACATCAAACCATTCAAAACGAAAGTAGATAACTGAGAACTAAAGCGTGTACAAGAATAAGTAGAACTTCATTCCGGAAACGGAAAGAGAGAAAACAAATACAAACACCATAAATCCGTCTTATTTTTTAGTGTAGACGCACATCTGAGATATTTGCATTCTCAAGACTATGATAAGATTGTAATCCTAAGACTGCTCATGCGTTGTCAACCCTAAGGACCAAGATGAATTAATGCCTCTATGCTAGTAATTTCACCGTCTGTCTTATCGCCACACCGGAAAACAAAAATGCGAACACTGCTGCTTGACGTTAGATGGTGGTATCGAACCGGACGGATCCCGCCACAACTAAACGTTAATGTTTTTGCTATGTCATGCGTATAGTACGTATTAGCACGACCGTATAAAAATATTGCCATTATATAAAACATCAACAGGTAGCGCAACAATTCAGTGCCCGGCACCGATATGTCCATACGAATCGGACCAATTATCGAGTTGTGAGCAATAAACGTGCCCTACAGGTGCATAGTACGATAAGCCGGCCTACATTGATAGCTATATAATCGTTATAAGCTGACCCAGTTAAAAGCCAGTGGTTTCAGAATTAACGCTCTCTATTTATATAATCTACCTAGGAGCCCGGTTATTACATCCATAAGTCTTTTTTACGGCTAACGCAAGTTACAAATAGATAAATATAATATAATACTAATTCAATTGCAAGGAACCTTATTAAACTCTTTTTAAACATAGCGAAGAAGGCTGTAGGTTACTTCAGGTATGCTTAAGAAACTCCATTACTTACAGTCAAGTGTAAAAAGATAGGAGAATACAACATCTCAAAAATAAGTCTCAATGCATATTCCAGTGTAATAAGAACTTCGTAACATATTTAAAAGGGGATTCATTCGATACATCTCTTTGCACTTTACTGTACTTGTTAAGTTTTCAATTATTTAAAATTCGAAGCGTACCATAATGTATTTCGTACTTATTTTCTGAGTGGAAATTGAATGTGGATGGTTACCCAGAACAAGTTGGACCACGAATTTGAATGAATCAAAATAGTGGTTGGTCTCCTGGGTCACTAGTATTTTTTGTTACACATTACTTATAATTATAAAAAAATCGCAGATGTATTTTTCTCATTTATTTACGGGAATTATACTCAGCGTTTAGTGTTAAAACAAATCTTTATGCAGAAATCATTTCTTCAATTACAGAAAATCGTTGAAGTGTCAAAATAATCAATTACGTACGTAAATCAGAGTGGGTAGGTATCGTACTCATATTGTACACGCCTTAGTACTTGGTAAATGTCGTAAATATAGGTAAACAGCTTATAGGAAATATACCACCATTAAAAATACCACCAAATGATGTCAGTGGATACAAGGATAAAATAAATACACAAGTCTGCTGCTTTTGATTTTGATGATGTTTAATTTTGTTAGAAATATGTTTTTTTTTTTTTCTCAAATGGCATCTCAGCGCGACTGCCACCAAAAATTTGTACAAGCAAAAAATCTGAGGTTAATCCCACACTAAAATGACCTAGTTTTACGCTATGGATAGGTACAGTCAAGGACTTTAATTGTTGAGCCACTATGGAACCGTGTCGCATAAAGTTATCCATAGTTTTAGCGTAATTTAATCATGTGGTTTGACGCTGTCATTATGACAGGGTCCCATAGTGGCTTAACAATTAAAGTCCTCGACTGTACCTACTAGACAAAGATAAACATACCTATTGAATGATAATCGCAACTAAGATTCGATATCGTTAAGAGTGCGTCAATTTTGTAAATTTTGTGTTGGTTTTACAACCAATAATCATTAAAAAATAAGCCCCGACAAAATAGCAACCCTATCTTCCAGAGCTGATATCTCTTGCCACAATCGATTTTCATGGAACCTAGGTAAGAATCATCCCGACTACACCAGCTTTCTTTAAAAAAATCTGAGCTGCGATGTAACAGACACATAAATACACACATACACAGATATACGCACGTTAAACTGTAAACCACCTGTTTATGTCGGGAGTTAAAAACAACAATAGTTATACTTCCAGTTACCTTAACAAACCTAACCACAACCTACCAATTTAAAATCTAAACGGCACAGTTACACGTAACGGTAAACGGCAAGAATGCATCTATTAATGCATGTTGCAACTCACGGATACTGCAGTTCTATTAGATACGAGTTCCTTAACCTCAGTTATCGACAAGACAGAACGGTTAGCCAATAACTCGAACAATGGCTACTGTGGATTGCATTTTATCGGTGCATACACATTATCAGGTGACCCGGCCAGTGAAAACATTAATGAGTCAGAAGGGCGTTTTGTTTTTTCATGTGGCGCCGGTTTGAGGTCTTTTAAAGGCGTGTTTGTTATAGTTTAAGAATAAACGGTCATTATTTTCTGCTATCGTCAAAACATTTTTTGATAAGTCTTTAAAGAGGCAGAACTCTAAACAAAAATGACAAAAATATGAATGTAATCTCACTTATTTGGTACATTAAATAAAATAGCCTGTCATTTGTTGAGTTAGGTTAGGTTGTCGATGCTGCCCTGTTAATCCTTGATAAATTAGAAAGAGCGGCAGTGCTAATTAACGTCCGTGCAACTAAGCGTCTATTACCTACTGTACTAAAGCTAGCAGTAACAACAGCAAGTTCGATTCCAATTCAACTAACATCTTAGTCACAGTGAAAACAGTAGTTCATCTTCAAAAAAAGGTACACCGCGCGGCTTGTATGTGTGTGTGCCTCAACCGTACGCGCGGCGAAACACCACAAGCAAAGTCAACAGGAAGGAAAGAGCCGGTTTAGTCGTGCCACGCCATCGCCTTTACACGCAAAGTTAGTACCGCGGGAAACGCCACGCTCCGTTCCAAACTTCGTCCCGAACCGTAATTATTTTACTATTACAGTTGCATTTACACGTGCGGTTCGGAACAAAGCTTGGAACGGCGCGTGGCGTTTCCCGCAGTCCGAACTTTGCGTGTACAGGCCGCTATTGAGTATAGAACGACAACCAACGCAATCCTAGCGCCCGAGCTGTAATAGATAACAGAATCTCCTAAAGGGTCTGAGACGAACTTCTTCTCTTTTAATATCTTTAACTCCATCATCATCAGGGATCGGAAATTCGGATCGATATTTACCTATACTTTCGCGCCGTCTTCGTTGTTCAGTTGTATGGAGGTGGACTCAATCATATAATTCATAATAAAATTTCCGGGATTTCAAAATAAATAAATTACACCGGCATTAATTCATAATTATTTATTTATATTAACTGTTTCAAGTTATTTTCCATGTATATGTTTAACCAAATGTTACTTAATTTACCTGTAACTTATTAACCTAACGAAATTATAGGAGCGAAACAGAATGTTTTATCCTACATGTAAAGTAATTATTATATTAACGTTTTGTAGAATCCCAGAATCCCAGAATTTAAATTATTAAAATAATATTTTTAAGAAGCCGACGCTATGTAAGCCTATCTTTTTCCGGGATTTTGCCAACTTTAGGTAAATATCGATCCGAATTTCCGATCCCTAATCATCATACTTAGGTCTTCCGCTTACGCTCTATTTATACTAGGAATGCACGAATACAATGCAACAATGCACTAGAATAGGTTTGTCAACGCACTGAAGTAACCACCACATATTTCTGCCAGCGACATATACCCAGTTATTATATCAACCATCATTAGCGATTATGTCCCATTAAGATAACTTATGTCACATTTTAATTCGCCATTGTAGAAATTGCCTTGTATGTACGATATAAGGGGATATTTAATTTAACTAACAATTGCCAGCACACGACCAGGCTATATTAAATTTTATATCTATTCCAGTATGTGTCGATGTCGTAAGTTTTCACTCAACAAAATTTTGGAATTGAAAACTGTTACTGTATACCTATCCAAAGATTTTTAAAACATACCTTACGAGAAAAGCTAATTTAATAAAAACTAACTATGTTTTAGTTAGTTTTTATTAAATTAGCTTTTCTTGTAAGGTATGTTAAGGTTGTATTTCCTAACCATAACTTTAACTACACAAAAAAAGCAAAATAAAAGCTATATAAAAACCGTGCAAACATTTACTCGGCAAAAAACTCTTAGTAGGTATTAGTTAGTAAACGCATGCAGTTTGCACGGTGAACAGGTATTTTGCAAATGGAGGCACTGCGTTAGGAGATATATTTGTTATGCAAAGCGACGTTGACAGAATGGTCTCGCGATGTTAAAGAACAGGAAGATATACTGAATCACAACTTAGCTGGAGACGTGCAAGAATTAAAGAAATAAAAACCGGGCAAAAGCATGTCAGACCACGTTCAGGGTGGAGTTATTTACTACATATACAAAAAATGGAACCAATCCAGTCTACACTGTACTAAAACTGTAGTATTTTTAGATTGTTATGCTTGCAGTAGAGGAGACAAACGTAACTCTAGAGAAAATAACACATTTCAAGTTCAATATTTCTTAATTAATAGCCCCCGAATTAAAAAATTAATAATAACATTAAGTAATGATTATGTAGAGCTATCCCTGAAACCTCACACATAAAGTAAAAAAAAACGGAAGTTAAACCGCGAACAGACGGACATGACATTGAGAAACTATAATACAAAAAAAGGTATGATTAGAAAGGTCACTAACAAACAGAAACGATAACCAACATTAAAGTATAGGTGTGGTACGACGTACTTATAAATCGAATACGTTCACATTTATCTCGCTTTCTCAATAAGCATCAGTAATTCAGTACAAATTGATAAGCTTACTGAGACAAAAGGATAAATACGAAATAATCCGACAAAATACGATGTCGTATCATTATTTACTTCATACTCACATGAACCTACTTGTGCTTTTGTGTTAAAATTACTATTCGAGTAACACAGTAAATTTTATTAATTGTTAATAAAATAATATTAAAAGAGATGGGCAGCCAAGATACAATCTGTGAACGTTAGAGTTAACGAAAATGTTATGGATGATTGACGTTAGCCGGCGGACGGTCGCGTCGAGCGCATGTCAATGCCATACAATTAGACAGTTTTGGAAAATCGTTTGCGTTTTGTCTATACTTTGACGTGTCTTGAAACGGGCTACATACTCGAAAATCAGTTTTTTAATGAACATTAAAATTTTAGTAGTTATTTTTGCTACACGCCGCTGCATCCTTAAATAAATCGACCGTAGAAAAATCCTTAAGGAAAATAAGCCATTAGAAAGTAAATAAAGTGAGAAATTATGCGGGAAAATAAACTATTGAAAAATGAATGAGTTAAGTGAGAAATTATGAGAATGGTTAGAAAATAAGCAATCAATATCGGTACTTAGAAAAATCAGTAAACAATAACGCTGAATTCTGCAGGAAAATTACTTAGCTCACAATAACGAAATAGCCTCAAAATGAAGTAGCAGACTTAATGGTTATTTCGAAGTCGCACTAAGAAAAAAAGTAGAAGGGGAAAAAGGCAATAACAAAAGCTATGTTAAACCGCGCAAGCATTGCAAAATAATGAGCGCAAATGAATTCACCATCACGGCATTAGTTGTCTCGTGGATCCGCGAGTGCAATGAACCAAAGCGTGGTTGATTACTTAACGCAAGTCGTGAGTAACACGCTTTTTGCACTTAAAACCAAACTTTTTTTATTTTACCTAATACCAACAGAATGTTGACGTTTTTGCCGCACATCACCAGCTGAGATGTTGACGGGCCGAAAATAATTGGAAAAAAATCTAGACGCTCAGATGATGTAAGACGTGTATGCTGGATACCTCTGGCATTGTCAGATCTCTTTTGTTGACAACTGATTAATTCGCGCAGGTGTCAAGAGCGTTGACAATGAAAAACTAGCAATTACATGTGGACATACAATAGGGTCTAACATCTATCAAGTGCAGTGTATCTCGATCTTGTACGTGATATGCTTATTGATCGATGGTGGAAGAAAAAAACCCGCTGACAATTGGGAGGTACCATTAATAACTGTGTGTCACTAGATGGAACTATACCACTGCTACAGCCTTCTGTTTTTTGCGGTCGACACTTGTCGGAGACTCGGTAGGCTAGGCTACTGCCGTCGGCCCAATGAGGCCAGCGTTGTTGGCTTTAACGAGCAAATACTGTGGTCGTCCATTGTTTACACTTGCGCTCGCAGGTGTTTGTGGGATCGATTCTTGTTCGTTAAAGAACCGCTAAGCGGATAGAGCCACGTGTATTCCAACAGCATCACATTTAACGTCATGGCCCTCTGAGAAATTATGGTAACTATCGACATTACAAGCAACTATATTTATACTGGGGATCAAATAATTAATATAATTACGTCCTTAATTGCAACTTGATATCAGTATATGATCAGTTACTACCTCAACACCGGACACTGTCGCTGGGCGTCTACCCAAGAACGCCGGTTGTCTATGAAACCTGAGGGGGTCGATTCAAGATCGCAAGGCACCGAATTCGAACCCCAGCTGTCGCTATTAAATATAGAGACACGTATAAGCTACTCACAAATATCTCAACTACTGTATTATAGAGCGTGTTTAGATATTTAGAACATTTTGCCAGCTCCGATATATATTGATAACGATTGAGCCAATGTGTTTTAAAATGATTAATATGTTATTCCGGTGCTGTAACCGATGCTCATGGAAAAAAAACACGGAATGTGCACATTACGGATATAAAGGATGATTTAATAACACAAAAATCCTATAGAGTCGAAGCGTATACGAATATCTGAATCTTTCCCATCTAGAAAAGATAACTATTTGAACCCAGTTATCGAGAATGTCGACATACAACTATAAAATGTATGTGTTTTTATCCCCCCGCCATTGATAACTAATAACAGTATGGTTTTAAATGAATCGTCGGTAAGTTAAGAAACTTTTCATATGAATGCATTTGTATTGACTTTCAACCAAACGCAACGGCACGCTACTTATAACTGTGTTGTGTATGCAATATACTTTATAGGCCTTGGGCGTAGGCTCTAAGCTGTAAAGGTTAGACAAGTGTAGGTGTTATGGCACTTAGCCAAGTCGCATTTTCCGATGCAGGGCTAGGGCTTGTACAGTTACTTTCCTGACCCACTTAGAACTAGTTAAGAGCGGATCTCGGAGGAGTTAACTCTTTGCCAAGCAACGATAATACCATAACAAAATGAATCGAATGTTGAGTATCTAGTCACCATCTCGCGTAGTGGAAATAAACCAGGCGTTTAAAAATTTCACTACAAAAACTTTAAGCTGTGGCATAAAAAATAAACAAAAAGGCAACATGTAACGATTGGTAAGTCTATTATAAATTATAGAATCGATAGATTGATATAAATAAAAACTTGCATCGTTCGTAAGCGCACGAGACGATAGACGATAAATAAAGGGTGTTTTTTTTAATCGTGTCTGCAAATCCGTGGCCGATGACACGGATGATGAATGCTAGATGATAAATACTTGTCGTATTAGTATCAGCTGATCGGGGTGAAGGCTGGTCGGCCGGCAGGTCTCGACAGGCGATGCAAGATATGACATCATAATAAATACCAATTTTATTTTTACCTACGAAGCTTATTCAGGTAAAACGTGCCAAGTTACAAATAATATCGAATTCCAAAGCTTTATGGGAGATAATTTACCTCGTCGAGTCAAAATATTGGCTGCAACTTTGTAATTTTGTGTGTACAAAAGGTAGAACAAAATCGAAGTTGACTCAGCTGATAGGTGCATTGAACTTCTTAGAAGCGTTTGTAAAGCTGAAAGTCCCATTAAACGTGCGCGGGCGCAGGCACTGAATCACGAACAGAAAATTCTACAACTACTTAGCATTTGGAGGTTTTCCGCTACACGTCGAAGTAACGAGCCGACGCGTTCATGGGGAATTTGATCTTTAATGACTAACTAAGAACTAAAAATCTTTGAGCCCTGTTATATTATCATGCCACTACAAACAAAAAATAAGTCATGATGAGGTATAAAAAACAGCCTTTATTAGGGATTCGTTCTATCACAAATAATTCAAATATGGCAACTGAGAACCTTATTTGGAAACTAACCACATGTGGGCTTATATCTGGGTTCCCCGAAATTAAGCAGTAATTGTCGTTTTTTGTACCATAAATAGTATAATCTTATGGCTATTTAAATTATTAAAACAAAAATGGGGTGTTTCACTTCAATATAATGTATAGTGTTAATGTATATAATGTATTTCTCTTTCACTAGCTCTTATACACTCATATAATCGACTTTACCCGAACCCGAAAGACTTTTTAAAACCTATTGCACTGTAGTTTTTCGTCAAAGGCCTTTGTTACACTAAATAACACACATCTTGTCAGTTTCAATTGTAAAAAATACACTTTTTATAATTACATAAATTTTAATACCTGGAATAACTGCGGTAAATTTTATTGTTATTGCAACAACATACAACAAACGAGCAATTTAAGATTTTAAGAGCGTGTGTCCTTTGCGACCTCAGGAGGTAACAACGGCCGATTTTATAGAACCTGAACTGAAAACAATCAGAGATAAAGTTTTTTTTTAAAACAAAATCCTCAGAATCTGTACTCCCGAATACAGAATACTTTTTATCCCGGAGTTTTTGTCGCGTTTTACGAGAGGAAAGTCGGGGCCAAGATCTAATTTCCATTAAAATTGTGACACTTTTACGTTAATCGCCGCTGTGTGTAACTTTTTTTTATCAATTAAATTGAATTTAATTCGCGAGCATTCTGCACCTCCATGCTCCTGAGAGCTTAGAAACATCAACCAGACACCCGCGGGCCTATTATGATTGTGTTTATCGATGTAGATAAACGTGGATATAACATCTGTCACTTTCAGGTCAGTATGTAAGTGCGAGAGTGACGGATGCTTTATCCACCGCGATAAAGGCGACCATAATACCAGGTAGGGAATATTATAACGAACGACTGAGCAAGTTTTTTAAAGAAAGAGCAGACCCGAGTCGAAAACAAATAACAATTTTAGCTATTAGACACGATTATATCCAGTCACCCTTTGCGATTAGGTCATTGTACATTTTCGACTATCATTAGTTGCGGCGACGTCAGACGATAGGATTCGATAGTGACGGGTACGATTGCCTAGTTACGTGAACGATGTAGTGTGAACACGAAGACAGCTCACCGTATAAGGCCATCATGATCATACTCCCCTCAGCGATAGTACATAGTACTAGTTGCAAGTACAAGACGTAATGGTACATCCAGATATTGCCGACCGCGACCGGCAACGGCGACGAGGTCGCTTGGGTTGGTCGCACGACTCGATCGCGGTTGCCTGTCGCCATCGCTGGTCACCGGATTAGTCGGCGGATCCGTTTGATTAAGCTATACTTTAAGAGCAACAAGCTCATGCCAAAAACAATGGTATTCCCTCAGTGAATACTTATGAAATGAAGACGCATGTTCATTTGCGCTGAGACATATCTGTGCTAGACCGACGAATTTCAAACGGCACACCTCAGATACGCACGTGGTAACAATGTCCAAAGCTAACACTAAATGACATCATCACAGCTGATCGGTTGAAGGCTGGTCATCTGATCAAGGATCGTGTCAAGCACCCTGAAGTGGCCTCAGTGAACATACACGACAAAATCGGTGACTCAACGATAGGTTTTGTGAAAAAATTGAATTATGTAACGGCTACGTACCTGCAGTGGCTATCTATTGAAACAGACATGGTGCTCTAATAGATCGGAACGCCCTGCGCATACCTTTCACATTAGAGATCAATTTAGATATATCGAACCCCTTGTTCTTATATATTTAATAGCGATTGTACACTTAAAGACAATGATATACCTAATGATAGCCGCGTCTCTATTGTAAAATATTCGATACCTATTTTTCAGAACTTTGTCCATTATCTTACCAAGGGTGACAATCTACAAGGACAAAAACGTACACAAGACAAGAAATATACCTATGGCATGCTATTGACTAACTTCTCATTCGGTGACAAGTCTTTAGAATTTCAGAAAAACAAAAGTGTCGTTTGCGTCCAGCGCATCGCAACGATTTTTATTTGATGACTTTAGCGAAGATTCGGTTTAATGCATCGCAATTCGCAACACGTACTCGTAACTTTATGGATCTTATACCTAAAACCTTCAAGGCTATTATTATGATTTGTCAAAAACCAGCTTATTGTCGTGACAAAGCGCGAGAAAAAAAACTAAAACCATCAACAAAACACTTACACTAAAAGCAAACCGTGAAGATACCACTGGTATTTTACTGCTGATATGCCGGTAAAGCCTCTTGTACACGATAGCTAACTTTACGACTATAGTTGTTTGGATGTCTGACGTTCAATGACGAATAAACGGCTGATCTGGTTTGAATGTAATTTAGAACACGGCAGTCCCGAAAAGTGTGATGATAAAGAAAATCGGAACATTTGTTTTCATAACCCTAAGGAAAAGCGGTAACTGAGTTTTACGCGGATGGGTCCCTAATGTAACACATTTGAATGGGCTAACGGGGCCAAACTTAAAATACTTAAAAAATATATTAGGTGATTTTATTACTACTACTGCATGACAACGGGTTTCGTGTAGTTCAAGTCACATAGCTTGACTATGCTTTTTATTAAAATGTCGAAATAATCATAACTGGCTGTAATGAACAATAGCCCAGTTTTAAACAGGTCTACAAACACGCTCCGCACCTATTTATGTATGAATTTCCCGATTTACACATATTTCCTCATATATTTCTAACACGTGTGTATTTT
The DNA here is from genome assembly GCA_927399475.2 of Acleris emargana. Lineage (NCBI taxonomy): Eukaryota > Metazoa > Arthropoda > Insecta > Lepidoptera > Tortricidae > Acleris > Acleris emargana. Next base: position 90,537,865 of record OV656835.1, on the reverse strand, counting down.
TACTAGAACCAAGTAAACACTCGTAAAGCCTACACGTATAAGGAGCTGTCACTTGCACTTTGCGACCGAAAGTGCTAATTCGCGAATTGGAAAATATGCAGTCGCCCACGCAGCATTTATGTGATTTCGACAAACATTTGCGCAGCTGCACGAGCGTTTTTGGAATCCAAATGTTTAGTCGATTATAAGTTTTAGCGAATCGATGTAACTTATTTACAATCATAAAATGGGACACAGTTACATTGTTAAGTTGAATATATAGATTAATACATACATACATACATATCTTCACGTCTGTAATCCCAGAGTGGGGTAGGCAGAGCTACAGAATTACCTCCAACTTTAAAAATTATATATAGATTAATACATACATACATACATAAACTCACGCCTTCATTCCCAGAGTGGGGTAGGCAGAGCTAAAGAATTACCAACAAGTCCTAAAACTTCTTGATAATTCCGTAACCACATTTTGCACAAGTAGGCTAAGATGATTCCCAGTGTATTAGTGGCAGGTGGCAAGCCCATCGCCTAACAGTACTACAAGCCTTTATTCCCTTAGTCGCTTCTTACGACATCCACTGGAAGACATGGAGTGGAGATTAATCTTTACTAATATTTCTAATACAACGTTGTTTCGTTTGTTCAGTCTTTTTGAATTGCCTACAAGTCCAGTGATACGTTCGAGCGTCAATATTGTGCTGAATCAATATTCAATTATTTAACAATATTGTATTGTATTTAATCACTTTGGTAAACCCACCGCATCCCCCGACCAATTTTACAAATGAAATGTCCAACTATTATTCGTAAAACTACCTATACTTAAAATTCGCGACATTGCCACGATCTTGCGCTTTTTTTATCATTAATGCTATTAAAATATTCGCTAAATATTAAAACAAAAATATATAAAACCTTAACTTCAATCCCAAGGAGTATCATTTACAACATTATGCGTTAAGACATAACGCTGCATTTGGGTCATGTTTATTTTGTACTTAAATTCTTTTTCACAAATGCATATCGCCAATATCGCTACACACAGACCCTGACCCCGTAACGATGTTGTCAATAATGCAGGCCATCGTGTTTATTTTTAACTAAAACACTTCGCTTATCTTTGGAACCGTAAATGTTTTTTTACGACCGCGGTTCCGTCACAATGCATAAACGTCAAACGAACACTTTTGCATAAGTTATTTCGAAGTAATTTTTATATTTCTGAGCTCATCCTTATGTTGGGCAATAAATCGGAAAACTAAGATCCATATGTTTGTAATTGTGGTAGTATTTAGGCCAGCTGGAACTGACCTGTTCAAAGTTGAACAAAGCTTCTAAATAAAGAAAGAGGAAAAAACAGATCCATATGTAAAAGTCGGCTATGGTATTTCCATTTTAGGACGGCTGAAATTTAAATACTAATTTGTATGGAAATATTGGAAACCCTGATCGCGACACCAAAAAAATCAACGCAAAAGTGTTAAAAAAATTGTGTCTGTTGATTACGCAGTGTGAGCATGATCCGCATTATTCGGACATTTATACACTAAAGCAGACTTGCAAGCAACACGTATTGACACTAAGCTATTTGCACTCAGCGCTCCATTATCCGACGGTAATGCTTATCTTTTAATACCTCGACTTTAAAGGGTTTCAAGATTTAATGCGGAAATATAGAAGACGAAAATAATGATACCAAGTCGTCAGACTATTCACCGGGAAATCAATACTAATCGCGGACAGGTCTAGACAATCATTGATCAGGTGTTAAGTAAAGAACAACTGATGAAAAAAACCGGGCCCGATTTTTTGGATGCGATGTGGAAACCCTTAACCCTGGATCCCTAAGCCTAGTACTAAGATTTTTTGCTAGCAACTTTATCATATTCGTCTTTACGAGGTAAGTAAATTCTATGATTTCGAAAGGATCCCCTTGCAGTGCATTTTTGCGATAACATTAGCAACCTGCCTGATAGCCAGACCTGTCCCACTAACACAACAAATTGCTCCCCAGATAACGCATTATCAGTCAATCACCAAACCGACATGTATTACATACGACTAAAGCTGGAACTATAACATCGCACACATTTTTAAACGATGTGTATAGACGACAGCGCCACAGGCGATGCGGATAAATTATTTGTTCTTAATGCATTCAAAACCAGGGTATCTGGTTTCCCTATAAAATTGACACCTTAATGAATTCTCGGATACGATTGCTACTTTTGTCATGTTGCTATATTGGTTGGAGATTTTGCGTATAATTTTGGTCCCAATTGGAGCAAGGCGATTTGTGTCATAGTGCGACACACATCAACTTGCCGGTTTATAATTAAACCAACGATCACAGTGAAAAGCGCTGAATTATTCTTTAAATCATGATGATATTAGTATGAGAATAAGATTAAATGTCAGTCGCGATTATATTATTACGCCACGCCGGGCGTTTGAGAACAGTTCCCCGTCGCCTGGCACTTGCGGGTAAGAACCCGCGTATCATCGGTCCCACGTACTATGAGCGTCTACCCGCTAAACTTAAAAATTTACAATCTGACGAAGCATTTAAACAACGACTAAGAAACCTTTTATTCGATAATCCATTATACTCCGTGGACGAATATATGGAGCTGGACATGTAAATTTATTATTGTGTTGAAATTTATTAATCATTATAATGTATTGACATCGGACGAGTGACCATTATTCGATATTTAATTGTTGTTGTTTTAATTTAATTAATTCTTGTATTTTTTTATTATTAGTATTTATGTTTTGACAATCTCAATGTAATTTCGTATATTTTTTGACATGCAATGCAATTTATATTGTAATATTATATTGATGAATAAATAAACTAAACTAAACTAAACTATTTATTTGTATGCTTACACGATATTAATGCCTAAGTCTCAGATCTCACCACCATCAGTGGCCTGCTTTATAAAGCTACAAATTACAATTTACAGGTAACAAGTTTCCATTTGATATAACCTCGACCAATGACGAACAGCCATTGGAGCAGTGTTGCCAGTTTAGACCTGTGAAATCGTTACTTGTAGCTGTATAAAACCTGCCCAGGTTTAACAGGTCTAGTTACACTAGTCCACGAACGAACTCCTTACTTCCAAATATATTATTTTCTACGTATTTAGGACAACGAATGAAATTTAATTTGAAATACGTAATAGGTACACCACCAGACGAATGTGTCAAATTAAATTTCATTCGGAAGGTTCTAAAGGATCCTTGACGGAGACTTAGACACCTACCTCCTTACTTATAAACGTGGATTAAGCTTGGAATAGTTTATGCCAGGCTTTGTCACTTTCTGTCAGAAGCAATTGTCACAATTACAGATAAGGGCAAAGCATTACATAAACTACATACATACATACATACTTACATAAACTCACGCCTTTATTCCCAGAGTGGGGTAGGCAGAGCTAAAGAATTACCAACAAGTCTAAAATAATAATTACATAAACTATTCCAAGCTTGTTCCACGTTTATTAGTAAGGGGGCTAGACCAAGAATAAACTTCTGTGCAATTTATTCTATGTAAATTATAAACATTCACACAAACAATGGAATTGACAGCGGAAGCGTAGCAATAAAAAAAAACTTCTAAATCAACCAAGTCGCAAGACAAAATGAAATCCAACTCTATAATTTCCCTAGCTGCATGTCTTATAATCATTTCCTCACTTTGTCCCGCGAATGCGGTTAGAAGCAATTTGTTAAATATTACTTTAATGTATTCAACGCCCGTGACACAACTTGCATGTTCAATTTGCATATAGTATCTAGTTGACGGCAGGGAAGGTAAACTAGCTTCTCGACTCTGTTGTAAAATCAACCATATACAAAGGCACAAGGGGTACAAAATAGTCGAGGATATTTCTAGAAATGCTTTCAAGTCTTTCACCGCAAAACCGGATTGTGCAACTGCATAGATGCATCGAGCCTTCAACTCTGAGTAGCTAAACCAGAAACCATAATGCGGCGGGTTAGTTTGACAGATAGTATTGCTAGATATGTAGAAAATTTATAGCGATAAGGAAATGTCAATGCTTCACTAACAAATCGGCGTACATGGACTGATAATTTTAGTAAATTGTATCAGACGTAGCTGTACGTACATTAAAGGAAACATTGCTGCATTTGGGTTGCTCAGTTTTAAAAATAATCGCTCGGAAGTCACATTTTTCAGTAAAGAAAAAAAAAGGATATTTATTCAGTAAGGTTCCATACGTCATTATACTCCGTGACCATAACACCATATTACTCATTACGCCACCATAGCTATGCTAATACTTTTTGACGTTACTGATCTTACTTCGAATAGACTTATCAATTTAAAACTCGAGTTTTTTTTATTTATCGTCATTTTCACGACACGCTTTGCTTCAGATTTTGCTTGTTACACTAATAACTCAGTAATTAAAGATATGTCAATTAACAAGCCATTAAAGGGTTCTTTCAACTATCATTGTATCCCTTTACACAAGTGTGAAGTGAAGGTCAACATTAAACCGTATAAACGCATCGTACGCAAGTATTCAGGTTTTTTTAAGTATATCAATGATTTTAATTAAATTTTGTGGGATTAAGAGACTAGAAATGTGTTCTTTTTCATTCTATACCAAGCGTCAAATAGCTAACAATAAGACAGTCATTTATTGGTTTTTTGTTTATAATGTTCAGAAAAAACCATTAAACCAACGGAAAAATAATTAACCACAGGATAACTTTGGTTCCTGTATGTAAAGAATTGGTAAAACCTATATATTTTACGTACATGGAAATAAAAATTAAATATAATATTAAATCTTTTTTTTTACATAAAAACATTAAAATAAAATAAAACAAATTAATATTAAATCTTTTTTTAATACCGCTTTTTTAGTCAAAAATGTCTACTTTTTTAATTACAAGAAAATTTATCATATTAATGCAAATCGTTTGTTTTACTATATACATATAAACTAAACCTAAACCTTATCTGTTTAATTTTTAGTAAATACGATATGGGTTTATATATGTCCCATTTTTCAACAACTATCAGTTCTTTTACATTTTTGCCTGAAACGATATTTGATATTTTTTGATATTTCTGAAGTGCAAGGTAATACAAGTTTATTTTCTCTATATATAAATTCTGTTGAAAAAGCTGGATATATAAATTCAAATGCATTTTTTATGTCGTATTAGTATTTTTACAAAACGTCCAATGTCAAATTATAAGACTAAAAAAACGTGCGGACGACAAACGTTTAATTTCTTTACCTACTAGTAAAACTTTATCTCTTCAACAAAGACTCATTAGAAACATGCTTGTTATATTTTTTTCTACCAAGTTAGATTCATAAACGTAATTTCTTTAACAAAAACGTATGCACGGTGGTGACCTTTTCGCGGGACACAATTAACTACACTCTCCTGTCCATAATCAACACATTTAATAAAAAAGAATGCTGTTTTTAATTCGGGCAAGGTAATTTTTGGTTCAATTTCTGCGGACTTATATACTCGCAGTGTCAATCCGACGATCAGAATTAAACCACTTCGTAGATTTGTTAACAGGTAATTAAAGCTAAGAGCGCGATAAAAACGCGAGTCTTTTATACGGACACGTTTTTTGCCATATTTTGACGACAGTAAATATTATCACTACATTAACGAGGATTAGCGTCAGATATGTTCAAACAATGACTAACGCGACACCAACCATACGGTTTCAACGCCAAATGCAACAAGTCTAACAAAAGCAAGCTTTACAAACTCAACTGCTATTTGGATAATGTCGTCAATGTAATGTTACTTATCATGTATGATATGATTTATTATTTCGCCAATTTCACTTTTTTTACCTTTCTACACTACTCCTTTTTACACTTCGCTGGTCGAAATGGGGCTGTCCGCTCGGCTTCCAAAAACATTCGGCAGTCGGGTTGAACCCGGCTCCGATTTGATTAGAAAACATTGAACTTGGCATTCAACCAGTAGCGCGTGCGCGATTTTTTCCTTCCATCGAGCAACGCTAACGTCATCGAGACAATGTGTATGGCAATTGGAACAGCCCCCGTGTCTGTATTTAGTAGTTTCAATCGAAATGAGCAAAGAGTATAAACAAATTAGTATTGTGTGATGTGACACAACCATATTTTTCATCGAGCGTGTTTTATGTAGATATAAAATGTAGAGTTTCAGCCTTAGGTACTGGCATACAAGTGGGTACTATTGAGTAGATTTTGTGTGCGAATTATGAACACCTAAGCCTGGTTAAGGGGTTAAAAAAACGTACATAAGGCATAATAACTATGCCTATATATATGTTATCTTTATATAAAAGTAATGATCAAGTGCATAAATCACTAAAAAGACCTCACCTGATCTTTGAAAGTACATGATTGTGCAGTGATAATGGTAAATTGATCCATTTCGTTTTGTTTACAGTTTACCCATTTCAGTCGACACCGACCATATTTAAATTTGATAGCTCGACTAGATCGATGACATTGACGTTGAACTCCGTTTCGTATCGTAGTATTATAGCGTTATATAATGCGAATGGAGCTAAAACGTCTTAAGCGAAAAGTATATACAATTACAGTTATCAATGGTTCATTGTGCAGAGAAACGTTAACACTTTTCTGTTATGGCATTTCATTGAGGTGCATTAAGAGGATTGTGAACAGACGCTTAAATCGCGTAGCCGTCCATATTTTTTACATGCAAATTTAGCTCCGGGCAATAACGTTTCTCGTCGTCTAAATCAAGTTCGATTTCCATGATTTTTGAATATGTTGTTCCGTATTTAAATTTGTTTGTTCAAAGAAAACTTGGGAAAGATAACGTACAAAACAAATTATTTAAAATATCTACAACATATGTAAAATCGTAATAATCAGACTAGGTATAAGCGAAGAGAAACGTTACCGAATTTTATTTGAAAATTTTCACTTGACAATGATCTATTTTACAATCTCCAGATCTGTCACATGTAATAACTTTCACTAGCAGATCTGATCTTATCTTACGAGCCCTTTCGGATACACTTCAACCCTTTAGGATCTTTTGTGCAATAATACTCTCTTACACAGTCAGCAGTTCGAATGTGCAGGTTTTCTCACGATGTGTTTCCTTTACCGTTACAGCATCGGGTAAAGTACTTAAGTTAGAAAACTGGACTGGACTAGCAGATAGTATTCACTCAAAAAAATTGCGTATGGTTCTCATAATTAAACTCAAATTAACGTGAGTGTCCGTATGTACCTAACTCAGCGCCTAAGCCTAAAGGGCCGGAATTTAATTACTTTTCTGTATATACCTGGTGAAAGGTGCAGCTTACAGAAGCGATATAATATCCATATACAGGTATTGTGAAAGGCGTCACGGTCTAATAACAGCATAATACTCAAATGAAAGGAAACTCAAATATCTAGAACATAAGGGATAGTTTACCATGCTCAACGACAGGAATGTACGAGGGATAGATTAATTAGCAATGTACTAATAATGATAATGAATTATAACTGTACTCATCACAAATACATTTATTTTAATGAGAGTTGAATCTTACTGAGCTTGTATGCTACTTTAACTTTTATCTCTCTACATTACATTTATGATAATGATACGCTATTAAGAAAAGACTTCAGTGTCAATCTCTGCGTATACTTAAATAGTATACAGTGCAACCAGATTCTTAATGATGATCGGCAATCTTCGTTTTTCTATGACACGCAAGTGACAAATATTCTGTCAGTTGCGAGTGCAAGGGTGATAGCAATAGCTAACCAAAAGGTATTAAGGGCCACTTGCACCAAAAATTTAACAATGGATTAAGACACCAACTCGAGTTTAAATGACAGTTTTCGTTTGAATCTGACGTTTACTAATTACGCAGTGTACATTTTTTGGTATTTGGTTATTTTATGCCACTAGAGCTCATATCGCGGACGCCAATTGTCCCGGTTTTCAGCACATCGCCAATGTTCATACATGAGATTTTAATTTATAACCACTGCGAGAGGAACAAATTGGATTCGGGATTTGCACGATTTTTTGTACAGTCCCGATTTGAAAACCTAAGACCTGATTATTTTCTAGCACAATCCCGATTTATGACAGACTAGACCTGGCAACACTAGGCCCATCCCACTTTTATGAAACTGAGAAAGATCCTGCTCGATCTAGCATTCTTAACAAAAAAAAGGCGGCCTTCCATGCGTTTGGGCGCTACGGTGCCGGAATAACAAAGACACAGACACCCACGTTAGACTTGACACTTGACTTTTTTTGTCGGGGCCTAAAATGGTTGAGCCGATCTGGTCATGGCCAGGTATTAAGACCATTGGGTCACACTAAAATGAAACTTATGATGAGCACAATAGAGCTTGACAGGGGTCTATTTAGCTGCCGACTACAGTAGATCTATAATGATAGATTGCACATTTCCCCAGACTTTCAATTGCGCCTGATTGATAAATAGATTGCATGTAAACTCGTGATTGGTGTAAATTGGGGTGGATGCAGACAGACGGCCAATAAACTTGACGACCTATTTAATACATTAATATATGCGATGCACTAGAAAACTATAGCTTAGGAACAAAGCAAGATTTGAAAACCAGTTGGGTTCGTGCCTTTGGAAAATACGCAGAGAAGTTGAACTTTAAATTAGGATTCTTCTTATGTAGTAGTGTAGTTTCAAAATTCCTTTTGAAAAATTCAAGAACGGAATTTCGTTATTATTTTGTTTAATTTTTACACTCTTAATAAAATTCAAATAAATTACAAACAAAACTTGCAGTGACCACTAGTTTACAAAACGAGCAGCGATAATTGAGATTATATCGATATCCCTATCTGTCATAAAATATTGCCCCCAGGATTCCTATGTCTGTTTATATACATTTACAATCACCAAATGCAATCAATCCTACGACTGCAAATGAAGGAACGGAAAGAACATGTCTAGTCACATTAGTAACTTTTTGAGATATCGCGATTTGAAAGTTAGGAACCATGTCATTTTGTACGTAATTTTCGTGTAGAGGTTTTTTTTAAGAGTGAAAAGATACAAGTTATATGAAGATTTATATCTGAATCTGAGTGGTAGGTAATAGTTCATTTCGTCCTCCACATTTTGAGATTCAAAACTCATTTACAAAAAAAAGTGACTAGACATGTTCTTTTCGTGGACCCTTCAAATGCGATGTCCACCTGATAGTAAGTGAGACGTAAAACCCTTACGGTACGATTATTTGGACTTTGACACTCGGCAATTTTCGACATTCATCGAGAGAGATCGGAAGTGCATATGACACGAGACACATTGCTGCATATTCATAATATTATAGTGTGCACTTAACAGTTTAAAACAGTAATGTAGGTAACCTGCCTCAATGACATTATTTTACAGCAGACAGATTCATTATAACATAGAGGTAACTTGATTTAATTATTACATCGCATTATTAAAAACACAAACTAGTAAATTAGTAAGTAAATGTAAATTACATATTATTTACTTCCAAACAAACTCCTTTGATTTTGCCTTTAAATGCAAAAGTATGTGTTAGTTTGTTACTCCTTCACGATGCAACGGCTGTAACGGCTGCAATTGAAGACTACCAGTACCAATGCCCTCCTTAGGCAAAAGCTGGTTTTTAAATTCTATATCCATAACAGATTCGATTCTCTTCCATTAGTACTTGGGTGTTTGGTATATTCTATTATCGTCTTACATTGGCTTTACCGCGAATCCCTCCTTAAAAAAAAGACATGTGAAATCGTATAAAAACACAAAGACCACATCTCATTAATGTATTGATTCGATAATACGCAACGCCGCGACCCTTCAACTTCGTTTTGGGTCTGTAGCACAAAAAAAACTTAATCGTGTATTAATATACGACAAATTGAATTCTAAACGGACGTATCGAGCTTATCCTGTTTACAACGCTTATTAAATTCCACCAATCAGTAGCGGGGAGGTCAAATGCCGAACCAATTACATTCTCATGCATTTTAAAGGGCCTAATGGTTGAACCGTTTGACTGCGCATTTAGAGGTCGTGGACTTGGTTCCAGTGACAGTGAATAATACGATTATTTGTAATTGTCTTCAGTGGCCGTATTATGACTGGTCAAAACCTTTCATGTTCAAGGTAATGAATGAGGCCCCAGTTCTGGTGTTTACGAAACCATGATACAGACCATTCTACCCGTTATAAAGAAAATAAAAATAAGTGAAAATATGACCCAAACCTATTTAAAAAAAACTGCTGTGACATTCAGATAGACAGACAGATAGACAAACACCAAAATATCACCATAGGGGTTCCTTTATAACCATTATGGTACGGATCTCTAAAAAACATACATCAAACTAAAAACTCGCTGAAGCCACAAACGGCCTCACTGAGTACACGGACCTAGACAGACAGGCATTTTAAACATAAAACACTACGTTTTTGAATAATAAAATCGAAGAATTTCAATGCCAAAAAAAGGGCAACTAAGAACACTTCGCGCTAAAAACACTGGCTACTAAGCAACAGCCATAAAGAAACATTGGTGTTATAAGTTTTCTCAAACCGTCTCGGATGGCGGACCATAGGGCATAGAGGGCATCGCTCTACAATATTTATGCGCCACGCTTCGAGGCTCTTGGCAGTGGAAATCTGTGCGAAAATGCGATCATTATAAAAATAGTTAGGGATTCGGGTACGTTCACACCGTACGCGGCGATGCGTAGCCAACTTGATTTAGTCTGTGTTTTGCCAAGGACAAGGTAGAGTGAATATTAGTAGCAAAGAATTTAAGTGGGTTTTAATTAAAATAGGTTTCAAGCGCTCGAAGCTCGCTTAAATATACTAACCGTGTACGTAGGCGTTTGATGTAATAAATTCGTGCATATTAAAAATAAATACAAAAGTGGTTCAAACTATAAAGCGGAAATTGATGCCTTTGAATATATTTTATGTCAACTTTTAAATAATTTACTAAAGAAATACAATTGCCATTTAAATTTCGATTTTTATTTATTAATAAATCATATTATTAAGTGTTTAATTTTACTTTAGGTACTTTCTTTTTCCATTAACGTTCAACCAACTGTGTTCAATAAACAAATGCTTACTTATATTATAAGCGAATCGTGAACTTTTTGATGCTAAACCCTTAAGCAATAATATTTACTTTTTTAAATTACATTACCATAGACACGCGACCATAGTCATGCAGTCTTCACGGTCAGTTAAACGTAAACAAAAAAAGTTTACGTAATTCAAAGATTTAAAATGCTAAGTAATTGACTAAGGGCAAGAAGATACCGTCCTGCTATAAAATAATTGTAGCGACGCTAAGATACTTAGAACACTATAAAAAATGTATTTCTATAGTATTGACTATGCCGAAAGGTATTAACTCAAATTCATACTAAAAATAATAATGTAAAAGTAACTATGTCTGTCTGTATGTAATACGTTCACGGCGAAACCGCTCAACCGAATTTTGGTATGGAAGCTTGAACCCCGGAGAAGTACGGTAGGGAATAGCAAAAACCAGCTTCTTCGGAGGGAGTCGCAGGCAACAATTAGTTGGATATAAAACAAACAATGGCTAGAATTTCAATTATTTTTAAGTGCACTTCTTGGGTCGGGCTTCGTTTCTATTAAAACAATTAAAACAGACAACGGGCCGGGCTCAGCACCAAGAAAAAAAAGGGGATAGGTACCAGTATGAAGCGATGAGGTTGTCGTTTTCGATAAGATAGTACCTTAGTTTATTATAAAACAGAATAATAGTATTGGGGCGGCACTGGAAGGTCGGCATATCAGCATCTTTAAGAATCATCACATTAAATCATTTTCCCATCGCTCACAAACAGAACGGACCAGTTCCCATGTAATAAGTGAATTTAAAGCAAATATAAAATCAGACATCCGATATATAACTTTAATTAAACAGTTCAGAAAAAACACGTCTAGTCACCTCAGTGACTTTTTAAGTTATGGCGATTTGAATTTAGGAACCATTTAATTTTGTAACTTATTTTCGAGTACAGGTTTTATTAAGGCAGGGATAAAACAAATGTAATGTTAAGATTTTCAGCACAGGTGTTCCAGTTTTGTACTTGTCTCTCACTCAATCTCATACGCTCTTATTAAGAGCGAGTGAGGAAGAAGTAGAAACTTAACCTTCTAAGAGCTATCGCACTGAACTGTGGTTTTACTGTAAATGTCTTTAATGTTAAAAAGGTCATCAGGGATAAAATAATTAAAATTATTAATTGTATGTAGCGACACAGGAAATCCAAATCAAATACCACTGAAAGACAAATGGCTATAGCCGTGTTTCTATACAAAATTTGCCTTTCTGTCAAATGTTCTAGTAATTTTATTTTTAGATACTCCTTGTAGGCAAAGGTCTGTTGCCCAAAGAAGAGCCATGTACACTTGTCAGTTTTCGTAATATGGCGGTTTGTTATTTTTCACTTTTTAATTTTTTTCTTGAATTCGGTCTTTGCGATTAATTTGATTTTTTGGTAAACTATACTACATAATAAAACCCATCACTACAAAAAATATTGCTTGAAACTTTAGTACAAATATATGTCAAAATAATGGAAACTATAAATTGTTTTTTTTTTTTTGGTGTTCTGGTGTAGCGGCACCTACAGTTTTTATTTCATAAATTGCCCATCTATAGACCTACTACATATATTAAATTCAAATTATTAGCTTTGGTACTTCATGCCAAAAACTAACTACAAATAAAATTATTCCTTACATGTTTCAATGTTTTGGATGTCAAAAACGAAACAAACTTCCAAAAATGACAAAATACAAAAATAGGATGTATACGATTTCATTCATACAAGTAATTAAAGCAATCCTGTAAAAACATTGAAACATGTAAGGAATAATTTTATTTGTAGTTAGTTTTTGGCATGAAGTACCAAAGCTAATAATTTGAATTTAATATATGTAGTAGGTCTATAGATGGGCAATTTATGAAATAAAAACTGTAGGTGCCGCTACACTAGAACACCAAAAAAAAAAAAAAACAATTTATAGTTTCCATTATTTTGACATATATTTGTACTAAAGTTTCAAGCAATATTTTTTGTAGTGATGGGTTTTATTATGTAGTATAGTTTACCAAAAAATCAAATTAATCGCAAAGACCGAATTCAAGAAAAAAATTAAAAAGTGAAAAAAAACAAACCGCCATATTACGAAAACTGACAAGTGTACATGGCTCTTCTTTGGGCAACAGACCTATGCCTACAAGGAGTATCTAAAAATAAAATTACTAGAACATTTGACAGAAAGGCAAATTTTGTATAGAAACACGGCTATAGCCTTTATGTTAAATATGCTTTACAAACTCATGTTTGATCGACTTCAAACTGCAGGATATCTACTTCGTGAATAATGATTCGTCTTATTAATACGGACTATGCTATAAAAATACTTTTTAGTTTAGACCCATTTTTTTTTTCATAAAGACATGTTTGGTGTATAATTTTACAAAAAAAATAAAATGCATTATATTTTTACTACCAATTTATAAAATCAGAGATTAATTGTCTGATGTTTTAATATCGCTATTTTCGAGTTAAGACCTCTTAAATTAGCATTTCCTATATTAATATTTTAGTTGACCAGCGATTGACCTCTTTCTCGTCTTATTGAAAACTATGATGACGTCTAGGATGAATCTCGCTGGTTCAATAGAAGCCTATTCACTATTAATTTGAAGACATCAAAATTGCCTATATCCCTCAGGAAATACGAACTATTTAAACATCAAGCGGCGCAGACGCGACAGCTTTACCCGCTAGAGAAATATACTTTATGCATATTACAAACCTCAATAATCAGAAACGTAACACCTTCTCAACCGTCCAATCAACACAAATCATTGATCGACTATTAATGAAAAAATAACTTTCAAGTAACACAATACGAAGGCCACAGGTAGCTGGTACGGTAGTACGCAAAAAACTAAAAAAAACCCTAGTCATTACGTACATTTCAAATTTCAACGATTCATCGCCATTACTATATTACAAAGTTCGTTTACCGTCGAAAGAGGCGCTGCGGTCTACAAAGAATTCGTTACATATTAAAACATATAATAAACAAGAGGAGTCGAATTGTCTATCTCTTTCTATCTCCGGTTGGGGGTCTATTTTCGGAAAATCCTTACTTGGTGCAACCCTAGGATATCCAGGAATACTCCCTCCAAATTTCAACTCCCTAGGTCCAGCTGTTTAGGGTGTGCGTTGCTGGCAGTCAGTCACTCATTTACGGACTGTTTTATACAATTAGATTGAATAACAAAGGACCTCTGTCAATGTCGCTACTGCCTAAATACTTTTTGATTTTACATAGTCACTAACTAAATATAAATATGGTTGTGGACATCGAAAAAGAAACGTGACTGTTGTCACCATCTCATCATCTTCACAGCCATTTACTGACATTTATAATGCAATCCTTACAGTGTCTAAGTAACTGATTTTGACCAAACGTTCGTTTAGCGCCGAATTTCACCAACCGCAAGTATAACTTTGCGCCATTTGCTATTATAAAGCAGTAGCCGACAAAAAGACAATGCCGGCCTCTGATTGGTCAATTCATTTTTTTATTACCCACAATTTAGTTTTTTTCGAGCTTATTGTATGTTTTGCGGCGTTAATTACAAATGTAATAGAAATCTGACTGGTATTAGTTCTGAAGTGTGTAATTATGGCTTATAATTGAATAATAGTAATTAGTTAATCGATTCCCTAAAGGTATAGATTTACGTTAGAAACTATCTATATAATTCATAACAGGGCTTAGGAATGTGTGGTGGTAAAGCTGGTTAGAACCATATTGCTTTTGACATGTTATCGTATTGTTTCTAGCTCAGTCGCCATTACAGTCAAGTAAATACGAAACGTTGATAGAACAAAAACCTGTCCGCTGTAAGTTTGAACTATATCTACACAAATATCAAGTAGATTGACTGAGGCGTTGAACCGTGTAGACGAAAAAGAAACTCATTTTTATAAAATTGGTAGGATTTTATAAATTATTCGATTATAGTTTTTTTTTATTTATTATTATTATTTTTGATCCCGTGTGGTTGCCGGCTTAGAATAGTGCCACTCCATGTCTTCCCGTGGAAGTCGTAAGAGGCGACTAAGGGAATATAGGCTTGTAGTACTGTTAGGCGATGGGCTTGCAACCAGTCACTAATACGCTGGTAAACATCTTAGCCTATTTTTGCAAAATGTGGTTACTGAATTATCAACAAGTTTTTGAAGTTGTATGTAATTCTGTAGCTCTGCCTACCCCACTTTGGGATTACAGGCGTAAAGGTATGTATATATGTATGTATGTAGATAGTATTTTGATATCGTCTAATATCGTTCATTGTCAATGTTTTTATTAGGTTATACTAACATATAAAATATATGACGTATTCACGAGTGGAGGAGAGAAAAGTTACTTGAACCACAAATATACCGTACTCAAAGCCATAATTATGTACATTATATCAGTATACTTAGTTTATAAATATTCCCTCCAAATTTCAACTCCCTAGGTCCAGCGGTTCCGGATATGCGATGATACATAGAGTAACATCAAAATATTAATTAATAATTGCAAGCAAATGACAAAAACAATGCAATACCTAAAATTATTGCGGTTACCCCGTATTATCATTTTACTCATTACGTTGTTTGTCAAGGCTGACATTAATATTAAAGTTAAAGTATAGACATTGCAACTTTTATATAAGGTTATATATGTATCTAGCTTCTGCCCGCGACTTCGTTCGCGTAGAAATAGTAATGCGTAAAACCTTTGATCTTTCGCGGTAGGGTCCGTTTACGAAATGTCTTTTTATTTTTCTATTCGATAACATTTTATGCGACTGACTAATGAATAAAAAAGTGAGCCAGAGGAAGGAGCAAATCATTACTATGCTTAGCACGGGAAATAGTTAGCTTAATCTCGAATGTATGGAAAGCCAGAAATCTATTGCAATACGTCTCTGTAAACAATGTTCCGTGACTTGTTGTTATCTGCGTATATGTAAAGATTTCTGGCTGTCGATACACGCGAGCAGGCAACGTAGAGCTGTCCGTGCGAAAAACACGGGGTGCCCAGATGAATTCCGGCCACTTTTCATGTTTGTCCTTGACTCTTATTTATAGTGATCGGGAAGGCCACTTTCAAGGGGAACTGCAAGCGTTTGAACTGAAAAGGCAAGTTTGATGATATGATAGGGAGTCGTGGTATCAATACCGTTTCTCCTTTGGCCCCACCGGTGATTATGACGGCTTGCACGATGTGCCTTTTCAGTTCTGTGATGCGTAACCTGGTGCCATTGCACAATCTTGGTGCATCCAGGTTACGCATCAGTATAACAGGCACATCCACCTTTAGCTCTTACTTGTGGGATGGCACTCCCGACAGTTCTAAAGAGTTTAGCAACTCAACAGGATATGTTGTTGAATCGTCGCTTGTCATCGCTGTATCGATTGACAGATAGGTGGTAGCTTCACCTGGTACTTGATTGATATTTTTTTTTTAGTAATGTTTGCCACCGATTCATTTTTATGCGCCATGATTGCTCTTTCACAACTTCGTTGCTTAAATTTTGTAGTAATCTCGGAAAAACCTCATTAATAACTTAATAAGGTTGTCTTCTGATTTGACTACATTGCAAAAGCGGCTCTCGTATTTTATCAGGCCTTCCCCGTCCACTGCCACGCGGCCTTCGCCAATTTCGAGGAGGTGTTGAGCGAAGAGCCCCGACTCTCGGTCGTTGTGGAGGTGGACTCTCATATTAGTTGTCAGGTGCAATCTCTCAACCTTTGCCCACATCGGGGAAGCCTTGAGGCAAGCGTTACTCTCGTCTGCTGCAGTGCCTCGCTCGATGACCGGCAGCGTCTGCCGGAAGTCACCTGCGAGCAAGGCAACTACTCCACCCACCAAGATCTAATCGACAGGCAGCGCCATCTTGATTTTGATTTGGCTTTATCAGCCATGTGCATGTTTTGTGGAAAATAAAGATGTTTATCTATCTATCTATCTATCTTTCGGCGAATATTATTACTATCGAAATTGCACGGCCTGTTTGCAGTTTCTCAATTTTATCTTCGTATTGTTGTTGTTTATGTATAAACAACTTATCAAGAGGAAGATATTGAAGTTAATTGCTGAATTGAAGTTAAATATTAGAACTCAAGTTCGTGTCGTGGCTGGTGACAGTTATCATTGTTTAAGTAAAAAATAATGACCATGCCCAAATGCCCATATGGTAAATTGTTACGGAAATTAGTGGTAATGTTATCCTACTGGAGGAATATTACTGTTATCCTGGATATAGTGTTTGCCTGCCACTCCATTAAACACAGAAGTCGTATATCGCTGTTCCCTCGGGAACTGTTAAATTTTCCGGGATGAAAAGTAGGCCATATTTACTTACACGTATACCTACTTATTTCATGTCGTCACTATAGTATAGTGATGGCCCTGTAATCTGTCCGCGTAGAAGTCGTTTATCACTGCTCCTTCGAGAACACACACACAAACACACACACACACACACACACACACACACACACACACACACACACACACACACACACACACACACACACACACACACACACACACACACACACACACACACGCGCGCGCGCACGAACACACGCACAAACTTTCGCATTTATAATATTATACTCGTAGTAGGATAAAATATTCAGCGTCGAGACCGGCTCACCGTCAGTTTCAGGAAATAAATATCCGGAGAAATTCACAGTGTTAATGTTAATGGCAGATGTCAATATTTTTTCTTCTTTTTTGCTATAAATTCCTATCTCCTAGCAAAACTGACCAGTTACATGACGTCACAGTGCATATCGCATCTCTCTGTCTAATCGCTGTCTAATGAGCAGTTTAAAATGCTTGTGTCATCCGTATTTCTTTGCTGATTTTTATTTCAATTTCACTTTTGGTGATCTCTTTTATGTTATTTTCATAATGATGAGAAATGTGATTTAAAAAATCCATGCATCCCTATTGTTCCGATACTTAGATACTTTTTAAGCTATTGCATAGCTTCTATCGCGGGCCTTGAGCGCGGGGACCGAATCCAGAAATTCCGTAACGAAAAAACCTCACGCTCCCCACTCCGACGGGCAAGGAGGTGTGGCTTGAAGGCCGTGCATCGTCTAACGTCGTTTCAGTTCGACAGTCTTCGACACGGCGTTGTGTGCGTTTGTACGACATGCAAAACCGAAGTACTGATTTGCTTTTAGTTCAATCCCGATATTGATTAGACCTGGCAACACAGTCAATGGAAATACCCAAAGTTGTAAAACAAAACCAAACGAACGAATTTACCATTCTCTACTCTCTACCTAGTCGGTTAATAAGTTCTGTTACTAAATTTGAGTCAAATAGGTACATATGTAATATTGTCTTAATTTCTCTTCCTATCTTTGTTTATGTTTAGAGATCAGCTTTATATTTCTCACCATTCCAGCTTATGAAGACGACCAAGTCTCTTCACTTGGAGTGTTTTCGTATTGCTGCAAATTTATGTGAAATCGTTAGATCGATTTAATGACACATCATGATTAACCGCTGTATACGCGGGTCTTTAGTTGCTTGAAATACATTTCTATCCGGATTGAAAGCTTAAAGTCGGACAAATATGCCACCCAAATTTGAACTCTTTACAAGAACTCTTTCAAAAGTTGTGGCCGTTATTCATCAATTCAGTATCACTGCGTGCGTGATTTGAAGCTCCTATCTCAAATAATTGCAATAGTTTGGAATACATTTTTATTTTATGTAAATATATACCTACAAGGAAACTGGCGGACTGATCGATCAAACAGCCAAAACCGCTGCACGTAGCGACTTGAAATTTGGAGGGGGTATTCCAGGGGAAGAAACAGAGGGGGGGCGGCGGGAACCTTCTAAGCGTACGAAGTCGCGCGTGTCGTTGTAGTCAGTTCATAATCACTTTTAAAAATGGAGTCATTACTTTCATATTAAGTTTAGGATAACATACGTCATTTTAACCCGCAACGAAAAAGATAATTTTTGTCCAATCTCATACAAATTGACTTAGTCCTAAACTAAGGCTTGTAATATGATAATTATGTAGATACTAGGGCAAAACTACCAAATAATCAATCGACTGCCTGCCTGCTTCAGCCAACAAACAAACAAACAAACAAACAAACAAACAAACAAACAAACAAACAAACGTACTTATGAATAGAAAAACCTATTTAAATACGTAGAAAACATCACACAAATATTTGCCCTGGCCGGGAATACAACGGGTCGTCAGAATATAGAATCAAAGTTAATGTACCTACATGCTGATTGTCGTGGCCCCTTACAATGCGTCCCTACAACGATTATTCCTATTAATTAAACGAAATTTTATCAGGTTATTTCGACTGAGGGGTAGGTAATTCTAACAACCCCGGCGGTCACCATGTCCAATCCCAAGAAGTTTTTCTGACTTAAGTACGTTACCCGATGCTTTCACGATGAAGGAAAAACATCGTGAGAAAACGTGCACATTAGAAATGAGTGTGTAAGAGGGTACAAAAGATAACATGTGAATTCTAACATTTCATGCTAATTTAAAATGGACAATACCATCGTGTTAGAATTAATATATACAATTACCCCTCAATCGAAATAGCCCAGCACGACATTAAAGAATTTATTTTGTCTAGCTTCACATACCTTGAAAGCTGGTCTGCCAGTTCTGCCCTCGCCGGATGGGCACGAATCTGTCCAGCCGTTTGGTCTTCATCACAAGGCTCTTTTTGCTGAGGGGACTGCATTGATCGATGAGACGCCTCTCAAAAGTGTCGCTGAACATCTTGGCTGTTCCTGGGAAAAATAAATATACTTTAATATTTATACAAATACTATAGTTGCAATGCAATCTGGTTTTACAGCTAATAATCCGGAGAGTTGTTGGGTCTGTAGCTCTGCCTATCTCACTCTGGGAATAAAGGTAATTCTTGGATTTAGACCCTACTTAGCTGAGCATCACGATAAAACGTGTTTTGAATTAAGAACACTTATTGAAATTGATGGATAGGTGTCCACAGATAAACAGACAGATAATACGTGCTATTTGTTTCGGCGAAATATATTTGCCAAATTGTACCTATCGTTTCCCAACAGTTTCATTTGCCAACCGGCTTTGTTTTCTGTAACCGTAAATATTTCAGGATTTTGTACAATCTAACCTAACGTAACCTATAGGGTTCTACACAATGGCATTTTATAACATCCTGAATTATTTACAGTTACAGGAAAAAAATAGGTTGGCAAATGAAACGGATGGGAAAAAAAACATTTTGGCAGACATATTTCGGCCAAACGGCACGCTCCCAGATAATACGCATTACCCCTCTTCTTTAGTAAGGGCTCCAAAAGTGAAGTCAGACAAAACAGCCAATTTGTTTACAGTTCACAATGTTTTATAGGTAAAAAACTCAAGTAAAGGTTCTCTTGCATGAAGTTGTGTACAAAACGAATATAGTATTTACGTCAAATTTCAAACGGTCTGTAGTTGTACAGATGTGTTACAATTACAACTACTACATGCAACAGGACTTTTTTTTTTATTCTACACTTAAGAGTTATTTTCTACGAAGAATACAAAGACCACAGCACAGTAAAACCAAAGTATTTGTAGTACTCGGCTGTCTATCTGTCACACTCTCTGATATCTGTCAGTATAAATAAATAAATATCTGGGGACAATGTCACACCAATTAACCTAGTCCCAATCTAAGCTCTAGGCTTGTACTATGGGTACTAGAGTATATTTGTTAAGTTGAGTTGCAGTGTGTATCGAGGGTTACCCGATAGCTCGTAGTAATTGTTTATTCAAATTTGAATTGTCTTGATGTATTATAGGTATAATTAATGTTCTTTTTGACACAACGAGTTATATGGACTTATATATAGTCTTATATCACGTGGTTCTGGATATCAGCCAATCAAAACTGTTCCGTCGAGCGTTGACGTATCAATGTTCGCCTCCTATTGGCTGACCAACTATGTCACGTGATTTTTTTGTTTACATTTATTTAAGTACCTAAACAGATAGACTATAGTTTACCCATGCAACCCTCAATATGTGTCAAATAAAATGTTATCAGTTCGATTTTAAGTTTTGTTATAATAAAGAAATATATAAGACTAATTCGACAACTTAAAATGCACAAGTTTATATTAATATTTGACAATATTATCTGCCATTATTATTTATAGCTATAATCTGTTTTAAGTCCATTTCTTTTCTTACTTTACTTTATCAGGATTTTCATAAATCAAACCTAATGTAACCTTTCCAAGATATTTAAGACATTGAAAGTTAACAGTTCCAGCTGCATAATTATGTCAACAAAGTAATTATGTAATGACCACAAACAATTATGGGAAGCTACAGGCTCCTAAATAATGATGCTAAATTCAATAAAATAGTAATTTTATTTAATATTCAAACATAGTTAAAAGCAAGCATTACGCACAAAGATGTAATCAGGACTCGAATTAACAATTTACTACTTAAAATAAAATACAAGTCTAACCAAATACAAACTTAAAAAATCCCACTGCATTATTTAAGATATATATACAATTTATTATATAATATTGTCATTTCCCAATGTTAATAATACCCACGTTTTCTATTTTGAAATTAACCAAATCTAAAGACACCTTGCTTGCCAAAACCGAACATGATTTATTAAGCCGAGCCGAAATCTTTGCAACTCAATCTCATAATTGAAAATATGGCTATCCTATTTATCTTTCCTATTTATCCGCTATTTTAGCGGTTAAACCATGAGAGAGTAACAAACAAACAGACAGACCGATAGATCGAATAACTTTTACATTTAAAATATTTGTTAGATTAGTATAAAATTATAAATTGTATCCACTCGCAATGCATTTGCATGAAGGCAACTACAATTGTAAAAAGCGAAGCCATATTTTCATGAGATAGTTAAGTAAGGATGCAGACTCAAATTGCTGAGACACTACATAAACTTATTGCTGAAAGACAACATATTCTTTATATATAATTGTTATATTAGGTCTGGAGTGTTTTTTTCATGTTTGATTTGAGTCAGTATTTAAATATTTATATATTGTTTGTTTACTATCCCAAGAAAAGTATGTGTTTTTTGATATAAAATTATGTTATGTCTTGATAAATATATATTAAAATACTTAGAGGGTATTCAAATTCTAGGACTAGTTTTCGAGAAAAAAAACTAATAAAAATCATGTGGTGATGGGCTTGCTCCCTGTCACTAATACACTGGTAAACATCTTAGCCTAGTTGAGCAAAATGTGGCTACAGAATTACCAACAAGTTCTTAAAGTTGTTGGTAATTCTATAGCTCTGCCTACCCCAACTCTGGCAATAAAGACTTGAGTTTATGTATGTATGTAAAAATTATGTGGATATTCTAAAAAAAATATAAAAAAATGTATAAAGGAAAAAATAAACTGGCCTGTTTTAAACGAAAAACATACCTATTTGTTTTAGAAACTATTACATTGATCAATTTTATCAAAGAAACTAACTTAATAAAGTGTTTGGTTTCTAAGTAGTAGCCTTTTATAAAAATACATAGGTTGCAAAAGAAATATTTTCAAAACATAATTTAAAATAGGATTCTTTAACATTTATTTTATAAATTTTGTATGGAACTACTTAGTATCTACATGATATTTTATAAAACTTTTTTTTTCAAATAACTTGTTAGTGCCCTGTATCCCTTAAAACTGGACTTAATTTAATCACATTCTAAAATGGATTTGTAAAATTAAATGGATTTGCATAATTTAGAAACAATGTTTTACTGAGTCAATCACACTTTACACCTTCTTATAACGTATCCTTAACAGAGCTGTTTACCGATTAACCTTTTAGCCACCATTACCCGTTTTATAAAATACCAAATATCCAGGTAATAACCACATTAACAGATGTGTAATAAGTTTACAAGTTTTACATGATTATCTCAAGACTTTTACATTGCATGATTTCATAGCCAGGTAATACTGTACAGGTTTGTTTTATTTAATTCTGGTGTTTGCAGTGAAATTTTTAGCAATGCAAGGATTAAAAATTATATTTCGCAATTGCATAGGAATAGAATAGCATAGCCTTTAGCCAAAAAGGGGGTTCAAATTTTTGATGTTTTGTGTCTGCTGGTTAGCAGACACTGCAAAATTATTTTAATAGTTACTAGCGACCCGCCCGCGGCTTCGCCCGCGTGGAATGTATTATACATATAAACCTTCCTTAAGAATCACTCTATCTATTAAAAAAAACCGCATCAAAATCCGTTGCGTAGTTTTAAAGATTTAAGCATACATAGGGACAGACAGCGCAAGCGACTTTGTTTTATACTATGTAGTGATGTAAGGTATTTGTGCATACCGGCCCAGTTGCCTGAAATACTCAATTTTATATGCAATGTTTATTACAATAAGTTACACAAAAAGCTTGTTGTTGTATCTGCACACTTACAGTAGTTCGCAGTGACATCCATACTAATATTGTAAATGTGAAAGTTTGATTGTCTATTCTGTTCTGCTTTAAGAACTCAAATGATTTTCATGATATAATATGTATACGGATAGCTTGAATCCCGGACAAGGACAGAGGGTATGATCTTTCTGGAAAATTTATCACTTGCCACAGGCAACAACCAGTATATTCACAAAAGATTAGGTAGTTTTAGTGAAAAAAATATAATAAGATAACAGAGAAAATAAATGTTTGTATAATACAAAATAAATGTCCCTATTGTTATGAAATCTTTGATTTACCATTTAAATATTTTTGTGTTTTTAAATAACAGTTACAAATTTCACATTTCCACTTATTATGCTGCGAATATGAACTAATTGTGGTTACTGAATTACCAACCACTTTTTAAAGTTGTAATTCTGTAGCTCTGCCTAGCCCACTCTAGGATTACAGGCGTGAAGGTATGTATGTATGTATGAACTAATAGAAAACATGCACCATATATCTACAACAATACAATATGTAAAGACTGGGAATGCTAATAGTTAAAAAAACATAACAAAACCCAAATATAATAGCGAACAAAACCTCTGTTTTCCAAAAAACGCACGTAAATGGATATATAATCAAATAAAAAAACTTACCCTAAAATGTATATATGGCACCAACTGATAATTTTCAAAAACCGTAAAGACCAGGTAGGCTCAGCTAAACAAGATCGAAACCAGATAAAAATAAAAATCAATCGAACATAATTTTATTACAGTTTTTATCACACCAGGTATGGACACAACGTTCGAGGCAAAGCATTAACAATTTCTGCTGCAGGGAGTACCGTCGGCTACAATAGCCAGTGACTATTTGACACGCCTGAGTAACACGATCGCTTGACAAGACATCTTTTACAGGTTACAAATAGTCCCACACACGAAATATAATGTTCCACGCGTAATAACGTAATTGCTTAGTCTTATTGAAACGCAATAAACACTCGATAAAAATAGTTAAATATAATTTGAAACGTTTGAAAGGTGTAAATCATAGATTGTGTATGCCATTGCTCAAGTAAATAGACAGACACAGTGTTGCTATGGGGGAAAAATTAAGGAAATTTGAAATCAACGTTCATTTTGTACTTTGTTAAGTTAGGCGAGTTCGGGATCATTCTCTGTGCGAGTGTGGTCTTGAGGAGGGAACCTTGGGAAGGGAGGGAGGGAGGGAGGGATTTTTTTCAATTGTCCCATTAGTCCCGTTTCTTTATATAACTTTCTTCCTGATTACATCTTTCGCCCAGCTAGTCTTAGTTATGTTCTTACTTTTGTAAATACTTCATTTGTATATGTTTTAACTAAGTATATTAATGATTTTAATATTAAGTTGTAAATTGCCATTTTAGATTTAGTATTTGTAGTTGTAGTTAATGTACATAATTCATTTTATTTTTAGATTCCCCAACTGATGAATCTGCATCTGTTTCTGGAAAAGCCTTTTCACCGATCACGTGTAACTTCCAACCTTGACCAGTTTCCACATTTTTTGTCTTAGGGGAGTCAGGAAAAAATAGGGTGCTATTCAGAATGGAATTGGCAACGTGATCGAATTTGTAGTTATGTACCACCTGGGCCCCGCAGGGGCATGTTTTATAAAGCTGCAAGTAACAATTTACATGTCTAAACTGGCAACACTGCTCAAATGGCTGCTTGTCATTGGTCGAGGTTGTGTCAAATGGAAACTTGTACCCTGTAAATTGTAATTTGTAGCTTTATAAAACAGGCCACTAGAGTAATATTGTTTTTAGAGGGATAAGTGAATAGCACACCTGAAAGTAACTATTTCTATATGATTAAATTAATAGCAGATTGTTACTGAAATAAACTTGGGTCAATCTAGGATGATCCCTGTAAGCTTATTTACGCACGGACGTTTATTCAATGCGTGGACCGTACGAAATTTGAATCTCCCTTTTGTAATGAGATTCTGGTAGACCCATAAACGGATTATAGAATAGACTTGGCCCGCGCGTATACCTTTCAGATGGAGCTATTATCTATACATATGAGTATGGTATAAATGCAATCAATTCTACTTTTTACCCGACTTCAACAACTGGTCAATTGCGAGTCGGAAATATAATCCTCGTGCTTGTGACATTGGTTTTAGATAGAAGATAACACATATTGCGTTGCTTACTATTTAAGATCACATTCGCAACCACCTAAGCTCCAAATGTGTACGTATTTGAATATCGAAAGTTACAATATCGAACGGTCAAAACATCTGCAATCATATTATTTTTTAAGTTATGAAATGCCTACGATTAAAATGCCACTTCGAGTTTGTGTAAATGTTTATTTGGGTAGGTATATAAATATTTTTTACAGGAGGTATTTATTAACAATGTGCTTCGAAATGTGAGATACGAGAAAACTTGGTTGTTTGCTAATTTATGCGACCAGTAGCTTAAATCCAAAACTTCCTTACCGACGGGTAATCGACGGGTATCTGAAAAATATTAAAAAATGTTTAAAAAAATTGCGAATGTAAAAAGGTAACTTTAACGGATTATAAGAGTTAATTCGTACAAAAAATACTATGTCAAATCAAAAAAACTTGTTTTTTTACAAAATAACCAATAATATCATATGCATTTTAAATGGATGACAACACCAAATTGATATTATACGACTAAATTTAAATATCAGCAATCACACAGATTACAGTGTATTATCGTTATCAACTTAAATCATACGGTTAGCGGAAGAAAAATACGATACATTTTAACAGAAAACCAGTCCTTTTTTATGTTTAAATGTAACTAGAACTACTTACAAATAATTAGTTGTTTACATTGTCAATCAGGATTTAAAAGACCGCAACAATAGTATAATGTATTCACTTACGAAAGAAAGGTTATGTGATCACATTTCCGCTCACTCTGGCTTTTACGAGTAGGTACCTGAGCATAAAATACAGTTCAGTTCACCATCACGAAACTTTTCTTTAACATACGAAACGTATACTTATGTATGTATGTATGTATGTATGTAAACTCTTTATTGCACAAAAATATAAATATAACTCATACTTATCCTTTGTAATTTGCGAAAAAACTCTGAAAACAGCGAAAAAATCATCCGCCTCGCATCCGCTGTCAGGTTTGTCTGCCACATTTTTTTGTGTCAAACATATACGCGAGACAGGGACAGGTAAAAGTAAGTTAAGTGCATCTGATTTATACGTATACGTAATTATTTAAAAACGCATCTCAGACTTCCTACCAGGTACTAGTCCAATGCCGCCTCCTTAGACTAAAGCCACAGTATATAAATAAACCAGTAAAGAAACTAGGCCTACTTTTCAAGATAAATACCTACGCTCCAATTGAGCGTAAGGGTTGTCCACTAACATTTTGTAAAACTGAAAAAAAAACTTGTTTATTGTATCTCAGCTAGTTAGTGCAAAATCGATACGTGTGACCTGCGACAACAAATCCGTTGCAGATTGAGAAAAAGTAGCCGCCATCTTTAATTTTTTAGTTATTCAACCGATTGCTTCCAAAATCGATATCTAGGGATGTGCGTGGTTTCCGACAACGAATTTCTTGGCAGAATGAGAAAAAGTAGCCGCCATCTTGAACTTTTTTATTATTCGACAGGCTGCTTCCAAAATCGATATCTGGAGATCTGTGTGATGTCCGATAACGAATCCGTTAACATAATCAGTAAAAGTAGCCCCTGCAGATAAAATTGGGTAAGTTATGTTTATTACTTTAGCATTTCAAGAAGTCTTTATTCTTCGTTAGTTATACATTTCAGATTAACTAGCGACTGCACTACCACAATATCAAATAAAACTGAAGAATAAACAAACCTAATTTATTTATTGGCTGCTTTTAACCTTTATTACAAATTACTCACTTAAAAACACTTTCGTCTGCTACGACATGTTCGGAACGCTTTATTGTTTAATTTTATAGTGTAAAAAATCCCCAGATATCGATTTTGGAAGCAATCGGTTGAATAACTAAAGAGTTCAAGATGGCGGCTACTTTTTCTCATTCTGCCAACAGATTAGTTGTCGGAGACCATACACATCCCCAGATATCGATTTTGGAAGCAATCGGTTAAATAACTAAAGAGTTCAAGATGGCGGCTACTTTTTCTCATTCTGCCAACAGATTAGTTGTCGGAGACCATACACATCCTCAGATATCGATTTTGGAAGCAATCGGTTGAATAACTAAAGAGTTCAAGATGGCGGCTACTTTTTCTCATTCTGCCAACAGATTAGTTGTCGAAGACCATACACATCCCCAGATATCGATTTAGCAAACAATTTTTAAATTTTTACTTTTGCAACACGTCATCGTATTATAAAAAGCTCTTTATTTAAAAATATTTTATTTATTCTTACCTTTCAACACCAGCAGGGAGTTTAAAAAATGAAAGTTCTGGGTTTGAAGAAGCCGA
Organism: Acleris emargana; assembly: GCA_927399475.2. Lineage (NCBI taxonomy): Eukaryota > Metazoa > Arthropoda > Insecta > Lepidoptera > Tortricidae > Acleris > Acleris emargana. Next base: position 90,509,769 of record OV656835.1, on the reverse strand, counting down.
ATTCAAACAACCGTATACCACGCAATACTTTTGTGGCATCTTTCTCAAGAACAAGCGTAAAATGCAAAGGAGCCCATTCGTCTCGACGCGACACACGCGACTGACAGCACCGCCAAATCCTCTTAGCGGTCTCGTAGAGGCGTGCGTCTGTGTGAGTGCGTCGTTTCGAGCGTTTGTTCGTAGCTTCTTTACTGGTTTATTTATATACTGTGCTAAAGCTGGGTCAAGACGGTGCAGACTTGCACTGCGCAGACTGTTGCACGGACAAAAGTATGTGTGACTCACATCGTTGATGCAGAAAGATCAATACGCCAACGTGTAAACATGATCCATATTTTGGTCCATTACCTTGGCCCATCGCATTGGCCCAATGTGTACAGCGGCCTTAATACAATCGATTTTATCGGTTGGTTGACGTTTCTAGTGACTGCGGAGCGGATGTCGAATGGCGTGGCCTTTCTCGTACGTTACTTTGTACACTTGTGTTTGCTTTGCGTATTAATTGATTTTAAACAATATTAAATATAGTAGAACTTATAATCTACCCTCTTTCGGCATTTGGCCTTAAGTCTGTTGCTCTTAAGTTTAAATATTAGCATAGTATAACCGACAATTACGAACGACACTTATAATCATATAAGATGGAATATAAACGCAAACATGGACGCGGGGACGATAATACTGAAGATCATCCGACATATTCGAGATTATTCATAGTTTGCGAGCGGCGACTTGGTGAGGATAACTTTAGAGAATCATTCTCAAAATTTGGCACAATCGAAGACATAAGGATGCCTCGCGATCATAACACAGGTGAACCAAAGGGTATCGTATATATCAAGTTTTCTAAAACTTCTGAGGCGGCTAAAGCCTTGGAAGAAATGAGTTTTAAGGTGTTGCCGACTTCCAGCCGACCTCTCAAAGTGATGGTGGCTGCAAATCGTTCAGAGATCCAATCTGACGATCAGGATCATGAAAAGTACAAGAGGCTTTTCCTAAACATACCAAAAACATGTAATGAAGACATGCTCCAAGAGCATTTTGCGCAGTTTGGTGAAATAGAGTCCATAAACATTCAACGTGATAGAGAAAGTGGAGACTTGAAGGGATTTGCTTATGTCAAGTTCCGGAAGTTCTCTGAAGCTGCCATTGCTTATGAACAGTGTGATAAGAAGTATAGAGCCATTTTTGCTCTACCTAAGGGCCATAACAGACGTCCAGAGACATCATTTGAATCAAATATCAATACTATAGCAAGGTCATCATCAAATATGAGAAACTCCCTGGTGTCCATGATGAACGTCCGCCCTGATGGCTACACCTGTGTTAATTTCATGTGCTGTCCGTATCTCACTCAGTTACATGTCGAGAGAATATTTGACATTGTACCTGGCATGGTCAAATGCCAGTACTTTGTTGATCTGATACGTAACTATGGTAAAGGCACTGTACAATACTCTAATCAAGTTGCCGCTGCTTACGCAGTTGAGAAATTAAATGAATTTGAATACCCACCAGGCTTAAAGGTATTTGTTAAACCAAACAACTCAAAATTTGAACCTCATGAGCAGAAGTACAATGACATACCTACTGTTGTGAATAATTTGAAACATGCTATAGCCTCCACAGCTAACTCTGCTTCCCCTGACTTGGCTCAGTTAGCTGAAGCAGTTTCAGAGGCTTCAAAGTTGATACAAATGGCAACAGCAGGTGTATCTGACCAGTGTATTCCTGACAACACAGACTTGAATTACTGCAGTGCAAAACTACCCCCTATCCAACCTTTGGCTGACATTGACAGTAAAGTTGCTAAACGATGCTTCTTGGTTTGTAAACCGCAGCCCCCTCCATTAACTGTTTTACGTGACATCTTCTGTCGCTTTGGGGATCTCATTAATGTCTACACTCTGCCCAACAAGACAGTAGGCTATGCTCGATATTCATCAGAGTCAGCAGCTGATGAGGCTATTAAAACTTTGCACGGAGCTGAGGTATGTGGTGTCCGTATGAAGGTGATACCAGCTGAAGAAAGACCAGACGATGACGAAAGCGCTAGTAAGAGGACAAGATATGAATATTAAATAGCCCATGAAGTTACAGACGGGACATCACATTTTACGACGGGAACTTATTTTCTAGTTTAATTTGACCATAATGGGGACATTGATACAAATAAAATTATATTTACTAGTACTGACATTATTCTTGATCTGTTCCCCACTCATTTAGGTTTACAGACTGCTTTTATGACAGATTTGACTCGAAAAAATTGTGTTCCTTTTGACTATTTAAATGACCCTAATCCAAGCTGCTACCTACTACTACTAGTACTTTTTTAACATCCATCATTAAAAAAGCACTGAAAAATAAGGACCATCTTACTTGAGTACCCGCTTTTGTCCCGACATCATAACATAATATTTCGTCAACTAAATAACGCTGCTATGTGTATACCTATTCCTGTATTCCATGTATGATACAGTTCGACAAATGTTTGATGCACTCATAAAATAGTATAGTATATTATATATAGTGATTTTCATATGATTTAACAGCATAATGATCATAAGTTCAATCTTTTATGAAATGTTGCTATCAAAGCAAAGAAGATTGTTTGAGGGTATAACTTTTTGCTTGTATTTTAAAATAACCTTGCATATTACTCCTAGCGATCCGGTAGTTCTGAATTCTTACGGATAAATTTACGATAAAGGTTCAAAGAATAATCCAAGATTTCAACCTCAACGCGGAACGCAACCTTTTCAATAAACTCGAAATTTTGTACCATTGTTCAGATTGTGACGATTTTGACATGGAAGGACTAGTTTTCAATAGAAAGTATATATAAAACGGTATAAAAAAAATGGGAAAATAGGTTTAAAAACTTCGCTGATTCGTAATGATTCTAATTATGTAAGAAACCGCTGAAAGACTTATGAAATATGACATAAAATTAATGATTTTTCGTGACATATAAGGGAAAATTACAAAAATTCATATTACAATGATCAATATCTCCGAAATTAGTAAAAATCGCCGAACATTCATGGGGTGAATTCGATATGTCTAGACGTCCTCTATCGACCTGCTTCGTTTGATCCACTCCTCCCTAATTTTGGGGTTGTACTCCTCGTTCGCTGTGGTACGGTTCTATTACGAATCTAACGCAGTCTCCTACTACGTAACCTGCTTGAGTCACGTGGGACTGCGCAGTTCGTTTTTTTTCGCATTTACCTGCGAATCGCTTACGTAGGACACTGTAATAAACTTCACCCGAAGACAAAGGACTTATGTACCTCTTGTACTGTAGGTACTTGCATTTTTTTTATGAGAGCTATATAGGTGCTAGATCTTTTTAAATGCCTTTCTACCACCTAAACCTTCATAAAATCATAAAATGATTTTTCTTAGCCATACGTATTTATTTAATATGCCGCAATATCTTTAAAATTCAAACCAAGCAAGCCTAATCTAGAACATTTTAGAAATCGCTTAAGGTCTCACTAAACCGATCTACGAGAAATTTGGTAAGTACACAGTCCTGAATCTCATTTTTTAATAGAAGACTTTTTGATTTCGCTTATAAATCAAACCTAACATAACCTGCGTATGACGAATAAATTATGCATTCAATCTAAAATACCTCCAGCGTAACATAGCCTTCAGAAAAATTAAAATTCGGACAAATGTATATTTGTTCCCCTAGTTCCCATATCACAAGCTTTAAAAAAAAACAAGGGAATTTCCGTGAGATCGTGTATTTTTCTTTATTCATTTTTTACAGACCAAGTAAATCTAATAATTGATTGTTAACAAAGTTAGAACAGGTACTAAAGCAAGTCTACGTAGTTCGCTCTCCAAAATCGGGTGGGCCAAACGTGTGTATAGATCAGGGCTCCTCAGCACGGAGTTTCGCCTTCCTAAGGGGGCGTAGAAAAATGGCTAGGGGGAGCGGGGTGGAAAATTATCGATAAATCTTCAATTTAGTGTGTAAATATACAGTTACACTTAAAAGTTAACCCACCGGCGCGCTTTACATAAAACAACTAAAATAAAAAAGCAAGCTTTGAAAACCCTACTATACTCAGGAACAAAAAAAACGGGTCAGAGTGCGTTTTTCATACAAACGAGGCTATTTCGAAGCCTTGGTTCCTTCCCAGGGGTTGTTTTGAGTGAGGTTTAATGGTGGATACTCCGAGGTTCAATAGAGGAGGTCAAATGTTCTTAAGATACCTAACCTATCGCACAATCAGTTAACACCACAGCGAGAGAGTTTGGGTCAGCATTTGGATTTCCTTACATTTTATAGCCATTTTAGATGATTTTCCAAACATGATCAATTCCGGCGTTAGTCGCAGATTCAATCAATTGGGTATCCTAGGCACTCTGGAAGTCCTGTATCGATGCTCGGGGTAGGTACCCATCATCAGATTTCACTAAAAGCATCCCCTGGCGAAGAACCAAGGCTTCGAAATAGCCTCTTTAGTATGTAAAACGCACTCTGACCCATTTTTTGGCCCTGAGTGTATACCTACAGCATCCGAACTGAAGTGGTTCTAATATTGCCTATTTCATACTCCTTCCTTGAATTCTAATCCAACGGCATATCCCATACTTGCCCGTCAGGTGTGTAGGCTAAGGCCTAACATGGATACATACACCCAAATATGGGTTACCTTTATTTCGGCGGAATATGTTTGCGAAATGTATTTATCGTTTCCCAACTTGTTATTTGCCAACCCGCTTTCTTTTCTGTAACCGTAACTATTTCAGGAGTTTATAAAAACTAACCTAACCTATAGGGTTCTACACGATGGTACTGAAATAAATTCTGGAAAAAATATATAACATAGCGTTTGCAAATGAAAAAGTTGGGAAATTATACATTTGGCAAACATGTTTCGGGTAGTCGGGGAAAAACTCAGAATAGTTCAAGCTTTGACACTTACAAGGAAGGGTACCCAACTGTCCGACTCCGATTTGATTCATTTTGATATATGTTATAGAGTTGTCTAAAATAACGGACACGTATTTTTTTTTAGCTGCCCAAACTCAACCTGTTAGGAGAAAATGGCCTTCAAAGTACTGAAAATTGACCAAACCTTCTAATTTCTGAGAAGAGATTTGTTCAAAAAATTTGATAATTAATTACTGGTTTCGTTATATGTTGGAGAACATGAATAAAGAATGGGGACGTGTTTTGTCATTTCACCACAAACTCATTTTTTATATAAACAAAACACATGTCAAAGTTTCATAAATTTCGTCGCTACACTCACTTTCTTATGGTTATTTTTTTGCTTAAAAACTTTTTAGTCCATGATCTCATGGTTTATGCTTCTGAAAAATTATAATTATAAAAAAAAATAACTGAACTTTTTATTATTTTCATTGCCGTTGTCGTGTCTTCAATTTCAACCTACAACCAACAAAAACCTATTTAAAGTACCTAAATAAAAGATGACTTTAAATACTCCAAACACACTATACCATACTGTTTATAGGTAGTACAGTGATAAATATTCTGACATCAAACGTAAACCCATATGTATCTGATAAGTCATTATATTATTTTCACTTTATGATGTAAGTATACTCATACATATGCTTTATTGTTATTCAAATCAAATTGGCTATGGCGGGGTTGATTTTTTTTGTATTTTATTTCAGGTTAATATTGTGAATAAGAAGTTATCCTTACTAATTTTACTAAACTTACCAAGAACTATTTTATGTCAAATATTTTTTGACCTGATTCCCGATTGTGGATTAATGCTTTCTGAAGAAAATATTATTTTGTACCGAAAATGCAGTTTGCGGAAATAATAATGATTTTGGTTACAAGCACCCCAAACAGTTATTGATAAGCGATGTCTTTTGCAAAAACTGTATTGAAAATTGTTATATCGAGTAAGGAAGTGACGAAGTAACCATAAGGAAGTGAGTGTAGCGACGAAATTTATGAAACTTTGACGTGTTTTTTTATATAAAAAATGAGTTTGTGGTGAAATGACAAAACACGTTCCCATTCTTTATTCATGTTCTCCAACATATAACGAAACCAGTAATTAATTATCAAATTTTTTGAACAAATCTCATCTCAGAAATTTGAATGTTTGGTCAATTTTCAGTACTTTGAAGGCCATTTTCTCTTAACAGGTTGAGTTTGGGCAGCTAAAAAAAAATACGTGTCCGTTATTTTAGACTACTCTATAACATATATCGAAATGAATCAAATCGGAGTCGGACAGTTGGGTACCCTTCCTTGTTAGTCTGTGGTCAATCCCATCAATAAACTAAGTACAGTTGACGTCAAAGATATGATGAAATCTTTTCTTTTTCTAAAAAAAATTATCATAACATCTCTGCCGTTGATTGTTCTTATATAAAAAACAAGATAATGATATGTAAAGTATATTGCTCTCTAAACAACCAAATAATTGACAAATAAAAAAATTGACGATCAATATTGCATAGATTCTATTTATTGATCTCTAAACGACCAATTAATTGACAAATATAAAAAATTGACGATCAATATTGCATAGATTCTACCATAGCCTGTCTCATTATAGGCATCAACTGATCCCTATATAGAGGGTGTTTCTCTCCGTGGGTTATTTTAAGTATTTTCTCAGCTCGTTGGAATTGTTCATAGGCTTTCTTGCTCTCCATCTTGTAGAGTAGTATCTTGCCGTATTTTAGGTGCAAGATTCCCAGTAGAGGATTCCGATCGCCATAATAGTATCTGTAATTGACAACATTTCATTTTGGTGACACATGCAAATTACTATACGAATCGAAAGGGTTTTGCCTCCTCAACACGGCAAAATATTTATTTAGATTTATTTTTCTTTATTGACAAAATTACAAGTAAGTAAAAAAAAAATCGAGTTTTACCAATACTATGCCTGAATAGATATAATACCATTGCCTTTTTCACGAGAAAAAAAGCTGTCATACTTCAAGTTTGACATTGACACTATTGACAGATGGATAGATACTTGAGATCGGTTGACCACCATTATTAAAAAGAAAAACTTTTTTTTTTATACAGATTGGACTAACGTAATATGTCCATTGTGTCGTAGAAATGAAGTTACGCCCTTTTAGAATAAGAACATCTTAATAAATTAATAATAAAATAATTATACATCCTAGGGAAAAAATAAAACTATTAGTGTCTTCCTCCTTCCAAACAGTATCTATAAAACGAATAAAATCAAAGTCTTGAAAATATGAAATCTTGTCAATTGTGAAACAGTTACATATTTACGAGAACAAATGGTAGACGCACATTTGGGCGCGATTAGCTACGGATGTAGAGAATAATTAAATTTCCCGAAATGTTCGTATCTTGCTTTCTCAGACAGCTTCCGTAAAATAATTGATATATACACTACGGCATAACATTGAAGTAGTTCACAATTGAAGAAATCTTTCGAATAAAAGTCACCAGGGGCCTTATTCTAGATTTTTTATTTAGTACTACGCAGATGAGAATGATGTAGCACGAAGTGATCAACCATGAAGTTTATGAATATTGATAACAGCCAATAAAAAAATGGTATTCCGATTCCATCACACGTAACCAATAAATTTAGCATTGTTTCACTGCAATTTTACTGCATTGTCTGCGTGTCAGGAATGTCAGGATTAACTTCTTATCTGCCTAGTATATGCTGTTTATGGTACAAACATTAACTGTAATTTTAACTGCCTCTTTTAATTAAAAGTTACAAGCATTTTTTACTTTAAAAAATATACTCAAGCCATTTTTACATTCTCATTTAATAACTACAAAATTGGTCCCGTTACCAAGCGACTAAAAATTTGGCGATTTAACTTCTAAGCCGCTCGTGGATTTTAAAGTATATCTATCACTAGCTTCGTCCATGTTTAAATTTTCCGGGATTAACGTAGGCTACGTGTTAATCCAGAGTAGGTACTTATAAGCTATCTAAATTATAAATTTCATTCATTTCATCCGTCCAGCCGTGGCAGCGTGAAGGAGTAACAATACATCACAAACATTTGCACTTATAATATTAGTAGGATAATGAATACTCACTGGAAGCAAGGGACCAGTAGTTCTGCGAGCTCAGTCGCGGGCTCCCAGAGACCGACAAGGACGAGGGCGTCCACCGCGTGGTCGAGGGTCTGCGCCCTCAGCACGTTCAGGGGATGCAGGGAGCCCTGCCGCTTCAGGCAGTACTGGCATATGTCTACGTCTGTGCGGTTCAGGTTATTATAAGAAAAAAACAAATGGATTCAGTCAAAACATTACAAACCGGGCAAGAGCATGCTCAGTGAAGGGTTCCGAAGCCGTTACTACATAGTTATTTGGTGCTAACTTAGATGATTTTAGTAGGTGTGAACACTAGTCGCCTGTATTTTAGGAACTAATAAATCTACTGAGTGATGAGTTTTATGTGATTCTTGGTAGGTTAGGTAGGTAGTTAGTTTAGGCTGTAGAGGGGACACTCGACTCTAACAGTGAAATCTTAATATTTCAAAAAAAAAACAAGTGGCCTTGTCAAGATTGTATTTTACCACTTTGTTGGCGTGACTAATATGTAATGTACGTTATATCAAATATCAGCTTCCTAGTTTAACCACGGAGCTCTTAAAATTTACTCGTTTTGGCTGCCTACTGTACTTTTTTGCAATCATCATGTGCTTATCGAGACCCAACTAACGAATCCAAACTCGGTGCGTCTACGTTTAGTACAGTTGATACCATGTTGCCATTTTTGCGACTCCATCATCAGATCTCTTAGATACCATAGTTTCAACGATCACGGGACGTGGGGAAAAATTACAATTCTATTACTTACATACATACAATCAATATCAATAAAGTATATTTCCCGCAGGGGTTGGCGGAGACCACTTCCTTCCACTTGCTACGATTCAGACAACCTTCCCTAGCTTCCTCCACACTCATAACTCTCTTCATCCACGTGCGTCGGGCTAGAGTCTCCTGACCTGGCCCTGTCTTAATACGTCCCCGATCTGATCGTGGAACGTTCGCCCTCTTCCAACATTCCCATTTACTCTTTCCTGATATATCTGTTACACAGTCTATTTGCAAAACGCTGGCATAGGCATAGCTGGTAAGGTAGCATAATGCTTAAAAACAAATCACCCCTAGTCCCCCCTATAAATCATGGTGATGTTTATGCAATCCAAGGACTAAATTATTTTTTCACTTCTCATGCTCGTAAAGTCCTTCTTTATGCTGGGTATAGGCTGCATAAAATCGCATTTTATGCTCTAGTGCATAAAGTAATTTCTTCTTTTAAGACTAAGGCAATAAGGCTTTACAGCCACATACACAATACACCTTCATTTAATTGATATATTTTTATGAGATTTAGGTTATATCTTATTTTAATTATGACATAATATGTAATACTATCTAAATACTTTAAGATTAATACGGGCGTGCATTTACGTAAAAAAAATATAAGTAACGCAAATATTTATAATAACTTGGCATTAAGGCTCAAACCTAGTGTCCATAGTCTAACGTCACATAGTTGAAAATTAAAAAAAAAATAAGAAAAATTGTGTAGCGGGAAGCTAATTATTCGTCAAACAAAATTAAAAACTAACTAAATTTGTTGTGTTGCGGTTGAAAATTCAATAAATTATTCGTAAGTAATTGAACAATGTCTTCAAGTAGTGATAGTGACGATCAAAAAATGATTTCGCATGAGACTTTAATGTACAGAAGTGCGAAAAATGTAATTGAGCAGATATTGCCGCCTAAATCGAAGAAAATGTATCTCAGCACATACGAAAGTTTTATGATTTGGAGGAACCAAAAAAGCGTAAACACGTTTGCGGAGTGTGTTTTTTTAAGCTAATTTGACGAGCTGTCGATGAAATTACATTTTATGCGTGATAGAACATATTAATTACATTATAAAAATTAATTAATTTTTCTTGTATATGCTTAATCGTTGTTTTATTTCCTTGCGATCGAAGTGAAAAGCAGAGTGTAAAACTCGAGCATAAAACCCATTTTACCCTCGACGTGACCATCCACCCTCGCCGTACCGGCTCGGGTGGCTATATGCACGTCTCGGGTAAAATGGTACGTTTTATGCACTTGTTGTACAATCTACTATTTACCAGTGTATTCATAAAAAAAACAGCCCTTTAGCTCCGTGTAGGTTCCTATAATCGTGTAGCTATGGACCATGTGAAAGATGTACAGGATCCTTTAAGACGCAAAGGGGTAAAGGATCCCCAAAAACCGTTGTTCGGCCATAGGCGATGACAGACAGACAAGCACATATTCACACTAATATTCATAAACACAATAACTAAAGTATGCTTAAAATACTTTAGTTATATTGACAGAAACTGAAGCATACTTTAAGTAAAATATGTATATTATGTAGTACAATCTGCCTTATCGGTCAGCTGCACACGTTTGTACCTATAGTCGAGTCCGGAATTAGGCGAACTAACTTGACAGTTCATTGTACACTAATGTTGCCACAGTTTGGCTAGTGCTGTTAATATCGATATTTAAAAGGTCTAGTTTATCATTATTATTATGTTTGGAATCTAACTAATAATTTTACTAAGCAAAATAATAATAATAAAAATTGGTTGGATTTAAAAATACATCGAACATCGTTTTAGACATCGTTAACGACGCAGTCCTCCATTTTGTTTTGTTGACAGTTCGGACCATGCCTAACAAACAAAGCAAGCAAGCCATTCGGCTTTTTGTCATCCTATGATTGATTTTTTTGGTCAGATTGTAACCTAGCAACAATACTTATTAGCGTATAAAATTAATTAAATCGAACACAACGGATTTGGAATTATCATCGACGATATATAGCGTTTGTCTCTATCGCATTTTCATATTTGCCAGCAAGAAAGGAATGAATGCTATATGTATGGTACTGATGGTACATGAAATGTACCGTACTATCCCGACGGAAGCCACCTAAAAGGATCACAATGGCCTGTTGTTATTTTTGTATTTTATTCCTAATTTGAGGAGTAAGTATCGTAAATATCCGCTTTAAACCGTACATCCTTCAGATCATATTATATAGTAAAAATTGCTGTAGTTTTTCCCTATTTGGCAAGTATGTATGAGTGAGAGAGTTTCGACGACAATTACTTGATAAAATATAAATATAATCAGATTTATAGAAGGCACAAGGTTATATCGACATATTTGTGTCGACATAAACCTATCACTATTTATTTTTTCCTATGTCTGGCAACATTTTCGGCTGTCAAGTTAGTTCGCCTAATTCCGGACTCGACTATAGTCACTATAACGCTGTTGACAGATTAGTGTAGCATCTCAAACATGACGTTAAAGTGACAAAGGACTTGTGTGCAACTATGCTGCTACTATGCCCCTTTGCGGTGTGACACAGGTATGTTAAAAAGGATACAAGCAACAGAAGCGCTTTTCATGTCTTTCAGCTGCAGTTCAGTTATTTCCATAGCCTTGACGAACTCCTCTATATGTTTCTCCGTATACTTCGTCCCGCACTCCTCACACCGTATAACGTCTGGGACGTCGGGCATATCACTAGGTTCGCTATCCGTTACTGGCTTCCTTACTAGCCGGCAATCCTTTTTCCATGGAATGTTGACAGTATTGCTGCATTGTATGTTGAGGCATTTTGCCGCGTGTACCGTATGGATTTGAGCTTCATCTGAAATGCATTAGTAAGTTAAAACACATATACCTTTATATAGGGTGTCACAAGATAAATGTGATTTAAGAGCGTATATCCCGTATGATTATGTCAAGCTAAAATGTCTTAAACAACTGTCAACCCGATTTGATTAAACGCAATTTTAAATATTTATGTCTTCTTTGCAGCGTTTTTGGAGTAAAATTCGAAGTAAAAGTATATTTTCATGTTTAGTGAACTAGTATTAAAGGCTAGGAAATATAAACAGGTGCACAGTAACCACTTGACATCGCCTTGCGTAATACCCCGGAAAGTTTTTTTTATATTGAGAGATATATCAGTAATTTTATGTCAAAAATTAAATTGGCAAGTACGTAACTATATTTCCCATTAATCCACTTATAACCCTTATGGCCGAGAAAGTAAAAAAAAAAAACTTATTTAATTATTTAAAAAAAAATGCTATAAAATAAATATTAATAAATTAATTTTCCATCAAATAGGTACATTTAAAATTGGCTTATTTTTGCCATTGAATACCAAAAATAATTTGGAATTAATTGCATAACTGGAATGAAATAATCAATAATATCAGTTCAGTTTTGCCATGGTAAGGCCCTAATTTGAAAATCGAAGTTCGTAGTTAAGCTATCTCCATTCCTTTCTCTCTATTTAGTCTCGAATGATGAGTGACAGCGATTGAGCTAAAGTGACTCCGAACTTCGATTTCTTCTGAATCCATCCGAAAATAAACAGGATAATTGCAAATATTTTTTTCAGGAAAAAACAGCCACTTTCAGCTCCGTGTTTCCTTTTTTTTTTGGTTTTAGTTTCGGTGTTTGTATCTGGGTGTCAATGTCAATCAATAAATTTTCACGCCTTAAATAGTTACAGGCTATAGCACTTTGCCTGAAAAGTTCCACCTCTTTTTGGGGTACAACTTCTTTTTAGCAACTTCCTGCATTATAATTTGGTGGATTCAAAATAAAACTCCATTTTTTTATGGCATAGTGAAGACAAACGAGCACACAGGCCACCTGATGGTAAGTGGAAACTGTGACCCATAGACATTCGCATTCACAAGACTGCAATGCAATCCTAAGACTGCAAATGCGTTGCCAACCCTGAGGACTAAGATGGAATGCCTCTATGCTAGTCATTTCACCGGCTGTCTTATCCCCAAACCGGAACACAACAATGCGAACACTGCTGTTTGGCGGTAGGTTAATGGATAAGATGGTGGTAGCGATCCGGACGGACCCTGCACAAGGTCCTACCCACAGATCACAGAAACAAGGGAGATATGTTATGGGGGCGTGGTTCGTGTCGCCTCGATATGGTCAAATTGACCATATCGGCACGAGGCGTGTCAAGCGTTGACACAGTCACTCACTGAACGCTGTCAGTATAGAAGCTCCGTTTAAATGATAAAATGACTGTATGTAGCGTGAAAGTGTGCAAAAATCTAAATACAAACGTTAATATAAAATCAAAGGGCATAACTTACCACCGGTAAATTTTGTTTTTAAGCATTATTTATATTTTTAAATGAATATTTTATATTTGAATGGATTTCAGAGCGTAAGGTTGTGAAAGTTGTGTTGACGTGATTTCTATCGACTATCGATAAATGGCTTATTCTACAGCTATCAATAGAATTCAATGTGTTAATAGTTCTAGTTATTTATCACTACCACGACACGCATAAAACAGAAGAAAAATAATTTAAACAAATTTTCACGTTATACAAAATTTAATTTTCTTTACAATATTAACGAACGACGAAGGACTCTAGCAATTCAAATATAAGTAGGCGAATCATACAATTAAGATAAAAATAAATTAACCAACCACAAAGGCAAAGGGCTCTGGCTCAGTATTGAGCTGTGCTTGCACACAGCGCTGATTGACAGCTCGCGCCGACTCACTCTTAAAAGGATTCAAGCCTAAAGGTTGGATGGTAGAGATTGCCCCAAGTATTAAGTCTATCTTTCTGTTTTAAGTAATTTGTACCATTTATGAAATAAAGTTTACATAATCAAGTCGGTAAACTACTGGTTTGTCCCAAACTGAGATCTTGTGACGTGACACTCAACCGAACCCATTTTATTAGTATATTTGTATTAACATCATAAAGTCCAAGTTTACAATTTAGACTTTTATGTACTAATCAAAACGAAAATCTTTAACAGCTCCAGAAAATTTAACCAAAGAAATTCGATCATTTTTTTGTTACGTTCTAATATAGGTATCGTTCCAAATTTAAAATCTTATGTATCAATTTTACGCAAACCGTATTCTTGCTAATAAAATATTATTCTATTCTAACAATAATATATTAAGTTTAAATGATGTAATTGTATTAACCTAGTAGTAAAATAATAAAAATAGTACTTATTGCCTGTAAATTGAATAGTACCTATATTAACGTTGCAAACAAGTTTGAATTGTTTATCGATATATTTTGAAACATTCCTTGTGGCATCCCTAAGTGGACGACAGGAGAGAAACGCACACCTCTTGAAAAAAGTATAACTAGATGTCGCTGTGTGTGGGTAGTCCTTAACCTGCTGAACATAGGGACTACTACCTTGGCGCCATCTAGCTCTGAGGAACTAATTAATTACTCGTCGCATAGATGGCAGCTAAGTGACGAGTAAGCGCTACCTTACGTTCAGTGACTGAACTACGATGGAAAAAAAACGATCTTTCAGCATTTTTCAACCTTGAGAACTTAGTATAAAGCTTAATTTTCTGCTACTATCAAAACTATGTTACGGCGTTTTTAGTTCGTAAGCTGTAACCAATTATGAGGAGGTTGTTTTTGTAGTAGTTAATAGAACGTAAGCGTAAGACGCACACATGTTTAAAAGTGGCGACACCGGGTCTTGTACGAATTGGCGTTCATGACATATCTCCCTTGTTTCTGTGACCTGTGGTAACCCGCAGCACCCATCAAATGAACACTTTAAAAAAATAAATCATATAGCGTGATACCGAATTACTTCCAAAAAATAGTAAGTAGCCTGGGATATAAAGCTAAAACTCCGATAGACTATCAATAGATACTGTGTATGTGAATAATATCACGAATTCTACAATATACGGGTAACGCTCACGCATGATACTGTGATACGCATCAAAATGTATGTGATATGTATTGCGTGATAATATTGATTAGACTATTGGGCCCCATTGACTTTACGCAGTTGCGTTAATGTCCGTAAAATTAAATAGTGCGTTGGGGTCCTGGATTGATGACACTTGCACGACATCACACAGAGTAAAAAGACAACAGTTTTTTATTGATAGTATCCATAAGGTTTTAAATTAAACAATTTCGTCTGGTCCGTCAAGTGGTTAGTGAATACGTGTGCAACAAAACAAACATACGTGAAATTAGCATAGTATAATCAAACAAGTAAGACATCTTCATACTAACGCATCGATCTTGCAGTCACACAAGCACGCGCTGTCCGTTATGCCACCACTACCTACATTCTCACTCTTCACGTCAAGTCGTTAGTCTAGAGCTCAGGGCAGTTATATTATGACATGGCTTTGCAGTTAATTTTACGGTGAGCGTAAAGGACGGAAGGAGTAAGAGGGTAAAGTTTTATAGCTCGGTCCTATTCTCTCAGCGTAAACTGAACTGTATTGCTATGTTATAATAAATAACCCCCCAGGTCATATAAAGGACTAGATAGGCAGTGGAGGAGCGCCGCTTGTCGCCACAATATGCACAAAACAGAACATCGCGGTCCACCGCAGGGTAGACACAATAGGGAATGCATGGATTTTTTTAATCGAATTTCTCAACAATATGAAGATACCCTAAAAGAAATCACCAAAAGTGAAATTGCTGTCGTAAAAAAAAGTTTGAACATAAATGAAGACATTCTTAACAGTTGTTTTTTATTTCTATGATTTGGAAAGTATACCTACGCTTAATTGAAATTGAATTACGATCGATGTAATATTATCAAAATAGTGGAAACAAAATAGGAATAATTAACGACTATTGTTTTTTTATATAGGTGCAAACTTTTTTAAATGCTCAGATAATTATTAAAAGGACATCGTTCGAGATGTCTTACTTAATTGATTTCTCTATGACATTAGTGACACATCAAAAGCAATTTACCCATGCACCTCTCACACTCGCAGAGAAAATAGTAGTTGTCAAGGAGCTCCGTCTGCCTCTCGTAGGGCGTATTCATCAGGTCTATGTATGATATGCGTATCTGGAAATATAGAAAATAAATGTATTATATTATGGTACGTCACCACTGAGCGGCGACTTAGTGCCTTAACACGGGAATAGAATTCGAGATCAGAAATGTTAATCACCACCATAAAAAAACAACCAATCGGTGGATGGTATTGAAATTTTGATCAAAATTATTATACAGGGTGTTAGGTCGCTACGCGCAAAACTTAAAGGGGGTGATAGACGAGGTATATACAGCTATATAATCTTAGACGAAATTTGGTAGTTTTTTTATTGAACATTCAAGAATGTTACAGAAAATACCCAGAATTTTATAGTTCGTGTAGTTTTCTTACGAGTGCGGGATAAGTTAGTTTTTTATCCCTAAATCAGAGATTTGGCAAGCAATGCGAATGACTGATACCATAAAAGAAAGAACAATAAACAGGCATATTTTTAAGTGATGGAACACTTCAAAGATTTAGAAAAAAACAAGGCACGTAATAATGAATGACTGATCCCACCTGAGACTTTTTTTAATAATTTCGAAATGTTTTAATTACAAAAACTTGTTTAATTTGGTCCAATAGACATTAAAATATCCAAAATGAATGATTTTATTTACAAAGTACTTAACCCGTATTGGAGCATTATTAACACGTAACTATCAAATTCTGGGTATTTTCTGTAATATACTGAAATTTCCAATAACAAGAAATACCAAATTTCGCCTGAGACATATACAGCTAAATATGTTCAAAAATACCTTGCCACCCAATACCACCTTAAAGCTTTGCACGTAGCGACCTAACACCCTTCCAGGTATATTTTGAATTAAAGGGAAATAATATCGAATGAATATATTTTTTACTAAATGATAGGGCTGTTTTATTTTACCTAAATAGGTTGTTAAATAAAATGTGTGTACGAGTTGTTTTAATTTATGCTACTGGTAATAGTAATAAATTGTGAACATAAACCATTTGGTTCCTCTTAATTTCATTGTCAATTATTCAGTACGAGTGAGCCTGGAAAACCTATTGCTCGACGTGCCCGTAGACCGTTTAAAATGTGATAGCAGCCATTTTTGTTTATCTGTCACGAAAATCACCTAACGCATTCGTTGTCTAACTACTTAATTATTTTCTCCTTTTATTCCTGTCAAAAGTAAATCATATCACTTGTCGAAAATTACACCAATTTATATGAGTTAAAGTAAGACCTTCGAACGACATAATAATTAACAAAAGGTCAATAAATTAATGGGTTGGCTGTTTTGCAATATTGCAATATGGCGGCAGCAGAAATGGCGTTTGGTGAATGAAATTGACATTCCAATTCCTATTATTGTTCGAAATATTAAAAAAAAAGTCAAAAAATAAAAGAAGTAATAAGCAGCATTATCATTAACGATCGATCGACGATACGATAAATAATATAAATCAACTAGGCTGTATGACTCATGACGACATTGTGTTTCTGTCGTCGCTGACAATTTAGAAACCGCTAGATAGAACTAAATTCGACTTGACAGAAGTGCGGAGCGTCATGTGCTAAGTCATCCAGAGTAAATACTTTTATGCCGAACAATAACTTATTCCTTTAATAAAGTTCATGGTGATTGTCTAAAACTCGACATTGGCGAAATACTGACACATCGTCAAAACAGAACTAAACTTATTACGACAAACTTTGTGGGTTCTTTATTAGCTTAAGGAACTCGTGCCTTAAGAAGCTGTATAATAAAATACCAGTTACATATATAACTATAATAGCTTAGCAAAAAAGAGTTAGTTTATGATCAATCTATGCCAAATGTATAATTACTCCTTTTTTCATTGTAGATCCATTTATAAGATAAAAACGAGCGTTCTACCTCAGTTGAAGTAACAGGAGCATATTTGTAGTACTCGATAACGGTATTTTGGCTGTAATCACTTTTTTCTATAAAATCAGCATATCAGGTCAAATGTTACAGAATAATCTTTTAAGTTGATTATGGATACCTAATGCGATATTATTCCGTAACATCGATAAGTCGATAAAACAGTTAGGTCAATCCCTCTGACAGTTTGATTTTTGCTATGAAGAATTCCGCTCTTTGGTTATACCTAGTCTATTTTTGTCTATTAAGGACACGCGTGTAAGCACTATGTCGAAGCAATTAATTAATAGGGGAATCTGCCTTATGGTTGGCACATTTCCCATCATAGGATGGAACCACGAACCTTATTTCGAGTTAATAGAGATTATATTTCTACAATCACTATACTCCCGTCGCTCTAAAAGGCCCGTTTTGATAGCTGTCAAGTAAGTACAAAATGTTTGAAGCGTTCTATTTCCTACTGCATTGACAGATGTAAAAGCGGGCTTATAGAACGTCGCAAGCTTCGTCACTCAAACTTTAAATGATTGCGTCCATGTATGATAATTTAATAAATAAATAAAAATCAGAGGAAAAATCTCACATAAATTTGTCCAGTCCTAAAGTAAGCTCCAGTCTTGTACTGTTGGGAACTAGAAAACGATAAACATATTTGGAAAGAGAAATAAATACTCATAAAGTGAGTGTCTTCTATACAAAATTATTAAGGGCTCAAGCATAAACATTAATGGGCATAATCTTTTTTCTTTCCTACAAACTCATTCGGCACTCGATGTACCGGTTTCAAGTTAACAACTGATATCCCCTCTGCTTCTCAAAACGTTGCATTACAACGCTGCTCGAGAAAACTAAAAAATAATTACGTTATTAACATGGGCAATTGTTATATTTTTATTATAAAATGGTGAACAGTATTAAAACTATCGTTAGACGAAATGTATGTTCATATGGGAGGCACACAGATAACATCCAAGACGAGCAAGCAAATAGACGCGCTTATTATCATTCAATTTTTTTATTTTTTTTTAATGGCTTGGTGTCTTTTAGCCAATTACAGCATTCAAATATTGGCTCTTACCGAGGATTGTAGGCAGGGTGTCCCAGAAACCGAAGTCAACCCGCCTAGGGCTGATAGAGCAGCTCATAAGCTATCGATTTAAACCCCATGTATGTTCAGCAATTGTTATTAGTTTCCGAGATATTGATCATTTAAATCAGAGTTTTTGCCATTTTTCCATATATGTCCGTGGTACGAAAAAACCCTATATTCATGTATTAATTCATATATTTTTTAGTGTTTTCTTGCATGATTAGAATCACTGTAAAATAAGGAAGTTTTTAAAGCTACATGCCAATTTTTTTTTAATTACAAATGTTTTATTAAACGCACATAGTTACTTTCTCCATACTAAGAGAACCCCGCTTTTGTTTTTCACCTAGTATGGAAAAACAAACTTTGTGTTTTCTCAAAAAGTTGTAATGAAAAAAAAAATGGCAAAAACTTCCTTATTTTACAGTGATTCTAATCATGCAATAAAACACTGAAAAAAATGTGAATTAATACATGAATTTAGGGATTTTTCGTAGCACGGACATAAGGAAAAATGGCAAAAATTCCGATTAAAATGATCAATATCTCGGAAACTAATAACAATTGCTGAACATACATGGGGGTTAAATCGATAGCTTATGAGCTGCTCTATCAGCCCTAGGCGGGTTGACGTCGGTTTCTGGGACACCCTGTATATTGGATGCCAATAATTGTGTGTACACAGTTACAATAACGTATTAAAGTGAAAGTGCTAATAGCTGCGACAAGGTACAGTAGAAATTGTAATTAACCTTGTCGCATTAACGCCTTTGACAGATTACTGCAGCAGTTCAAACGAGACGTTAAACTGACACAGCACTAAAGTTAGCAAAGCTACTTGTGAGTTCGACTCTACTAACCTGACTCCAGTCTAAACACGGCAGATCCCTAAGCGCTCGGATGTTAATAGTCTTCCCGTCGAAGGTGGCCACCGCGTTTGGGTTACAGCTGTGGTCCACGATAGAACAGGCCAGGTATATCCCCGTGCCGATGGAATTCATATCAGTGTCCAGGATCGTAAAGCTGTTTATCACCATCTGTTGAGAACGAAATATCAAATTATAACTTTAACCAGTCCCGTTTATTATATCTCTAGCAACCAGCCCCCGCTTCGCTCCGGTTTCATCAATAAAAATAGCCTACGTACATTCGGAGTAATGTACCTTTCCAATGGTGTATTTTTTTTGAATAGATTCCTTGGTTCTGGAGAATAAACTCACAAAATTCGCACTCTCTCTTTATAATATTAGTATATAAATATTTGATCATAAAAATATCATAAAGAAGCCGTTTTGTTTTGATACGGTCCCACATGATTCCACGGATTTCTTTTTATCTTTCGGTTATACTTTTAAATGTAGCGTTCGTTTTCACGATTTAATTTAAATACAAACTTTTAAGCGCCTTACACAAAATACACCGAGAAAACAACAGTATGCAAAACTAAATAAACATGAACTTAACGTTAGAAACGGTATTTGTTACCTGTCCAAAAACATTTAAAGCTTGCGGCCAAGCTGTGACGTCTTGACGGTAAATTTAAATGTTTATGGCATTGTCAATATTGTAAATACAATAATTTTCGTGACTCTGTTTTTCCTCTACTTTGATAGTTGCTAGGTACTGTCGAAAAGACAGACATGCATATAGAGCATGACGAAATAATATGGATCTCGTTATGCTTTTTGGATTAGGCAACCTTTAAATTAAAGTTCAAGTTGATGTGTGACTTTCTGTAACGGGACTGTATGTTGCGTAATTATTTAAAAAGGTGACGACCACAGATAATAACGACATACCCTTCCATAGATCCCCATGAGCTCCACGGTGTTCGGCAATGAAATGTCTCTGAGGAACTCGAACAACACCCCGCAGAGCGAGGAGAAGTGATCGATCCGCTTCTTGTCAGTCTTCAGATCGGAGTAATCTTGAGAAAACATACGTCAAAATACAATGCAAATACTCTTTATTGACCAAAAAAACACAGTATATTTAAATTTTAGGTATACAACAGGCGGTCTTACCGCAAAATAGCGAACTCTTCCAGACAACATTGGACGGAGAAATAGAAATAGAAAAGAGCTTCGGACTAAGATACATGGCAGGCGTTGTAAACTAATTGCTTTAAACTTGAGAATATTTAACGTTGACGGCTTAATTGAAAAGTTTTGACTTGAGTTTTTTTTGTATTATTTCGGATGCGTTTTGATCGCACATCGACTTACTTGGACTGTCAGAACAATTTATCCGTTTTCACAACAAAAATGAAGGTTAATGTTGAATGCTGATATTTATGAATTAAAATAAAGTTGTAAGACTGTATTTAGTGGGTTTTACTCGACGCAATTCATTAATTGTGATGTTAAAAATTCAGCACTTTCAACGTTTTAAGTTTTTTTTAGCTGTCAAATATCACTTAAGCTGCCTACATATGTCAAAACTCTTTGTTCACATGTGGATAAATAGTAGATTGTACAACAAGTGCATAAAACGTACTCGCCGTACCGGCTCGGGTGGCTATATGCACGTCTCGGGTAAAATGGGTTTTATGCTCGAGTTTTTCACTCTGCTTTTCACTTCGATTGCAAGGAAATAAAACAACGATTAAGCATATACAAGAAAATTTAATTAATTTTTATAATGTAATTAATATGTTCTATCACGCATAAAATGTAATTTCATCGACAGTTCGTCAAATTAGCTTAAAAAAATACACTCCGCAAACGTGTTTACGCTTTTTTGGTTCCTCAAAATCATAAAACTTTCGTATGTGCTGAGATAGATTTTCTTTGATTTAGGCGGCAATATCTGCTTAATTACATTTTTCACACTTCTGTCCATTAAAGTCTCAGGCGAAATCATTTTTTGATCGTCACTATCACTACTTGAAGACATTATTCAATTACTTACGAATAATTTATTGAATTTTCAACCGCAACAACAAATTTAGTTAGTTTTTAATTTTGTTTGACGAATAATTAGCTTCCCGCTACACAATTTTTCTTATTTTTTTTTTAATTTTCAATTATGTGACGTTTGACTATGGACACTATGGTTTGAGCCTTAATGCCAAGTTATTATAAATATTTGCGTAACTTGTTTTTTTTTTACGTAAATGCAAGCCCGTATTAATCTTAAAGAATTAAGATAGTATTACAGATGTCGTAATTATAATAAGATATAACCTAAATCTCATAAAAATATATTAATTAAATGAAGGTGTATTGTGTATGTGGCTGTAAGGCCTTATTGCCTTGGTCTTAAAAGAAGAAATTACTTTATGCACTAGAGCATAAAATGCGATTTTATGCAGCCTATACCCAGCATAAAGAAGGACTTTACGAGCATGAGAAGTGAAAAAGCCATTTTCTCAATAAATATCAATCAAACAACATTTTGAGAGCTTTATTTTGTCATTCATTAGCTTTTGAAGAATGCAACTTAACTAGCCCTGTGTAGCGGTTATTATTGCAAGCGACGTGTTTGTCTAGTCTAAAATAAAAGAGACGCACTGAGGAACCGGCGAGTTACTTAAAATGTGCTTTTGCTGATTTTCCACAAGGGTCGAGACCCTTAACAGTGGAGAGCACAGGGAGATTAGCAAGATGCATATAGAGCTAAAGAACCTAAACAATTTTTGAAAAATATAAAAAAATATGGAATTCATCAACGCGACCGTCCGACAGCTTACCTAAATCGTAAATATTTTCGATAACGATAACGCACATTAGGTACTATCGTATAGTAACAAGAGCAAAGGTTTATGGGTGAATCGACTTTTAAGGTACTCCTTTTCTTTTGCGGTATCAAAACTTTCCTGGTGACTTATCATTAATAATAATGTATGAATATTAATATCAGACCACCAAATTTACAGACCTTACACGTTAAACACCTCAAATATTATTTAATCTTCGAAAAAACCTGGTAACTCAGGGGAAAATGCACATTTTCCATACAAAACCTAGGGACAACATCGTCCGCTGCGTTACCAACTATATTATTATTTCAAACTGTATTATTTTAAAATCAAATCATTTGAAATGTTAGCCTAATTGTCTGATTTAATAAGCGTGTAAGCTACGTCGTTGGCAAATATGTAGTTTTTCTAAAAACATATAATTTGTGAAGCATGTCGAAAAATGGGGAGTACCTTAGAAGTTGATTCACCCTTACAGTTTTACTGCTGTATTTATTAGACTCGTGTAAACGCAAAGGCCAATGCAGTGCGGCAAGAGAAGGAAAATCTGTCGCGAGTAAACACTACCTAACTGCTAAACTATGTATCAAGGGCTTTACTCTACTCGGAAAAACCATATTGATAACATATCAAACGCAATATCGTTTTACGTAGTAGAATAGAACACTTGTTCGCCGGTTTGCACTCTGCTCTAGTGTGAACTCAATATTAAGATATACACACTTACGCGACATAAGGTCCTTCCACATGCGAAACGACGTAGCGGAGTAGAAACCCCGGTAGGAGTGCCCGTCCCCCCGAGCCAGGCGGTTGATGATCTTTGCTAACATCCTCGCTGCGTCAGGTATCACCTTGGGCGCCACACGTCTGAGGTTCGAGCATTCCCACTGAAAAAAAAAAGGCATCAGACTTTATTAAGGTCATCACTAGGCTTGGGACTTTTGGATGCTCGCTATGGTTTTAGATTCCACGGAGTCGCCATTATGTTAAAATATTATTTTTCGAAGTCAAAGTGTAAAAATAAAACATGTTAGATGTACGCTGTTATATCGATCGGTAATAACCACGTTATTATGAGTGCAATTAATTTTATCATAAATTTATTAGTTATTAGTGTTATTACACACACATGTCACAGTTCACAGGTGACGCGATATGCATATATAGGTACGATTTACTTAATTATGCATCCTCTTTGATACTTGCGTTGTGACAGACTACTGACTGACATCTATTTTACCAATTAAAAAAACACTTATTCGTAAATTGACAGTTTTGATTAAACACGGTTTAAGCAATTTCTGATAAAATTTAAAATGAATAGTTTTACTACTTGCGAAATTAAGTCCTGGTTAGAGCCGTATAAGGAATTAAAATATGTTAAAGAAAAGTCTTGTATATTTTGTTCTTTATGTGATGTATATTTCAAAGCCGGAAAAAAGTGTTTATTGTTAACTGGCGACTAATATTAAATTGAAAAAGACATTTTTGTTATTGTTACTTAAAGTATTTGTTTTAGTTTATTTTGTTTACTAGCAATAGAGTATTTTATTATTGGTAATTATATACATACAAGTTGTATGTACTTATCCACTTTGACTTTGACTTTTAAAAAAATATTTTAACATAATGGCGACTCCGTGGATTCTAGAACCATAGCGAGCATCCAAAAGTCCCAAGCCTAGTCATCACAACGCCACGCATCAGCTCAGCACCGCCTCAGCTCAAAGTGAGACATTGAAACGTGAGCTTTGACTTGTGGTAATACGATACATTTTTCAGTGGACGACGCGAAGCCCGCGCCCCAGCAATTGGTTTTACTTCAACTTGAAAAATATACAGTCAAGGGCATGAATATCTATACAGCCATCACGTCAAATATATATGTATACATGGACCTTATTGCCAGTAGCATAAAGGTGTATAGATATTATTGACGTCTTGGGAACGTAATATTTATGCCCTAGACTGTACCTTATTAACACAAGTCAACTCTCACTTCTCAATGTAACACTTTGAGCAGAGGCGGTGCTGATCTGGTGCCGGGGCGTTGTAGTGTGTGATGAGCATTATTCTTGCCGGCAAAGCTACTGGTGCTGGGCACGGTAAATGTAAGTATGTATATAATAGTAGTTTATGAAATTGTTGCATAAAGAGGGGTATCAAAACACGAGTGTGTGTTTAAGAACCGAGCCGCTAGGCGAGGTTTTTAATAGTATCACACGAGTATTTTAATACCTAGTTATGTGCAGTTTCATACACCACTTTATCTACTCTCATACATTGCGATTCAACCTACTAAATAAAATATCAAAGTTAATAAAGTAACTACAGCAAAACGTATTCAATGAATGGCGCCAAAACCTAGCACATCACCGCGCATGCGTTAAAGCGGGCGCTGTCACAGACAAGTAAAAATTGGAATGAAAACTTTTTGTAATTCTGTAAAACTGACGCGAACCGCATGTGCGTTCCATTATAAAAAAATAAAAAATATGGAACCTCGTTGGTGACATTAACTTTTTGGATTAACTTGTATCGTAATGGTAAAAAAATTACTTTATAACATTATTTTGTTAGAGAAATAATGTTATAAAGTGTTTTTTTAATTTTTTTTCGGCATTGTGTTTATAAAGTATGCCAATATAAATTCGTTTTGAATTTTATAATTCGAACTTTACGATATGAGAGTAGATAAAATAGTTTAATGTACAAACAGAAACAAAAGGTATGTAAATAGGTACAAAGTCGAAGTTATCCCTTGTCCTTCCCCGGGGTACAAGCTATCTCCATGCCAAATATCATTAAAATCTGTCCCGCGGTTTAGTTGTAGCCTAACAAACAAGCAGATGCACTTACACCTAACACTTTCAACGTCCACGGCCACGGCATATGAATTAGAGATATACCGTGTGCTTCATACGCTATGCGTAAACAAAACATTGTAAACAGATCTATTTTAAGCCACCAAATGACCCGTGAAAATATTTGGGTCCGCATAAAAAGTCCAGCCTCTTCATAAAACTAGAGCAGTGCAGTAGACATAAAAATAAACCAACCACGAGGAAATGGCAATGAGCCATGCTTGTTGGGTAACTGACGGACGGACAAATGACGCACGCTATAAATCGCTACAATATATTAGGAACTAATAAAAGAGATGCGTAGGCGATGTTTTTTCCAAATGAAACTTACTTATTATACACGCGAAAGGTTGTTTGTTTTTTCTGTATTCTCAGTCTAACGCCTAAATCGATCGATGTGAAAAATGATACAGAGATAGTTTGTAGCCGAGACACGGACATACGGTACTTTTCATCACGGAATTTTAAAAGATTCTCAAGGGAAAACATCGTCTGCGCGGTAGGAATTGCGAAGAACATACATTACAATAAGCGACTTCTCGCTTCTCTTCTGTTTATGTGAGCTTTCTATAACACCCGTAGGGTGATGGCACCAGAGTTCGACATTTTAAGCTGACAAGCACCAATAATGGACAATTCACCCTTAATTCAAAGCTCATACGAAGATTAGAAACAAAGGTTCTTGAAATAGGTACTTCTGGTTGGTTCTTTTACTTTATTTACAAGAAAGTATCCTAATGTATGATGTACTCAATCTTTCTGAGTTTCTTGCGGGGCGTTTCTTCTCAGCAGTGGTCTCGTCTTGTAAAGCGCTGGTAGATTCTTGACGTGTAAAAGTGCCCGTGCGGCCTACTTACTGAATCAATGTGACCTGTAGGTATAAAAGTACGAGAGTGACGGATGCTTTATCCACATTTTGTCACGCGATAAACGCAACCATGCTAGGCCCGCAGGAGACTCTTGCGAAAGTTATTTGTGTTGTTGGCTTCGCTGTATTTGTACCGGCGGCCCTAAGGCACAAACAACTCTCCACGGCATAATTTAAAGGATTTCAGAGCGGCTAAAGTACTACGCCGCTAGGCAGATAAAAAAACAATCCTGACCTGACACATTGCACAACCATGAAGTTTCTGAATATTGATAGTAAAAGAATGCTAAACTTATCTATTGCGTGTGAATGAATAGCAATAACAAGATATTATATCTTGTATTTTTGTGCTTTTAGCTCAGTGCGACCACAATACTTAGAAAGGGATACCCGACCGACAAACAAGTCACAGACAGATAATGCTAGCCATCAGGGAGCCTTAGACAACCACCCGCCAAAAGGACACATCTCAATTTAACAGCCACGCCGAAATCCACTCTGCCTCATCCGCAACAAGGCTTAGGAAGTAGCGTAGCTCACATCACATATGTCCCTTCATCGCAGCAACATACCTTGTGGTCATTCCACGCATCTTTCTGGCACGGCCGGCCGCAATAGTGGACGAATTGGCATCCCGAGCATTTGAGGACCTTGCCCCTGAAAGCATTGATTAGGTCACAACAGCACGATCCTTGGGTGGACTTTAATAGATACTCGTGTCGTGTGGGTTTATTTGGCAATTGATTTGGTGGGTGTGCGATTTTTGACATGCATGTATGGGTCTCTGTTTTCTTGTAGAGGATGTGTGGATGCCCCGATTTCGACAAGTGAGATGTCGTTAGACTTGTCTTGGCGTTGTCTGCAGTGTTAGTAAAAAAATGCATATATAAAATGTACACTATTATTGTAAAGTGGAAAGATTTGTATTTTTGTACCCCTTAGACTCAAAAACGACTGGTCCGATTTCGAGAAATATTTCTCTATTACAATGCTACATTATGCCCAAGTAACATACGCATATGCTTTATTTTTCTGCACATACGGAGTCGCGGGTAACAGGTAGTCTCTATAAATTTTCTTGAAAAAGAAAATATCCTACATCATGGGAATTAAATTTACAGGACTAAATTAACATGAAAAGCATTTCATGGCTGATCCAGTGCCTGGCTGTAGCACATATAATAATCACTACATAGTATAAAACAAAGTCGCTTGCGCTGTCTGTCCCTATGTATGCTTAAATCTTTAAAACTACGCAACGGATTTTGATGCGGTTTTTTTTAATAGATAGAGTGATTCTTAAGGAAGGTTTATATGTATAATACATTCCACGCGGGCGAAGCCGCGGGCGGGTCGCTAGTATTAATATAAAAAATATTACTAATGTGTTCTGGTCAATTACATAACTTATGTCAAGCTTGTGATCAATATTAATGATGCAAGGTGTCAAAAGTCTATACATATCAATAATGATCATGGGCGCTAAACATGTAATTTTTTTGGTGAGAGCCTTGATGTCCTTTCCTTTGAAGTTTTTTTTTTATATATAAATAGAAGGCAAATTAGCATGCCGGTCCTCTGAAGGGAAGTATTCACCACCGCCTATGAATATCAGCCAGTTGAGAGGGGTTGTCAGTCAGGTGCAGACATTTTATCCCCAAAAATTATGTTAACGAGGTCCCCATGGAATAACTGTTAAGAAACAATGCAAAAGGCAGTTAATAATTGTTTTGCTTCCCCAGTTTCATTGTATGAGGCAAGCAAGGTTTGGAAATAAACTAATAAACTATGAGAAATAAATCACAAATTGGTTAGTTAAACTGTCAATACCACACCACAAATCAATCAACCTATAATAAATTACAAAATTCTATACATTCAGTAATATCTACAGATTATTTACTATCTGTGTTTTCCAACGTTATTTATAAAAAAAAAATGCTTTATAAATTGAATAGCAAATATACACCGTATATATTCTTCATTTTATTCTTTAACCCTTAACTGAAAAAGACAGGTGTTACGTACCAATATAGATATCTCTCTCAGGCATTATAGCACCCAAACAGGTACTTAACTATGTTAAAACGAAATTTCAATGAAATTATATAAACATTTTATAGTTCTTATATGCTTATATTCCAATTCTTAATATTAAATTCCAGTCTAAGAACTTAGTAAAAAATACAATAATCCGTTAGAAAAATATTTTAGGGTGTTATATTTTTGATGGCGGGCCAAATAGATTGCCATGATTCTGAAATTTATATTTTAAACTAGCTGACCCAACAGAAGATATCCTGTTTTTTCTGAGCTTATATTTTAACAAAACAAAGTAAAAACCTTACTTATTGAACTATTATGAGCATAAAATTTTTTTTGGCCCAAAAAAATACTAAGACCCTAATTTGGACCATGAGAAACATTAAAAAAACCATGATGGATTTATAATGAATAATGATGATAGATAAGTAGGTACTTACTTTTCCAAGCAATTGTCACACCGGTTCCCCTTTTCCTTTGATGTTAACACAAATGCGAATGGTTGCTCTGTTAAAAGCAGATCTCCGGCCTTGATTATAGAGTCGGTGTTCCGATATTTATTTTTCATCTTGATACACTTATTTTATTTTATACTTAATTAATGATATAGCTTAGTAATTTAAGGTACAAGTTATACCAACGCCAGCGTTAGGCGTTGAAAGTGAATGTTGTAGGAATGTTACGTTATATATTAGCGCTACGAGCTAAAGCTCAAAATATGAGCTGGCTACAACTACCTGCCCCTCGATAAATATAGTTCAAACGTATATCAGTTACATTATTTTTAG
Source organism: Acleris emargana (assembly GCA_927399475.2). Classification (NCBI taxonomy): domain Eukaryota; kingdom Metazoa; phylum Arthropoda; class Insecta; order Lepidoptera; family Tortricidae; genus Acleris; species Acleris emargana. The sequence continues at coordinate 90,480,637 of OV656835.1, read as the reverse complement.
TGAAGACGCGACCGCTGCCGGCCCGCCAAACATCAAAGCGAAAAATAAACAAAACGCATCCTATTAATAGTTTTCTTGTAGAGTTTATCACGCGCAAATTCCGTATTCATGAGCCGAAGGTTCCGTTCGTTCGAAATGACATGACATGACATGACATTTCTTATGTTCCTGTCAATTCTGTCATGCGTGCGTGACATTGACTTCTGTCTATGGTGTTGCTATTACATGTCCTAATTAATTTTATTTAGTTCTATTACAGCTTGCTTGCATTGACAATAGCATTTACATAAATTACCGGTAATAGGGTATCTCATTCTTACTCGGCGGCCCAACAAGCTTCTACACATTAACGGAAACTGGCGACTAATCGTGTTAATCCTTTTATTCAGTAGGTTAAACAAAATGTGGCCCTGCAATATTATCAATATCTAGGAAATTAATACTTTATTGTAAAACGACATAAAATAATACAACCATAACTAAATAAGACTAAAATTAAATAAGACTAACTCTAAATATATCAATATCTTATATTAAAATGAAAAAATATCTCTTTAATTTGCTCTAAATGTAACCTAATTAAAAAAACAAGTCTCAGTCTTATCTACCTGGGTGGTTGGTGGGCAATAGGTCCTTGTTGGTTGGTAGTTAGGTTTGTTATGACGTATAGACTATGACCGACCATGTTATGTTTACTTGTCATTATTATTCACCACAGTTATTCACGTTGTTTCTAAATAGGTTATTTTCAAAGATAATATTACACTACATTAACATCGGTTATTTTGTTCTTTAGTATCTATCCTGCAAAACAACATTATTTAACATTTATTCGCTATGTCTTTGGTACTAACAAAAGCTGCTCTAGCTTTAAAAAATGCCGAGGATAACTTTAAGTTTGTGAAGTTCGAAGCTCATAAGCCCAAAAAGAAGGAAGCCCGTGTAGAAAAAGATGTGAAATTAAGCCAACGGGATGTAAATTTAAAGAAAGATTTAGACCTGAAGAAAATCAGACATGAGGTGGTTAAGTTCGGTATGTCGGGATTCGACCCGTCGAAGAAGGAAGAGGCAAGAGTAGCTCTCGCTGTTAGTTTAGGTTAGTTTCATTTATATTACATACCTTTATTCAAAATTGTAGAGTAGGGTCATTTTTGAGGAAGTAGAAAGCAAGGAGCAAATCATGTGACAGTTGGTGTGACAACTTTTTCAGTGTTATGTTATGTGTTCATAAAACAAACTTTCTGTTATAAAGTGTTTCATGAGTAAGGATAAAAAATTTGGCCAAGCTAACTCACTCAATTTAATTTTATATGAAACTTATCCGTTGAGACACGAAAGTAGGGATACTTTTTGTCGCACCACATTTTCATGTTGTTGTTTGTATGGTTTACTGCGCTTAACTACTGTCCAACTTTTTGGTCCTTACTCTCATGAACAAAACTGTAAGTGATTACTAGTTTTAGCACCAAGTGTATCAATAAGTGATAAGTAGGTATATCAACAAGAAATCAAAAATACTGATGAATTATAAGACAATGTCAGTTAAAAAATAATGAACACTATTCCTAAATATTAGATAGGTAAATCTGGAATTTGCCTATTTGATACCTTAAATTTAAACTTTAAGCAAAGTAATATACATACCTGGGATAACTCGGGGCAAGTTCTAGGGATTTGGTATCGATAAAAAAGATGTCGATATAATTAAATTAACACATGTGCACATTGAACATTCTCGATTACTGTAAAGAGGTTCGATGTCATATCTGATATCGAGCCTCTTAAGATAATAAAAGTATGGGGGTATCATTTCAATCAAAATGACCATTTACTGTCAGTGCCATTCATATCTTAGAGTAAGAATAATAATCGAGGTAATATTCCGCTACGTTTGTTACAAAGTCCAAAATAATCATGCCGCCCAAGAAACATCCACAGCTCCGCGAATATTATATTAACTCGTGGATTAGTGAATATCCTGACATACAACTACGTGAGTCATAATTATTTTGCTCTAAATGAAACGTCAGTTTTCTCCTGAAAAAATACAATGTCACGCGTCGCGTTAAATATAAATATTATATCGACATCTTTTTTATCGATATCAAATCCCTAGAACTTGCCCCGAGTTATCCCAGGTATGGTAATATAATGTTAAATTATAATTCCTCATTTGTCTTGCCTCATTTGTGCTAAACACTAATTCAAATTTAAGGTATTGATATGGCAAACCTTTCAAGCAAGTTTTTCTGTGCCACTTTAACACTTTTAACCACCAATGCAAGCAAAGGGGTATACTGCTGTCCCACCAAAGACGGCGGCTAAGTGCACAGTAGTGGTATTAGCATTTTAAATTGAATGTGGTTACATATAGAGTTTAATTATTTATGGTTATTATATTTATGGTTCGACTACCACAATCATTGCAGTTCATTGCAGCCTTCTTTGGTAGGACAGCAGTATAAGTTTATTATGTGTATCTGAGGATGTCTGTTGCATTACTTCTCCCAAACAAATTACGGATTTGATTGTTTATTGTTATAAAAGAATAATTTGTGATTCTTAGCTAAATCAACTTTTAATAGTAATCGGAAATAAATGATTTCTGGGGATATTACTGTGTTTCGTAGTTATGAATACGATTTTTGTATAACTCTTCTTTTAGGGTTGTATTAACTGATCTTAGTTGAAAAGCCTGTCTTAACATACATCAAACTATAGGTCAAGTCATAGAAAACTGTCATTACTGACGTATCTTGTGGGCGGCCAAGATCAAATTATCAATACTCAATATCGAAGACCCATATCGATGTCACACTACCGCACCCTAAATGTTAACATTAAATAATAATTAAATTATAAGTTTAAGTTGGTGATGGTGCTGTGTGTGAGATTGATTAAATACTTTTCATTTTAATTTTTTTTCATTTTCATTTATCAATACTTTTACTTATTTCTTTATCGTTTCCAGGTGCTAAACCTCCTAAGAAAGAATACATCAATTACAAAGACCTGATGCAAAAGAGGAAGCAAGAAAAACAAAAGGAGGCTGATGAGAAGCAGACAATGAGGTCTAAAACTGTTATGCAGAGTGGAGGCAAGAAGAAAAAGAAGGCAGGGAATGATGTCGGGCACTTCTTAGATGGATATGGCAAGGTAAATAATTGTGCTAATTGCATTGTTTCACGTTTCCTGAAACTTGTTCCTCAATATAAAAGATTATTTGAATCAGCGTTCAGAAACCGGTCAATATTTGAGCCTAAACCTAAATGAATTACGCTTTGGTGTGCGGTTACCTGTTAATGAACTGATTAATTGAATAATCGGTTTATCACAAAGCGTGTTCTGTTGGGCGAAATTTACTAGTTAATTTGAAATCGACACTGCAGCATTATATAGATAGAGAGGGACACTAACTCCTATTATAGTGATTTTACGTTACGTTACGTGTTACATCACTCGAGGGTCAAGGACTGGTTAATACAGGTTTATAGCAGTTCTTTAATTTCATTCCTGCTATTTACTAAGAGCAATATTAATGGGTGGTTTTCAAAAAAATATATACATGGAACCATATATCTTGGAACCATTACTGAGCCCTGATTTGTAATAAAGAAAAGAATTATTCTGTTGTACACAAAAAAACACCCTCAAAAGAAACAGACCGGAAAGCCAATAGCTTGCTATAAAACAGTCCTAGCATTTTATTCTGATTATATCTCAGCTCCTACTTACCATCTGGTGGATTGTGTGCTCATTTGACTTTTTTCCATAAAATAAACAAATATATTATTATAATTTTGGGTTAGGACTTAGTGGCGTATTGTGGTTCTAGAATCAACGGAGTCGCTAATTCCTAATTATTATAAACATACCACTTTGATCTTGGTCTTCAATATTGTCATAATAATATTTTAAAATGCATTCATTAGTTAAATCGCTAAACCAGTTTAACTGAATTGTGGTAAAGATGATATCTCTACTGTGACAGCGTTACAAATAAACACAATATTAGTAGGTATGGATAAACCAAACTAAAAATGTATTTAGTTTATTTATAAATATGACAATACTAAAGGCCAAAATAAAAGAACAACGACTAGAGAATAGCGACTCCATGGATTCTAGATCTACAATATGCTACCAAAACTCCTGACCTTAATTATTATTATAGAGAAAGCGTTTTATTACTGTCACACTAAGAGGTTTTGTAAAGCTTTTTTAACCCCCGACGCAAAGAAGAAGGGAGTTATAAGTTTGACGTGTAAGTGTGTGTGTGCACTGTAGCTCTTAAACAAATGAACCGATTTCGATGCGGTTTTTTTAATTTATGAATAATTGGACGAGTATGTTGTTCTACAATATTTAATACAATTATTACAGGTTCAGAAAAAGGATTTAAAAACAGACAATTGTGGCAAGAAGAAAAAGCGAAAGAAGTGAAACAGTATTTGGTGATTAAACTAAGTTAAGTGCAGTGCTGCTTTTTATTTATTCTCCAATTGCTGCCTCAGGAGTGCATAGTATGAATAAGATGATTGCACCACCTGAAATCAAAGAAATATTAGAAATATTAAAAATAAAACGGTAAATTTATTTACATAGATAATTATTTGTTACCCACTGACAAGGCTCAGTTTTTACCTCTACTACTACTACTACTTAATACTCCGGAGTCTCCTATGTCTCTTAACAAATCCAAACAGACCTATTTACCATAATTGCACCTTAATCACGTACTTTTGGACATCGCGTGACTTTTACATTCAGTTTTAGATTAAATAACTATTAACTATACGTTTTTTTTAAATCAAAACTCGTTTGCAGAAATATTGAGGTTATGTGTCAAACAGTTACAGTATTGATTTGTTTACATCTTTTGTCATTTATATTAACCCCGACTTTAGTGCTTTATTAGTGATAACAGGAAAAAACGAAAGAGATTAACCAAGAACTTATCCATAAGGAAAATGTTGCTGCCTGATTTTTAAATATGTTAAGTAGGTAGTTAACTATAAACATACATTTGTAATACAATTATTGATTATACAGTTGAACTCAGAAATAGCTGTACATTTTAGTACCTTGTCGCAGTAACGTTGTTTGAGTTTAGTACATCAAGAGCTGTGACAAGTTCTTATGATTCAGATGAAAGTATAGCCCACTCACAATTGATGTAGAGTTTATTTTGTCATAAAGGTTACTGGTTCAATAGCTTATATGGCCTTGATTTTTTTGTAACCTTCAATTGTAGATACCTACCTTAGCGGCAGTAGGCAGGCTGACTGTGAACATGCCTCCAGCTATGATAGCCAGAGATCTCTGGGCCCTCAGGGTAATGAGGAGAAGCACCCTTTGGGTCTTGCAGTCCCCATTCCATTTGTTAGGGTAGGCGGCTTCAGACACAAGTAGACTCTGAAGAAAAACAATGTAGGGTTAACTTTTATATAATCTGTGGTTGCGGTAAGTGATCATAGGTTAATCAGGATTTTTCTACTTTTTAACCGATGAAATGATTTAAGAAATCATGCATTTTGTTGTTATGCATGGTAATTATTATATCGTTTGTTTATTATGTATTTTTACTATGGCGACGATCGCCATATGTATGGGGTTTTCTTAGAAAATCATAATCATATCATATGAAATTTGTTTAAAAATGAACACATTCTTGCCTTGCTTGGCTCTTCAAAGGTTTTTTTTTCATAGAATAATTCCCATCTATTTAGCTACTAAAATAGGTATTTTGTCTTTTTTTGGGTCCTAACCTAACAAACATATAGCATATAGACATGCATGCATCCCGGGACTGTTGGAGGGTGGGGACAGAGTCCATATAAAATTGCCCAGCACCCTTTAAATATATCATGGTAATAGTAAAATACAAAGATCTAGATCTCAGTAATTTATTTTTAGGTTAGTTAGACAGTACCCGGAAAACGAATTTTCCCGAAGACACCTTGACAGATCGATTTTTTACCTCTGCATAAAATACAAATTGCATTAACATAGATGCCCTGTTTCTTGTTTACCGTGAGAGGCTTGTAGGTACAAAGTAACCAACCTTGTTCAGCAGGATGTCTCCAGGGTAGCAGTACACTAATAATTCCATGAATATGCAAATTAGGTAGAATACCACGGTGATAGTCTCGATCGGCTCTTTTGACTGAAACAAAAGATTATTTATGAGGCACAATAAATAATGATATAAACAATAAATATCTCGGTGCCATTGTCATCTATACTTCATTCATTAAGGTAGGTAGGTACTAAATGTAAACAAAAAACCACGTTGTATACATCGTCAGTCAATAAAATTGTGATTTGACAAAAGTACACGTGGTTAAGCTCTAAAATTACAGTTGATTTATCTAACGAAAGCGGGTGGATAAAACAACTGTAACAACGGTTTTTTCCAATACGTCACAAAAATTACCTACGGGTAAGTACGTAGTCCGGCCATAAGTTATGTTACTAAGGTTGAGTTAAATCAAATCAAGTTGCCGCAATTTTCGAGAAGATCTTTTAATATGCTGTAAATTTCACTTTTTGAAAACTCTAAAAGTTAGTATTTGTTTACCATAGAACTTTTTGTTTAATACTATAAAACTTCCTATCTCTGTGTATGTTTAGAGGCCAATATAATTACAGTTCTCAACAAGACTCAATTCCAACTTATGAAGCAAGAGATTTGGTGTGTTTTCGAAAACGCGATTTAATGAGACATTAAGATTGACCGGTGTTACAAGCGGATCTTTATTTGCTTGAAATATATTTGTATCAGAATTTAAAGCTAAAACTGATCAATATGCCACGCAAATTTGAACTCTCTCTTGAACTATGATTTTGTAGACCGAAACAATGGTACCTAATATTTGAAATAGTTTAGAATACATTATTTTTATTTTATATAAATCGAAGTTTTGATAAATATACAGATTTATGAAAACTCCTTTTATTTATTTTTTAAATGGTAATAAATCTCATTTAAGCTTATAGACCTTATGACCCGACTAGGGCTTTAACCCTTTATAGGGCAATTATAATATGACCACTGACAAGTCATGCTTTTGTATTTTTCCTTTAAGAATTTTGTTGTAAATACGTGAAAACAAATGAGACTAGAATTCAGTCCTTTTTTTATTTTTGTCCTATGAAGGGATAAGTGCTGTAAGATTTGAGGTAGTAGATTTGAGTATGAGGCTAGTATAGATACTCGTATACAACCATTTTTTGCGACGTAATGGAAAAGTTACCGCTGTTAATTTCTAGTCTTTCACTATGTTCGCTTGTTTGTCGATGTTTTGGTTTGCACATTTAAGTACCTAACTAAAGTTATGAAATATAATTATATTTGTAAATGTTTACACGCAACTTTATTAAGTCGCTGTAAGTATTCCTAAACTGTAAAGCCATCTAGGTTCCAAAAACATTTTTTGTGGGAGGAAACCAAACAAGCATGATGGTTTTCTGCGCTCATGAATACCGTCAACTCTACCAGGTTCTCGGTCCGTTGTGCCTTTTTATGGATACTAATACACTGGGAAACATCTTAGCCTACTTGTTGCAAAATGTGGTTATAGAATTATCAAGAAGTTTAAAGACTTTTTGGTAATTCTTTAGCTCTGCCTATCCCACTCTGGGAATGAAGGCGTGAGTTTATGTATGTATGTAATAAAATAAAAACTCACAACAGTGATTTTGAAGATGGTCATGCACACTATTATACTGCTTATGACGAATTGGCAAAACATCGGGGGGCCAAAGACGGTGCCTATCTCGTTGATGTAACTGAAACAGCAGAAGTTTTATCGTTTAATATTTGAACTTGAATTGTACAGGGTCCATTCTACTCGGTAAAACCACATTGCTCTTGACATGTTTTCGTATCGTTTTTAACTGGGCTGCTATTAGTATCAAGTAAATCAAAGCTATCGTAAATCGTAACATTCGTAACATTCACAACACGATAATATGTCAAAACTTTTTTAGAAATGCTCAGTTAAAGGCTTGTGTGCATATAAGTTATGTTATTATTTGCTAGGACTAAAGTAGACCTCACAGCGTTTATGAGGATGCGGGTTCAGCCAGAAAATTAGGCCTTGAAAACGTTAACTTTGGGTATCTCCACAGGAAAGACGGTAACCTAAATCTGTGTATGCCCACTACCTAAGGGTACGTTCAGATGACAAGCGCTCAACGCGCGTTTACAACTACATAACAACTTATTCAGGCCGTACACATGCTAACGCGCGTTTTATTAATACGCGCGTTGAACGCTGCGCTAGCGCTCGACTATTGTCAGCGTGCGTCAACGCGCGCTTTGAGATCATTGGTTTTCCATGTTTCCGTTCAGTTGAGCGCGCGCTTTCGACGCGGATGGACGTATATTAGGGTTCATCGGGTCGTCCAGAAATCGTCCGAAATGGAAAACGAAGCTTTTAATACGGAATTATTTATAGACGAAATAGAGAAACGTCCTGCGATATGGGACATGACAAGTAGCGATTATTCAGATAGGAATTTAAAGAGACGGGCTTAAACTGTTTCTACGTCCATCTTCGACAATTAATGTAAGAACTCTACTGACTGAACCAACCATGAACGAAAGAACCATGGCGGTCGCGGCAACGCGCGTTCAACGCCTGGCAAGCGCGTGTCATGTGAACACTATACAAAAATTTAGCGCGCGTTCAACGCGCGTTGAGAGCTTGTCATCTGAACGTACCCTAACTATCGCTCGCAATCAGACTCGAATCGCACTGACAGTATTTTTGCACTTAACAATTAGCAATGTTTATGTTGTTAACGCATTTACTGCCGGTAATTCAAGCGTCTTTCTTTCTCTCAGACAGTACCTACTCTTAACACGTATGTCCTTGATCGAAGGAAACGAAATTCTCACTGGTGATGACTAGTGAAAAAAGTCACTCGGTGATCTCGTACCTATATGAGTGGACGAGGGCACACGTGCTTGATATCATGGGCGTGAGAACTTCTAGAAATAAGTAAATATAGGAGAGCTTTAGGGGTTCATATTAGGTAGGATCGTCAGTTTAACCGGAACGATAAAAGTGTCAGATGCATGTTAGGTATTCCAATGGCGATTTTACATTACACGCCTTCAGAATGATAGTGACCTAATTCACAATTTCAGCTTTCAAACTTTAAGTCATAAATTGATTGTGATAGAGCCGTTACTCGAATGTCAAAATTTGTGAATTATGTCACTATTGTTCTCAATGTGCTATTGGCAGAGTGCAAAGCGGGTGGAGGGGGTAGCCTAAACGATCACAGCGCTCGCTACGGCTAAAATTGTAATTTTTGTCGCTGACTTGAGCTGTCAAATCCATATTGCAGTAAACATTTTCTAATCGTTTTTGAGATAAAAATATGGTCCTGGTAAGATGTGTTGTTGTGAATTGTAATAACACCAAGAAGAATAGCGACTGTAAATTTTACCAATTTCCAAGACCATGGTGGAAACGAGACCAAAGAAATAAGTGGATATTGGCCGTAAGAAAAAAAGTTAACCTCTAAAATTTTACTTAAAGTACGTTATCATTTGATACAAGTATTAAATTGAAAAGTTACGGTGAATTACTATGTTACAGTCCCGATTGTGTAATATAGTAAAATAACACAAGATTTCATTAATATTTTTCACAATATTTACTTACTTCTTGTTTGACAGCGGTGACAATATTGTCCATAATGGCCGCCTGTCACGTGGCGCTGTCGTCGCGCTCGGTCCCAATTAGGGCGACCAGTTGACAAAACTGCAAACCAACCAAGCAAGCTACTGAGCTGCACGGTTGGTTTGCAGTTTTGACGCAGTAACGTGCAACCGAGCTTGCAGTCGGTTTGCGGTCGACAGGACTGCAGAGCTATACTAGTGATTATTGTTACAATTAATTACCTTATAATGCATTGATGGTATTTAACGCAGAGTATTGCTTTTTTGTAATTCTCTTGAGATCCTTTAAAAAAATAATTGGTTTTAAATCATAATAGCACAGCAATTATGTAATCGAAGTTATATTAATTCCTTCATTCAGATTCAGAATGAAATACTGTTCTTTAAAGACATATATCGCACCTTCAGACCAATAGTGACCTAATTCAAAATTTCAGCTTTCGATTTCGATTAGAGACCGAACTCGAAATTTATAATTTCTGAATTATGACACTATTGTTCTGATGGTGCGAAATGTGTAGAGTTACTTTGACTTGCGATTCCGTTTAGATATTCTTACCAAATACCGAAAATCTTACGTTTTTTTTCATGTCCTGTTTTATTAGGTATGTCTGTCAAGGTGATGTCAAGGAAATGGCTGATGTTATCCCGTTGGAATTTAAAACAGGTATACCGCCGAAATCAGACATTTTGGAGACAATCAACTCGAATCCTCACTAAAGAATGACTTTATTCGACGACTTGAACTTTACCTATGCGTCCTATAGCCTTCAGCTCTTCGCAAAGCACGTCTATTTGCGCAGCCGCAAGAGCCATGAAGCCGGCGGTGAAGAAATTTTCAGCTGCGTCACCCATCCCCACCGCTATGACGCTTATAGAAGTATACACGTACATCGCTGCAAATCTAAATAATAAGGTTAGATTAGCTTGAAGAGAAGCACAACCAAAAGAACCAAGTTTATTACAATAAGTATTTTTCAGTACCTATTAAAAATAAATATCAGTAGGCACTAATACAAAAATTTACATTGTAAGAAACCTACGGACGCCACGGGTCTTAAGCTACCGGTGGTGAGGGCGGCGGAAAGAGGAACCTTCTGAAAATAGGTGCGTGCCGTATCGAGGAGTACCTACTCTCTGGATCTGACCCTTGATCCAGCCCTCTAGCAAGAGTCTATTGAGGTGTTGACGCTTCATTGTGAGACCGTTCGCCGACACAACTATCAGAATAATGACCGTCGAGTCAACATTCCACATGTTGGTCACTTCGTAGGTCAAGTTAAGGTACTTTACAAGGTTCTCTTCATGTGGGATGGTGACGCTGACCGGCGTTCAAACCAATCTATCAGCACGATAGAGAGCGTTGCACGACTATTTTCGAGACGAATATCGACCGAAATCCCGAAATGCCCCTCTTTATAAATTCCGATAGTTATTTGTCAACTCATTATTGGTTATTTGTAAATTGCACCTTCGGTTTTCTCAAAGAGATCACCGAATCGTAGCCAGTCAGAATTCCTATAACGGGCCCTGTAAAGGCCCGGTAGAAGCTCCCTTTCAGCTCCTCATACTACCACTATTCTATGCGGACCTATAGTATTATTATTATGCGAAAGATGTTACTTACATACATACATAAACTCACGCCTTCATTCCCAGAGTGGGGTAGGCAGAGCTACAGAATTACCAACAACTCTAAAAACTGGTTGATAATTCTGTAACCACATTTTGCAAAATCACATGTGGTAGATGTTACTTAAAATAAAATAATAATAACAAGTATCAATACTTATTCATCCTCAAACGGTGGTGTTGCTATATAAAACTTTTTAGGGTTCCGTGCCCGAAGCGAGCCCAACCCCTATTAATATGCCTCCGATGTCCGTCCGTCCAAACTTTAAACATCTTTTGAAGCGTATTAGATAGCGGGTTGATATCCCCCGCTATCTTCTTTATTTTTTTACATGTTTTATTTACTAACAAATGTAAAAAACGAAAGGAAGTGAACTAATTAAAGAAACGTTTTTTCTTCAACATATTTTTGTTTATTGTAATAACGGAAAACATAAAAGCGTGGGTATGGTACAAACCCTAAAGAACGACAACAAAAACTAAAAAATGGTCAAGTGTGAGTTGGGCTCGCACCGATTCTATTCGAAATCAAATTCAAATGGGGATGTACTAATACCTACTGTGCGGCGGTACGGAGCCCTCGGTGCGCGAGTCCGACGGTTTTCGACGTCTGCAGACTTTTAAAAAAAAATCTAATTTTAAGGAGCTTGGTCGGATATCGATCATCTCTGCAGACTTAGCGTGGCCAAAGTCTAGTTTTAGAGATTATACAATTACGACAAAGTAAATATGTATTGTAGGGTCCACTGCAGAGAGATGTAATCCACTTTTTCATCTTATTAAATTGTAATGGGATCCAAAAGTGGTTAGGTACATCTCTTTGTAGTCTCCTGTCCTAAGTCGGGCAGAAGTCTCACGCTTTCATCGATAGATTCGATATATGAGATGGTTGAAGGATCAGGTGCATTAAATATGTAGATAATTCGTTTAGAAGAGGAATGTAACGCGGATTAGAACGTAAGAGCCGTCACCGGTGAAGCAATATCGCGGAGACCGCACAAAAAAAAACTTAACATATTGTTATTTTCTCGGTGTCGGCGACAGAACTCGAAGACATGGTCCAACAAAGAGCACTTGCCTAGCCATAAAGGCTTTGAATTGAACTACACCTTTAACCCAAGCTAAACCACGGAAAAGGAGAATTCAATTAAAATGACAGACAATGGATTATGTCCATGCCATAAGTTAATTTATCTAGGCCAAGACGAACCGAAAATGTATGCCTAAACTTTAGGCAGAGATTTAGTATTAGTGTAAAGCCCCAGATAGACGGTAGTATACGCGTACTTAAAGCTCGACAAACTTTGTCGCCCGTGACCTTTAGAAGTTCGCGTACTTAGGGTAACACACGGGTGAGTACTTAAGGTCGCCGAGCCATAAGTACGTCGTACTTACTCGCACGTCTATCTGGGCCTTAAGAAAGAGCACATGAAAGGAAATCTCTCTATCCTATCCTATACCACTACTTATAGGGGTTTACGGGGCGTAAAATCGATATCGATAGTTGTCATCTTCGGAAAAAAACGTTTTCAACCCGAGTTACGCTCGTTCTTCTATACCTTTAAAACGTAAACTCATGGACTTGTGCATTCTTACGATCCTATATCTCACTTGTAAGGTCCATCGATGCTGAATGGAAAAGCAACCTTCAAGGGTAGCATCAGCGATGTACTCAGGACTGGCACGATGCACCAGAAAATGGCCGTGACACCAGCAGCTAACATGAACGCTTTGCCAGTAGCGTCGGTTACTCTTGTGTTCTGTGCGAGTATCGCCTGCAGGTTGGGATCTTCTTTGGTGAAGCTGGGACCTGTGGGACAGTGCTGTGGGATTAAAAATTCACTGCCCAAAATGTGTAAAAAAAAAGTAATAATATACAATTTATCTTTATTTAAATGTTCTTTTAGTTTAAGTTAACTGTTAACCTACCTGCAGATTTCAGTTATCATGACGAATGCAATATGGAACTATTGGAAACTTATAAATAAACTCAAACCACGGTAAAACCCCGTTAATATAGTAAAGTGTCATGAAGAAATAAACAAATAGATCTAAGGGGGCAATGCCATACACATTGACCTAGTCCTAAACTTAGCTTAAGTCTTGTACTATACGTAGGTACTTAATTAAATACATAGAAAACATCCACGACTCAGCAACAAATAGTCTTACTCATCACACAAACATCTGCTCTTACCGGGATTTGAACCCGAGACCTCTAGCTTCGTAGGTAGGGTCACTACCGACTAGGCAACGTGTCGTAATAACCGCAATAACTTGAAAAAAAAACACATTTAAATGCCGCTGGAGGTGTTAATAAAATAAAATAATCCTCACTATCATCGATCATTGTGATCATGCGCTTAATCCTCCCTTGGTGCAGCAAAATCGTCAGGACCTTGACTGCTTGCACCAGATGCGACAGTAGCAGCACTGCAGCGTCGACCATGCGCTCGACGCTGTCTCGATTCTGGCCAAAATAATTAAATTTAACATAAGAGGACCTAGTATGGTTGCTTGTATCGCGTGACAAAATGTGGATAAAGCATCCGTCACTCATACTTATATAAGTGTCAGAAAGAGACGGATATTTATCCACATTAATAAACGCAGCCTTATTAGGCCCCCTGCCCTGAGCCCCTGATATCTTTTCTTGTGTGACAGTGCTATGCAACCTAGTTACTAGGTATTATTGTATTATTGTATTATTATTGTTGGTAATGTGAATTTAAACGTTTAAATTTCGAAGTTCCTGTTGCTCCAATATCAGGACGGCCCAATAACGTGTGTACTCCAAATAACGTAGCCAACGTAGAAGAAAAGAGAGTTGATCTGACCGTCCAATGACCTATAATTTTGTCACATAATGACCTATAATTTTGTTCACAAAATTTTGCACGAAATTCTTGGTGCAAGAAAAGTTTGCACTCTCGAGTACTGGTTACTGCACTGTCGAGTACGATGGTGTATTTTTTTTATTGAAAACGTATGCAGAGCTTATTTTAACAGAATTGTCACAGATGAAACATGGCTATATTATTATGATGTGCCATCTAAACTTAGAAATAAAGTTTGGCTCTTTGTAAATGAACCTACGCCAACACAACTCTGTAAATCAAAGTCTGTTAAAAAAGGTGATAACTAGCTGTATTTATACAAAACGTGACTCGCAGATCGAGTTGTTCTGGGCAATCAGCGTACTGTAACATCTAACTGGTACCTACACTAATGCATGTTTGCCACGAGTGCTAGATAAACTTAAGGAAATCCATCCCAATTCAAGTCCCGGAACTTGGCATTTTCACCATGATAACGCACCGGCACATCGAGCAGCTCTAACTTTTTTTTGAAACTGCTGGTGTACAGCAATTTAAAAGAAAACAGCCCGACATGTAGCCCGGATTTAGCCCCCTGCGACTTTGCTTTATTCCCTAATTTTTAAAAGACTAGCTAAAAGGAAAGAAGTTTACCAGAAATGAGGAACTTTGAAGAGCTTGGGATCATGATGCAATCTTGTGCTGCACTGCCAGAAAACAAATAGATGGCACTACTAGATCAATACAGTATCAACTCAAAATCCTTGCTAGTTTTGTTTCAAATTCATAGGAGTTGATTTTAAAATACAGTTGTATTTTGAGTTACTACGGTTATTCATGCTAATCATCAGTTTACAAAACTATTGTTTCGATCAGAGCATAATGCTTGCGGGGCTCCAATTGTTGTTAGGTACCTATGTTCAATTAAAGATTTATCCATATTGACATCACTCCACCGCGTAGGTATCGACATTAATTTGCGGGTATATCGACGCCCACTAACTAGTCGCACCGTACTTTTTATTTTTTAATGTGTTTGACCTTTATGTTTGTATGTCCGTTCTTATTTCCCCCTCTCGTAACTACTCAACGCGTCCACCGATTTTGATAAATGATATTACGTCATTAATTATATTCGTCTTAATGGCGCGAGTGTCACTGGTACAGTCGCGAACCGGGATTGGTGAGCCACTTACCCATGTTTCTAATTTGGCTATGTAATGCAAATCGAATAGATGTCAGCCAGTCGTTGACATCGGTTATTGAATACACGGCTAAATTACGAACAATGGCAAGGGTCTCAACGATCCCGGATCGTGACTGTAGGTACATACAATTCTTTAAAAATATCAGTCGTATTTCAAATCTGTTAATATTTTAAACATATATCGACGACAGTATCATAAAATTCAGTCAGTTTTTTGAAGCTTGCTTTTCATTCAGTTATTATCAGTGATCGGATTTCACGGTGCAACACTGCGA
Source organism: Acleris emargana (assembly GCA_927399475.2). Taxonomy (NCBI): domain Eukaryota; kingdom Metazoa; phylum Arthropoda; class Insecta; order Lepidoptera; family Tortricidae; genus Acleris; species Acleris emargana. Next base: position 90,465,010 of record OV656835.1, on the reverse strand, counting down.
GATAGATATAGAGTAGAAATCTTAATTGGGATATTTATAAATAGGCATTAGGATAGGATTTTACACGTGTAAAGAAATCGATTAAACATATAAAATATTGCGAAAATAATTGTATGCTATTTCAATTTCATACAAACTAATAAAATATAATATCTGTGTGTAGTGTGGTGAACTGATAATGCGTACCGTATTATATATTTTATTTATATTCATACCCAAAGACTATTTGGCAGATCAATTTTAAACAGAGTATAAAAAAACTAACTTTTTTATTTTTTTTACATACCTAAATTACTTTTGTCAAAATATTTATTTTACATGTTTAAATTGTATTGAAATTTATTTGAAGTAATAAAATCAGAATAATATTTAACGACATAAGTCCCGGAACCCCGGGGCATATCCATATTAACATAATGTTTGAGGTCATTCACCCCGTGTTGCACCGGGATATCCGATCATTGGTTATTATACTTATTAATTTGCTAATCATTTGGTGCGAGTATTTTGAAATAACTTACCGTATACACGTAGCCAATCTCAGCCAAAATTATGAAGACGAACAATAATGTTTGGGCGACTGAACCAGATATCTTGTAAGCCATATTCCAACGATAGCTCAAGTGGTCAGGGATCCACACTCCGGTGTATTTCATTACTGTAATGGATGATTGTAGGCAATCTGAGTTCTTCATTGTCAATCCGGCTGCGGAACCGCCTGTTACTGTTCTGTTTTTGAAATATAATTACTTTAATTAACTTCTTATTTAAAGTTTTGTCCGAAAACGGTATATTTAGTTACGTACTAACTCCTTAAGTACTCGGATAATAGGGAGCTAGAGGTTTAAGTACCTTACCTATACCTTTGTTGGTATTCCGTTGTATTCCGCCGTGTTCTATGTTATAGAAACCGAGTGTAGATTTCATTTTCATTCATTAATACGATCAACGAGCAAAGCTTAGAGATTCCACATTTAACTGTCAAATACATCCATACTGTAGAATGCATAAAGTAAAAATCGTGAAGTTGATCTAACAACACCCGTGAAATCTGCGGGCAACGGGTCGTGGGGAAACAAAAAACGCTCAAAATATTACTGTTTTTCGGCAGTAGAGTTTAGCAGAAGACCTTAGCAAGGGCCATCACAGACTATCAGTCGGACTGACAGGCCGAGAGACGTATAGCTTAATAATATGCTTTTCGTTTCTATCCAATAGCTGCGTCCCTCTCGGCCTGTCAGTCCGACTGATAGTCTGTGGTAGCCAGTTAATTCGACGATCTTAAGGCGGCTAGCTTTTGTAGTTATGCGAATTTACCGTATAAAACCCGTTTTTGAATCAGCCATATGATAGCTTGTAGTTGAGAGCCGAGACCCAAGTAAACTGACACTATTCGATCGTCTTGTCTCAATAATTACCCAGAATTCGAAACAAAATTTTAGATAATTAAAAAAGTTACGGTCAGTGATTTAAAAAGTTTACAATTATATGATAATTACAGTTTTCTGTTTTTACGTAATTAACGTATTGTTAGTAATAATTATTGAAACTTGGTATTTTTTTGGCTGAATTCACTATTGAAAATACCATGTGACATTTCATAGCAAAAGGGACCTTATGCCAACTTCTAGTTACGGAAATATTCACATTTTAGCTAAATCTGTTTTTTTTATTATTTCAGTGTAGTAGGAAAGTACATCTAATATAAGGATAGACGTGTATTTTGAGATAAGTTTTATTCGTTTACGTTTACGGAGATACCGTATTCAAATTGGGCTCAATGTTTAGAAGAAAAGAGATACAAAGTACGAGAATAATAATTATTCTTTAAGAGTATTGTAAAGTTCCGCTTAAATCGCGTAGATGTAAAAAAAACCATACTAATTTTGCTCCAGGCTTAATTTTGCTCACCCCTAAAATAGCTAAGCCATTCTATGTTTTTTGACAAACAAATTAATAAAGTTTTAAAGGAGTAGTAAATTTTAATCACCACACCCAAATGTATCATGTCATGTCACACAAGTTTTAAAACTTGATTAATATGTTTGATTTACCCATAAATTGAATTCATAAAATTACTGAGCTAATTCTTATAATATAATCAAAACCAAATCCATTCAAACTAGTTAATTTAAAAACTTTTTTCACGTTTACTCACAAACTCACAAAAGGTAGGTAGGTATATTAATTACTTGGTAAAAACGAATATATTAGGTAAAACTATACAACTCTATGACCTAGTTCTTGCCTTCCTTGCGCTAAATTGACATGTCTCGATACTGCGCCGCCTTTTATACGTAATACACCCTCAAATGCGGTAAGGCTAGGTATACACTGCAGATGGAGTTAAACATTTAAGTATTATAATACAGGGTGTCCCAGAAACTGAAGTCAACCCGCCTAGGGCTGATAGAGCAGCTCATAAGCTATCGATTTAACCCCCATGTATGTTCAGCAATTGTTATTAGTTTCCGAGATATTGATCATTTTAATCGGAATTATTGTCATTTTTCCTTATGTCCGTGCTACGAAAAATCCCTAAATTCATGAATTAATTCACATTATTTTCAGTGTTTTCTTGCATGATTAGAATCACTGTAAAATAAGGAAGTTTTTAAAGCTACATGCCAAACATTTTTTCATTACAACTTTTTGAGAAAACACACAAAGTTTGTTTTTCCATACTAGGTGAAAAACAAACGCGGGGTTCTCTTAGTATGGAGAAAGTAACTCTGTGCGTTTACTCAAACATTTGTAATAAAAAATAAATTGGCATGTAGCTTTAAAAACTTCCTTATTTCACAGTGATTCTAATCATGCAAGAAAACACTGAAAAAAATGTAAATTAATTTATGTATTTAGGGATTTTTCGTAGCACGGACATAAGGAAAAATGACAATAATCCCGATTAAAATGATCAATATCTCGGAAACTAATAACAATTGCTGAACATACATGGGGGTTAAATCGATAGCTTATGAGCTGCTCTATCAGCCCTAGGCGGGTTGACTTCAGTTTCTGGGACACCCTGTATAACCATTGATTATAATATAACCCTATTTTTACTATATTTGTCTCTATAATTCTAGACGGGTAAGTAACAAAGGGTAGGCACGTGGCTTATATATACCATACATATCAGATGGGCGGCACTAACGCCAGTCAGGTTTTTTGTCAGTGCAGCTAATTAAAGGGTACCTACATGGAAAGAACACGTCCCGATAGCCCCCTTAGTAACTTTGTCAGATATCAGGATTTATAAGTTACATACATACATAAACTCACGCCTCTATTCCCAGAGTGGGGTAGGCAGAGCTACACAATTACCAACAACTCTAAAAACTTGTTAATAATTCTGTAACCACATTTTGCACAATCAGGCTAAGATGTTTACCAGCGTATTAGTGACAGGTTGCTAGCCCATCGCCTAACAGTACTACAAGCCTTTATTCCCTTATGTCGGGTTCCTATATTCAATCCGAGGATAGATAAGGCTTACCTCGGGTTAAAATTTGACATTTGCCCATACAAAATGTGTCAAATTTTAATCCGAAGTAAGCCTATCTGTCCGCGGATTGAATATAGGAACCGGACGTTAGTCGCCTCTTACTACATCCACGGGAAGACTTGGAGTGGCACTATTCTAACCCGGCAACCACACAAGTAATTACAAGTTAAGAATCATGTAATTACATAAAGTATTTTTTTATTTCATTAATGTGACACTGTAAATAAAATCATAAGAAGCCTAACTTTTTGATTGATTATGTCACTATGACATAGTCCAAAATGGTCTAGGAATCGATTTCTATTTTCGACTAGGTTAAAAACAGCCTACCCGAAAATTACGTACAGTAAAGGTACTGTACGTAATTTTCGGGTAGGCTGTTTTGAACCCACTTGAAGAACAGGAGATTCTCGATCAGTTCATCGAAATCTTATTTACAAAATAAGTATGGTTTATATTTCCTGTCATTGTTTGAGCGTCTGCGGAAACTGGGATTGCCTGACTCGTATTTACTCATATTACCTCGTCAGGCAATTTGTCATTTTCCGAGCCTCTACAATAATTTACTTATTATAACTGCATTACGCTACTAGTAGGTTCTAAACACAACCTTATTTTCTGAAACATGTTATCAATGAATTGCTCTTGAATAAGGTAATGCATTAATTTCAAACATCCCTATACAATTAGTCGTAGTGACGCCACTATTATTTGCCTTTTGCAGTAATTACTGCTGCATTCATTGTCCTATGCCTTAGGGTTTCGGAAATTCACATTTTGCGACAAATTATAAAACCCTGAAGGCTACCTAATTATGGTTCTTGTGTTGCGGCTGAAATAAGTTGAAATATGACAAGTCATGCAACCTTATTTGACTGATATACATAATTTAAATACAAGAAATAAAAATAAAATAGCTATTCGAAAATTCCGCGTCCGTAAAGTACATAAATCATTTGTTGGTCAATGCATTAATTTCTATAATAAATTACCTGAGGTAGTATTAAAGTTACCCTTCCCAGCACTCAAAAATTACTTGAAAAAGTCGTTAATGTCTAAAGCGTATTATAGGATCGAGGACTATATAATAGACAAAAATGCTTGGCCTAAACCCGAAACTTAATCAATAATATTTTATTTTTTTCAAATTCAAAATCTTTATCTTGTCTGGGGGACACCGTTGATGCAGGAAAACATATCAATCTTATGTGGTCATCTTGCACCGTCTTATATACACATACGTAGGAGTTCTTTTTTCCTTTTCTTTCTTTCTATCTTAAGATTTTGGTGTTTTTTCCTGCGGAAACTACGCAGGATATTTGAAATATTTTTTAATTTGCTATTTATAGATTTATATAATGCTAGACTAAGTAGTACCGTTGTAATATAAAATATATTTAAAAAAATGACTGACTGCTGAGTTTCTTGCGGCGCTTCTTCTCAGCAGTGGTCTCCTCTTGTGAAGCGCTGGTAGATTCTTGACGTGTAAAAGTGCCCGTGCGGCCTACTTACTGAATATGTCTTTATCTTTATCTTATCTTTATGACTCTATGTATTTTTTTTAAATGTGTGGTTTATTCTTCGATTTCTTTGTCATTGTGGACTGATTTTAAGAATTATGTTATGGTTTGATAGAGTATACTTCCGAGGTGGTTCCTTTGTCACCAAATCTGAATCTGAAGAGGTCCGTGAGGAATGAGGGAACTCTTCAAATATTATAGTCATACATATAGCGATTTTAGTATTTTCAGTAAGAAGTCCAGCATTTGCATTCAGCAATTATCATTTGTTGATTTGCATTCAGAAAGTATCGTTCAAATATTTGGAATCAGCTAGAAACATGGTCATCTACATTTACATCAACAATCAACAAATGGGTGTAATGCAATGGGGTAAGGTTTATCGTGCATTGATGTTTAACTTAGGCTTCACTTTTTATGGTTCCGTGGTCCGTCCGTCCGTCCGCAGCTTAGCTTAGGGACTCTTTGTTCTAAAAACCTGTAATTTGGTATGAACACCCCCCTAGCTACGGTTCCGTATCAAAACACCTAAAATAAATAATGTATCATAATATCCATAATCCCTAAAAGTTCATAACAGTTACCTAATAGTTTTTTTTTCTGAAAACGTTAAGTTTTCTGGATTTGTGTACAAACGGCGTCGGGACCCTACAGAGCATGGTCAGACATGCTCTTGCCCGGTTTTTGAGATGGTTTATGTACTAACGGCTTCGGAACCCTACAATGAGCATCGTCAGACATGCTCTTGCCTCGTTTTTTGAGATAGTTTATGTGTACTAACGGCTTCGGAACCCTACACTGAGCATGGACAGACATGCTCTTTCCCGATTTTTTATTATATTAATAGCCTTGCCCGCGACTTCGTCCGCGTACAATTCTATTATAATGATTCCTTCTGGAACTTTTTATTATAGTTGTAATAGTTTGTGCAGAGCAGTAGTCATATTATATTCGGGTGCATCCGGCAATAAGGGAAGCCTACTTTTTGACCTGGGGCCCTAATATGGCTGCGTTTATCGCGTGACAAAGTTTGGATAAGGCATCCGTCACCTTCTGACACGTAATAGTACATTGTGTATTAAGGTCGGTAAGTAAGGAATTACGATCGAGGCTCTAGTAGAAGCCCGAAGTCGAAGACTGAGGGCTTTCTGAGTCGAGGTTCGTAATTCCCGTACCGTCCGTGAAACATACAATGTTTTTCATCACATTTGCGAGTAAATAAATACACAAGTCAGCACAACTATTATTACGAATTACTTAAACTTTTTTTAAGCGGATGGCTGGCGGACTCCACAGATTATAAAAATGTTTCGTTCAGAAACGTTAAGGGCAAATACTTACGTAGTTATACATACAGCCCTGAAGGAGTGTAAAAAAAAAACGACGTTATGATACAGAAAACTATTAAAATCGATTATTAAGAAAATTAATTGAGTAAACTCTTTGCTTGAACTTGCATGACATGTGTGCTGTGCTATAAATTAAAAAAAAAATACTTACTGACCTTGGGTTTCATGGTAAAAAGAAAGGTCGAGGGTTTTATATGGGGCATTGCGGCCAAGTTAACCTGTATGTTTAGATACTGTTTACGTGCAAGTGTGATGAAAATAATTGTACGAGAGTGGATGGATGCTTTATCCACATTTGACCATCGCATTTGACACGCGATATCGACGCTGCCGTACTAGGCCCGCTGGTGAGTTATTACGACATAAAGCTATGAAGTTAATTTCACGGTGAGCGTAAAGAACAGAGCTATAGCCGCTATATAGTTCTATCTTTTTCTCACAGCGTAAACTGAACTGTATAGCTCTGTCATAATTCTGTGGTCCTAGTGTAAAAGGGTATAAGTCTTCTGAAGGTCAAGTGAAAAAGGTTGTAAGTCTAGTACTGTCCGATCATGTATATACCCTTTTTTATTCCGAGTTAAGTCGACATGTACCCTTTTTCACTAAGACCACAGAATTACCCCTGGACCCTATTCTACATGGTCACGGACTGTTTACAGTTGGTTTTACACAAAAGCGTCATTATTCACATAAAAATAATGTTTTGGGCTATTCACACATATCCACACCCATTTTAATAGCCACTTTTTGGAGTTCATCATCTGGATTTTCGGGAAGATGATTATAAAATAAATTGATTTTGGATTATTTGAGCGAAAATAATTAATGCGTCTGCACTTGGTGTATTTATTAATACTTATTGCTTTCTGGTTGATACAACAGTCTTCAGTATTGAGTAATTGCCAATTCATCTGACAATATTTTTTAAGATTTTAAGAAGCTATAGGTACGTAAAAAAAGTCTCAATAAAACAACAAAATAATTGTTAAAGATTTTTAAATTAAAGATAACTATAGTTAATAAAGTAATAATATGTACATCGATAAATATAGTATAGTAATATTATGCAAGGCAAGTTCATTTATATAATAAATAGAATTTAATTCATTCTAAAAATAAGATTATATACATCTAAATACATTTAAACGTACGGTTCAAAATATTTAATAGCGGTAGTCATAGGTTTTTCGATGATTTTGTTCGTTGTGGCGGGGTTCTTTACCCTCATTTTGATGTCTCTCGGTTTAAGCACGCTCTTGTGGTTGGCGCTTGGGGGTCTCACTCCAATGAACTGCTTACTGGGAGTAGCAATACTCTTGCTACTCAACCCTGAAGTCTCCAGGAAGATATCGAAGGACCCCTTCGTCTTAGCAACTTCTGCCTTTGCTACTATTATCCGGGGCTCGCACTTCACAGTACTATAAGACCCACTGTTACTCCCGGACGAGTTACTCGACTCAATATCCGAGTTTCTGACCGACTCAGTCTCTAAATTCTCAATATTCGACAAGAGATCCGGCTTGTTTGAAAGCTTCACGTTCTTTTGCTTGTTCAATGTTTCCGCTTCAAGAAATGTATCATTACCGTCCTTAGAGTCGTTTTCAGCGGTAAGGATGTGCTCGGTGACCACGTCAGAAATGGAACCGTCACTGCTTCCAGAGCTGATGCGGTATTCCTCAGCGACGATGCTGCCCAACTCATCGTCTATTTTAAACTCCTCAAAATTCTGGGACAAATCAAATTTGTCTATGTCATCGAAGTACTCAGCTTTATGGGTCTCGGTCTTATCAGATCCGCGATTGAATTGGTGATCTAGCTCGGTGAGGCTGATGTGTTTTACGCCACTCTTGCCTCCTTTGTTTATTTCTGACAGAATAGAAGACACCGTGTTCCCCATTTGGATGGAAGCCCGAGGGTCTAATTTCGGTTGCATAGAATGAAGGTTAAAGTTAGTTAAGTAACTGTCTTGTGGGTAGTTCGTTTCTTCTTGCTTTTCATCTTCATCTGGTATGATGATCTCTGTGACTTGCGGTAGTTTAGGAATGTCCTTGTCGCATATCTTGTTCTGGATGCGGGGCAGCGACACTACCTTCGCCACGCTGTTCCTCTGACTCACCAGTACGGGGTACTGTTCGTTGTGAATCTCGACCGTTGGCTGTGAGAGTAGCAACTCCCTTTTGCCATTACTGACTACTGGAACATTTATCTCTGAAATGGAGCAGTAGTCGGGTTCTACGTTACTTGTTGCTACTTGTCCCACTTTTCTCTTAACTTCTGCAACCCGTTGGTTAGCCGCAACGGCTTCAGAGTCTGACGGTTCTGTTTTCTCGGCTTTGAATTTGGCCGACAGGTTCTTTGGTTTCGGCGGCAGGGCGGGGGGCGTTCGTGGCACCTTCCTTTTGTTGAATATTTTCATGGACCCTAGTTCCAACTCCTTCTTCTCCGCGTTACGTTCTATGTTAGCAGCTAAATTCTTAACTATAGAGCCTCTTATGTTTGGCACATTGGCCTTTTCGTTGGTTGCGCGTGGTAGTGGCGACGGCCGATCCGCCGCTTTCGTCACGATCGGTTCGTATTCGTTGCTATAAATACTCTGTATCTCATACTGAAATCCTTGCGCAGTGTTTGGGACCTCGTAGCTGTGTTCAGACGCGGTTTCCAGGCTAAACTTGACGATCTTATTTGCCCTTTTTTCTGACCGTGGTAAAGTGTGGTTGTTTGCTCGGACTTTCTCGTCGTACGAAATACTATTGAGCGTCGAAAATTGTACGCGTTTCGTGCTTGACTTCGGACTCGGAGCTTCGCTTGACTTTGAGTTGTCGTTGCTGCTATCGTCTAAAGAATTCTGCAGTAGAATCTGGTTAACGCACTCGAGCACGGGATTATTTTTATAAATTTCATTAGAAGGGCACTCATCAGCATCACTTGTGCTGGCGTACCAGTTGTCATTCACGTCATTAGAGTTAACTTGCTTAGTTGAACTAGATTGTAGGTTATTATTTTTATCATCAAATCTGTTAACGAATCGGTCACTGTCTTGTGTAATATTATTGCATAATACTTCATTTTTAGCAGATATAACTTCGGCATTTAGAATACCGCTGCTTAAACCAGCAACGAGCAAATCATCAACAGATTTGGACTTGTTATTGTTCAGCGATCCTCGTTGCTCCATGCAATCGTTATCGTGTTCTGGATCGCTCACATTGCAGTACCAAGGCTTTTCGTTGCCGTCTTCACTTAGTACGTTGTTTAGGAAGACTTGCCTGTTTGCCTTGATTTCATCGGACCCTTGTCTTTTAATTCCACGCAGTCTTTCCATTTTAGTGGTATAAGTCTTATTTGGATCCCTATTGTTATCTATATCTTTCTTAGGTTTACCAATTAGCTGGTCTATTTTGAGAGACGCTCTCCTAATATCTTTAGCAATTTGATTGGCGGTCAGATCGTTTCCATCGTTCACTTGATAGCTCATGCCAACGCATTCTTCAGCGCTGCTGCTGTTGGCTTGGTTGTAAACTTTTTGTGAATTATCGTAATATTTATTACTCTTCCTCCCCGAATACTTCCTCGATCTTCTAAAGACGTCTCGTCTAACAAATGCCTGTTTATTTTTAATGAATGTTCCTTTGCTGCCGGTGCTGGCATTGTTTCCTTCTTCACTGGAACTGGTGTTACCATAGATCACGTCATTCTTAGGCAGCTGGAAGCTCTTGCTCAGTCGCGTATTCTTCTGAAATACTGGCGGTGAGTTCCTCTCGCGGTAACTGGAACTTCTCACAAAATTATTCTGGAACCTTGAATCAGTGCTCTCCAGGCTTTGGAATTCCGGGTCAGTTTCTATGTTGGTTTGTTCGCTGGTAAATCCTAAAAGCTGTTGGCAGTTGCTGCAATAGGATTTCCTCGATTTAAGTTTAGCGATTTCCTCTTGTTGCGACTTAATGATTTTCTCCTTGTGGTTTAGCGCTACGTGTACTTGCTTCTGTTCTCTAGTGAGACGGGATTCGAGGAGGACCAAAGATCGTAGGACTAGTGCTAGTTGGTCCTGTCGTAATCTTCGTTCTTGTATGGCTCGCTTGTCGCGTGCAGCCAGGGCCTGTCCGGCCTCTACCAGCTGGTGTCTCTGTTTCAGGACGGACTCCGACTGCTGCTGGAGTGCATTCCTGACTGCGTCCAACTCTCGTCGCAGCTCCATCGCCTCGGAGCTGCTATCCATCTGTAATAAGGAGAGAATCAAGGTTAGTTTTTACTGTTATGTTAAAAAAAATATACAACGCATAATTATGTTTCTCGCATCTGACAGTTTGTTTATTATTCATGTTTCTAGTAATATTGAAGTGTAACCTAAAGTCAAAAGATTTAATCTAGATAAGATAAGGTAGGTAAGTAAGTTCAATCTCACACGAGGTCATGTGTGCGTGTTGTTTAAATCAAACTTTACGTTTAATAACTGTTTAAAAGATAAAAAACGATACACTTCGATACAATAGAATATTTCAATCGACCTAAGATCATTGTGTTAGTGATACAATACGATCCAATAAATAAACTCCATACATGTAAAACAAGATGATTTTTTTTCAACGTAGCTATATCAGCGTGTTTTTCGACAGTTGTTTTAAAAACACTTTAAGGTTCATAAGCTGTTTGATTGGTTAGGTTAATATTTTCGGAAATAATCGCTCCGAAAGTTGCATAAATTATGTCCCCCTTTATCTTTTAAACCATTTGTCCAAAAAATATAAACCAAATCACAAAGGTAACGCTTAATAAAAACTATCAACTAAAATGATTTTCAACATAATCGGATCGGATATACTTTTTTCGAGTAAATGCCGAAAACCTGCGCCTGTCAACAAAATGACGTAAGCGCCATGATGATACGCTCTTTTGCTAGTGCACTTTTTTGTAGTAACCGTTTTGGAACCCTACACTGAACTGTTTCTTCTTTATAATTCAGCAATTGTATATCTAATAGTGACTACTGACTCTTTCTCTCAGAGTTGATATCTCAACAGTCCAATTCATGCAACCCAAATAAGAACTGTAGTAGTAAATTGGCCCCACGAGGGCACTGTTGCACGTCGGTGTAATATGGAGTGAATCTACTTCGGACTAGACCATCATTACGGAGAAGAAGGAACGACGTTTATGTGTCGCAAGCAATTATTAATGAAATGTCATCAGATAAAGATCGTCAATTTCATTTCAACAGGCGGCGTGATTGTTTAAATGTCAAGAACGAACTGTACGTGTACGTTTTTTGACAGCAGGAAATAAGAAATACTTTGACGTTTCAAGGGTCATATCATATACCTACGTTCAGTGCCCAGATCCCAAATCGGGTCTATTAAATATTTTAAAATAATATGCCGTCTAATATTTATTTTTTATTGTAATGTTTATTTTCCAAATATAACATTAAATAATCGTTTCTCAACTCATCAACGTTGTTGATCTTGATTATAAAAAAAACCTAAATATTTAAATGAGTATGAATATGAATAAGAGTTTAGATTTATGGCAAATGACGACTCCATAGCTTGCTATTAGTCTTACCGTGCGACAAAAACTCCGATGCCTAGTCATATCATATACCTACGTTCAGTGCCCAGATCCCAAATCGGGTCTATTAAATATTTTAAAATAATATGGCGTCTAATATTTTACTCGTTGTTAATGTAAACGGACCGAGTCATCTGTTAAGTACATAACACATGCTTAAATGCACTGAAATAAATTGGCCAAGATAGTGATTATAGTGGATAAGCGTCTCGATTTATACTTCATAAAAGCTATATCAACTAAGGTATTACTTGAATTACCAAATAAGCTAACACTTTCGAAAAATTTGTAGAGATAGTTTAGAGCCTGAGTACTTTTAATTTGGGATGAATCGGCTCGTTCTCTAAGGCAGGGGTTCCTTCCTTTACATTTTAATTTATTTACAAAATTATTTATTTAAAGTTTTCCCACAGGATAGTTAGCACAGTTCCTTATTGCACATGTTAGTGGACTACATTTACTACAAAATAATACCATTGGGATAGACCAGGGCACCAGGGGTCGGCAACCTGCGGCTCGCGAGCCACATGCGGCTCTTGGATGTGAGGCTGCGGCTCTTTAGTTCCATTCGCAAATATTATTTATTTTATTAAAAAAATCAACAAATATCAACAAACTTTATGAAAGTATAGAGGCTATTTATTGTTGGCAAGATTTTTTTTTGTGGCTCTTTAAAAACTTCCGACTCAAAAGGTTGCCGACCCCTGGGATAGACCAAAAAAAATAATTACGGTTTTTACATTCCAATAAAAAAAAAAAAGGATTTTTTACTACTTTGTGTATGCTCATGAAAAATAACAGCTTTCCAGAAGAGCCTGACGAAATTATAAGGGTTCCTAGTTTGACTACGGAGCCCTAAAAAACCAAAACAAACGAAACTAGTTTTTCATAACAACTATAACATGTTTAAAAACCGGTCAAGTGCGAGTTGGACTCGCGCACCGAGGATCCCGTACCGCCGCACAGTAGGCATTATTATATTCAGATTTGAATTCGATTTCGAATCGTATCAGATCACATTTCTAGTATTTGTGGGTTTTCTTCTTAACTGTACTCTACTCTCTCTACTTTAAACATACCAAAAAAAGAATAAATAACGTTTCCTGTATGTGTCTTTATTATTTCACTATCTTTTTTTATATTCGTTAGTAAATACTCCGTAACCATATTTAAAAAAAAGAACCCGCTATATACTACGGTTCAAAAGATTCGGCTGTTTTAAGTTAGGACGGAAGGACGGACAGCGGAGGCATATAAGGTTCCGTTGAGCTACATTCGGGCAACGAACCCTAACTATTGTGGAAATCGGACTTATTTAGGGGGTGAGAAACGTTATCGCCCGAAGTTAAATTTTTTTTGAACATTTTTGTTGGCTACCAGGTTCAAGCGTCTCCTCAGAATCCCCTTAAAGCTTCAGTTTCATTCTGCGACAGTCGCACATTCTTTTCGTGATACATTGGGTCGCTGCCATAGCACTCGGCTCAAAAATGCTTAAACAACCCGTCAATGGATTGCTACAAGCACTCGGGCTATCGATTAATAGAAACTGGGCCTTAATACAAGGGCGAAGTCCACACGTGTACCTACCGACGGCCAAAGTCCGTCAAGTTGCCGCCGAAGCGGAAATAACGCTGACGCTCCAAGTTCACGGGTTCACCATGTCAAACGAGTTTTGTGACTGTCGTGCTACATTATCATTATGATGATAACAAAACAAGTCCAGTGAATATTGGAGACGTATTAGAACCAAAAAATTGTACTATAGTTAAGCGTATTTCATACAAACAAAAGTATCCCTACAATTGTATGGCTAATGTTCGTGTCACACGGAAAAGTTTCATAGAAAATTTAATTGATTTAGTCAGCGTGACCAACTTTTGGACTTTACCCCATTTGGGATTGCAGTTTGAGAATGAAAAAATGGATGGCCTCTGTATTCGTTTGCCTTCTCTATGCCATAAAAAATAAGTTTTAGAAACTACACCGTGTTTCCATATTGACGTCTACATATATTAAAAACAATGTAGTCTGCCTACCCTACTCTGGGATTACAGGCGTAAAGGTATGTATGTATGTAATGTAGAGTCGAAAGCATTAATATCTACCTACATTACATAGCCATCGCGTCAAATATATGTATTGTTAGTGGCATAAGGCGTGGATATATTTTTGGCATCTAGAGACGGTGGATATATTTATGACTGTGAGCTTTGTTTATCCGAGCATTTTATTTAAATAGCTTTTTAGAGTTTGTATGGTGTTACGGTCAGGATTCCTCATCTCAAGGCTCTGGGCCGTCCTGGGGAACTTGTCGATGGTTATATTATTGATATTTAACCGAACTTCAGTCTCCGTGTCTGGCAATGTTTCAGCGACGGAAGTCTAGGTCATTGACCCAAGATAAAGATGTTAATTAGCGATAGTGAGTGAACAAGGCGGAAGGCCGCAGTTTCATGTCAATCGATTTTATAATTGGTATGAACCTATGCTCGCAACATCATCGATGTAAAAGTCATTTATCGCTTTTCCGTCGGAATACAAATTAGACACCTTATGTCTCTCCCTTTCACATCGATCGGTGAGGCGTTGAGCCGTGTAGACTCAACAAACAAAAGACAACTTAATCGCGTATTGATTTATATCTGTGGTAATAAAATATATCATATTCATTACATCTATAACAGAAATGAAGTCATTGAACTTTTTAAGCAAAAGAAAGTGAAGGCTATCGTTTACTGACTCCTACGTAGCGTTTAGTTTGGGCCGGGGACAAAAAAAGTTATACAAACAAACGCCTCCACTAGTATTGTAAAATCGAAAGTGTTTTCTAATCGTTTGCTGTGTGATTTGCTAATATAGTTCAAACCATAGCTTCGTTACTAATTTTGTCTCTCTTGAATATGTCAAAAGTTTTGTTTCGAAAGGTCAATCAGGATTTACGTAAATCAAAAATCGAATTTGGCGTTTCTAAGTCAGTTTTGACACGTACACTAATATTAGACGAATTTCAATAAATGGATAATTCACCGAAAACCTGTGGAAATAAGTACCTAACGGGTCGAGGTGTATCCGAGAAGAGCCCATCTGTAAGATAAGAAGATAAGATACTTGACTCCCAAACTAGTGTAGACTCCTCATTTTGTGTTTGTTTCTAGTTTGACATTGTGTTGTTATTGTCGTGTACTTATAGTTTTTCGCGTTCAGGTTGGCCGTGTCTCCTTAAAGAAAACAATAGAAAGCATGGTTAATATCGCATTTGCAGTCATAATATTGCAAACGTCTATGACCATCAGTACCCTTACCATGAGTTACAATTACCGTACTCGCTAGCGAGTCAAATGCTCTGTCCCTTACAGTATCTACAGTCACATTATAGAGTGCGAGGGACAGAGCATTCGACTAGCTAGCGAGTACGTTCATTGTATGTAACTCATGGCATGGTAAGGGTTCATAGCTCACTTAATATCAGATGGCCTGTGAGCTTCTTTACTTTTCATAATGTTTCGTACTGAAGGTAGTCGTCGCATCAAAAACATAATTCAGCTCTATATCACCTAGCTCAGCTTAACAGAGGAAGGACCTAATTATATAAATCTGCTTAACCAAATGTACACTCTATCACCAAGATGGTATGTAGCAATTAGCGTGTAAATGTCAGAATGCGCACGCGCTGGTTCCTCCTCCGAACCGGTTGCGAAAGCGTTCAAGGCTGAGCTTTCTTCAATGAGCTTTTACGTTTTTTATTCGCTAATTGCGCTGTCTATGGTGGAAGAGCGAATTCTCATGATTATACGTTTAGTATATGCTCTTGCTAGGGACGTCGTCGACGTAGAACTCGTTTATGGTTATTCCCTCGGGAACTGTGTAATTGTTCGAGAAAAGTAGCTAAGCATACCGAATTTTATCAGAATCGGTTCAACAATTTTCCTACTCATCTTTCCAACACAAAAACTCTTTATTCGCTTTGAAATAATTTAAGTAGGTACTTTTTAGGGTTCTTAAGTCAACCAAGGAACCCTTATAGTTTTAACATATGCATCCGTCTGTCTGTGTAGGCTTTTGATACTACAAAGCTGTAATTTGGCATAGTTATACATCTAAATTACGCCAAAAAAGCCGGTAACGAATGAAAAAAAAAAAAAACGTTTGTGCCTCCCATACATATATTTTTATTTTCATTATAACGTCGTGTGTCGTCATTTCGTGGACCGTTTAGGAAATATTGTACAAGAAAAGTGTATTTTCGCTAGTCACGAATTCCCCCCTTAACATATCTACTACCCATAATAACCGATAGGTACTTAAGTTATCGTCGTAATGAAAGAGATTTGTCAGGATCGTTCGCAGGTGGAAAGAAGTGGTCTTTGCCTTACCCTCTGGGCAACAGGCGTGATATAATGCAAAGTATGTATACAAATCCCATCTTACTTGACTGTTAGACCTCGCTTCGCTAGTACAAGCCTAGTACTTAAGTTTGGGACTAAATCAATTTATATTGTATCCTTAAACAAAACCCACAAGCATGACCCACATAAAAGTAATTTCCGTTTAAGATTTTCCACGTTTAACTGTAATTTGGTTTAAGAAAGCTCGTGGGAGCGTGGCTTTTATCCCATTGTGATGCAACAATTGTCGGTCACAAGCGGTAGATGGCAGTACGACATAAATATAATAATGGCCGACAGTGCCAACATTACAAACCGCAAAACAAAACAAATGCCTAAAGACAGATAAACTAGAATTAAAATTGCTGGGGCGCATAATTAATGTTTGACATTTAATTTAAAGTAACAGCATTACTCAAATGTACGCAAATGATGGCGTTCACAGTTTTAACACTTCATAAGGAATAGCTGATTTGGTTTGCCTGTCAACATACCATTGGTATCTAGTTTATCTCACTTAACCCAATCTCTGAGTGTCTGTTGATATACACCAAATTTGAAACACGTTATCTTCGTGAGTACTGCATTGCACAATGGACATGTTTGTGAGAAGTGTGCCAAGAAAACCACCCACAGGGCCCTGTCTGTAGGTAACCCTACCTGTCGAGTATCAGCGAAATACAGGGGCTGTGAGAAACAAGACCAAGAGTTACTTTAAAAGGAATAAAGTATCCCTGTGCATGTCAAAATAATAATAAAAAAAACCCAATCAATATGATTATAAAATTCCGATTTGATTTAAAATTCGAATCGAATCAGCACAAGCCCAACTCACACTTGACCATTTTTTGTATTTGTTGTTCGTGTTCGCGGTTCGTACTATACATACATACATACATAAACTTACGCCTTCTTTCCCAGAGTGGGGTAGGCAGCTACAGAATTACCAACTACTCTAAAAACTTGTTGATAATTCTGTA
Source organism: Acleris emargana (assembly GCA_927399475.2). Lineage (NCBI taxonomy): Eukaryota > Metazoa > Arthropoda > Insecta > Lepidoptera > Tortricidae > Acleris > Acleris emargana. The sequence goes on along the minus strand of OV656835.1, from coordinate 90,447,703 downwards.
TCCACATTTTGCGCAATAGTGCCACTCCATGTCTTCCTGTGGATGACGTAAGAGGCGACTAAGGGAATAAAGGCTTAGTACTGCTAGGCGATGGGCTTGCAACCTGTCACTAATACGCTGGTAAACATCTTATAGGCTAAGAGGCGACTAAGGGAATAAAGGCTTAGTACTGCTAGGCGATGGGCTTGCAACCTGTCACTAATACGCTGGTAAACATCTTAGCCTATAAGATGTTTACCAGCGTATTAGTGACAGGTCTCTTACGTCATCCACAGGAAGACATGGAGTGGCACTATTCTAACCCGGCAACCACACGGGCAATGTTTAGCCTCAGCATTTAAATTTTTAGCACGGGCCATTTTTTATTATTTGTTGTTTTGCTTCAGGGTTCGTGTTCGTACTATAGTCATACTAAATTCGACGCTTGTATGTTTGACCGTTTTTACGATAAGTACAAATAAAATAAAAATGAGTTGAAAAAAAAAAATGTACCTATGGGGACCTGCTTTTTTGTTTTTTGTTTTTAGTAAGTCCTTCGAAATAGTACAATACAGATACAGAGGCATATTAATAGGGACCCGTTGGGCTACCTTTCGTGTACGGAATCCTATTTTGTTGTTGAGTCATGGCTGTTATCTATGTATTTAAGTATTTATTTATCTATATGATCCCAGCTACCATGCCATAAAACCAAAAAAAAACTACATAAGTATTTTATATCGTACCCATAGTACAAGCCTAGAGCTTAGTTTGGGACTAGGGCAATTGGTGTGACATTGTCCTCTGATATTATTATTGAAGCCAATATAATTTAAGATAAAACCAATATCGTAGGCATTTTGGGAACGTTTTATTATAATCGATATTGGTCCAAACAACTTTCTCGGAAGTCATAAATAGCATCATAAAAAAGAAGCTAATGCTTAATGACTCAAGATCGTGATTCGTGACGGTATGGAAAGTGTTTATTATATCGGTTCGATTTCGATTCTACATTAAACCTAAAACCATTGGTTACGTCATCGGTATCAAAAGAATAACCCACACCTTAAAATTTTCATCAAACGTTATTGCGAGCGACCCCGCGGCTAACCGATTTCCCTCAACCCTTGTCGATAACACTACGACAACTCAAAATTAAATAAGATCCTATAAAAGATGGTTAACCTTTTTGTTTTAGAGAATAAATAGGAATCTGTTTAGTCTATACAGCAGGTCACTTTACAGTCTCGCGCGAATGCCGAACTTAGGAACGTGTTAGTACGGGACGGCACTATACAGTGTAGTGCACACTGCTAGCGGGAGAGGAGAGGCATGGCGCCCACCACCTAGAGCCCCGACTGCATTCAACTCGCGCACGGATCATTAGTTTCCCTAGGCATTACGTTAGGTTCATACTTTACGGCGACTGTCTGAAGATCACATAATTTATCAACAAAAATAATACCAAAACATCGTATCTTAAATATTAGGTTAGGCAAGTACTGCATTCACAACCGTGCTAGATTACTCAATAATGACAGCCGAACGTCTGTTTGACTAGGGTTGTCCCTTCACTTACACATTTTGACATAAACAGTGACAGCCCGTATCTTTTCTAGGTACTTTTATTTGGTCGCGTAAGTCGCGTTGTATTTTTGTAAACGTCGATGAGATGTCACTGACAATATGCAACTAACGCACCATCACTTACCTAAACGAGTGTGCGAGTCTTTGTTCTAAACGTATACATGCGTGTACTTACACCATTACACGCAAATATGTACCCTCAGAGTAATTCAACTATTTATATTTATGACATGATAGACGTTAAACATTCAAATGATATTTGAGGGATCATTAGAGAGCAACATTACTTGACATTTAGATGATACAACTGGATCAAAACAATTGCGTAATAAATAATACAGTACCTTATTGAACGTATTTTATAAGCAAAATTTTCTCAGCGGGGCATTGTTGAATACCAATATAATTTGAACCGCTTCGACTTCAAACTTTCGTTTTTACTAAACCGAGTTAATCTGGTCGTATTATATCATTGCAAGCTGATTTAGACATGCTTTACATAATTTTAATCCCCCTTTTGTTTGTGTTTAAACCGGATGACTTTCAACCTTTTGTCGAAGTTAAGCTCGGTAATGTTTTGTGCTGAGATTAAATTAAACATAATAAATACTTAGATATTATTATACAACTGTTATGAAACCGTAGGCAAGTTGATTTTTAAACCGAGTTACATTATAACAGTGGCGTCAGACTTCCATTGATTCAGGTAGGAGTTAGGTTGGATTAAGACACCAAAAAGAAAATATGTTCCAAGTTATAGCGAAAGGAAGATAGAAATCAATTCTAACACCTGTAATTCCAGTACACATTATAAACTCAATCCCAAGAATAGGTTATAAATTGTACTGAGATGAATCTTCCTTTAAACTATGATTGCCACTGCTCAAAATACATGTGTTAGCCAAGCCGAAATATGTACAGCAATAATAAAACAGTTTACAATTCGAACACCAGCTTCGTATTACGCATGCGATCGTTTTTTGTTTAAAAACGATTTGAAAATGCATGAGTTCCATTACAATCCGCTGCGAAGTGTACTCGTATCGAACCAGCCCCTTATCTACAAAACCTAGTTAACCCAATTTAACAAAATTGCACGGTTGTCGATAAAAAGGGCTGGCAATAAAGACGACTTCTGCACTTGTTCAATTTGTAAGGACAGTTTATCCGGCGGATATGTTCGCATGCCGAAATTGGTATCTGGCATTGGTCAAAGCACAAGCGCAAACTGCTGGCGCGGCGCCTTGTTGCAAATTAATTGAATTAAGTCCCTTTCAAAACAACGGACCTTGCCCACTCTGACATCCATCGCTAAAGTGCGCATTGCTACATACAAACTTGAAACAACCTAAGTGCAACAAACCCATCTGACCCGGTAGCAGAAACGGGAAATAGTTAACAGCGCCTTATATTAAATCAATTACGAAAACTTCAAAGTAACTGATTTGGTTTCATGTTAGAAAAACGCGGGAGGAATCCTAACCGACCCGTTTTTTTATGTACGATACGCTAGTAGCACATTATGACAATTTTAAATAATGGTATGTGACAGTGACAATGAGCTTGACGATTCAGCATGGATTCAGAAACCGTCGAGAGATGCCCGATTCAAAAATGTCCGACATGACACTGGCGAAATCACTAACCGTCATCATAAATAAGAAGATCTAGCATCGAATTAGGAATTAGGCAAGGGAAGCGGTCATGTGGCAGACCACGCGCAATGGTCATTTTAAAATAATTGACAACATTTCAAAAAAAAAGCATTATTGTTTTTTCGCGTTTATAATAAGCTGGTTAAAAATTAGACTACCCGTATTTCTTGGTTTTTCTTTATTTAACTTAAATTCGTCGTTAATAATTTATTAAAGAAATAGTCATTAAAAATACCGTATATACAAAGTTAGGAATACTGATGTCGTGATCTTAGCATGATATAAAATAAAAAAACTAACTTTCAACAGAAACAGAACTGACTGTCATGTCATGTCACTCACTTGTCAATCATTCGCTGCCGTTCGTTCACAAATTTGTTATTTTGCGTAATTTAATTAATTACTTACATAATTTGTAGACGCCATTAAAATAAATAAACTATTTTGCGTAGAATCGAAAGCGTGTCGTTAGAATCAAGTAATCTGTCACACAGATAAAAAATGAACATGACAGTTGTATATTATTTTCAATTCCTTTGGTAATAGATGGACTAAGGGCACTATAAGTGTATTCCTAACATTCACAATCCAACTTTTTCTACTGTTTTTCCTAAATATAAAAAAAACTACTGCATAAAAAATCCAAAGATATTTTTCTGTAATCAGCAGTGTAAAATCTTGAAACGGTATTTTATTTTCCTACCTTAGCACATAATGAATTGTTGTCAATTATGTTTTAGGTTAGTTAATATTTTATTCCAAACAAATTACACAGTACAACTAGAAGAGATAAACGACTTTAAGGGCAGTCGCCGCAACTAAACGCAACCAGTAGTGGTTCAGCAAAACCACTAGACGCAGCTACTAACTGCTGCCACGTGTGACTGAGTGTACTGTGCTGCTGGGGGCACTAGGCGAGCGACAAAACTAGTAGCGCAACTTGTGGCTCAGCCCTGCCCCTCAAACGCTCAGTATGCGTCGATGCTATACAAAATGTAAGAAAAATGCGTCTGAAACTTGTGGCAGCCACTAGTCGTTCTAATGTGGTCGCCACTAGTAGCTTTATATACGTGTTTGTGGCACTGTAAACTAGGTGGCACCTCTGCAATGTTTTTCATAAGCTCGCATTCCGTGACTTTAGTTTAACCACATCTGTTGATAACGATTCATTTCACGCCGTTAGCAAGAATGCCTCGCCGTGCACCCGTTGATCGAAGCTTATAAAATCCATAACCCGTGCAAAAACAAAAGGTCACACGCGGCCGAGCGTGGAACGAAACGTCGTTATTTTGCCAGGAGGCGCGTGCCGTGTTTTTGTAATTTAAAGGGCAAACGACCCTTGCAAAAGCGTTAATAGGAATATAATCAGAACAATAACTTAAGCATAGGACTCATTTCCTTATCAGTCCGATAACGAACTACATCATTATTTTTGATTTTAAAACACCAAAATTAAGCTTTCAATCTACATATTCTTTGGGCGTATAAGAATGATATTTATAAAAATATCTCATCGTGTGAACTGGTTTTAAAAAGTAAAATCTACGATTAATTTTGACTAACGGCAGCCAGGACTTAGTAAGGAAAAAATATCAAGGTAGCTCCTTTATAGATAATAAATAAATAAATATAACTGAAGTCAATGGGCTCTGAAGTCGAAATTGCAATATTGTAGTTTCCAGACACGGTGGTTAAGCGGGAAATTGATAATAGTTATTGTTATGTTGGCAGCCCGCACGTGCTTGTTTTTGCTGATCAACGTAGGGGCGCGTAAAATGATAAATGAGTAGGTAATTGCTGTTGCCAGTGGGCAATAGTAGGATATTTCGAAATGGTAATCATGACTCACTTCAAGGATTGCCAACGTCACGATGACACTTAGACGTGTGGCAGGTAGTATGTATCATTAAAAAAACACTGTGTGATTTAGAAAAGCAGTAAATACTGTACAAATTAGAGGCATTTAGAGTTAGAAAAGTGAGTAATTATCAACATTCAAGAATCAACTTGTATACAGGTTGAGAGATATGATCAACATTTCGAAATTAACTTGTATACATTGCCGTGATCGGTTATTCGGTACATTCCTTTTAGTGGCATCTAATCTTAAGTTCAGTCTCTTTTCTGAACTGTTTCATTTTCCTAATTTTCATTAATGCGTTAGTAATGCATTTTTTTCCCCATATATTTCAAGAGGTTAAGGCTAGCTTTCATTATTTCATATTTAGAAAATTAACCATTCCCCGAATGTAATAGCACCTGCTACGCGTTTGCCTATTAATTCCACAAATATTTACAGATTCAAAGTATTTATTCTTTTAAAACTCACTGTAAGTACTAAAACTATCTAGCTAACTTCACCTTAGTCATGGTAAATGGTCTCAGATCCGGGGCACAGATCTCGAGAGCATGGCGGTTGGCGGTTGGCCCATCATGGCTTACACAAGCCTTCACGGTGCTAAACACAAGATTGAGAAACTACATACATGCTCACGCTTGTACTATAAAGAGTTAATCAATGTAAAGACAATATAATAAAAATCGCGGGTCCATGGGACAACAAAATGAAATACAAATTTTCACAGCTTTAATAAAAGCTGATGCATGTAACAAACATTACACACAGCAACACACCTAACTGACCATTGAAGGCAAAGCAGAGAGAAAATATCAATGCTTGACAGGGATTTTGATTTTTCATATCAAATATATTTACATCCCTTTCAAGCATTGATAATTCTCTCAGCTCCGTCTTTAATGGTTAGTTAAGTGTGTGGGCGACTGTACAAAAAATATTTTTTGAATAGCTGTGAAAATAACAGATTTAAACATTGAATAAAAATCTCCTAACCCTCTTTACAGACTTTTACACTTACAATATCAATGTTTTACTGAAACAAAATGGCAGAGGAAATAATATGGCGTCGACGAAAAGTCAACGACCCTTTACGCAGATTACTCCGCACTGTGCGTATCCATCCATTTACTTAACTTGCTCCATTCAAGTCACTGTCAAGTCAACTTGAATAGTCTGCATGACAAGTTGCTGTGGCGTGAACTGTGGCGTTATTCTCCTATGCAAAGCAGAGTTCGTTGCCGAGTTATGTCATAACCGCTTAGTTTGAACCTCGAAAGACGTAGAACTGGGTAGCAACTAGTTAATCGCGAATTAGTACCTACTACATTTAAAGAAGAATCAATCAAATGAACTCATACTTGGTCTGCCTGTCTGTATGATTCGTTTTCACGGCTAAACGCTGATCCGATTGTGATCAAATTCGGTTTTAAAAACCCAGAATAAATTTCATCCCTGGAAATAAAATAGTTCTCTCGGAAATAACGTTTCGTGTAAAAACTATTTATCCATCTATCTACGACATAAAGCTCGACGTTGAAGCATGTGTCAAATAATAACATGGCTTTAGAAATGGTGTAATTTACCAAATGCCTGCACGGCTTGGGAAACTGTTGTTATTGCGTAAAGCTTCGTGTACACGCAAAGCTAAATAACCACGTTTTTTGCCGTTGCTACACTTAATACCCTAGGCATCAAGCAAATGACGCGTATTAGGGTGCTTTAGACAGACTGGGAACCTCTATTGTTTCGGAATAGGCTTGTACACCAGGAAGTTCGAGTGAATCTGAAAGCCCCTATTTCTAATGTTCACCAATACTAACCAAACCAAACTTTTGTTTAACGACTGAATCAAACACGTAAGGCTTGTATTTAAAACACAGAGCTCCGGTAATTCGAAAACAAATAACGGTCAAGATTCAAAATTTAAATTATATTCCGTTTTGTCTGTATACATCACACGTCAATGATAAACGCGAAACTACAGAGGGAAGTTTTATGTTTGTACCCTTTTATCTAGTGGCATAAATGCTTCTATGCACTAATGTCCCATTAGGACACCGTCTCTTACTTTCTAATTTCCCAGGGTACCAAGTGACGGAACAGTTTATGGTAAGACTGCCTGTTTTGAATTATACTGTTCCGTGTTTTGGTTTTATTGGTTTCTATCAATGAAGAGTTATTGTATTGTGTGTGATATTTATTTTGCTAATGTTGGTATAACAATTCTAACCGATTTTTATCTGACTTTATAGGTAGTTTAACATATAGAGGAAAATAACTTAACTTAACTTAGTAGATAAGATAAACTTTTACAGTTATACTCAAACTTAAGGATGCGGGTAGTACAAAAGTAAATACCGAGTTAAAATTGTATAATTAGTTAATTACTAAGTATACAAATAAATTATAATAACTGACGGAAACCACCCGCATTATCTTCTAGAAATAAACTGCTCGACAATGTGGGTACGCTGATATGCTGGCATGGAGGCAAGTCGTTAAGAACAAAGTTATTAATATGCTTAGTGCCAATGACACTAAGGTGTGCCCAAGTAACCAACTATTTTCTGTTTGTGGCAGCAAATGCGTTTAGTGATGCAAAATTACACTAAGGTTACGTATGGGTATGCATTATTATGATGAAAATTCTGTTTAAAACCGGCAGTACGCTTGCCGAAACCGACCGCGACCAGCGACCAGTGTGTTTATTGTCTAACGCACTCGCAATCGCTTTCATTTTGACAGTCCGAAGGCGAGTTTACATACAAAATGAAAACAATTGTTCCACTTTGAAGTCGATTGCGTTGGCGAGTGCGTTAGGCAATAAGCACACAGGACATGGCGAGACAAGACGAGATCGAGGGAGACAAGATAGGAGCAGTATGTAGGCATAAGGTTTCATACTTCAGAAGGAGGAATTCAGAGAATTGGCATGTCCCGATGACAATGATTGTAGGGGAAGGGCTAGTCTGACGATAGAGTTAGTAGCAAAACCATCACAACTGAATCACGTAGACCTAATTTGGACTTGGTAGCGATAAGCGTTGATGACTTTAAAAAAAAAATACGGTCGACAAACAAAGTAAGGCGCCTTAATCTTTGGATTTAGATGAGTTTCAGTTTTCAAAATTTACTAGGAACCAGCGACTCCGTCCCCGTAAAACTTGTATATCGTGTCGAAACTTTAAAATTTCCCTAAATATAAAGTATCCTATTTTGTATCCAGTACGCGGACTACTTGCGTCCCCGTTTATAAACCCAAATCCATTAAGGCATTTTAGCGTGATTGAGGGACAAACATCCAAACTTAAAGACGTAATAATATTAGAAGGATCGCAATGTTTTGCTCTTGCCTCTATCGGCACGTAACAATAGGCTAGTACGAATAAGTAAATTATAAAATGCGCTTTTCGCACGCCAATAATGATAATCTACTTAGGAACGCCTTAAAAACAAGTGAACGTGTTTATGAACAGTTTTACTATCAGCTTTCATCTCTTGTTTTCCTTATGGCTTGTGCATGAGCCAGATCAAGATAATCTAAAACCGACAGTACAGTGGCCCTAGACAAGATGCGTAACGCTAACATTAAAGTTATACCTACATGTTTGTGTTCCCGAGTCATGGACGTTGTCTATGTATTTAAGTATATATTTCTATATATGAGTATTTATATCGTTGTCTAGTACCCAATATTACAAGTCTAGAGCTTACTTTGGGACTAGGGCAATTGGTGTGGCATTGTCCCCTGATATTTATTTATTTATTTATACATTAAATCACGCCAGAGACCACTTCTTTCCACCTGCTACGATCCTGACAAAGCTCTTTCGCTTGTTCCACATTCATACATGCATGAATATCGGTTTCGGGTACTTAAGATTCGGCCCTTTTCCAGTATAAAGTGAATTGACGTAAGCTGCCGGACGGTAGAGTCGAACTTTTATGTCAGTTATATCAATTCCGTACAATTTGACAGTTATAGAAGAGCGTTTACGCTGGCGTTAAGCATCATATCTGTTGGCGTAGCGAAGATGCAAACGCTGCTGACGTTTCTGTTTTCTATCGGCTCGAAATGTATGGACATTGAAATAGCGGTCGACGCGATTATGTCGATTTTCGATAAATCGCTAGCTACTGGGGTCCTAACCTAAAGAAGATTCCAAGTTACGCTAAAGTTAGCGATTTTGCTGTGCAGGGTCCGTCCGGATCGCTACCACCATCTTATCCATTAACCTACCGCCAAACAGCAGTGTTCGCATTGTTGTGTTCCGGTTTGGGGATAAGACAGCCGGTGAAATGACTAGCATAGAGGCATTCCATCTTAGTCCTCAGGGTTGGCAACGCATTTGCAGTCTTAGGATTGCATTGCAGTCTTGTGAATGCGAATGTCTATGGGTCACAGTTTCCACTTACCATCAGGTGGCCTGTGTGCTCGTTTGTCTTCTCTATGCCATAAAAAAATAAAATAAAATATTCTAAAATCAGGTAAAACCGGTTATTTTCTTAGATACATAGTTGGAATGATTTGTACTATAACTAATTGTTAATTGTCTTTTCAACTTTCTGTTTCTACCGGGCAATGCCGACGCTAACTGAGCACGATACGTAAATAAATCACTGTGCGGATCTTTCACGCATTCGGTCCCAAAAGTGCGATATGGAGCCAGTTTTGTATTAAAAACTGAAAGTCCGGTAAGTTATGTTAGCCTTCATAAAGATTGTTTTGCCAGAAACTTATTAGATAGACTTGTACGGCACTTTCATATCCGGATGTCATCGCCATGTAAAATTCTCGAAATATGAACACACATAATAATATGATTGCCCTTATATCAGCTCGGCTTGACTTTTAAGTAGATAAGATTTTCTGAGATTTTTTTAAGTTTTTTTTTTTTTTAGAAGAGTACACAATGATCGTTATATAAACAAACCAGGAAGTCCCTACATTTTAAACTACTTTGAATTGATTTGAAACTTGGCAATACAATAATATGGTGCCATAGCTGGTTTGGCGATGGAGACGGATGGTATAGGAACTAGGGAATGCAATTTGACCGGTTACTAATCGTTTTTGTATGAAAATAACCGGTTAAACCCAGTTATAACGACCAAGTCCGATACATGTTTTTTTTTGTATTATAACCACGTTCTCATGGAAGTGATGTATGTCTTATATGAGAATAACTGTCTTTAAACCTTAAACCTTAAAAACGGTTATTTGCATTCCCTAATAGGGACTCATTAATACCTAATGTTTGATATTTATCATCAGAGTTATTTTTATTTTAGATTCTAATCTGTTAAGACAAAGTCCAACACACTGATATCCTTAAAAAATGTGAAATGAATGTGAATGTTGTTGGTTTATTCCGCTATCACGATACAAAACCACAACCTATAGACGCAATATTTAGTACACTGACAGTTTATAACCCGAAGGCTACAATAGGTTACTTAAAAAAAAGACAGTTAAGGGAGACTTACGCAACTAACGAAAACGAAAACGACGCGGACGGAGAAATGCTATCAGGGGCTCTATTGTATTTGGTAATACCATATTGCTTATGACATGTTATTGAATTGTTTTTAATTCGGCAGCCATTACTGTCATGTAAATAAGAGCTATCGTATCGTTGACAATATGATAACATAAAAGCAATAAGGTTTAACCGAGTAGAATAAACCCCCGATATGAACACAGGTTTATCTTACAAATAATCGCGCGGCAGCAGACGCCAAAGGACAAAGAATTCGCAATCAGCACAAAATATTGTAACCCATACGATAATCAATAAGATGCTGACGTTATAAGTCAGCAAATCGTTGTTTTTGTTTCAATGGAGGAGTTTCTTCGAGTTATAGGAATCATCGTTACTACTTAGTGTGCTTGTTGGTTTTCGTTTGCGGTTCAATCCCTCAACACATCGATGTGAATTCGGCACTATCAGCCCAATTGAACCATGACCCACCATAGAACTATTGCACAGTGATGTTATGATTCAAGTCGTAAGAAGTGTCAATCAAGTTGAAAAATAATGTAACTGCGATAGCGTTCTATGGTGGCTCAGGGTTTCATTGGGCTGATAGTATATATGTCAGCCTCGAGACGGACTTAAAGTACAGCTACAATAGGGAATATGCATGGATTTTAAAAATCGCATTTCTCATCAAAATATGAAAATACCGTAAAAGAGATCACCAAAACGGAAATTAAAATTAAAATCGGTCAAGAAATACGGAAGTTATAAGCATTTCAAACTTCTAATTAGACAGAGAGATCCGATGTGCACCGTGACGTCATTGTGCACTGCGGCCATATAAACTCCATGTAAAATTCCGTTTTTCTAGAAAGAGATAGGAACAAATCTTTGTTGGCTTATATCTTGGTTATTTTTATAGTTATTCAAAAAATGATTTTTGTGATCTGTTTGTTACATGAATCAGCTTCAATTGAAGCTGTAAAAAAAAAACATGCATATTCCCTATTATGTATCCGATAACTTTTTGAAATATAAAAACCATGAATATTTTGGCAATTCAGTCTTTGAGAGCTGATATCTCTCAACCGGCTCAACCCATTTTTATGAAACCTAGCTAAGAAACATCTCGATAAGATTTCTTCTAAACAGCTAAGCCGATTTTAATAAATTAAATTATACGTAGTTAGATTCGTCTTAACCACTGGAGTGTCATAGGCTATATTAAAATTATTGGAAATTAAATGGCGGATTATTTTAAAGTACGTTACGTACATTACGTAGAAGATACATACATATACATACATACATAAACTCACGCCTTCATTCCCAGAGTGGGGTAGGCAGAGCTACAGAATTAGGCTGCGTTTCCACCAGAGCTGTGCTAGGCGGCTAAACGGTGTTGCGAGGAACAATCGACCAATAGGAGGGTGAGGCTAGAAAAACAAAATAATCCTATTGGTGAATTTTTCCTCGCAACACCACTTAGCCGCCTCGCACATCTCTGGTGGAAACGCAGCCTAACCAAGCACTCAATAAGTTGTGGATAATTCTGTAACCCGTTTTGCACAATCAGGCTAAGATGTTTACCAGTGTATTAGTGACAGGTTGCAAGCCCATCGCCTAATAGTACCTACTAGAAGCCTTTATTATTCCCTTAGTCGCCTCTTACGACATCCACGAGAAGACATGGAGTGGCACTATTCTAACCCGGTGACCACACACGTAGAAGATAATGTCAACAAATACATAGATGGTTTTTAAAAGCTTGCATTTTATTACACTTATTTAACCTTCAGACATATGCAACACTATTCAAATCTAATTAAGGCATCATATTATATTGATCTGTATGTACAGTCGTGTTAATAAAGATGTATACACTTTACTACCTTGTCTATTTAATGTCATGTTCAAACTGCCATATACGAATTATCACAGCGATTAAAGTGACAAGGTACTAAAGTGAATACATCTTTATGAACTCGACTGTACCTACTTTGTTAAATACACGGGTCGTAAGGTTGTTCCAGAAACACAGTCGCTAAGCAATAGTTTAAAAAAATTTGAAAACCTTTCCGATTTGTAATGGGGTGTTTATACTAAAACGTGTATGTACCCCAATTAAGGAACTTTAACTTTGTTACTTTTGTGACGAGAATTCGCTATACAAAAACTGACAAAGTTAAATTTCCTTAATTTAGTCCTTTATTGGGGTACACGTTTTAGTGAAAACGCCCACTGACATGCCAATAGAACTGTGTCGCAGAAGGCTAAGCATTAATTCCGACGTAATTTATCTGTGACTTGACGCTGTCATAGTTACAGAGTTCTTTACTGGCTTCGCATTGAAAAGTTGCGATTGGTATAGATCATCGACAGCCTCGATGGAGCCATAACCTACAAAAATTGATTTATTGATGGCATAGATAAAATACTTAAGCTAATTATTAGAATGCTACATTATCCCTGAGTAACATAGCTATGTTTTATTATTCTGCACGGACGGAGTCGCGGGTTACAGCTAGTTATACATAAAGATCTTCTTACATTCTCTTCCGTATTAGTAAGAACATTATTGTATCATTAACTTCCGCACTCAGAGACGTCAATTAAATTAAATTTTTGATTAAAGTTGCTGCTGTCACTTTCTTTGATACCGCAATAGAATAAGATAAAACGTAACTAAACAAGCATTAATTTTTATTGACGTCTCTGAGTGCGGCAGTAAGACATCAACACAACGATGCTATTTTACCTAAACGATATACTGCCGAAAACACTACGTTGTCTATTTCTATTCTTGGCGGTAAAAATCTTTTTTTTTATGGCATAGAGAAGACAAACGAGCACACAGGCCACCTGATGGTAAGGGGTAACTGTGACCCATAGACATTCGCATTCACAAGACTGCAATGCAATCCTAAGACTGCAAATGCGTTGCCATCCTGCGGACTAAGATGGAATGCCTCTATACTAGTCATTTCACCGGCTGTCTTATCCCCAAACCGGAACACAACAATGCGAACACTGCTGTTTGGCGGTAGGTTAATGGATAAGCTGGTGGTAGCGATCCGGACGGACCCTGCACAAGGTCCTATCACCCGCAAAATATTGTCGTCGTCGTAAGCATATCGTCTTTGACCTGTTATGGTATTGATTTTGACTCAGCCGCCATTACTGTCACGTAAATAAGATCTGTCAAAATGTTTACAATTTATACCATAACAGATCAAAGACGATATGGTTTTACCGCCTAGCGTCTCAGCCCAGGGCCGATAATCGGCGAAGTACAAAAGACGTACAATTTTATTGACAATTGGCGGTATCGAAAGCATTCCATAAATCACAACTCAAAGAAACGCTGTAGAAACTGGCCTGTCTGGGAAATCTTGAAACAATGGCAGAAATTGTTCTTAGAAACAGTCGATCGAATGATCTTACAACGATCGCTGCAGTACAAGAACATATCACGGCCCGACACTCTGATATTGCATGATTACAGCCTCATCATCATAATTAAGCCTATACTCCGGTACACTATCAGAGTGTTCACCGGACACTTGTAGATATTATGAAAAACTCGGTCTGTACTTTTTCCTTTCATAGATAGAAACAAATGAAAATTCTAAACGGAGACACAAACCCAGATATTCCAAATTCAAAATTCGTGGACGTGATTTAGGGGGTAAGGAACGCTACCGCCTACCGCCCGAAGCTAAATTTGAATGTTTTTTTTGACAGATTTAATCGTTTTTCCTCATAATCATCTTAAAACCAAGTCTTGAAACCAGTCTATCAAACGGCAAGCTTTAAAAAAACTAAACTGCTGATTGGATAATGCCTCAATATAATGTTAGTCATGTATTATTTTTTTTCGCCAATTCCCATTTAAAAAAAAAAAAAAAAAAGCCTAGGCGAATCTAACGGCACCTCGCTTGTCAAAATCGGGTCATTGGTTCAGGCTTTACAAGGAAACATAGTGTCGGTCGAACATACATACAGGTAAATATACCCCTCCTTTTAGGCTTTGCAGCAGTCGGCTAAAAAGACACACAGATACAAACCCAAACCTTGTAACAGTTTGGATGTTTGTTTTTCAATCACCGCAGAACTAATGAACGGATCTAGATGAAATTTGGCACGGTTAAATTATAGCCTGGCTATTGTTGGCTACTTTTTATCTCTAAAAACTGGACAGTTCCCGAGGAAATAACGATCAACGACTTTTACACGGTCGGAGACGCGCGCAAAAGCAATACATAAAATAAGAAACTGACTGGCTTGGCTAAGGGCCGGTGCTGACTGCCGGCATGGCACGGCGTGTCATGGCAAAGGATTTCGGTACTGATATAACCATTTTTAATCTTATTACCATGAGCATAGAATGCTGAATGGAATGCTTAGGCACGTTCTGTCCTACCGCGGCCTCCCTCGGCATCGTTGTGTCAAAATAAAGTAACATGAATTCTATACTCATGGTAATAAGATTAAAAATGGTTATATCAGTACCGAAATCCTTTGCCATGACACGCCGTGCCATGCCGGCAGTCAGCGCCGGCCCTAATCGATCATCGCACCGCCGAGACCGCTGGACTTAGGGACTTGAAATTTAGAGAGATTATTCCTTGGATATTCTAGGGATGCACTAAGATGGGATTTTTGGAAATTCAGCCCCTAAGGGATTAAAATAGGAGGTAACGTAGTCACATGAGTCCTCTAGTAGGGTATAAAAGCTATAATTTATGTTTTACTATTCGTAAGGTTCGTCACTTTTCGACTCTATTTCTACGGCATTAAGGCTCAAAAGTGACGAACCTTTTCAAACCGTGACTATACATACATATCGTCGGTGATACTGCAAAACCGCGTAACTAACAAATTTATGATAGAGCAAAATAAACCTTATTGTCTTATTCAAAAGGTGCATTTTGTTAATTATTTAAAAAGTTACTTACGCGGTTTTGCAGTTTCATCGACGATATAGGTTTATTTACTTTATGGAAAGCTTCCAGGGTATCTATTCAAAACCATATCATGTTTGAGCTGTTATCGTATCGTCACCGTTTTGATAGCACTTATTTACTTTGCAGTAATGGCGGCTGACGTCATAACGATACCATAACAGGTTAATTACGATATCGTTTTTACCGCCTAGAATACCAGCCAGTTGGTTTGATAGAGCTAATTTAATATCGTTATCTAATGAATGAACGATAAGATAGCAGATGTCATTTAATCGATACTGGCCATGATCATTGGTAATTTTATTAGAATTTAAACCTTGAAGCAGTTTTCTTTGTTACTTTTAACCGACTTCAAAAAGGAGGAGATTCTATGTTCCACTGTATGTATTTTTTCTATGTATGTTGACCGATTTGTCCGTCGATTGTAGACCAATTTAAAGAAAAAAATGGTTTGATACCTATAATATTAGAGGAGTTCCCTCAATTCCTCACAGAATATATTGTGATTTTTTGACAAAGGGACCACCTCGGAAGTATACTCCCCCTCAAATATTATAGGTATACAATACATATAGCGATTTTATTAATTTAGTAACAAATCTAGCATTTATATTCACAAAGTATCATTCGGTGAAGTGGAACTGATGATGAAGACCACAGATGGCCACCGAAACTCTTCAACGGTATCTATTTCAAGGGTGACGATAACATATCTCAGTTAAGATAGTTGAGCGACTATAACGAAGGACATTTAATTTTTTAAATGTGACTATGAGTTTCCCGCGGCGTTGCTCATGTGTTTCATATCAATTAAGAAGTGGGACTCCATAACAGCTTATTATGTATGATCACTAAAAGTATCAAATAAAATAAAGGATTTAAAAAACAAAAAGCCGCCTTCAAAAACGCAAAAAAAATAGTACATTGTGTATTAAGGTCGGTAAGTAAGGAATTACGATCGAGGCTCTAGTAGAAGCCCGAAGTCGAAGACTGAGGGCTTTCTGAGTCGAGGTTCGTAATTCCCGTACCGCCCGTGAAACACACAATGTTTTTCATCACATTTGCGAGTAAATAAATACACAAGTCAGCACAACTATTATTACGAATAACTTGAACTTTTTTTAAGCGGATGGCTGGCGGACTCCACAGCAGGGATCGGAACCGCTTAGCGCGAAAGGGGTTTTCGATATGCTTTTTGATAGACTTGTTGTTACAAACCCCAAGGATGCGCTTAGCTTATCGTCGACTTAGCTCAAAGAAAGGGCAACCAAACGATACGGTTAATTAGACTAAGCGCTAAGCCTATCCCAATACCCTATTGTCTGTCACCTTATTCAAGCTTATTCTAACGGTTTCAAGCTGGTTTAATCTCTATGCGCAAGAGTTTAGTTAGACCTATTATTGAATTACCTAACAATTGATAGGGTGGCGGCAGGCAGTAGCCGCTTAAGCGAGACGGCTAGGATTCGCCCGAATGCGCAAAAAAGAGAGAGGCGATCGATGGGGTAATACCCAGTCAATGCTAAGCGCTTAAATATTAAACTACCGAAACCCTAATGAACCGGGTAAGCTCTTTGGATGCGGTTAACTACTTCAAAGGGGTTCGCCCTAACGTTAAGGTGACTCAATCATAGCTAAGCACATCGATTGGCTAACCGAATGATAGGCTAAGCCTATTGATAGGGTTAATCAAAAGAAGGGGTTTTCCGGTCCCTGCTCCACAGATTATACAAATGTTTCGTTCAGAAACGTTAAGGGCAAATACTTACGTAGGTATACATACAGCCCTGAAGGAGTGTAAAAAAAAACGACGTTTTGTTACAGAAAACTATTAAAATCGATTATTAAGAATATTAATTGAGTATTTAAGTAACATGTAGCGAGATTGCAATAAAATTCCTGTTTAAATAACATTTTAAGACAATTTTATTTTATTTTTATTTTTATTTTTTATATCATAGGAAGGCAAACGAGCACACAGGCCACCTGATGGTAAGTGGAAACTGTGACCCATAGACATTCGCATTCATAAGACCGCAATCCTAAGAAATAGAAATTTACAATTGCGTGTAAACTCTTTGCTTGAACTTGCATGACCTGTGTGCTGTGCTATAAATTAAAAATAAATTACTTACCGACCTTGGGTTTCATGGTAAGAAGAAAGGTCGAGGGTTTTATATGGGGCATTGCGGCCAAGTTAACCTGTATGTTTAGATACTGTTTACATGCAAGTGTGATGAAAACAATATTTTCAATCAAAAGCCGACTTCAGTTGGACTGACCTTGAAATTGGATTTTAAAAGAAGTTTTATTTAACGTTTTTGAAGGCGGTTTTTTTGTTTTTTTTTTCATATTACTTTTAAATCCGATATTTCCTTACTTATAAAAACAATCGGATGATTCGTTTAGCTTCTACGAGGGATCGAAGAATACTCTATGCATTCTATGGAAAATATTTCCTTGACCACTTTGGACTATGTCATAGTGACATAGACTATCAGGTAATCAATAAACAATGTCACTTTGACGTAGTCCGAAGTGGTCTAGGAATCAATTTCCTTGACTGTAGGGTAGGTAAATGTCAGAAACATTTCCCATCTTATTTTTACTTTTTTTAACTTACAATCTTTTTCCGTGTTTTCTTCCTTTTTCGGCAGTTGGGTAAAAATACGATGTCGTTTGTTTATTCACTACACCTGGGGTACTATTCTACTATTTCTACTCTTTATCCATTTGACACAGTGATAGCATTGCGCCGAAATAAAAACAATGTGATAATTTGTCAAAAATATTAGTGTTATTATTAGACCTAGAGATTTTCCTAGCACGAACGACGTGTTGTTAGTGCTTGACACAATACAAACATCGACAATCCTGTTATCGATAAGTACCACTTCAATGTCATAGAGCGATTTTCACTGATATAAAATTAAATTTATAAATTGATAGTTTTGATATTAACTTATCTATCATTCTTATTTTAATTTTTAAAACGCACCACGTTGTTATAAGAATCATAAGACATATGATTGTAATTGTTTTCCTGTTAGTACGTCAATGAGTTTTAGGACATTGTGAATATTTTCTTAATAACTATTATAATGAATGATGTACAATTATTTCCTCTATGATGTTGAAGTGGTGATTATCGATAACAGGATTGTCGATGTTTTTTTGTGTCAAGCCCTAGCAACACGTCGTTCGTGCTAGGAAAATATCTAGGTCTAGTTATTATATTAGTAATATTGTTTGTTATTTGCGCCAATTGTGGTTACAGAATTAACAACAAGTTTTTAGAGTTGTTGGTATAGCTCTACCTACCCCACTCTGTTAATGAATTCGTGAAGGTATGTATGTGTATGTATGTAATATGGGTTTACCGATTAGAATCGAGCCCTCGTACTTAGACTAGATCGATAAAGGTCAAACCACCGCCATGGCACTCATGGCTCTCATACAAATTATGTCATGGCCGTGGTTTTTTTGAGGATCGAACTCAATGCGTAAGCGCCTTGGGCAATTCATGAATCATGACTCAAGATATGGGCTTTGACTGTAATAAAATATACACCGTAGTTTTTTTAAACGTTTACTTCGGCATATTAGGTACATCTATATGATCAAAGTGGATGATTAGATTTAAAAAAAATACTCGGGTCTACGCGGATGGAGTCGAATATATTTCATACATTTCAGATTCAAGAACGTAATAAACTCATTCATTAAAGCTGCCTAATTGAGTATAAACGCGCTAAATTGTGTTTTGTACGCTCTGACAGGACTACTTAAACTCGCCGGTTAATACGAGCTGCGCCGAGTATTTTATCACCCTCCAGGTATTTTGCCTATATTGGGAAGCGAACCCGGGATCACAAGCTCCATAGGACAGAGTCACCATCAAAACAAAATGAACCATGTCATGGATTGATGAATGAATGATAATAAATATGACAATCGTAAAAATGACAATTAACACAAAAACAATAGCAATAAACAATCGAGAAATGCCAACACGTTTACAGAGACATTACGAACCCGCGATCGATACCGTGGTTCTTGACAATACATGAGGGCATCTATTCTAATGGGTAAAAACCATACTGCCTTTGAAATGTTATCGTATCACCTTTACAAACAGCTCTTATATACCTTGACAGTAATGGCGGGCTATAGTGCCTGGGCAATAATAAGCCAATCCTGACAACTGTCATCACAGTACAATCCATTATTTCCTCTAGAACTTTTAAATGTTTCAGGGTGAAAAGTATAGCCTATGAGTTAATCCAGAGTAAAAGCTATCTCAACTCCAGACATCTAAATTCGTCCACACACACACAGACTTTCACATTCATAATATTAGTGGGATTCTTGGGTTTGAGTTAACTGTTACGACAGGTGTCAGGGTTGACTTCTTATCGGTCGGGCACTATACTCATCACGATCCATGGCGAGTTCCGAAAATCGACAAATCGACCGCCTATGTCAATTCAATAAATTTCGCGATAGAAAACAGAAACGTTGGCAGCGTTTTCATCTTGCCTAGTGTTACAAACGAGACGAGAGAGTTTAAGTTTTGATAAAAACTATCGATATTTTTCATAATGTAATCGATATCACAACAAAACCAGAATAACCTATATAAATGCCTTAAGCCCGATTTGCCGAGAGCCTAGGACAGTGAAGTGAAAAAATAGAAAGCTATTTGGATCCGCTGGCATGGCAACTTGACCCGCTACTGTCCGATCGGTTTACACTACTGCGCTGTCCACTGACCTTGACCAATGTAAATATCGGGTTTTAAGTCAAACAATCGTGCTGCTGATGATTCTTAATTGAGTGGCAAATATGGCAATGAAGGCAACCGGGCATTGTACGAGTCAACGAAACTAAGTGCCGTATAAGAGTTAAGTTTAATTAATGTGTATATCCTCGGTGAAACTGCAAAACCGCGTAAGTAACATTTTAAAAAGGAAAATGCACCTTTTTAATACGATCGTAAGGTTTATTTTGCTCTATCATAAATTTGTTATTTACGCGTATCACCGACAATAATGTCGTTATGATGAATACCGCTATGAGTTTTGGATCGTTTTAAGCGCGAGAATATCGATATAATTATAACGTTATCGCAAAATAGGTCTGAAGGTCTGCAGTACATAAAAGTGCGTTGTGGCGAATATGTAACGTGAAGAGGCCACACAAAAGAGTAAAGGGATGGCTTTATGTGCTTCCGCACGATGAACGTGAGATGGAGAGTTTGCGCGCCCGTCGATTAGAGAGTAAAATTCAAATAATTGCTACTATAAGTATATTAGGTACTCAATTATTCTATATAATAAAAATGAATCGCTAAATGTGTTGCTAAGCTTTGTGTTCGTCATTGTCAGGACAAGGTTTGTATGAAAGAAAATAATTGAAAAATCCACCGGGGAAGTCAGAAATTTGCAGCGGAACGAAGCCGCTGGCGGGCCGCTAGTTCATAATAACTATTACATACACATAATACCTTCACGCCTGTAATCCCAGAGTGGGGTAGGCAGAGCTACAGAATTACCTACAACTTTAAAAACTTGTTGATCATTCTGTAACCACATTCTGCACAAAAAGGCTAAGATGTTTACCAGCGTATTAGCTCTAAAATGGCTCGACAGATTTTCACGAAACCTAGCTAAGAACCACAGCTAAAATCAAGGCCGTCTTAAACTATGCTGACCCTTTTGGAAAGTAAAGAAAGCGATTCTCTTAAAAACGGCGGTCGGTCGGTCGAACGAGTGAACTAGTGAACGCGCCACACCGACGAGTTTAAATAGTCCCGTCAGAGCGTACAAAACAGATTTTAGCGCGTGCATTATCAATTAGGCAGCAGAGCTTCTGTCGATAAGATCGAACGTATGGCTACGTAATTGAAAATACTCGCGCTAAAATGTGTTTTGTACGCTCTGACGGGACTAATTAAATTCAACGCTGCGCCGCGTTCGCTGAACGCTGTTTTTAAGAGAATCACACCCCTGATTAAGCATACCATGTATTAAGTCCCAGACGTTTCAGGGCAAAGGTCGGGATTACCATTTTAAACGACAACACTCATCGCTGCGCGCCTGCGCTGCATTGCTTCGACTTTCACCCGGACGCGGCCATATTGTTATGGTTAATGTTTATACGAAATTGAAAGTTAATGTTGAAATAATAAAATAAAGTGGTCGACTAAAATAAAGCGGGGTCTCGCGCACCGAGGGTTCCGTAAGTTGTGATACGGTTTTTAGGGTTCCATAGTCAAACTACCCTTGGAGTTTCGCCATGTCCGTCCGTCCGTCCGCAGCCTAGCTCAGAGACTCTTAGTACTAGAAAACTGTAATTTGGCATGAATATAGATATTAGTCACGCCAACAAAGTGGTAAAATTTAATCTTGTTTTTTTTTGGTGGTACACAATACCCTACACTTAACGGAATGTATTTTTTTTTCTCGTCTACCCCATTCGTTGAATAGGTCTTTCAAAAATATATAAATTTTAGGATCAAGTGTAGCCCCCTCCCCCCTCCCCCTACAGCCAAAACTACAAATACTTAAAAATCTGGAAAATATATTCAACGAAAGCGCATATTGAGACATTTAAAGGAAAACCAGCTCGCAAGCTTGCACTATAACCTCGGCACTCGTACCTTAAGAAGCTTCATTATGTACGTTCATAAATAACTACAATTGTTTCTTACAGCCGCACTCAGTTAGTCAAAAACTATTGTCGTTCTTTAGTGAAGATTTTGAATACACAAGTTTGAAAAAGGAACGAGTTTATTATCTCTAAAATGTCTTAGATACGGCGGTTAATCTCTCACCCTTAGCCAGACGAGGTCCCTTGAAGACATACATTTGTCTTTAGTACATCCTTTTTTCTCTTCATTATACTGTATTTTTCTTTTTCTTTTTATCCATATATTATGAAACGACACCCTAGTTCCACCACTCATCGATCACTAAATAAATAATTATTAAAAACAAAGAATAACGGAAACACACGTCTATGGAATGTCTTCTATGTACAGTGGTGGCCACATAGTTAGGAACGCTTGCATTTTCCTCGTACAATTGCCTACAAATATGACTTTTCAAATTTTGACAACAAATCAAAAAGTTCTTCACCAATTTTATTTTTAGTTACACTTGTCGTTAACTAATCAACTAAGGTTTCAACGTATGTACAATATGTTGTTATTAAAAACAAATATTTCATTTAATAGGGATTTAAAAAAACTTTGTGTGAACGCCAAAATTGTTATTTTCAAATCCTTATAAAATGAAATACTGGTTTTTAACAGCGATATATTGTACATACCTATTTAAAGCTTAGTTTATTAGTTAACGACAAGTGTAACTAAAAATAAATTTGGTTAAAAACTTTTATGAAAAATTTGGTTAAGAATTGTACGGCCAAATGCAAGCGTTCCTAATTATGCGGCCAGGCCACCACTGTATGTTTGTATGGAATGTTTTTCGCTATAATTATTATTATTATTATCCTAGGCATAATTACTAACAAATCAAATTCAATAAGGTATGGACAATTACCGTGAAGCGTACACGTAATGTTAGTGAGATAATAATTGCATATACAATAACATTCATCATACCCAATCATGACCCTTGTACGACTATGCTTTATCTTAAAGGACGATGGGTAAAAATGTCCCCACCCACCAACAGAGATGAAACATGTCCAGTTTATAGATCTTGGCATCATGATATATTTTTACTATGGCGGCGATCGCCATATGTATGGGGTTTTCTTGGAAAATCATAATCGTCGTATGGAATTTGTTCAAATATGAACACATTCTTTCTTGCCTTGCTTGGCTCTTGAAAGGTTTTTATTACATTAAAAAAATCCCATCTATTTTGCTACTAAAATAGGTATTTTGTATTTTTTTAGGTTCTAATGAACATTCAGAGATGCATCCCGTGACTGTTGGAGGGTGTGGCTTTACACGAAACGATTTTCGTTAGCTAATTTTTAGTTATTCAAAATATGGATGTGTTATATTGAAGATGATAAGCAAGAAGTATCAATGAATAAAAGAAGTTAATTTCTATAACCCGAAACGCTTATATTTTTTAAATAATTATAATTGCTCACTAAAAAGAAATAAGAGCCACCCGAGATTTTATTTTATCTGACATAGCCATCTGGAATAGGAATATATATAACGTCTTGTCAGGCTTGTATAGAATCAAGTATCAAGCCGCTAATTCACAACAATCTAAATGCTAGAATTAACCAAACTTTTATAACAAACAACACTTACCCTCTCGCAAGGCGGAGGTTGCGCCGGTGAATCTATCTCCGTGTAGATACATAGCGTCGACTTCCTGGATAGAGAGTCGCTGGCAAGGCTGCTGGAACTGGACCCCGTAGAGAACTTCATTGTTTAGGTCACCTCGGACACAGTGTCGCCTGGCCACCACATCCCCTGGCGTGAACCCCAACACAGTCCCCACAGACTGCGAAATTCAGAGCTCCGTCCCTTAGACGTTTTGTCTATGTTATATATAATCTATACCCAGGTCTTTGGATGTTTTCCAGCCTCCAGGGCTTGGTCGATAACTGGTCTATCGTTTAGGCGATTGCGTAAGTGACAGCGTTTTCGAAAGTCAGAGGTCGCTTCCGTTGGCAGTGTTCCGATGGTCAACCTGCAAAGACAAAACGTTTTTGAGTTAAGTGGTTTTGGCCTTATTTTTTTAAGTCAAGGGAATGCTTAATGTTGGTAATGTAACGCTCTCAGACTCAGTTAATGACGACTTTTCATACACAAATTTGGCAAAATGAGAGGAGTTAATAGTCTCTAAATGTATCTGAGCACGGCCGTATTTTTTTGTTAACTGGAATGTCAAATCTGAAACAATACGTGTTAAAAAAAAGGGGCTGAAACTTGGATGGAACACATGTAATTATATGACAATACAATATTATGGTGTCTAAGAGCTGATCTGCAGATGCAGTCGAAGATGGTAACATGATCTTCGAAATAAAATAGTTGGCAATAAAAGCACGACCCAAAAAAAAAAATCGACTCTAACTTATTAGTTTTCACTATACATTTTCGATTGAATTCTAAAGATTTGTGAACCTCTCTGCGCTATGGCTTCCTCTCCCCCTATATCTATAACTTATTATCAGTTAAAACGAGACAAGTATAACCATGTAATTTATACGCGCTGACGGGTCAAGTTAGCCTCGCAGGAGACTGCTCGTCGACTAATTCATGGTCGAGTTATCCAAGTAATAACACTTTAGAACTACCACGTCTTTTCTACTTAAGAAACCGATATCTCTTAATGATGGCTATTATCATCAGATCTTAGATGTTAATTGTTGACTTGGTTTCATCATCCCAAATTGGATCAATGTTATTGCAAAAACCATTGTGAAACGGTGTTGTGAAAATCTAATCTTATGCATATTAAAACAAGAATTAATTTAAGGACTTCGTGTTTTTTATTGTTTAGTGTTGCAACTTACATGCATTAGGTTCAATGACGTCGATAAATTAGCGATTTTCTATCCAAATCATACTTTAAAACTTAATACCTGTAAAACTTATATTAACTAATTGAAATATTTATAACATTTAAAAGATCGTAAACTAAAGACCATTTGACGTAATAATAAGAATTATAAAACTCGTGCAACCTTGCAATGACTCACAGAGCCACAGCCATGTTCGCCTTGAGAGAGAAAATTCTTGTAAATACGACTCTGCACGCAATTTTAATTTTTACTACTCTAAGTTAAAGCTGGGTTTCGAGGAAGCTGATAGCAAGTACGTGGCAAAGCGATAACAGTTATACAATTCGCAATGTTTTTTTTCCTGAGATTTGTAATGGTTTACAGCCGATGACCCGGGCCGCTGCCCACAGACAAACGTGCTTGCCGGAAAGAAAATAATTTACGACATTAGAAAAAACTAAATCCAATTCCATCACGCTAATATTTTTTAAATTGGAATGCTCTTCGTATATTTTTTTACGTCGGTTTTTAGGAAGGTTATTTTTATCAAGAGTCGGTTAGACAAGTTTTCAAGTAAGTACATTTGATTGTTGAAGAAAGTATTTTTTAACGTAGAAAAATAGGAACTATGTGTATATACGAGTAAATATATTAATTAAATTTGTAGCATGAAGTTTCATTTCCTTACACCTTATTAAAACTACTCGAAATAATTGTAGGTGCCCAGCCCAGTCCTAACATATTACTTTACTAATGGAGTAAACCAGATTGAAACCAAAGAATTAAACTTTTACAACAGTAAGTAACTAGGTTTTTAAAACTTTAATCTACTTACATAATTATGTTTTGATCGAATTCTGTAATTTCGGTCTAAAAAAATGTTAAACGAAAATATTTTAGACAAACCAATACATGTCATAAGTAAAGTAAAGCCATCAAGACGAGATAAAAAACGTAACAAGCTTTCAGAAGTTCAAAACGTTTTTGTTTGAAATCGTGTCACTTCGAACGCAATCCAAACAGGAATGAACTTCACAAAATGGCGGCCCTTATGTTGACAACTTCTGTACTGACAGCTTTCCTGTACCACGCACGAATCACACAACGACAGCCGTCATTTCATCATTTGATTACGTTAACTACAAGTATAAATTGTAACAATACACTGAAGGTTTATTTACGTTTGTACGCGTAATCAAGTAATATTGAGAATAGTCAGGGATTTTTTATTCGTTCGGCCTTCGAGTAACAAAGGAAAGTGTGCGATGTATTGTATAAAGACGCGTGCCGTGTGCTCACAAAGGTTTGTATGTACATCGGTGGGAAAAACCGGTAAGTTGCGACATGGATTAAACTGAAACTCGATGTAAGTACCTACTTTATAATTTAATGCTGTTTTGTAAATTGAATACAAGGTGCAAGTTATAAAGATAGACATTCATTATGTATTGACCTAGTTTTATAGCTTTTATTATACTTAACTAATGATTGTTTGTCAATATGTTTACTTTACAAATTGCAAGTTAATCTTGAACCAGTCCCCGATTGTAGGATAGGCAGAAATTGGAATACTAAGTATCTAAATCTGATGGCATTGCATTGTTTTGACATTTAAGAGTTGATCTGATGAAGTCTGAAGTGGCAGCAGGATCTTTGACGTACGTACTAAACATAAACCTATGAGGAACTTCATCACTTGAGGCATACGGTTTATGGATGCAGAGGTATAAAAGCCAAGACAAAAAAAAACATTATCCATTATAAACGATACGATGCTTGTGTGGGGTTGAATGACAGTTGCTATTGTCATAAATACACACGCACACACAAACACACACACACACACACACACGTATGCCGACGCACTGTCGAAGCCACAGTCATAGAAACTGACATTAGCCATAAAGGTCTCTTTCGATTTAAACAGCATCGTATATAGTGGGCAATAAATACAGGGTGACTGGGAAATCGACGTTAACTTCCCTAAAGGAAGTTGTTGTTTAGTAGAGCTCATTTGTAGTTAAAAGTTCATGCTTAAAGGGAAAGCTTTACTTAAAACTAAATTCCGTATACCAATTAAGTAGAAAAACATAAAATACAAAGATATTGGAAATAATACTGCAGAAATTTAAAGTTAAGTGAATTGTGATTTATATATACAGGGTATAAGGGACGGCTCACCGAAAACTGAAACCATAGCTTCAGACCATTGTACCGAACTGAAATCCAGTGGAAATTTTCCATGTTTTTTCTTATAAACCGATCTAGGACAACATATTATGACATACTGAAGCTCATTATGTAAAAAAAACTGTGAAACGGCATTTTCACGTAAAGAACGAGAAAATTTTCGTTTTCCGGGGAAAATTTCCACTGGATTTCAGTTCAGTACACACAGCAACACATCTAGCACACTTCAGAAATCTGAAATATTGCATGAAAGAGAGTCGCACTAGAATGCATAGAAGTTGACATAATACACATATATACATCTCTTTCTTTTTCTCTCTGCTCTGTCTTTAATGGTTAGTTAGGTGTGATGTTGTGTGTACAATGGTCTGAAGCTATGGTTTCAGTTTTCGGTGAGCCGTCCCTTACACCCTGTATATACCTATACCTATACAGGGTGTACGGGACGGCTCACCGAAAACTGAAATCAACGAGAAAATTTTCGTTTTTCCGGGAAAATTTCCACTGGATTTCAGTTCAGTACAATGGTCTGAAGCTATGGTTTCAGTTTTCGGTGAGCCGTCCCTTACACCCTGTATTTTAATGATTATGTGATTTATATATATTTTAGCAAATCTACTCGAAGTCCTTTGGATTTTTTTCAATTTTGCTGCAACTAAGTTCAATGTAATTTTGTAACAAGGGCATACCATTTTTGCAAAGGTATATTATTAACTTATAGTAATAATGTAGATATAATAAGATACTTCGTGTTAAAAAAATAAAAAAACAGCGAGCGAGAAATAATACTCGTGCGTCTTATCTTAACAACACACGCAATAATCCGCAGCCCTATTCCAAAGGTGAAAACCTTACACAGACACATTACCTACCACAATATAATTTATTAAGCGAACGTAGTCCTAACAAAGCAGAAATAAATCACAAACATTGCAGTCCATAAAGTCACTACCGCCGCCATGCCATGGCCTAGTTCGAGCACGACATCTACCGCCGCGCGCACTAACTTAAACCAAACTGACCGTTCCAATTTCAAACGTTAATATATATGTTAATGTCCCACTTTTCTTTCAGGAAAAACAACTGACACGCGAAGCGTAAAACTTACATAGAACTACAGTTAAAAACGGCACGACTAAATTAGCAACCAAGTTTTTAATACGTGGCAAAGTGGTTCCCGCTTTTCGCCAACGGCATAAACAAGTTTGTAGTACCAGTTAGTGCAGGAAACGGTGTTGGCTATGTATGATTGGTTACGATTGTGTGATCGGGACGCTTATTAGCATTGGGCTTATGGAAAGTTCGAGACTCGTGACTAGAAGACAATAGAACATGCCAGTGTTTAATGGAAAAGTCGGATTAAGTCAATAAGTAAGTTTGCACGAACTGACGACAGCACACAGTTATCGTGACAGAGAAGTTACTTTCGAGACACACAACTGCATACTTTTCTCACGTCACAAACGTGGGTCGATCTCGAAATGTCACCATTAATCCAGACAGCTTTTTATACTGTACACTGAACCCCCTATTTAGCTAAAAAAAAGTACTTGGTGATCCATACATTTACTGGTGGGAGGACCTTGTGCAGGGTCCGTCCGGGTTGGTACTACCATGATATCCATTAACCTACCGCCAAGCAGCAGTGTTTGCATTGTTGTGTTCCGGTTTGGGGATAACACAGCCGGTGAAATGACTAGCATAGAGGCATTCCATATTGGTCCTCAGGGTTGGCAGTGCATTTGCAGTCTTGTGAATGCGAATGTCTATGGGTCACAGTTTCCACTTACCATCCGGTGGCCTGTGTGCTCGTTTGCCTACCCATGCCATAAAAAAATATAAAACCTCTGTGACTGACTGACAGACAGCGCACAGCCAAGACTGATGGACCTAGATACTTAAAATTCGGAAGGAGTATTCCTTTGGAACCACGAACGGGAAGAGAAGGGCGAATAATGAGAAACGTATTCTCCGAGGTCCAATTCGAGAGCGTCCTCTAGTGAAAAGGTTAAAGTTGAATTTTGAAACTGCCTCTAGAAATTTGCGTGGCTTGACGTAGATTTAACCAGTCCAGGGAATAACTAGGAATTCAGTACTTGCTATTCATGATGAAGAAATCTTTTTATCCCTCATCAGGGTCGAAACTGTTGAATATCATCAAATCTCACGCTGGTTTACCTGGTACCTGAGACTGGCTGTTGTAGGTGGTAGGATTTAGGACCTTGTGCAGAATCAAATAAAACCGTAAAAACCATCGCACTGTTGTGTTTTGGTATAAAGGGGTAATATCGGTTATGAAACTTATGAAAAACTAACATAGAGACATTCCATCTTAGCTTACTTACTCCCCAGCGTAAGCCATATGTAATCTGATTCAAAATATCTATTGGAAACAGGGTCCAATTACCTCCAAGTATTATGTGTACTAGTTTGAGTCTATGTCTTAGACAAAATGAAGAGAAGAGCTAAACCAACCACAACCAACTGCGTAATCCTTACAAATAAGAAAAGAAAACGAATTTCCATACTATGTGATTAATGTGATTATAGAGTCAGACGTGCTCCCACTCCAGCATCGCTAGCATCAGTGCTAATGCTATGCATAGGCCGCGAAACCCCTATGCATATACCACGTGCTTCCTTCGTCTCGCCAAGCGTAGCGAAGCAATCTACCAGAACGCACGCAACTCTATAAAATGTCTACACTCACGCAGGTATGTAGGAAAACGTTCACTGCCACCATGCAGCGTTTGTACTCGATTTGGACACGTATGAGTGTCGCTAGTGTAAAATGTGTTAAAGATTTAGCTGTAGGTACTTATCAAAAGTAATGATGCTATAGGTATACTTAATGGTAGTTCTGAGCAGCACTTGTAGTTATTTTACGCAGGAGCGTGTGCGCAGTATTTATGTATTGCCGGATGATTTCTTCGCTTATAGGTTTAATTTTCTTCTTTCTCTCTTACACATGTTATTATTTTAGATCCTGATGGGACATGATATTTGAAAATTAGGAAATGTGCTAAATATCTTGAAATTTCTCGGTAATTAGGTTTACCTTAACTTACCAAAATATATAGGAAGAAGCAAAGAAACGTAATTGAAAAAAGTAGTAAAAAAAAAACAACGAGCAAGCTAACGAATTTATGTGTTTCGATCAGAATCCTTTAACATTTTAGATTCTACTCTATGTGTCGTTTTTTTATTTCAATGCTTTGCTCTACAATATACAGGGTGTCCCAAAAGTACCACGCCACAGTGACACCGGAGGTAGGTCAACTCAAGAGAAACCTAACCAGCCTAACATGACCTCAGTAAAAGTTGCACCGTTTTCGAGTTATACCAATTTAAAGATTTTTTCCAATTTTTCACCTCTTTTGACATTGTAAGTGCTCGCATTTACTGGGATAGCTTTAAAATTTAGTTTTTTTTATTTGTGCGCGTTTATGAATAGTTTATTAAGATGATAGAAGCATTATTATGTCAATAACTAATGTAAAAGTTGGAAAAATACTGTAATGAACTTGACTTAAATTATCATCAACATAGTAATTTAAACTTTGAGCACCTGCCATAACTTTTTTTTACTATAAACAAAATTAGCAAATTACTTTAAAAACATGCGTATTTTATGCCAATTTTAAAATGACACATGATATCTTTATGCATAAAAGTAGGAATTCGTATGACATTTGCCAATATGGATCCTCGGAAATCAATGCTAATCATCTAAAAAATTATCTTGGACTCTACGATATCTCATTTGTTTGTGCTCCTTTGAAGAATATGATTGATTTTTGGTTGACCTTAGTTCAAAGATAATAGAAAACGGGTTTAATTTTCATTAGTTTTTACAGTAAATGTTCGAATTGTTTCCCTCCGACTCTAAGGCACAATTGGCATATTCGAATAAAATTTCGGTTTAATTTTCGTAAACTGGTTTCCGATATGTCTCGGGCTGCATTGAAGACACGTCGCCGTAGTTCCTCTTCGTTACTTATTGGTTTTGAATAAATATTGTCTTTCAAACATCACCAAAAAAAAAACATTTTACAAAGCTAAATCAACTTCCGTTAAGAGTGCCGAGTAGTCGTTTCAGTTCCACAAACAAAATCAGAGTGACACATGATATCTTAATGCAAAAAAGTAGGAATTCGTATCACATTTGCCAATAAGGATCCCGGCAACCAAACTAAAAAATGAAACGCGTTTAGCCGCTTTGCAAGTTTATCATGTAAAGAATTGTAGGATAGTTATTAATTTATTGCAGTTGTAGTCCTGTGACCCAAACTACTCATAGTTTGTTACCATGCGTTTCGTGCTATACTCGTTGATTAATATTAAACCTCGTTTTAATAGCCGATTTTTTAGTTAGGTACGAAGTTAGGTAGTTATGTGATACGAATTCCTACTTTTTTGCATTAAGATATCATTTGTCACTCTGATTTTGTTTGTGGAACTGAAACGACTACTCGGCACTCTTAACGGAAGTTGATTTCGCTTTGTAAAATGTTTTTTTTTTGGTGATGTTTGAAAGACAATATTTATTCAAAACCAATAAGTAACGAAGAGGAACTACGGCGACGTGTCTTCAATGCAGCCCGAGACATATCGGAAACCAGTTTACGAAAATTAAACCGAAATTTTATTCGAAGATGCCATTTGTGCCTTAGAGTCGGAGGGAAACAATTCGAACATTTACTGTAAAAACTAATGAAAATTAAACCTGTTTTCTATTATCTTTGAACCAAGGTCAACCAAAAATCAATCATATTCTTCAAAGGAGCACAAACAAATGAGATATCGTAGAGTACAATATAATTTTTTAGATGATTAGCATTGATTTCCGAGGATCCATATTGGCAAATGTCATACGAATTCCTACTTTTATGCATAAAGATATCATGTGTCATTTTAAAATTGGCATAAAATACGCATGTTTTTAAAGTAATTTGCTTATTTTGTTTATAGTAAAAAAAAGTTATGGCAGGTGCTCAAAGTTTAAATTACTATGTTGATGATAATTTAAGTCAAGTTCATTACAGTATTTTTCCAACTTTTACATTAGTTATTGACATAATAATGCTTCTATCATCTTAATAAACTATTCATAAACGCGCACAAATAAAAAAACTAAATTTTAAAGCTATCCCAGTAAATGCGAGCACTTACAATGTCAAAAGAGGTGAAAAATTGGAAAAATCTTTAAATTGGTATAACTCGAAAACGGTGCAACTTTTACTGAGGTTATGTTAGGCTGGTTAGGTTCCTCTTGAGCTGACCTACCTCCGGTGTCACTGTGGCGTGGTACTTTTGGGACACCCTGTATATACAAGACATGGATTCCATGGAAATAAAATCGTAAATCGCACTTGTACGCTAATAGTTAATGTAATCTATGCATGACCAATTAAAACCGTTCGCCATCACAAATCGGTAATCGAATACCTTTGGAACAACGGTGAAAACTTAATTCCAATTCAACATGTCATGTTTTTTGTTTTAAACGAAATAGCAGGTGCCGCAAGAAGAAGGTCGCCGATAATTTCTTATTTATGAGTATTATACAGGGTGTCCCAGAAACCCACGCCAACCCGCCTAGGGCTGATAGAGCAGCTCATAAGCTATCGATTTAACCCCCATGTATGTTCAGCAATTGCTATTAGTTTCCGAGATATTGATCACTTTAATCGGATTTTTTGTAATTTTTCCTTATATCCGTGCTACGAAAAACCCCTAAATTTATGTATTAATTCACATTTTTTTCTGTGTTTTCTTGCATGCTTAGAATCACTGTAAAATAAAGAAAGTTTTTAAAGCTACATGCCAATTTTTTTTTCATTACAACTTTTTGAGTAAACACATAAAGTTTGTTTTTCCATACTTGGTGAAAAACAAACGCGGGGTTCTCTTAGTATGGAGAAAGTAACTCTGTGCGTTTACTCGTACATTTGTAATAAAAAAGAAATTGGCATGTAGCTTTAAAAACTTCCTTATTTCACAGTGATTCTAATCATGCAAGAAAACACTAAAAAAAATATGAATTAATACATGAATTTAGGGTTTTTTCGTATCACGGACATAAGGAAAAATGGCAAAAATTCTGATTTAAATGATTAATATCTCGGAAACTAATAACAATTGCTGAACATACATGGGGGTTAAAGCGATAGCTTATGAGCTGCTCTATCAGCCCTAGGCGGGTTGGCGTCGGTTTCTGGGACACGCTGTATAAGTATTATATCTTCAAATTAACTCAGAATATCGGGTGGAAAGCTTAAATTGGGCAGTAAGGCGCAACTACAAACCGAACCAAGTATGACCAAATCAAACTTCCTGGTCGTCTGGTCCGGTAATCGTGAACTGGAGGCCGTTTAATAGTTATCAGCTCTGAGAGTACGGGTCATCATTTAATTGGGTGTTGTTTATATACATAATAATTATTAAATGTTTTTACATAATATAATATAGGTACTACAATTAAAAGTTAACATTAAACTTATTTAAATTAAAATAAAACTAAGCTACTCAAATTAAAATAAAACAAAGCAACTCAAATATAAAAGATGTAAATAATAATCACCACTATAAAAAGAACACCCCCTCTAGCAGGTCCGCTCGCGGCATGGTCCCTATGACACTGGCTGCATTACCTCTCTGGATAGCTAGCCCAATCCTTTGGGAGAGGTAAGCACCAGCTCTAGGATCTCCGGAGGTGTCTATGAGCCGGGATGACAGAGCCTTAATAAAGCTTTTAATATCGGCTGACCAAGGTCCCATAATCCCATTATATATTGCGGAAATATTTGTGGCCCGCGTTTGTTTTTAGCCTCTGGTCGGTCGGTGAACTCCGGGTGTAAGTGATAAGGCTCGTTGCTCAAGCAACCGCTCTACAAAGTTAACTAAATAGGTACATAAAATATAAGTGAAGATCTAGAAAGCGTGTAAATGTGACACTCATAGAAAGACGTCAAGACCTATTAATGTAACATCTATATATTGTTGAGCTACTTTCTATGTTTCACAAGTTGTTCCAGTTGGTAAACCTCACCACATTTTTCACTAATACATACCCTGTAGATATAGTAAAACCAACACAACAAAAAGACTACAGCCGTAGCCGTTTACGCCGTTCTATAGTTATTTTGTTATGCATATTTGCTATGAACTTTGATGTCAAGACTACGATCTCTAGAACCCGAAGGACTAAGATGGAATACCTCTATGCGACTCATTTCACCGGTTATCTTTCTCCACACTCGAACACAATAATTTACTGAAGTATACCATGGGGGCAACACTTCATGTGTGTAGGTTTCACAAATAGGTTGCAACTGTACTGTAAATATAAATACCACGGGATTGTCTCAGATCAAATACTAAACTAAGGACCAATCTAGACTATAAGGACTTATATAGAAATAAATACTTACCATAGAAAGCATTCAAGACTCAGAAACGACTCGCGCTCATCATACAAATTGTGTTTGTATATGTACACAGGCATTCAAATTTGGAACAATCCGTAGACGTGTACCAACTAACCAACTTCGTCGTCAAAAACTGACTTACACAAACACCCTGTGTGCGTAAAATTTGTTCTAAATCATATAACCACTACAAACAAAAACAGCAACTCAAATATAATCGACCGAATTAAATACTCTCGGTGGTTAAAAATGGAACTAATTATCTATACAAACTGTGGCACTTTTACGCAGACGGTAGCGCCGCTGTCATGTCTATCATTTACTCGCATTTAATCTTTTTTAGCTGCAATGTGAACGCAAGGCCAGTGTTATCGCGCCGTTATCACAACGATAAGCTAACTGACTTACCGTTACAATAGTTTCACGAGTGGCGTAACTGACGTCCAAGTAAATCACTGCTGTTATAGGGTTCCTTAGAAGTTCCTGAATATTTTTGGAACTAGCTTTTGTTGCCGACTGTCTGTGATAGAAACAGGATGGGCAAAACAATGCGAAATATACCCACTCATGGTGCAAGTGTTAAGTTCGTAAGCTAAC
The DNA here is from genome assembly GCA_927399475.2 of Acleris emargana. Lineage (NCBI taxonomy): Eukaryota > Metazoa > Arthropoda > Insecta > Lepidoptera > Tortricidae > Acleris > Acleris emargana. Next base: position 90,412,456 of record OV656835.1, on the reverse strand, counting down.
AACAACGCTTATGTTAAATCAACTTATAAGAACACCAAAGACATTCTAATCAGTAGATTCTTATTAGACCTAGGATCTCGAAATTATTTTGCAAAAATGATGAACCTGTCCTAGTCCAGATGCATACGCTAACGTAAACTCTTTTCGTAAACTGTCAAAATGTATGGAATTGACATAAACGCTCGACTTTTCGATGCGTCGTTTTCGATACGATAAAGTACGTAAAATGCATCTTGACTAAAGATACAGGTCATCAAATAAAAATGAATGGCTTAATTCATATCAAAAACCCCTTAAAATGTTATATTTAAATAAAATATCAAAACAGTAAGGGCACCACGCCGACTCGCACTTGTCCGATTTTTGTTTATGCATTCACTGGCCCAATTTTACGCATCGTGCACTTTTGTAAGGCACGTCGGTAATCTTCGGGTATCTACGTTAATCTCCGGAAATACAAAGCGAAGTGCCGGTTGAGAAGTTTAAAATTGACTTTTGAATAACTACTTACTTACGAGTAAGATCTGTAGATACCCACCCTTACATTTTCCTAATATTTCTGATTCTAATTCTAAGTGTATTTCGCCAATGTAGAGTTAATTATAGACGCTCCAATGAACTTATTAGAGAAATAAGTCCCAGGATATTACACGCGAGGACAATTTGTTCAGTAAAAGAGAATTCCACGCGCTTCAGTGAAAAGCTCTTTCTCATGTAACATGTTTAATGATCCCACTGTAAAAGAAGGAGGATAGTGTACCTGATCATGGCATTTACAAGGTGGCAACAGGATCTCAGCTGAACACGCAGATACACCGAGTTTGAACTCATTAGATTTGTCTTGTCTTCTTAAAAAGATAACTACTGCAAGGAAAACCGGAAACAGACGCTTAGTAATATTTACCTAGGCAATTTTGAAGTACCTACCTATCTACATTCAATTTATGCTGTCCTAATACTTTCCTTTTGTAACTTCAGCCTGCCGTATGCAAGACCACAGGTTAAATAAGAGTTATTTAAAGCGAATAATACTTTTTTAATCCGTGTTACGTAAGTTGCAATGGCAAAAAACCGCAACAAAGCGAGGTTTTTTTATATCTCCAGTATAATATTTAAATATAACTTCTCAGTAGCTACAAATTTCATAAACGAACATGAGATTTCTAAGTATGTTTTTTTCTTAAAGATGCAAATATAATTTGCGTAATCCGCTAACTCCAACCTCGCAAACACTTCCTAATCGCACATCACACACACTATTACACCACATCGCAGGTACAAGAAAGACAGAGACCTTGGCGGAGTGAAAGAGATCGGACCCGCATTAGATCGGGCACCACGCATTGTTACATTAAATTGTTATATTAAATGCCTAGGTCAAAAGAAACACGACGCGGCGACGAACCGACGCACGATCCGCCAAAACACGAATCAATTGACAACGTATCCGATTATTTTGTGTATTAGTTAGGGATCTATTCTTGAGGAGTGTCTTTTCAAAAGGACTTATTTCCACTTTCAACTTTTTTTAACAATGAATGTAGTATTGCTAAAAGTAGAGAAATACATATATACTTTGAGTTTCAAGTTCTAATAAGTCTTCTTGTCCTCTAAAAAAACTAATTCGAAAATCAAAGTCCGGATCAAAAGGCCTTATTTCTCTCTTATAATATGAGAAACAAATAGGCCTTTTTATAAATGTATAGTATACATTATTTTTTATCTACGTTGAATCAGAACTTTTTGTAAATGTAAATTTGAAGCTGGCCATTAAAAAAACAGATAAAGAAAAAAACCAATGAGTTGGGTACATATATTGGGTATATTTCTCATAAGGCCGCAACAAAACGGCTTAATTCCAAAAGTTCGCATCAAAAGGACTTAACTCTGAAAAAGATATGTTAATTAACATAATTAAGTAGGTAGATTAAACAATGTATGTAGTGCCATAACATTTATGGCAACTTAATTTAATATAATATCGAGAAAAAAGTAATTATTTCGAAATGAAAAACGTGGATTTATGTTTTTCCCAATTTCCCAAAAAAAGTTGAAAGTGGAAATAAGCCCTTTTGAAAAGACACTCCTCTCTTAAAGTTATAAATCTGACTTGCGACTTATGTGACGCACTCTTGTTATTTTAACGGATCCGTACAACAAGATCCCATTGGGTGGAAGTCCGTAAGGACCCCACAAAATAAGATAAGAAAAACGGTGTCCCTATAAGAGAAACGTGGTTTTAAATAGCCTGTGACACGTTCTGCCGAATTATAATGACACCCCATATATTAATCCGTCCGATAGTTTAGAAACTGAGTACCATGAGTTACAATTAACGTACTCGTTAGCGAGTGGAAGCTCTATCCCTCGCAGACCTCGCAAGTATTCTTATAGAGAGCGAGGGACAGAGCATTCGACTCGCTAGCGAGTACGGTAATTGTAACTCATGGTAAGGGTACCTACTGATCTTTGATAACATACATACGTAGATTGTTTAACTCATCATCATACTTCTTTATTTTTGCGAAGTCGATTAAAAATAAACTCTTATGTGTTTTCCTGCGTCTCGGTCTGTAACATTTCAGCAACTAAAAGTGCTATTGGTTAAATTTTTTAAATCGATCTAGATTTTGTCTTTTGCCATTGGAAAAGTTAAAATATATTTTATTCTCTTTGCTTAAGTTCTTAATTAGGCCGAGGTTATATTGTAATGACTGGCAGAAAATACTTTTAGGCACAAGAACATTAAAAGCCGTTTTAGACCTTTTACTCTTAGCCAAAACAAGGGCATGAGAAGTGAAAAGATTTTTATCACACTATGTAAAGCTACAAGTGTACCTTGGATTACTCCTCAGGGCTTTAAAAATCGTGTCCCGGTCCTCTCACATACATTTGACAGACTGTGTGGCCATGTAAGCAGGTACCCTTGAGCATTGTCCGTTTGGCACATGCCATACCTACGAGTTATCACGACTTGATTTCCATATGGAGCATATCGTGACCTGTCGTTTGTAAACAAAATGTGTTAGCAACACCATGTATATGCGTCTCGCTTGATAGTGCAGTGGTGGTGCTGAAGCGCGGACAAGTTTGTTTTTTCCATAACATAACTTACACATGTACTTCATTAAAATTAAATCAAAATAAGCAGAACATCTTTAATATTTTAGTAGCTTAGTTTTATTTTAATTTGAGTAGTTTAGTTATATTTTAATTTAAATAAGATTAGTTTTAACTTTCAATTGTAGTACTTTTAATTGTAGTATATTATATAAAATAATCTAATAGAGCAGAACATATTAAATTAAAGTAGGTCACACAAAATAATGTAAAAATAATTATAAAATAAAATCAACTTTAGTTTCAAGATTAAAAACCATAAAACAGAAGTTAACTTCTATCTTATTCTTGCTGGGTGTCTATTATAAAGTAAAACCATAGTGCGTTCGACATGTTATCGTAATGGCCGATTAAAAACAATATGGTTTTACCCACTACAATGATAAGCGCTTAGAACAACTCTAATTTTACTGTGTATATCTAGTGTAAAGGTAGGGATAAGACAGATTTATTATTGTCCAGACTTCATTTCCACATGGAGCATGACGTGACTTGTGGTAAACAAAATGCAACACCGTTTATACTAGTTGTTCAGTAGTTGTGTCCACCTACTGTTCTAAACTGTCTAAGTCTGTGCGACTTAATAATATTTGTATTGACTATCGCTATCGTTTCGTCTGACCGTCCGTCCCCTAAAAACTGTGCGATAAAAGCACAGAACAGAAATGAAAAAAATCGACATCTGGTTCTTCCCTCCACCAGAGCGAATAACTTGGACTGTGCCCCCTATGTCAAGCTTTTGAAATAAATTGTTGCCTATGTACACTACTCTGTTGACAAAGGTCTGACGAAACGAGAGAATAACAATCGCACGTAAAATCTAAGTGACACTTTGCAAAAAAGGAATTCATACACACAAAATATTAATTATTTTTAACCGCAATAAGGTCGCTATTCAAATGTTTTTTTTTGTAATTTAGTGTCACTTTAGGGGTTTACGTGCGGCGAGAGTGTTTGTATTGGGCCACCCATATTTCCTCTTAATCTGTGTAAATAACCCACCACTACGAAATAAAGTCAAAAAAATTACATTATAATAACATAAAATATAGTCACTTCACTTTCACCAATAAGTCCGTGGGGTTTTCAAACGCTCAACATTTATAATGCAACAGAATGGAATGCACCCCAAGAATGCACCAGTCACGGCCACAGGTAGTCAGTTATAACTTATAACTCATCCTTTTTTAACCCGCAAATACATCTCAGAATGAATTATATCTAAAAGTCAGGGGATAAATGAAGAATTGCGCTTTAGAAAAGGAGGCCTATACAGCATGTTTTTTGGGAGCTATTATTTGGTGTTATGTTAAAGATACAGGTAAGTGACCTTGATGATCAAATGCAGGTACTTACGAGTACCCTAAACATTTTACTGGCACTTTGTGTATGATATGTGCTTTTTAGTTAACTTGGTAAGTTTTGGGACTAATTTAAAAATAAACTAAAGTAGAATACTTATAAAAGAACAGACGTGACAGACGGGCAGCGTAGGTTTAGTGTTAGGGTTCCGTTGGGCCCATTTGGATACGGAGCCCTAAAAAGCATGGTTCCAAAAGCAAGATAGGTTACAACAATGTGGAACAGACGCCAGGTTCACTGACATGGCCATGACATTACAATCTAGTTCGCTCCGGACACTGTCCGTGCGAAATAAATAGTCCCGCTAAATACGTGAACTTGTACGACTTACGTGACTATCGCATTTAAATGGATTATAGACGGTCACGTGTTATGGCTCGGATAAGATAAGCTTAGACGGAACGTGATTTTTAGACAACGATTTTGGAAAAAGACCGCACCACAAAGATGTTGTGTGTTAAGAGGATATTATATAAAATGCGAAAACGTTTCTCTACCCTAAAACCTATTCCAATTTTTACGGTTTTTGTATATGTTGTAGATATCATGAAAAACTAATATGTCTGAACGTTTTCCTTTCAACGAAAATACTTGTTAGAATGAAACCAATTAAAAAAACAGAAACGTACAGACCTAGTTCTTTATAATAAATACAACAATTTCAAAAATCAAAAAAAAAAAAAAAATTGCTTCAAAAATCGTGGATATCGGACTTGATTTAGGGGGTGAGAAACGTTAACGGGCGGAGTAAATTTTTTATGATTTTTTTGACAGCTACGCGATTTTAGCGGCGTTACTTGAGCGCAATCTCCTCGATGTTTATTTCCTAGGCTATCTATCCTAACTACGCTACGGTGCACGGTGCCAGACTGACTGAAATGACTGAAGCCCGAAAATTCCAACTCAAGATTTGGTCTTGATAAGCAGATAGGTAATGAACTAATGACTTTGCAAAAAAACTAGTCGGTCTCAAAAGCTTGTCCCAAAAGACTTTTTTTTTGATAGAAACATACCTACTCATACACAAATTTGAAATAGGAACGAGTGTTTGTCTAAAATGTCTCTGCGTACGACGGTGACTTTACACGTGTTAGTATGAAATACGTCACAAATTGAATGCAAATGCAAATCCGTTATTATTAAAGTTCCGCTTACTATCGCTTATTATATTCGACTATGATTCTATAGCTTTAGAAGCCAAAATTGAATGAGAATAATCATAAGGTTCGTTTATAGGTCACCCATTCTCTTTCAAACTTTATATTTTAGACGTTAAGCTTTAGAATTAAAATCGAGCCGTTTTGCGACAGCTGTTATAATTATACGGGTGACCTATTAAAAATATACTTTAATATTTCCGGTTTTTAGCATTTGTGTAACCCAGGTGCCTATTACAAGAATAGAAAACTTTAAAACCGATTTAAGTCACACCACACGAGTTGGGTGTGTCTTTATTCATGGTCCTTTCGATTTTATATGCAATAGAAAGCATTTTTAAATAAAATATCGCGAGGGACAGGTATGGATTTTCGTACCTTTATTCTATTTACTCATAAGGAAAAAATTAGGCTCTTTCCGTCTTCGTTTTTCAAAAGATGTATAAAATGATATAGTCAGGGTAAAAGGTTCGTTTCGACTCTATTTTTCCGTTTTCTTACCTTTTCCTACCTTTACTATACATACCATGCGTAAAAATGTGAACCAAAAAAAAAAAAAAATATTGGAAGTCTATTTAAACATACTTCTGGCTAGTTATTAATGTAATTCGGATGACAATACAATAATATGGTTCCATAAAGCTGATATTATGATAAAGGCGAAAGGTGGCATTACCTGTAGGAACTCCTCCATGCCAAAAAGGTTCGTACTGCTACTTTTATAACGAGTTCATCATCAGTGAAACAAGCAAAGTCAACAACAAAGTATGTTATTAAGCAATTCGTATTTGGAAATTAAGAAAACCAGCCACGAGCGACGAAAATTTGTAATTAAAAATCGGTCAAGTGAGAGTAGCGACTGGCGCACCGTTGATTTTATACCGCCCAACTAAAACTTGGCAGGTTTTTTATTGTTGTTTTAGGGTTTAGAGTAATCACGCAAAATTTTTACGCTTTTGTATCGTATGGCCGGTGTCTTATATACCAAAAATAATAAAACGTTAAAAGAAACACGTATCTTGTATGAGAGTTATTTTAACTTAATTTTTGATTGTTATAGAGGCCATAGTAACACCCTGTACAAATTTTAAGTGCTATGCTCTTTCGGTTCAAAAGATACAGCCCCGTAACGGCCGGATAGTGTACGCTTAGTAATAGCGGCCTTTACACGTAAAGTTCGGACCGCGGGAAACGTCACGCGCCGTTCCAATCTTCGTTCCGAGCCGTACATTTTTACTATTTTACTATTACAGTTGCATTTACACGTACGGTTCGGAACGAAGATTGGAACGGCGCGTGGCGTTACCCGCAATCCGAACTTTACGTGTATAGGCCGATAATGCGATTAATAGGGTCCCGTTGGCACTCTTTAAGCACGAAACCCTAACAAGGACAACGCTACTCTATCAACGAGGCTTTCTCGCTTTTCGTTCAACACTTGTTCCCGTTCCGGATGTTAACCATACACGATAGTAGGTCATGCGTTGCGCATACGGCGGTGGTATGCAGCGCCAGGTACCTTCACTGCCAACAAATAGGAATTGTATGTGTTTAAAACACCATGGCGTGTCGCCGGTATAGAATGTGTAATAACTTGGTATTATGTGCCAAGACTTTGATATTGGGCCTGCATATGGACGGAAATCAGGGATAGATGCGTCATAATATATGCCTAGGAGGTTTGTCTCCTGATATTTATTATTCTGATTGAAAAAAAAAACCCTGCAATAATGAATTTATAACTGGCAGGATACGAAACTTGATACCATTACAAAACTTACGAATACTTAATACATCTAACCGTGGCGCTACCGTCTAACGGTACCCGATGATAAAATATGCGACAGACGCGACAGTGTTAGTTTCAATTTCCGCCACCTATTGCCTAACGCGCTCGCAATCGGAATCGTTTTCATTTTGAAAATCGAAGGCTTGTCTGCCTACAAAATAAAAACAATTGCTCCACTTTGAAGCCGGTTGCGATTACTGATGTGCCAAAGGAAACTTTCCAAAATTGCGGAAAATTTCATGTAGGAAAATTTCAGAAACTTCTCACAATTTTGTATGGGGTTTGAAACTTTCCGTTTCTTAAATTTAAATTTCCTATATTTCTTGGGAAAGTTTCCGGAAATTTCTTGCAACTTTTCCAACTTATTGGAAACTTTCCGCAACTTGCACATCACTGGTTGCGATTGCAAGTGCGTTAGACAATAGCGACGCCGGTTATGATATTATATGATACTGGCTGGTTACCTACCAATACCGTGCGACGAAAGCAATATACTTATTAAAAAATCTTTTTATTTTGAACTTTAAGAATACCGCGATAAAGGCCTATTTACGTATGACATGTTTCAAAACTTAATTTGTTTTAATTTTCGAACGCGCGTAGTTTGCTCAGCTGTTGTGACGCTGTTCAAAATGATCGTCACGTTCCGATTTCGTTTCCAAATGAAATGTGCAAATAATTTGTTGCGATTAATATATAAAGCGCACGAGTTCGTGCTATCTTTATTATGACCAGAGTAAATAACTTCAGTATTTATTACGCGGAATCGCCTTGCGCGGACATTTACTCAAATATTAGCTTTCTGTGGTATTATTACGTTGGTACATACGTAATTTCTTTAGGCCCGTGTGCACGTAAATTTAACCCTAGGTTAACCCCAGTTTAAATATTATTCACGAATATCAGATTCATATGAGAACTGTTGATTATAACGAATTCAAAATGTAACTCAGGCTTATAAATAACTCTAGGGTACTCGTATAAATAACTACACGGCACCTATAATTTGAACATTTTTTATTACGTAGATAGATATAGGTATAAGTAGATACAATAGTTAGTTCGCAGTATATGCGTTTCATAAAACTTGCCCTGATTTGATATTTACAAACTTTCAAGATTAAGTGAAAACATTTTGGAGATAATGGGATCTTGGTCAGCCGATGAAAAGCTTGGATTTTGCTAGCTATCCAGAGAGGTAATGCAGCTAGCTAGTGTCATAGGGACCATGCCGCGAGGTGATCTTTTTATAATGGTGATTATTTTTTACATCTTTAATATTTGAGTAGCTTAGTTTTATTTTGATTTAAATAAGTTTAGTTTTAACTTTTAATTGTAATACCTATATTATAAATAAATAAGGTAATAAAATAAAATAAAAGTTTTTGAGTAAACGTTTTATTGTGCGAATAACAACCACAATTATTTCCGCTTTTGATTAATTTCGCAATCAACGAATATATGTTTTAGCTACCGGATTGGATAGTGTTAAATGCCAATGACTCGATATAGGGTCGGTTCTATTAACAAATTAACACGCCAAGTACTGAATGTCATGATCGACTTTACGAGTTGAGGTCGATGGTAGAGGTAAATTCATTTGGCCTTGCGTTTGCTTAAAAAATAAGTCCAGTTTTTATTAAAATATATTGATCATATAAAATACCATATTTTCGTTTGTTTAAATACTATTGAGGTTTTGGTTCCAAAACCTGAAAAGTCAAACCAATGTCAGAAGACTAATAAAAAATAAATGAAAAAAAAAAACAAAATGAATAAATCTATTCCGAAAAATGGTTATTTCGATTTTCAATTGGAAACGGACGTTCAGTCTTACACACATGAACGTCTATTTATTTTAGGTATATCGTTGTTGATGTGCCTTTACCAGTGCGGCTAGCACTAGCTAGCACAAGTTACCCGCGACTTGCTTGTCGCTCGTATCTCCCTTTCTATCTAATCAGTAACTATAGAGACGCACTGAGCGACAAGCGAGAAAATAAAACTTTGCCCTGCAGTAAATACCGCTCCGTCAAGCAATTTACTAGCACGAGGGTGGCAGTTACTAAGCTTCAAGCCAATTGGATTACGGCCTTATTACGTGGGCCAAGGTTCTCACCCACTTATTTATATTTGAACGAAGCCAACTAATGTAATAATAGAAAAGTAGCCGACATTTTTAATTCCACGTAACTTAACGCACGTTTGAAAGTTAAACTTATTTTGAATGTTGACCTGTTGCGTGGTTACACACAGGGCCTAAAATATAAAATTACGTATATAGTTCAAAAGGTATTAAGGTAGAAACAAAGCTGACTCTACTCTTATGAAATGAGGTTGCATACACAATAGCAGATATCCCCACCGCAAAAGTTTGACCAATATATTTTGATCCTTTACTAGTACCTATCAACTGTTCCAAACCAAAGCTCTAAAAGTATGCTGGGGCTCGTTTCTAGAAAAAAATGCCTAATAATATTAGTGTTTTGTCCCATTTTGTCGTTTTTTTTACGAGACAAAATACTAATATTATTACCATTAATGTCAAATAAATCAGAGCTATCAAAACATAAACCCCTTACTAAAGCATCCGTCACTCTCGCACTCACGTACGTAAGGGTCAAAAAGTGACCGAAGTTTTATCTACGTTTATCCACATCGATAAACACAACTTTAATAGGCCCGTTGGTCAGCGATAGCTATCTTATATGAATGTGATGTTTTTTTATCTTATTTAAAACTATCTGTTCCCGTGCCCACTTCATTGGGTAATTAACATTTTTAATATAAGGCTACGACACTCACAAATAACGTGGCTATCTATTGGTAAAAGAATTTTCAAAATCGGTTCAGTAGATCCAGAGGTTATTACCCCCTACAACGTCAAAAACTTTACCTCTATATAATTAATGTAAATACTATAGAAGTATAGACGAACTTTTTTGTCGATGGAAATAAAATATTGCAATGCAATCGCTCAAAAAGTCATCCCAGCCATTGAGGTGGGTGTGGTTACGTTGCAATATTGATACCCACATCACAGTAAAACGTCAAATCATCTGCAAGTTAAAAAGGCGTTCTATAATTGAAATACTTAACTCAGCATAATACCTACGAGTGCGAGGGCCAAGATTTTTTTTCTGGCGAGATTAGAGGTTTTTTAAATCAATGATTACTGATTTTTGTGCTAAGTATATTTTGTCTGTGTTCAGTAGTCAAGACAGGCTTTGTTCTCTCAATCATTTCATCGCCTGAGCACGCTTACCATCACGTGGCCGGCGGGCTCGTTTCCCTTTTCTATACCATTAAAAAAGCGTGTGGTTTTCTAACACTTGTTACACATTCTGTGCTCGGCTCGGGCCATATTTGCATAGATAGAGCAGTTTCTTTGTCACGGTATACACGTACGCATTGCCGCCTTTAGACTGACAGCAAGTACTCGACCGAGTAGCGAAATGTAATTGCTAACGTTAACGTGATGATAAATTTCACCGGGAGATGTCACTGATATAAACAATAAAATAGTCAGAACAAACGATAAAAATTAATCATGTTTAAAACTATTTTTTCTAGTTAAATTATAGTATTTTAATGATTTTTATCATGCGCCTTTTTTAAAATATTGTGTCGTCTGTTGTTTCTTTATCAATATCATTTTAACAGTAATGTGTTAATCTCAAATACAGATTCTGATAACGAGTTGAGAAATATCTCACGTGAAAGAAATTTCCAAGAATCGATAAGAGCAACGGATAAGACAAAATTTATATCGTTTATTTATATTTTTTTATAGAATAGGTTAGTCAGTCACATTCAAACCTTAAACCAAAGGTTTTTGCCATAATACCTAATAAGTGACTGATTCATTTCCCAAAAAAATCATTTGGACAAACGCTTTTTTGACAAACCCTTGGTCAAATTATATGTTTGGGAAATGAATCAGTTTGGCAAAAACTTTATGACGAAACGAAAGGCTCTCACCCATAGTAGATATTAATACAAAAGATGTTTTATTTTATTTGCAATTAATATATGATTTCTTTTACGATTTTCTACTTTCAAATAAACATAATATAGCTTTGAGGACAATTACAGCTATTACAGCACAATATTTTAAACATAGAATCCTAAACCTAAATTCGGACGAAAATAATCTCATAATGTTTAATGAGCTATCCGAGTTAACGAAAAAACTGCCATCAATATCTCAATAACTGTCTTGCCTCGTTGGAGTTTTACTTTAGCGCGCCCACAAACAGTACAATAATACTGTGTAAAAGGTTTTTAGCCAAGTTTTCTACGACAGTAGTACATTCACGTAACCGAATTAAATCAATAACTTTTTTTGCGGAAAAAACGGAATTAGTCTAACGTGTGTGCTAGCAAAAAGTCGCAAGAATGCCGCCACTTCCTTCGAGAACGCAAAAACCAACGTATAATTATGGATTATGATTGTTTTGTAGGTACCAGTAAGTGTGAACATTGTAACGATACAATGTTGTTTAACGCACAATACAGGTGTGCGAAGATTTCGGAGTCTTTTTTTGTTTCTTTGTTGAAGTGATTATGAATACAGCCATTTTTGAATAAAGAAACACCGTTATACGATATCTACTAGTTAATATAGAAAATGTTTTACATAATTCATATACACATCTGTTACAAATGCGTGAGTAAATTCACTTGTGCTGAATGAACCGGAATAGAACTTCCCCTTCATTTTTTAAAGTTCTGCAGAAGAATGGCACCGGACGTAAGATACTTCAAGGGGGAATATTCGTTTCTAAATAGATTGGGTCACCTTTATACGAGTAGAAGAAAAGGACCAATAATACACCGCATTCCTAATAATTTGCATCTACACACACACAACTCTTAACACGGTATAATTTTAATCTTGTTATTTTTAACGGGTTTCTCAGATGCTTCCATTTGGTTTCCGCGTAAGTTGCTAAGTTTCGCCTTTTACTTTTCCATATACCTACTCGTAGAATTTTTCATAGTTCTGATTAATTACTTTAACAGTAGTTAATGAAAGAATAGGTTCCATATATTCCATAGTCTGAATTATACATATCAGCGACATACAAATAAAATGTTACGAACGTGTTAACAGAATGCAACTTAAAGAAAAGAGAGTTATATCTTTCCAACGGCATTACCATTATAGAAGGCTTAAAAGAAACTATACACGTCTGGAGCGAGTTAATGAACTTTCCTTCGCACAAAACAGACGCGAACGTAGCATGTAAAAAGGAAATCAACATAATAATTAGTTTCTGACTCACTAAGGAATTTTTAAAGCGAATGATTGATAGCTGACGCAATTGTTCTTCAGGAATTCAGACTACCGACTATTAATTTCGTTTGGACACAGCTGTGCAAAGTTTGGAATGCATCTTTGCGTTCTATGTTTTTGAATCTACAGCTGAACGCTACAAAACGCACATGTCAAAGATCTTATTACAATGACATACAGTGTATTGCCGCTTGATTCACTAGCCATATTTTCTTTTTCTTTATGATACTTTCACTGGAGAACACAGGAATTTGCGCTGTGTGGTACCTTGGGTAAAGCTTGTAGCAAACATATTACACTCCTACTAATAGTTTCAGTCAGATGTGTACTGGGTATAAATAAATCTTCGCTTTTTATACGTATAGCACTGGTAATGTTTGCAATCTTGAGTTCTTTCTTCGATAGTTGATGCTTACCTGTTTTGGTTTCACTTCTGAAGAATTAGAAGTGACAAATCGTTAGACAGATTCATGCAAACTAACCAACGTAAACTTATAGTTAATTATGAGTCATTTCATTAGTGTCATTCATAACAATATTTTAATAACAATTACAGTTTAACCACAACGGCGACCAGTTTCGATATACAGCTCAGCAATTAAAAAGGTCAGTAGGAGAGATACCGTGCGGGCTTCGTTATTTTATTAATATGGACACTATACGTTTTTTAATTAGTATGTTCTGTCCTCACTCCTGTTGTTAAGAATTCAATTATTAATTCAATAACATAACTAGACCCCGCTATCGGAGGTGCAAAATGGTAGCTGTCAAGTTCTTAGGGATGGGTAAAAATATTCATGATGTCGATATCGATATTCTTACTTTTTCTGTACAATTAGTTTTATATATGACCTATACCATTTTTTAGACTACAATTTAACATGTTTTTTTTAGAATCTATGATAATCGTTGTCATCAGAAATGTAAATAAAAATAAATAGGGCTCAGATATATTGGGTTTATTGTTGAATAAATTCATCGTGACTGCACTAGATTATTGCAGAGAAACTGAAAAAAAAACTGATCGTTCATTAACAATACGATATCCCTTTAAGAGACATTTATTCATTATTTAATTTTTAATTAATTTATGAATGGTTCGTGCTATGAAGATAACGATAATTTGTTAGTAATGATGAAATATTGAAGAATTTTATTTATAGAAATGAAAAATGTTTAACACATTCATTTTGTAATTATATAGTCCTGTTTTATAAAATAAACACGTTTAATTAAAGTCCTAGACTCTCATCATGGCAAAGAAAAATTATCGACATATAGCTATAATTATCGACATATGGCTAGTATTTCAAAATATTTTTTACCCATCCCTAACAACTTGACAGCTACCATTTTGCACCTCCGATAGCGGGGTCTAAACATAACCAAAAGCAAGCTTTAAAAACACGACTATTACTAATCAACTTTAAATCGTTATAAATCCTAAATGATCGTTCTAAATGAAAAATGATACAAGAGACCGAAACGTGATTTTTAAATACCTATTCAACGATACCCCACTTGTCGTGATTCGTCGACTTATTTTTTTCATTTTTACAATATGGCGTCTGGTTGTTGCCATATTGTTTTTTTATTAGTGTCATATCTTTAGCGACACACAAGATTAAGACAAATCGATTGACATAAGAATCATCAAAATCGGTCCACGCGTTTAGTTTATAAGCGACACAAAGGAACAAACATACATATATACGTTGATTTATATTTCCCTCCTCCTTCGGGATTCGGGTAAAGAGGGGTCTTATTTTGAATACCTACTGCTCCCAAGATATTTAAGTAAGCATAAGCACCTAAGGTTAAGAAAACTGCCAGCTGCCATGAGCTTTTCATTTGGACATTCCATTAAGAGGTTTGCGCCAAATACTAATACGAGTAGATTTCTCGAAGAGGTTTGGAGGTCAATGTTGAACTTTCTTGCCCCGAGCGCACACGCGCATGCTCGACAGGTCGCTTCTTCAATGACGCTGAGAACTCCATAACGTGCCTAGCTTATATGGAAACCCGTGTGCTGGGCATTGAATGTGCGAAATAGGTAAACTTCGACGATAACCATGATAGCAGGATTGTGAACGTATCTGAGCTAATAGTTTAGTAACTGGTTTTATTGCAACAGTAGTTTGAATTTATAATACGAAAACAGAATAAGCGTTTGTTTATTGAAAGTAAAGCCTTCGTATTATGGAACATTGAACTGTTTTGTTTATCGATCTCTAGAAACGACTAGCTGTTCCCGTGCCCACTTCATTGGGCAATAAACTTTTTTTCTTGGTTACTATACAGGGTGTCCCAGAAACCAACGTCAACCCGCCTAGGGCTGATAGAGCAGCTAATAAGCTATCGATTTAACCCCCATGTATGTTCAGCAATTGTTATTAGTTTCCGAGATATTGATCATTTTAATCGGAATTTTTGCCATTTTTCCTTATGTCCGTGCTACGAAAAATTCCTAAATTCATGTATTAATTCACATTTTTTTCTGTGTTTTCTTGCATGCTTAGAATCACTGTAAAATAAAGTTTTTAAAGCTATATGCCAATTTTTTTTTCATTACAACTTTTTGAGAAAACACACAAAGTTTGTTTTTCCATACTAGGTGAAAAACAAACGCGGGGTTCTCTTAGTACGGAGAAAGTAACTCTGTGCGTTGAGTAAACGCACGCATTACATTTGTAATAAAAAAGAAATTGGCATGTAGCTTTAAAAACTTCCATATTTCACAGTGATTCTAATCATGCAAGAAAACACTAAAAAATATATGAATTTAGGGTTTTTTCGTACCACGGACATAAGGAAAAATGGCAAAAACTCTGATTTAAATGACCAATATCTCGGAAACTAATAACAATTGCTGAACATACACGGGGGTTAAATCGATAGCTTATGAGCTGCTCTATCAGCCCTAGGCGGGTTGACGTCGGTTTCTGGGACACCCTGTATAGCCTATGACACCCACAAAATAACGTGGTAACAAAACATTTCAAAATCGGTTCAGTAGATGTGATTACCACTTCACAAACTTTACCTCTTTATAATATTACTGTAGATGTAGATATTCCGTGTATCAACCAAAATGTAAATTTATTATCATCTTCTTTAAAACACATAGGTACCTCTTCAATCCGTCTTTTCGTATTTCCAAATTACTTACCTACATTTAAAGGAAAACGCACGATAGCCTGACCCGGAAATCTACTTGCCTCTAACCTCATACCTACGTTCAACTATAAAGCGGATGCATTTTGTAGCTTAGTTCACTGTCCTCAACCCCTATTTGGCGGAAATTATTATTTCTATTATATTATTACATACATACACTTTAATTTTTTATACCCAGCAAAGAGGTACAAACAACCATAGAGACAATTTTACATGCCTGAACTTGTTGAATATTGTAACGGTGGTCACTTCGAACACAGCTACTAAAATAAACGAAAGTATGTGAAAACAATGTATTTTATTCATTTTAGACATCATGCCATTTACTGCTTAAGACCTACACAATCGATATCTAAATAGAAATAGTGTAAGTTTTTTTTTTCAAAACCACCGGTTTCGATTCCCGAGCAGAGTACAGGTTTTTTTTAAATGTGAATGCAGTTTTTCTTCATATTAATATCGATGACATGGTTCCTAAGAACAGATCTTCGTATATCTTATAGTTTCAGACTTTCCCATACTGACCGATTTAAATGGGCCATCCTGTATAATATAAATATTAGGTTACTAATAGGCTGACAAGGTTGCAAAAACGACAGCAAGTCACTCGACAAAAAAAACACTCAAAGCAATCCTAACTGGCGGGTTGACGGACAATGCTCACTAGAATACCGAAAACAGAAACGAAAGGGGATTTTTGTTCCCATACATCATCGTAAATAGAAATAATAATACACACAGGTACTTTCAAGCTGCAAGAATTGATATCGAAGAGACTAAACATTGACGCATTAATTAATCAAAAGATCGTGAAGCTAAAAGTTTCCATACAAAATGCGGAAACGTTTCTCTACCCTAAGACCTAGTCCAATTTTTACGACGTTTGAATATGTTGTAGATATCATGAAAAACTATGTCTGTACGTTTTCCTTTCCACGAAAATACTTGGAATGAAACAAATTAAAAAAAACAGAAACGAAACGATGAAACCTACTTTTTTATAATAACTACAACATATTAAAAAATCGTGGAAATCGGACTTGTATTAAAGGGGTGAGAAACGTTAACGGCCGGAGCGAAATTTGTATGGAATTTTTTGACAGCTGTGCGGTTTTATCGGCCAGCGCTTCAAAATCCTCATAAGGCACAAATCTTTATTTTTGCATGTCTGCCTAGGTGCTTTATCCTGACAAATACGACCCCTAAGGGAGTTAGATTGGATTTCAAAGTTTGTGTGGAGGTTCTGATGCCGCAACAAGGTAAGTATGTCGAGTGAAGGTAGGTATATGTATAATATAATTGCATTTAGTAACCAGGTACGTCAGTCGAGTTTGAAACGTTGCGCGTTGATGTTATCTTATCAGTACTTTGTGGTTATCAGCTTTCATTAGGATTATGCATTCAGATAAGAATTTTTTTCAATAGCAATATGAAATTTTCATTGCATTTATCGTGGAGTACGGTCATGGGTGATTATTTTAGGGATTGCTAACTGATTACTAAATACCCGATAAGCAGCTGCATCCGCAATGCCAAGTAGAAAAAAATCTGCGGCAACAAATTAACCAAAACATTAAACAAATCCCATACAATTGACAAGATTTCATATTTTCAAGACTTTAATTTTATTCGTTTTATAGATACTGTTTGGAAGAAGGAAGACACTAATAGTTTTATTTTTTCCCTAGGATGTATAATTATTTTATTATTAATTTATTAAGATGTTCTTATTCTAAAAGGGCGTAACTTCATTTGTACGACACAATGGACATATTATGTTAGTCCAATCTGTATAAAAAAAAAGTTTTTCTTTTTAAAATGGCGGTCAACCGATCTCAAGTATCTATCCATCTGTCAATAGTGTCAATGTCAAACTTGAAGTATGACAGCTTTTTTTCTCGTGAAAAAGGCAATGGTATTATATCTATTCAGGCATAGTATTGGTAAAACTCGTTTTTTTTTTAACTTACTTGTAATTTTGTTAATAAAGAAAAATAAATCTAAATAAATATTTTGCCGTGTTCAGGAGGCAAAACCCTTTCGATTCGTATAGTAATTTGCATGTGTCACCAAAATGAAATGTTGTCAATTCTATACTTGAGACTAAATATAGTAGACATTAAAAAATTACGACATAAATTATTATAATAATCTTTTCACATCACCTATTCGGAAATGGAACTTTTCTTCCCTGCTAGGAGTTATCAGTGGCACTTTTCTGTTCAAGGACCTTTTGTCGCCACTGTCGCCAGTATAAAATATAAACGCAATAAAATATGAATATAGTATGCACATAATCGACTACAAATTATTTTTCGTAATTTAAGTGCGTACTATTTGCACTTCATCGATAACAATTATTAATTGTAGGTTATTAATTGTATGTTAGTGAAATCTGTCACCGTCACAGGGTCGGTCGGTACGGTTTGAAAAATTGGTACAACAAATTTTCTTCTTAAATTTGATCATTTCAGCACTTTTAGAGAGCGTAAATAATTAATTTGATTCATCACTAAGATCTTTTATTTTTCTCATAAGTGATGTGAAAAGCAGTATATGTCACACGGAATTAAAATATTTTCTACCGTGGGCGTTAGCACTTAAATCCCTCACTACGCTCAGGATTCTATTTAAGAATCCCTTGCTTCGTTCAGGATTCAAGATACGCCCTCGCCGTATATTTTGCTCCCGTGTGACATAATCTACTATTGTAGCATACATTAAATTAACTACATCTCACGATGCATCCAAACAATAAAGTACCTAATTAAACATTAGTCCACACTGGCCACATTCAATAAGTAGGCACCAACATAACGCCCGAATAACTAAAACAAAAACGCAAACGAGTTCGGATATCGTACACCTGTACGTACATTCGCGAGTGAAAATAGCGGCTGGGCGCGTCGTGTATTGGAGAAAGTGTACTACAAAGCGACTGGTCCTCAATTAGGACGGCTTGCGAACGCGGCCTTCTTGGGTTCCGTCAGTCTTTAAGTTTAAGAAAAAGAAATAAGTCTAAGACCGACTCTATACTTACGTGATACGCAATTAAAAAACTTTGGCGTAATTGCGACCCCTGCGTTTTGAGTAATAATAATAAGTTACAAAACGAAGAATTTAAATTGGGATCAATTCATTCGTTCGTTCCGGCGCGACGATGTCACAGACAACCAACCCAATCAAAGGTTTAAACCTTAAACGCCCCGTTTTTATTTAGGGTTCAAATTGACGGCCTAGTTCAAAACAAAAGTGATTTAAAAAAAAGCGGCGTTTTGTTATCGTCTATTGTGTCGACGCTGTTTCAAGTTTAATTTTAACTCTATTAGCTACTAGTAGTTGTACTAGTTCTACTTTTGTAGCAATACTAAATCATAGGTCGACTTACAATGTGTTTAGTGCAGTAGCAAGTTAACTTGCCGATGATGGCAAAGCAACGTGGCTAATTAATGTATTACGATAATATTAGGTAGGTGGGCATTTCTATTTTTCCTTGTAGTCAATTAAAAAATTGTTAACGCAGAGTTAAATTAGTCCATTTGGTAACGCATTATTTAATGCTTAAATTTAAAAATATACTTCTTGTTATAAAACCTTTAATAGATCAATCAGAAAAATCTAGTTTTTAACAAGAAGTATATTTTTAAATTTAAGCATTAAAAAATGCGTTACCAAATGGACTAATTTAACGCTGCGTTACAAATTTTTTAATTGACTACGAGGAAAAATAGAAATGCCCAGGTTCGATACGTATATTAAACTTTATTTTATTTTATTTTATCTTATGAAGATCGTGAAGTTAAAAATTTCAATAAAAAAATCGAGAACGTTTCTCTACCCTTAAACCTAGTCCGATTTTTACGGTTTTTGTATATGTTGTAGATATCATGAAAAACTATGTCTGTACGTTTTCCTTTCTACGAAAATACTTAGAATTTAACAAATTTAAAAAACAAAAACGGAAACGTACAGACCTAGCCCTAGCTCTTTATAATAACTAAAGCATATTCAAAAATCGTGGAAATAGGACTTGATTTAGCTGGTGACAAACGTTAACGGCCGGAGCTAAATTTGTATGGACTTTTTCGACAGCTACGCGATTTTAGCGGAGCTTCGCAATACTCTTAAAGGTATTATTTTCATGTACCAAATGGCATTGCCAATCTTATAAGTGCAACCTTCCACTGATACTTGAGCGCAATCTCCTCGATGTTTATATCCTAGGCTATCTATCCTAACTACGCTACGGTGCACGGTGCCAGACTGACTGAAATCACTGAAGCCCGAAAATCCCACATCAAGATTTGCTAGCGAAGGATGAAGTGCAGCATAGGTACCTATTAGGTGTGTGTAGAACTGACAGTATCAGAAACACCGAACTGCGCTCCAAAACCGGTTTTGCGGATGTGGGAGTCAAAACATCTAAGCTGAAGTGGGATTGGGCTGGGCTCGACTGCCGAATACATCCGGAATGGTAGGTCTAAGATGTCACCAAATGGTCCCAGTAAGATGGCCACCAGAGTAAGTACAGACCGAAAAGGAGATGGTGGAGTGACTAGGATGTTGGACGTGTTTTGAAGAGAGTAGCGCTCAATAGGGCAAATAGGGGAAAATAGGGTGGACCCAAAAAAGTCAGTGATTGCAGTTTTATACTTATCACTACTTAATATGGTAATAGGTACTTTGGTATTTTGTTCTGCGAGTTAAACATTTTTTTTTAAGTTTAGGTTAATCCGTCTGAAAAAGGTTAACGAAAAGAATATGTCTTATCCTTTTCCTCAACAGTTGTCAAGACTAAAGTAGAGAAGCAAAACCGCGGTACTGAACGCGGAACGACGATGTGCACTTCTTAATCTGTTATAGTTATTTATTGATAAAGGTGTTCAAACACAACTTAGATGAATAGATAGGTTCCATAGAACAATATTTATTATTGTTATCATCAAACAACATGTATTCTGTCAGCCGTCAGCCATGGATTGTTAAAAGCGTCAATTGTTTGAGTTGCTAATGAATGAAACTGGTAAGCAACCAGTTTACCTACCTACTCTCTGCCTGCAAATTCTTTGAAGCTGCTACCATTATGGCGTTGCGGTTAAACGTATAATACCTATGAGTAAGGCTTGGAAATACCCGCATCGATGACAAACAGTCAAAATGCACGAAGGCTGTAAAAAAGGGTCAGACATTTTGTCGTATTGGAATCCATTTATTTCTCTTTTATATCGATTGATTCCTTTTAGCGTCGGCAAGTCAGGACAAGTACCTACATACCCCTATCAGTCGTAAGTTAAATGTCTTATACGTCAATACCTAGTTTAACTATGAGATATAGGTACTAGGTATCTTATTCATCAATTTCATCACTATGCAATTCAACCTAGTTAAAGTGTTAACGAATATAATCCCTAGTTTTCTAGATATTCTGCCACCGTACAAAAAAGGACCTTAAGGTGGTACGATAAAAGTTGTTTAGCATTGGGTGCCGTAGGTATCACCTACCATCTTTGCCTTTGTTGCTCTCACCGGTGACCGGTGACCGGACAGGATTCCTTTGAATTTAATATCGAAATGGGTCTTATATTATTATTATTCTTAGTATAGCACCTCCTATTTACAAATGCAGGTAAAGAAGAGGCATTTTATTAAAAGCTTACTGTAGGTAGGTAATATGCGTTCTTAGTTCTTAATTTGGCTGCATTACGTTTAGTAGGTAGGTACGTTGAAATAAATTTCTGTAGGTGATGCAAGTAGTTAGGTACATTAATATTGGTTAAGTATCTGTTTTTCAAAATGAATTAGGTATTACCTATGTAAAGTTCCTTGAGACTTCCTATCATAGCGAACTTAGATAGATAGGTAGCTACCTACCGACGATACTGCACTGCCATGTTATTTACTCAAAGTCTCAAAGACTTGCTGTTCAACTCGACGGACGGATTATTAACCGGCGAGTTTAAGTTGTCCCGTCAGAGCGTACAAATAAAATTTTAGGGTGTGCATTCTAAATATCGTAGGTACCTACGTAACTTCAAACTCCCTCGTTCGGCCGTTCGTTAAAAAACCGTTTCCAATACCCGATTTTGACCAAGCCAACTAACGAGAATTCTATGCATTATCTGTTTTTCGTACGTTTTCTTTGAAAAATAAACGACGAAACGTCGTGTTTCAGAGCATTTGCTCGTTTGGTCTTAACCCACCTTAAGAGAATAACACGGATGTGTGTATACACTACACCTATGTGGGATTAATAAGCATAAATCTCGGCTTGTTTGAACAAACAATTAGGTAACTGTGGTACCTACCTAATTAAAACCAAACCAAGGGATGCTCCCATCACAGGTAACTGGAATGAAAACACTTTCGACAAACACTTCAATAATCTAGGTAGGTAGATCACTTAGCAGCATGGCTTTTATTTTTATGTTTCTACTTTTCGTATTAGGTTAGGATGGTGATAAAGAAACATAAGCTCTAGCATCAACCCGAATCTCTAAATAACATAAAGTGAAAGCTTTCATATTCGGAGTAGAGACTAAGGAACATTTCGCAGTGGCAACAGCAAACCAAATCATGATTAGTTCTAGTCAAGCAAGGAAGCGAGTAACTCGCCACGTCTAAACGGGTCATAATTTTTTAAAACTTGGACTCCATTTTTGACATTACTTAATTCAAAATAAAGTACAAAACCACAAATAAATACATTACGCTGTGCAGAGAAACTAAGTACCCTAAAACTTACCGTAAGTGCTTCGGCGAATCTTGTCAAATAGTTAAAAACAAAGAAACAAGTCCAAAAGAGCACGAAATTAAAACGAGAACGTTCATAAACTTCGATAGTCACATTCCGAATATAAATTAAAACATTGAAATTTGAAAAAGGAACACCGAACGAAAAAAATAAAGTTCAACAGTCTCCGTGGAATGCGATACTACTTCACAAAGAACGATCAAAGATAACGAAAGTTGTTTATTGATTATAGAGACACTTAGTCATTGTTTCTTTTATAGTAAATATTCACTGTTAAAGAAAGTTATTATAGTTTCAATATTATTACATCGGTCTGGCTGTCACTTGACGCAATGCCGCCGAGACGCGTGATCTCGTTGATGACTAAAGCTAATATGGCCGCCGTCCGTTCTTTGGAACGAATGAAAACTGCGCGCTCTGCAATGTGAACGAATGAACGAGCCGTTTCATTCTTTTCTTCTAAGTTTAAGAACGATAACATCAGTGTAACATTATTTTGTTTTTATTTTATTTATTACTCTAATAATACATTATCAATTTATCAATCATATAGGTTTAAGTGTGGTAACAAATTCACCGTCGTACTGAGAGACATTTTAGAAACACTTACACTTTTAACACGTTAATTTTTCAATTTTATTATGTTGGCCGCATATTAGGAACGCTTGCGTTTTTTCCATACAATTGCCTTCAAATAAGACTTTTCTATTTTGACAACCAATCATGGATTTGAAAATATATTTTTTGGCATTCATACAAAGCGGTAAAAAAATTGTATGGACGCGTCAGCACTAAGTTTTTAAATCCCTATAAAATGAAATATTTGTTTTTAAGAGCGATAAATTCATACCTTCGGTTGAACGAGGGCACAATGTCCTATATGAAAAGGAGAGCAATTGTGCCCTTGCCGTACCGAAGGTGCGACTTGTACATACATCTACACCTTAATTTATTTTATTAGTTAACGATAAGTGTAACTAAAAATAAAATTAAAATTAAAAAGTCTTATTTGTAGGTAATCGAATGGAATAATCGCAAGCGTTCCTAATTATGTGGCCACCACTGTAGGTGTGTATGAAAAATCATTACTAAGGACGACGACGGACCGACTATAAATTTATTGTCATAACACAACTGAGTGCGGCCGTTAGTCTGTAAACAAACCTCAGCGGGTCGATTTTACTTCTGTTAAAATGAAAATGAAATGTTGAAATGAGTTGGATTTTGCAAATTTTTACCGTATTTTTACATTACAGCACTTATGTATAATAAAATAATATGTACTTATTGTGGTTCGACTGAAAGACCTTGCATCCAAGGTCAAGCTTTTTTTTATTGTATTGTATTGTGATAGCAGCATTAAACAAATACATATTAAAATTAAAGAAATAAAAGCAGGTACAAAGCAAGCTCGCAAATTTATCATTACCAGCATTTATGACGTGATCATAGCCTACTAGACAACAGGGAGAACAGAGAGTATACAGACGGTGCTTTGGCCTCTGTCTCGATATTGTCTATTTGTCACTTTCCAATTAAGTAAGTATATAAAACTACAATGATTTTAATTCCAATATACAATCCTTACCTAACGTGATTAAAAACTTTTTCAACCTTCAACTAAAAAAGAAAACCTCCCATCAAACATACGTCAACATGATTCACATTCACATCAAAACCAATCACCAGTAAACAACAAAATAATCCTACTTTAGGTGTAATCAAAATTTATAGTGTAAATGTAACTTCTGATTTTTTCTACTTAAATTATGCGCTAAGCTTTCGAGAGAGACAAAATTCAAAATGGCGTTAGACTTGGTCAGCATAGCTCAACCGCATTATATTCCTGGGTAAGTCGCGTAACACAGAAATACACTCAGGCGCATGGATGATTTTCTTTAAACGTAGCGAAGGCGAGCGAGTGTGTCTTACCTCACACCATTAGGTCACCGACTCTCCTGAGCACAGTGATCAGGCCAATAGGTACTAGATTCCATTTCTTGAGCCATTCTAGGTCTAATTCAGGACGTGGCTGTTGAATGCTACCAAGCGATCCAGTGGCTGCTCAGGAGAACGTAATGCCTTACCTAGTCCCCGACCAGAGGATTTTGCTTTGATAAAAAAAAGGTTTCAGGGATCGACTATTTGGGAGAAAACAGGAGCACATAAATCAGATTCAGGCCTGTGCCAAGTAGGCTTTCAAGAGCGTTTCTATAGATACCCCGTGTTTTGTTCCCAGTTACACGGGCCACTGCCCAGAATACAAGTACCGTATCGGAGACACCTATGGCTCCACTACCCACAAAATTTTGCTGGACCCAAGCGTCCAGCATTCGGAGAGGCTTGTCCTGTCGGACAGGACTGCTGACGACTTTCAAGTGAGGTTTCCTTAGTAACAATATTTATAATAAAAGCATCATATTTTTAAATTTAATAGTCCTTCCTTATAATCAGGTCCAATTAATTGAACACTCCATATTTATAGCCCATTCAAAGTCGCTTCCTTGATGGAAATAGTTTTTCTACTTTAGAGCACTATGCCTGCGTTAGTAGATTCTAATACTGGATGCGGCTTCATAGGGGTGATTTTAAATTAACCTCATGGTTTGATAAATGTTTTTCAAATAAATGAATCCCTTTCCTAATGTGGCTTCGTTTTAGTCTCTCTTTAAATTGTAGATCTTTCGCCCTGCTGTATCTGACATTGATACGGTCAACGCGAGGTTCAGAAATGGTGACCCAGTATACAAGCACCCGATGATACCAGGATATGAGGGTAAGACTTCCATTAATAGATATGCTATTTATTAATAGAAATAACATTCTGGGGAAAAGTATGATAATAGCGAAAAAATCTGGTCTGAATTTATTTGTTAGAATTGTTTCCGCATTCAGTAGTCCTCAGAATAGGTTATGCTTATAAATAAGCAAACGTAAACCTGATGCACGTTCATCATTTCATCAACACGTCAGTAGATAACCTACTTCGACCCCAGGACATGACACGATTAGGGCAGTAAGGCGAGGAAGTACTCGTAAGTAGTCTAATCTCATTGACAGACACGTTACCTTTCATCGACCTTAAGTTATGTTATTTATGACGTTGTTGGCAGACAACATATTTGGCCAACTGTACTGACATTATAACTTTGCCATACATGGGCGTTTTAGCAAGAAGTTTTTAAAGAAAATAGTTCCAAATTGGTGCTAAAACTCGAATTCTTTTTGTATACAGTTATAATAAAAGCGCATTCATTGTTGTCCCTTGGACCGGATATTTTTCCATTATTGTTTTATACTTTATTTCCTCAAGTAACAAAATCGGGAGCTTTATTTACCTACTACAGGATCGTTTTCTAAATTCCATGTGTCAACACATCAGTTCAGTTGTACACATTATGTATCCCCACAAGTCCAGTGGTACATATATGTACAAAGGAATACGTCCGGATTGAATTGAGATAAAGAAATAATTTTACTGTACAGATTCGCCTAGTGTTTTACTTATACTAGGGCATTAGCACAAAAGTGAAACACTCGGGTTAAATAGACAAAACGAAGGATGATTCAGAGCTGACTCAGTCCTGAGACCGGTTGCGATGGCCTTACGTTACAGTCGGCGATATTTCCTGTGTAGTGATTTCGAGTTAATGTTTCGATCTCGATATTCGCATTTTGATCACAATTACAGATATTATAATATTATTTGAATAAGTTATTTAGTGTTCGTTGTGTTTTATCGTTTAACTTATGATATAGATAAGGTCAGGCGTATTTTGACTCAGGGGTAATTGTTACTTTTCATACTAATTTTAAAAGTAGAACACCTCTTAGTATGAAAAGTTACAATTGCCCCTCAGACGCAATGCCCCCCCGACCCGACCTTACCGTCACTAAATTGTATTTCATATTTGGTACGCTACGATTTAAAATTGCATTTATTTATTTATTTAAACAATAATATTGTTAGTATGTTCCGTATAATTTTGAATCCATGATATTCTCAAAGCGGACCTGTATTTAAATAATAATTACTACCTGGGGCCTGTTTTATAAAACTACAAATTACAATTTACGGGTTACAAGTATCCATTTGACACAACCTCGACCAATGACGACCAGCCATTTCAGCGGTGTTGCCAGTTTAGACCTGTAAAATTGGCTACTTGACAGTTGTAACAATTAAATATAAAAAGTGTTGAATATGGTAGTTTACACTAAAAAAATAACTGCACATATTTTTATTTGCAATAATAAATATGATAAGTACTTTATTTTTGGAAAATAACATCGTCGTTTTTTACCTGTGGCTCCAATGAACCCAAACGCTAGCGGCCATGACTGATTTACGTGTGACGTCACTGCAGCCTAAATACAAAGTTGTCAAACATCTCCGTAGTAAAAATAAACGACTCGAAAGCTTACCATAATTGTATTCGTGAGAAGTTGCACTAAATCGGGATATTTAAAGGCAGATAGTGCAAATCTGCCAAAAGTGGACATAATGTTAACTTTGAATCTCGACGTGCCAACTGCAACCACTTCTTTCGATGTTGAGGATTTTTAAGAACGTGTATAAATAATTTTTCAGGAGTCTTGACCGTCGTACTTCTACACATTGGTATGGCACACGTCTTATAATAAGACATTTTCACAAAATATATTTTTAAAACTATCATTTCGCTTAAGTTGGCTTTATAATAATTTGGTTCGTTGTTTTATGTGTAGTGACGTCACCAACGACAAAAGTCACGTGACCTACCGTTTACGCACGTATTTCATATTAATTTCGTTATAAACTTGTTTTTTCTAATAATTAACATTTTTTCTAGAAAAAAAATTTTGTGAGATGTATAAAATAAGCAAAAGCACATTTTAAAATACTTTTCTGAAAACTGTCAAGTAGCCAATTGTTACTTGTATTGTAGCCTAATAAAACATGCCCCTTTAATATTGGATAGTAATGTTTAAGTAGGAACCTACACAAAAACAGGAAAAAGCATGTTGACTCACATTGGTCTTTGTAAAAGGGGTATAAATATTTATTAGTACTTATATAATACCCACGAATACAAAAAAACTGCTTGTTGAGTGTCTTCAAAATAACTGTGTCGTACTGTGACTGTGGCGAAAGTATAAAGTTTGACTAAGGAACCCTAAAGAAAACAGAGTTTCCCAAATGACATATTACACATATGAATACCTAGGTACTCAACATCATTTCGCAATAGTCACAATTGCTTCAATTGGTGTTTTAAAATGGTAACATTGGATAATTATGAAAAAAATCGCCAGGGTACCTTCCACGACTAAACGCGCATTTCGGCCAGCGCTACACAGTATCGGCGACAGAGGCGTTATCAGAGTTTCAAAAGCTTCAGCTCAGTCAAAGAGCAGCCCAGAACTCTCTCGAAAGAGTCGTGGTCCTACAATCCGGCAAAGGACAACCCTGGGATCTAAAGGACAGATTTGTAAGTCAAGAGAATTCTTTATTAATGTCAAGATTAGAATATGTGTGGGCTGCCAAAGATTGGGAAGAATACGAAGAATGTGAGAAGTGTGGTATTGGCGGGAGAAATAAGAGAGGAGCGCATGGCTTTATTTAAGAGAGTTTCGCGCCAAAAATAATAAACTTTAACAGAAAGTGACGTCTATGCTTTTCTTACTCAGTCGGCGACGGCCGAGTTCAAACTGCCACTGGTGGTTGTGCGGCCGGAATGCGCGGGAATATTGAGGAATTTACCGGTGGATGAAGCCAAACTGTCACCTGCAGCCCACTCAACAAGTCCATATTTCATGGAAGATGGCCCTGAAAAATATATTAAGAAAGGTGAGAAAATAATCGCCTAATCAAGTCAAAAAGTCTTACAAAGTTTACATACGTAACTTATATGTATCAATTATTATTAATCAATTGCATGCAGTCCGCTCGCATTTGAGAAGAAACCTGTGTTTAATAGAAAAATCAAAGAGTCGGTTACAAACTTGTGTGAATGTATAGGTATGATACCTTTGATGAATTTACTCTGGCAACCGTGTATTACACATATTTAAGTCTATGGGTAAACTTACCATCGATTTTACTAATCTGGAATAAGACTTACTCCGTGATTAGTCTACATATACAAATTCGGCGTTTAATCTACACCGTGTCCAATAAGTTTGCATACAGTTTAGATTCTCAATAAAATGAATGTACAAACAGTTAATACAATCAAAAGTACATTTTATTAATGGCACACGTATGTATAATATTTACAACAAATGTTTCGGAATAACTCCACCTTTAACTTTTTTTACTAGCTTCAAACGTTTCTCAAATGAATCACACGCGGCACGCACCGCTTCCATTGGTATTTGGTCCCAAATATGCTCGATAACCTTTTTGAAATGATCCAGGTTTGCGATTTTATAATCATGTAGTTTCGAGAGCATGTACGACCACACGAAATAATCTAATACATTCAAGTCCGGAGAACTGGGTGGCCATTCATGTTTCGGCAGAAAATCGGTCAAATTAGCCTGACACCAAGCTTGAACAGCGTTTGCCGTGTGTGAAGGAGCTCCGTCTTGTTGGAAAACATAATATTCGTTCTTAAACATTCTTTTTAAATTTGGAGCAACAATTTTCTCCAAAACCTCGGATTTATAGTATTGAGCATTGATTTTAACGCCTTTATCGATAAATACTAGAGGTAGTTTACCCCGCTTACAAACTGCACCCCACACCATCACCGATGGTGAGCTGTGGAACTTAGGAACATTTTTCTGGTTGTCCGGAATGTCTTCTATCATTGGTGCCCACAATCGATCATTTTGGGCGTTATGAGGCTGTTCTAACACGAACAGTTTCTCGTCAGAAAATACAAACTCATCCCCTGCGTGCCAAGAAAGTATTATGTTGGATCTTTGTACTCTCTTTTTCTTGGTCGCTTCGGAAATGCCATGGACTTTTCGTTTTTTGTAGGCATGGCATCCAAGATCCACCCTCAAAATATTGTGTACCGATCCTTTTGAAATTTTCAGCTCGGCAGCCAATTTTCGGATAGAACGGTATTTTTTCCACCAAAGTCGCTCTCTCACAATCTTTACTACTTTATCGATTCTAGCTGAACGTGGCCGACCGGATCTTTTCCTGTCTTCTACTGAGGAGGTCTCTTTATACCTTTTGATTGTGGTGTAAACTAGATTGCGTTTAATTCCAAGGGGTTTTAAGGCATTAAAGTAGCACCTGGGCTGTCGCCATTGCTAAATTTTCTGATAATCGTTTCACGAAACTGTTTCATCGTGGATTAAAAGAAAACTACAAATGCTTGATGTTTGAAACGATTGTATTTTGTTAACGACACCATACTTTATTAATTAAAATAAGAATTCGATGGCCTGTAGTCTGTATGTCTTTAGGGTTAGTGCAAAAAGATGTGTATTCGAACTTATTGGACACGGTGTAGGTATAAGACCTTAATCTTGTTTGGTCGAATCCGCCATAAGTTTTATTTTAAAATGTTGTATAATATTTACGTCGGAAACCAGTACGTATCTACACTAACAGTAGACGAAGATTTCGTGTTTATATTTGTTTAGACAAAGTTTCGTTTAGCGCTTTGGTTCGATTTGAATTGGATTTCAAATATATTCCATTATAGAATAGAACTACCGGAACTAAAGCAAGGCACCTTTAACCACCGGAGACAGTGATACTATGGATCACTTTGATTGCTTTAATGGTTTGTTATAAGATATAGTACATAAGTTGTGGCACAGTTTGGCACGTTTTTTTTAGGTATATAATTATTTACTTAGGAATTTTCAGACATCAAAAATATTTGCGAAATTAAGTGCAGTCACCAGCATATATTATCCAACATTGGGCGCAAAATATCTGACACTTCCTTATTATTGGAGGTGTCAGATATTTTTGCACCCAATTTTGTATAGTAAATTATTGCTGGTAACTGTACTTATGTAAAGTTATCGTGAACTATGTTCTAAAACTGCCAAAATGTGTGGAATCGTAAACGCTAGATGTGACCGGCTTGCAGCTTACGTCAGTATGCATTTTCGATAGGTAACGATAAAATTCTCACAATGCATCTTGTCGAGGGCTGCAGTACCTTAATTATAATTACCAAGGTGTTTTATTTATTGTTCCTATTTATCACACCTCCTTGGTGCCTTTTGTATCGTAACTAAATATAACCACTGGCAGCATACAATTTATTTTGATGTTTGACTGACGTTTATTTTGTACTTATTACTAATTAAAGATAGATATATTTTCAAACCAAATTTACTTATTTTTCGATGTCGTATGCTCAAGTTCATTCGTCTTTTGTACGGGGCCAAATTTGGGGCTATAACCCGTCGCAGTCAGTTCGTAAGTTTCGTGTTGTGTATGTAACTCAGTACCTACAGAGATATATCTAAAGCGTGTTATTCAAGTGTTATGTTTAATTTTTCTCAGGTTTTTCCGGGCATGTGCCTTATGGTTTCTCACGTTTCGGTGATACATCGAAGAAGCTTACTAACTCTGCTCTCTGCGACTTCTCGTCCAACTACAGGCGAAGGCAAAGCACTGAGTGGGCTCCGGTGAACGTAGTAAAGTAGGTTTTATACGTACATGCAATAACTTACAGTCTAAAGACTAATATTTTATAGTTTTTAATCACAATCGATTATTTGAGTGTATTACAAAGCTTTATATATATCAAGTAGCAACACTTAAACACTTTTTCAAATGGCAACATATGTACGGCGTAGTGTTGTCAAGCTAACTGTCAAACGTAATAAATTTACTACACGCGTAATTTAACATTTGTGCAATTATAATACTTTAAAATGGCTAAAAAGAAATTATTACCTAACCTCTCTAAAGAGGAGAAAATGGTAATCGTTATATCGGAGATAATACAAGAGTTGTTGATCGCCCATCGTCAAGGTAAAGATGTTAACCTTAACAAAATGAAAACGCGTATATCTTCGAAGTATGGTCTCGGGACGTCTCCTCGCTTGGTGGATATCATAGCGGCAGTGCCGGCTGACTCTAAGAAGATTTTACTACCCAAATTGAAAGCGAAACCTATACGAACGGCATCAGGAATCGCTGTGGTAGCAGTTATGTGCAAACCACACAGATGTCCCCACATCAACTTTACTGGGAACATATGTGTGTACTGCCCTGGTGGACCTGATTCTGACTTTGAGTACTCTACTCAAAGCTACACAGGCTATGAGCCCACATCCATGAGAGCAATCCGGGCTCGGTACAATCCATACCTGCAGACCCGTCATCGAGTGGAACAGTTAAAGCAACTGGGGCACAGTGTAGACAAAGTAGAGTTTATTGTGATGGGTGGTACGTTCATGAGTCTGCCGGAGGACTACAGAGATTATTTCATCAGGTAAGCATTGAGTTGCATTATGTCTTTTTTTAAATTGATAGGTTAATTTAGGTTTATATTTTCACATAAATAGCAATTTTAAGGTACAGCAACCCAAGCAGGCTGCCTCCTGCACCTTAATCCACCTGAACAAGTTGAGGTGGTAAAGCTAGGTGGTGTGCTCTGGCTAAGTACTCTTCTTCTTATTGAAATAATGACCTGCTGCATTGTAGAATGTTAAGTGCATCTAGACGTATTTACCTAGAACTTAAATTTAAATATAAATTATATTTGCATTTTAGGTAATATCATTCTATCATTAATATTTTCAAAATAGAGCTCATTGTCCCAAAAAAAAGGACAGATCGCACTAGAAAACAGAAAAAAAAAAAAAAAAAACCCATTTTCTAATAAGATAAAACGTACAAGCATTGTTCCTGAGGCTTTGATACGTAATTGTTTTTGTAGTATAGCAGTGAATGTGATGAAGAAATTAGGCTACTCATTAAATATTTACAGACTACCGTCACCAAGCACATGGATTATACATATTTTAACTGTTTTCAGGAATTTACATGATGCTCTATCTGGTCACACTTCAAGCTGTGTTGCTGAAGCTGTCAAGTATTCCGAAAAGTCAAAGACTAAATGTATCGGAATCACCATTGAGACCCGGCCTGACTACTGCCTGCAGAGGCACATGAGTGATATGCTTAACTATGGATGCACTAGGTTTGTTTTAACTAATAACTCTAAATAGTGTTTATACTGATTAGACTTTTGTGTGTATGTTCAGATAAGTACTACTGAATGGATTTTAATGCAGTTCCCGCAGTGGTTAACAAGATTTCTAGAGCAAGGTTTAGAATTATTATATATTTTCACCCACATGAGAATTAGGTGGTTGTACTTACTAGGATATTATGAGTACAATTTAAGATAGATATTGTCGAAAAAAAATCTTTTTCATGGTATCAATAGTTATATCAGTTAATAATAAAATTATAGTAAATAATTATGTTGAGAGAAAGTTGATAAAATTATAGAAATAAAAAACTTTTTAGTCAACATAACATTTAGCTAGCCTATCTAGCCCTAATGTTGAAATTGCTATCAATACTAACAAAATTCTGCTGTCAATACATGACATGACGCTGTGAGACCTCAACTCGCGTGCTGATACCTATATGTTTTGTAAATATTGTGAATTAGAAATTCGGTTCTGAAAACAGTCTATGATTTGTTTGTACTATTTCGCTGATTATTGCAAATATGTTGTTTGGGTTCACTTCGTCCACATTCCCATTTTGTTCACATTCCTACTTGGTCCACAATCCCACTTCGTCAACATTCCCATTTCATCCATATACCCATTTCGTCCTTTTCCCACTTCATTCACATTCCCATTTTGTTCACATCCATGAATTCTATTGAAATTTGTATTTGTATTTTAATGTGAATGTGGACTAAGAGAACCTAAAGCATATGCGTCAATTACTTTATATTTCAGATTAGAAATAGGTGTCCAGTCTGTGTATGAGGACATTGCCAGAGACACTAACAGAGGGCACACAGTTAAAGCTGTCTGTGAGAACTTCAACTTGGCCAAAGATGCGGGCTATAAGGTGGGACAGGACTTACATGATTCATATATCTTTGGTGATAGTGCAAAACCGCGTAACTATCAAATTTATGATAGAGTAGATAAACCTTACAGAGTTTGCTCCTTATGTAATGTTTTGCAGTTTCACTGACGATATATTTTTCGAGGTTTTTTTGGAATTTGCAGTGGTGTCATGTCCCCATGCCATGACCATTGCCTATTGGTAGAAATGGGATGGGCATCCGGATATTTGCTATACCGACTTAAAAACGGGTCATACGAACCCAATGCATAATATGTCGTCTAGTCGCACTTCAGACTACGATATTTATTTCAGACTGGTATTTAAACCCAGATTGACCTTGATGATTAATGGAATACACTACATTACACACAAAGTCATTATCATTAAACCTATTCGTAATCTTGCGTTGTACAAATTCTGGTACATACTTGGGGCAAAACAGGTTGTCTATATAAGATAAAAAAAAAACATTTTGAAATGCTGCTGAAACATATTTGCTAACAGCTGGTAGGCCAACTTTCTAGTACTCTTCCAAAACTTAGTGAACTGTTTAGAAGTGTGCTGCGAGGCAAGTATGGCCAAACAGATTTACTTCTGATTCAACTGACAGAACCTAAGTCTGGACTTGAAAATCTTCCTACTTAGACACATTTTTCTAATATAGGTCCGCTCACCAGTTTTCCATACAACAAATACATACTAAAATCTATCCTAGCTTGATTGTGAGCTTTCGCTACGTGCTTATTCTAGCCGCGAACAAATTTATTTTTGACGTGTTTATTAACTGAATTTCTCGTGCTACAGTCACTTGCTACCTGGCATAGTATTTTTTTGTATCTCCTTATAATACCTATTTATAATATCTTTGTCTTAAACCGTTACACATTTAGTCTGCACAACTATGGAATTCATTTTTTTTTTCCTGGCAGATGAACTGAAAAAACTTTGACAGGCATTATGTCGTAGTGATAGCTCAATTCGAAACGCGTAGTTGTTTGAATCAAATAGAAAGCAACTTATCAATTCACAATTCCTTCTACAGATCGTTGCTCACATGATGCCAGATCTCCCTAATGTCGATTTCGAACGCGATGTGGAGCAGTTCATAGAGTTCTTTGAGAACCCAGCGTTCAGAGTTGACGGTCTCAAGATTTACCCTACCCTGGTGATCAGAGGCACGGGCTTGTATGAGTTGTGGAAGACGGGCCGGTACAGGAGCTACCCTCCGTCTACACTGGTTGATTTGATTGCAAAGATACTGGCTTTAGTGCCGCCGTGGACCAGAGTTTACAGGTGAGATTCGTAGTGTTCTAACTATATTCAATCTTATATCTTATTTAGTAAAAACTCAAACCAACCTCAACCAAACTGCAACGCTAAAACGGCTGTTTTCTCATGAAAGCGACGAATGTTACATCAAGGACTGTTCATAGAAAATGGAGAAGCATTTCAAGGTTAAAAAAGTTGTTACGAAATAAGACAAAATTGAGATTAATTATGTATGTGGGTATGAATCCATGTCTGTTCCTTTGTAATCTCGTGGCGAATTAAACAGATTTGGAAATTCAAGTCTTACGGAAGACTGAGTAATGCAGAATGCGTTGTGAAAGCTTTAGTACCCATCAATAAGCTAACTGAGGAAGCAAGATAAATACGAACTTTTACGACAAAAAACGATGGGAGATCGCTTTTGGAGACAATTAACTTGTTCC
Organism: Acleris emargana; assembly: GCA_927399475.2. Lineage (NCBI taxonomy): Eukaryota > Metazoa > Arthropoda > Insecta > Lepidoptera > Tortricidae > Acleris > Acleris emargana. The sequence continues at coordinate 90,377,081 of OV656835.1, read as the reverse complement.
ATTTTAAAATTTGTCTTTTAAAAATCGTCACTTAACCGTCTTTTACTGACTCCTAGCGCGGCCGTTAGCCACCGGCGCCTCTCCCCAGAGCTGTGGTCAAATATAAATAAATATCATGCGCCAACCGCCCACAAATTGACCTAGTCCCAATTTAAGCCCTGGGCTTGTACTATGGGTACTCGACAACAATAAACTTACACAGAATTCTCAGGAACAAATACTCACGCAAATACTACTAGAATAACCCTGTCGCTACCGCTAGAATAACCCTGTCGCTACCGCTAGCTAGAGTCCAGCCAGCGAGTTGTGACACAAGCATTTTTGTCAGATTCTTCATTTGGCGACACTTTCACCTATGAAACAAAGTTGTCACATTATGAATACCTCCATATCCAATCGTTTACGCATTTCGTGTTACCAGCTAGGGACATTTTGTATTTGCCGCCTTTTTTGTGTCACCACTCGCTGGTCGGATTATTATCTCCGGGTCACTACCAGCAAAGCTAAACGCGTCGTCATCACGGATGTATCTTACAGGGTGCAACGTGACATCCCGATGCCACTGGTGTCTTCAGGCGTCGAGCACGGCAACTTACGGGAGCTGGCTCTGGCTCGCATGGCCGACCTGGGCACGGATTGCCGTGACGTGCGCACCAGAGAGGTTGGCATACAGGAGATACACAATAAAGTGCGGCCGTATGAGGTGAGTTATACTAAAGTCGCCGTTACTTGTGGACATGGACAGTGTCAACAAACCTTTCAGCCAACAATTATCCATGAATTGCCTCACTAGCTGACACTGAATGCTTGTGTCATTCAATCAGTCCTTAGCAAACCCCGTTTTGACGAAAGCAAAAATGAACTTCTGCCAGTGCTTGATAAATATCGACTCTTCTATCGACCATATATCGGCCATTTTTGAATGATCGTAATTATAAAATAAAGAGCGTCAATTCTATATAGGTCCTTTTCCCAACACTTACTTCTAAACACTACTTAAGACGTTTATTAATTTACTATCATTATCGAGCCGAAATGCTACGCAAGAAGAAATTACGTACATGGGTAGCTATGCGGAATATATAGAAGATCAAGGTAAACATTTCTTTTGCAAAAAATGTAAAACCAAAATGTAAGCCCAGAAGCCAGTTTGAATATCGTCCAAAACAAAAATTCACTTATATATTATCACCAAAGCTAAGAAATTTTAAACCTGAAAAAAAATAATTATATTATTTCGGAATGACATAAAGGTGGTACATTACATTATACTTTTTTATCGATACCGATTTATAAATGTGTCTTCGCACTATTGAGACGTCAGTACATAATTCTCCTGTCAAACCGGGCTTTGGTCCTTATCTAACAAATTGCTAAAATTTGAATATTTCATTCAAAAGTTTAAAATCATTTTTAGTGTTGGTCGGACTATAGTTTCGCCATGTCCGTCCGTCTGTCCGCAGCTTAACTCAGAGACTCTTAGTTCTAGAATAGTGTTATTTGTCATGAATTAACATATTAGTCACGCCGACGAAGTGGTAAAATAAAATCCCTCTATATACGGATAGGCACCCGTTTTCGATCATTTTCAAAATACCATAATTTGAAAATACTAGATTACACTTTATTCCACATTCCCAAATCACCAGATTCAAAATGTTGGGTAAGTACAAAAAAAATATTTCAGGTGGAACTAATCAGACGCGATTACGTAGCTAACGGAGGCTGGGAAACCTTCATAGCCTACGAAGACCCAGACCAGGATATACTGGTTGGTCTCCTCCGGCTGAGGAAATGTGCCTCGGACACTTACAGGCCCGAACTGAAGCCTGGACCTAACGCGGACTTCAAGCAATGCAGTATTGTAAGGGAGTTGCATGTGTATGGAAGCGTAGTACCGGTAAGTGAGGTTATACCATAGCGTAATAATTTATAATTGGCAGAGCGGGGTCCACCCACCGATAATTCGCAGGCGTCCGCTCCGGCCTCCAGTGCACGCCGGTGTCACAATCACGCGATCTATAAGCATGGACAATTGTACATTATACATATAATAAAGCTGTAGAGCAGATGTTTCCAAACCTTTTTGTCTCATAGCATCGACCGCTTGGCTTTTGTTTCGGTTTTGGGTGCAATTACCTTAGCAAAGGGCTTACCTAATATTTACATTGCGTTATCATATCACGTTATAACTGAGCCTAATAATATTATAACTTTGTAGGTCTAACCCGTGAAATATTAAACCCGGAAAAATATTTTTTACATATTGAAAAACTACACACAAAGAAAATGGAAACGTAATTTATATAATATTTGTTTATTTAGAAATAAAGTATGACGTGGGGTATTACGTAAGTAAGTAGGTACCTAGTAACAGTGTATGAATATGGATTAGTTCATTAATGGAAAGCTAAAATTAAAGTTACGACCTGCTTAAATGGGATGCACTATCGTGGACCATTTTCATCTAGTAGACCCTGATTTATTTTTTTCCTCTCACATGCACCCCTTGCAGGTCGTTGTCGAACCCTTTGGGGATCGGTGCTGTAGAGGGTCGAAACTCTTAAAATCGATAATAGAACACGGTTTAATAGTTTTTGGAATTCTTATGTTTACCTGTTTGTCTCTGTTTTTTTGAAAACGCGCATCACCTGAAAAGTTCTGAATTTGACTTCCCGGAGTTTTCACTTTATTTAGTACTTGAGGATTGACTTTTCGAAAAAAAATTACACATTTATGATTATGACCTATTGTATAGGGTTAAAACCAAAATAATTGTACATAAAGACGCTATTTAAATGTCACTTAAATGATGTCTAACATACAATTTCGTTAGAAAAATGTATGTCTTTGACGTAAATCGTCAAGTTTCGTTACGGTGACAAAACTCTTCTTTAACTGGACATTTATTTTGGTTTATACCCATATGCTCTACCTAACCCTATATGATTGATTTTAATGGATGCTGCGTTTTTGGTCCATATATTTTTTGGCATTGACCTTTAGAATTCAAGACGGCTACTTTTTTCTCCAATATACATATCAATTCTTTTTCAGGTGAATGCTCGTGACCCAACCAAATTCCAGCACCAGGGTTTCGGTATGCTCTTGATGGAGGAGGCGGAACGCATCGCCAAGGAAGAGCACGGATCTGACAAGATGGCGGTAATTTCTGGTGTTGGTACTAGAAACTACTACGCCAAAATAGGGTACCATCTCGAAGGGCCTTACATGGTCAAGATGCTGTAAAAATAAACTGGTTTCCCATGAAGTGGTTTTATTTTTAATGTTAATTTTAGTTTTCTTGCAGGTTTCATTTCTTTTTCTAAACACCTTGTTGTGCAATACTAAAATTATATGTTATCTTTATAAATTTACAATGTGTTTGTAAATGTTATATTACAGCAGCCAATCGCAAAAAAAAACGAGTTTAACTTTGAAATGTGTCGCGTTAAGCAGTCATACATACTGTATAAAGGTGCGACTCTACCGCTGCGTAATATACGGGGTCGTTGCGTAAACAAAAGACGGGGTCATAGTAACAACATGGCGCACCGTTACGCAGCCCCACCTTTATAATATCAATCTTAGTTTGAACCACTCAAGTTTCAAATTAAATTAATCTTACGCACCACCGACGGTCCACAGGACGCGCCACGGGTTAATTTCTTCACTAACGCAGTCGTTGATATCTCTTTGAAATATTTCCTCTGGTTTCCTTGTCCGAAGCTCGCATACTTGTAAAATGCACGCCCGCGTTCAAGGCACTGGGTAATATGGATATGCTTTGCGTTAAACACTAAAGGGATGAAGGGATTTCAATTGTCACAGTTACAAGTTAACTATGGCTTTGAATTGAAAAAAAAGGCATAAACTAGGCATAGGACACGCTAGTGTAAGTGGGATCTAAGAAACATGAGACTTTTGCATTCTCATTATGCTAAAGCGCTGCCAACCCTGAGGCCTAATGCCTATGCTAGTAATTTCACTGGTTGTCTCATACCCTCACCCAAATGTAATGCGAATTCTGCTGGTTTAAAGTATATGACGCTGGTAGCAACACTAGGCCCTACCCACCACCTATTAAATGAAGCACTGGCATTGATGTATTTGTTTATGTATCTTGATCGTCGCTATAGCCATTCTAGTTGTTTTAGCTTATTGCCCTGAAATGTTTTTAGTTTGCGATATTTATTCATTTGTTTTTCTGTAAAGTTTGCATTTGGCGATGCTATTGCAAAGCGAATCATGTTTCCTTTAATAGCTTTCTATTTACGGAATTGCTAAGCATTTATTTATATCATTTTTCTATACGGTTATTTTTATATAACTACTAGATGACCCGGCAAACGTTGTTTTGCCATGTATGTCAAATTTAGGGGTGGACCACCCTTAAGATTCAGGGGGATGAAAAATAGATAGTAGCCGATTCTCAGATCTACTGAATATGCATATAAAATTTCATAAGAATCGGTCAAGCCGTTTCGGAGGAGTACGGTAACTAACATTGTGACATGGAAATTTTATATATTAGAAGAAGATATCAACTGCCATACGATACAAATAAACTTAACGCGATGGTTCTTGCAAAACAGATAGCAATTTTTACTATTTTTATTACAAGGGTCCTCAGGAGGATGAGACATGTTTGTAGTTTTTGTACAGCACGTATCCATGCGATATTAATGTTCTTTTTTGATTTGGTTGCCAAGCGAAGATCCAAATGTTCTTTTCTTTTGGGTTTTGCTTTTATGTATTATGTTTATTTATTATTTGTTAATTTAAATACTTTATTGCACAAAATTAAAATAGTTTACAAAAGTAATGCTAAAAGCATTCTCTTCCAGTAAACCTTAAGGTGAAAGAGAAGTCAAAAAGTAGGTTGGTGCAATAAAATGACAGTCCTTTCCCTTTGAACAAATTTGAACGATTATTACCTATGTTTATTTCCTATCGCATTTCGAACTTTGATCCCCTATTTAACCCTCTTAGGAAATGATTATTCATAAGAGTTTCATGCTTCTATACCTAACTGGTAAATTGTCTGTAAGTCAGTGTTACGAGTTTTATTTACTAAAGTAAAAAAAAGTGTTTTTCTTTGCCATAGACAGTACATGTCAGGAATCTTATAGGTTGGCGCAAAAACCGTACATTAGTAGTAGAATTTGAAGATGATTAAATCTACGGATCGTGCAACTCGCTCACTCGCCCGCCGATATCGTCCTGAAACCTTACCTAACCTATCCTAACCCCATCCCTTTCCAGACCGGACCCGCCCCTCTCCATCAACCCTACAGAGCTATACCACAAACACGTCGGCATGCTGCCTAACTACGCCGGACACGTACCTGGATGCTTGTTCAGGTATACTGTATACCTACTTTTACTTAAAATGTCAGATCATTTATAACAATATAAAACTAACGCCGAGGTGACGAAACCGCGTAGTTCTGTTTGCCCAAATTGTCGTCATGGGCGCTGCTGCTAGGCTGCCCCGACGGATCACGACCTCTTTCGGTTAGGAATCCCCGAAATGTATGAGATGACATTCTCGTGTGTTGCGATAATCCACATGGTCACCTGTCATCCCATACATTCTGAGTTAGCAGTAGGCGCGGGAAATTCTTACCTGTTACCACTGGTCACACAGTACGCAACAAGGTATATGATTAGGTACTCTGGAATCTGGAGTCCAAAAAGACAGTGATTTCTCATTTATCGGCTTCCGAGGAAATAATATTGCATTTTCTTAATTCTATTTTGTATAGTCAACAGCAAAAATAGAAGTCGAGGGGCTGAAAATCATCAATTCACGATTCTATTGCCAATAGAGTAAGAAAAGAGCGCGTGTGTAGATTAATTTGAGGTCTTTGACTTCCGTGTCTACTTCTGTTACTGACTGTACACTAAAACATGATTTATACTCTGTTCAATATAAGATGATTCATGTGACAGCCGAAATATAAAAAAATAGGCGATAAATTATTTAAATGCCTGAACGGCATCACTAGGTGATATTTGCTCCAATGTAGTATTTGTAAATAAAGTTAGGGAAACAAGTGTAATACAAGTTACGTACATACGTGTTATATAAGTTGTCATGGCATCATCCTAGATTAAACAGATTATAGATTAGACTCTAAAAATCATTTATGTATACAATAAAGCTCCCATATTTCGAGGACTTCCATATTTATGCGAAGGAAATTTTGGCAATAGAAATTGAAATCGTAGAGATATATCTATGTCTAAAACTAGAAATCAAAGGCTCATGGTATATGGACATACGACGAAAATCGATAAATGAGAAATTTTACATTGTGTGAAAGTACCGAAATTCCGGTGATTCCATCATTTATCTCATTTGCGTATTGTTCCTAGATTTGGGAAGACTTACGGGAACGACACTCGTGACGCTAAGCGCTGGCTCCGCGGCGACTTCCAGTCGTAAAGGGGACCGAGGGTATGGCCCTGGTGACATGGAAAATCAACAGTTGCTCTTGTTTGGCGCGAAATCTCAATAAGTTCACAATTACAAACTTTTTATAGGAGTTCTAAGTTTGATTCTAGTGTAAAGTTAAAAGTTAAGGCAAATCTTGTTTTTTTTACGTGGTTTCTTTAGTTCAATTAAACGCACGAAGTGATTTTATTCTGTTTTAACAACGTAACGGTCAGGCACCTATTTCGCTAACCCGAGAGCTATAGGCGGCGGATGGTTATTCGATATTTACATACATAAACTCACGCCTTCATTCCCAAAGTAGGGTAATCAGAGCTACAGAATTACCAACGACTCTAAAAACTTGTTGATAATTCTGTAACCACATTTTGCACAATAAGGCTCAGGTGTTTACTAGTGTAGGTATTAGTGACAGGTTGCAAGCCCATCGCCTAATAGTGTACTACAAGCCTTTATTCCCCTAGCCGCCTTTTACGACATCCACGGGAAGACATGGAGCGGCATTATTCTAACCCGGCAACCACTCGGGTAAAACGGGTTATTCGATATTTATTGTTCTAGTTCTATTAACAAATAACACATTTTTTGTTTCAATAGTTCTACCATGGAACTACTGGAAGTCAGAAAGTCCCTGGGTCACTAGGCTTCGCCATGTACACTAAATTGTCACCTGTCATTGTCAGTTTGGCAAAATAATACGCTTGTCTTGACTGCGCCGGAAACAAATCCATACAAATCGCCTCATCGCCGCCGCGTTAATGTAAACAAACAACCAAATCCCTTGTTCGGTGTAGGGTGTAGGGCAGATTCTCTATTGGGCAGATTCGCTATTAAGCAGATTCGCTACTCGACAGATTCTCTATGGACAGAATCGCCGTTTGGCAGATTCGCTATATGGCAGAAATAATACAGTAGGGCACAATTTGTCTTATGCCCATGTCCGTGTTAGTTTTGCACCCCAGAAATAGGAGCTCCGCGCGGAGCTCCGTCGACACTATCTAATTTATTTGAAATAAGTGTCGACGGAGCTACGCTAACACGGGAGTTCCTATTTCTGGGTCTAGTTGGTGTGGGCTTTCTGCAGAACTAACTTAACCTAAACCTACCTAAGTTCTGGTTATGAAAATTGAAAGTCTTGTTTAATAGCTGGTTATGAAACAGTGAAAAATAATAACATACCTACATAATTCATCTTAACTGTGCTTCTGCAGATTCACAATTATTTTTAATTCAGAATCTGTCCTATCCAAGATTATGACACATACATACATACATAAACTCACGCCTTCATTCCCAGAGTGGGGTAGGCAGAGCTTCAGAATTACCAACAACTCTAAAAACTTCTTGATAATTCTGTAACCACATTTTGCCCAATGATTATGAATGTGAATCTACTAGTGAATCTGCCTAATCGCGAATCTGTCCAATACAGAATATGACATATATCGAACAAGGTAACCAAATGACAAAATTTTATTGTAATTATGAATCTATTCAAGCTTTGAGGATTGTAAATCGACGCTTAAATCGTCACATCCATGGCATAGATGCGAATCTGCACTATAATTTTAAAAGACAATGACGGAAACGCCGCTTGGTAAGTAGCGAATCTGCTATTCTAATTTTGAATCGATTAGCAGATTCGAAACTTTGTCAAGGATGTGACAAAATCGCCTTTTCTAAAAATTTGCATAAGTACCTTAAAGATAAAAAAGATTTGTATTCAGTAAGTAGGTCGCACGGGCAATTTTACACGTCAAAAATCTACCAGCGCTTCACAAGAGACCACTGCTGAGTAGAAACGCCGCAAGAAACTCTACAAACTTAATAAAACAATGAATCTCACATAAAACAAAAGATAAATACATTCATGCGCAGTTGAGCAGGAAAATGTGTCAAACCTCACAAGAACGAATTAGTAGAAATAAAAAATATAAAAAAATACCTACTAATTTAGCTCCGGGCCATAGGGGCAAGCTGGGCAGATTGATGCACGGGGCACAATAATACACCAGCACTATATCGTTAAAAACAAATGGTAGTAATATCAAAATATCTTCTTCATATTTGAGAATGATTTGTTAAACTTTACTCATAACCAGGGGTCGGACAAAAAGTGCGGATGACGTAAAAATGACGTAATCTTGCACACAGATTGATGTTTAAGTTTGTATTTAGACTTCCGTGTGACATTTAGTAACAAAGTAGTATTATGAAACATAACAAAATAATCGTAAAAAAATTATCCATGGAATTAATAATACAGAGGTGATGATGAGAGAGAGAGGGTGATGTAGTGAATCACTACATAGTATAAAACAAAGTCGCTTGCGCTGTCTGTCCCTATGTATGCTTAAATCTTTAAAACTACGCAACGGATTTTAATGCGGTTTTTTTTAATAGATAGAGTGATTCTTAAGGAAGGTTTATATGTATAATACATTCCACGCGGGCGAAGCCGCGGGCGGGTCGCTAGTAATAGTATATTACACCACTAGGGAGATCCGAAGTCCGAGATCGCAGATGTTTGCGGCTTTTTCCGTACGCGTAGCGGGCGTAAAAAGCGACTTTATGGGCAGGTGTGACATAAACTTGTTACCATAAGGTATAATTATTTGAAATTAGAACAAGTCTGTGGGAACCTCAGATAAATAGGTTTAATGCTCAAAAGTGGGAACAGTTGGTAAGATAAGTAAAAATAAAAAAAAGATAATTTGGTGTTATTTTAATTATACTTATTATTTAATGAAATTATGCATTTCTAACAAGTCTATTATTGTTGTCACAGACTTAAAATATGCTTGAATGATTTTTTTATCCTCAATTGGTTGACCGGGGGAAAAAAAATTAGCCAACAATTTCGCGGTATCCATAACAATCGCAGTACTTGATTGCTCAGTTTGTGTAGAGATATCTTTGCCTTGTCCTGTAGTCTGCGTTCCTACGGATATTAAAATATCAGTTGTAGAATATATATATATATATATATATATATATATAGCCACAATATTCGAGTAAAGAAAGACTTTTTGTCCGACCCCTGCTCATAACATAAGCATGTTTTTCGTCATTGGGACAGTAATGAAGAAATACGTTATTTATTATGGTTAAAATAAACGATCAGAAAGTGTTCCAAATTATAGGGCGTTAAACGTCTGTGTTGCCTTATAAATCCATTTCAGTTGGCTAAATGACTTCGATTTCTGTGGAGGTAATAGGGGCATAGCATTTTTTTTAAATATGCTTTGTGGACTTCATACTCGTCTTAAGAACAATAAAATGCTGGGGCGACTAGTATATGGAAATAACATCGATGATTGAGTTTATCGATATAGGAACTCCCCGTCATAAAATTGTGCCCCCTGGATTCCTGTCTGATTATAATAACCTATGGAGAGTGCACAACAATGGAGATACAAATAAAAAACTGTTCGTTTTTAAAATTTTATTCGAATAGCCTTTTACAATGATCTAAATCTAATTTAAAGTATTAGGTGATTATAATACTTATTGTTATTTTGAATTTTGTATTCAATGAGATAAAAGTAACCTCGCCTACTCACTACGACAAACTGCGTCTGTGACCTGATCTGGTCCTGCTAGTAAAACCTAATTCAAACACCGTAAACAATCGCAATACATAAAACTACATTACATTAAATTTTAGAGTAATTTTGGCATTCGGCCTTTGATTACTTATCATTATCACTTTATCACCTAGACATCTATTAATTAACATAGCATTTCCTGCGTGACCGTTCTTTCTAGAGTACATTTACTGAATACATCACATTAAATTTTGTGTAAAGGGATCATGAGTTACTACAACATATGTTCCCAAAACAGACAAGGTATTTTTATTTATCACAGATAACTTAAAAAGAGAAATGGTCCAATTAATATTAATAAAACCATAGGAATTATAGAAAATAAAAATACTACAGCTGTCGTCAAACGTAGCTGTCTAAATTATAGTAAAGGTAGATGGTATATTTCACCGTTTGGCTCTGGTTGTAGTAGTGACATGTACCGATAATGTCGCAGAAGTAGGAAGTGGAGCGGGCCAGAGAGATTAGCGCCCTCGCTGACCCGCTTAGCAGACGAGGGAGGAGAGCTAGGCGGCGGCCTGAGTCGGTGGCGTCGAGGTGCCATGATTTATAGTTTTAGTCCTCGCATCTGGTGCCAATCAATACATTTTCGCCATAAAAATAGTTATAGCCCTTTGCTAAAAAAAACACCTCTTTTTAGGCTTTAAGCTATAAAAGTATATCAAATTAATACTATGACCGGTTACAAAACTTTAGCCTGATAATCTTGTAAGTGGCTGGGGTGTAAGATACTAGAGAGTTTTAATATACTTTATGCATAACCAAAATAAAGATTGATAGCGTAATTCGGACCGCTTTTAGGGACCGCGGATATTTGAAGAGATCTTATGCTAAATGTAAATTAATGTGCGAAAAACCTGATATGTTTTTCAACTACTATGGAATGTCAAATTATTTTAGGCCTGGGTCTTCTGGCAACGTAACCGAACCTCAATTTTATTTCTTGCACGAGAACTATTAGATAGACACACAATAATTGATAAAGGGTAATTTATGATTATGATTAAACATCGTATAAATAGCAGCTTTACTTAAACTGTGATGTTTGTAAAATACTCACACACACACACACACACGCACACACGCACACATTCAGATTAATTAGCTTAACTACAAAGAACTTGTAAGAAGAGAATTATTCTGCTGCCATATTATCTTGTTGCATGGGAGTAGTTTTGAAGAAGAGCTGCATAGTAAGCGCGCTGTGAAAGAGCGGGATGGAACGCTGCTGTTGTAGGTGCATTTCTACCAACTCCACGAGAGTGGCGGAGTATTCTGTATGCACCATTTCGACGCCGCCTTCACAGATGTTGAATAATAGGTACTCCTCCGACGACTCAGCATACACACTGGCGATTCTAAAAGAAATTAGAAAAACCATTAGCTATATAGAAAACTACAATAAAATACAAGGCGAAAGTTAAAATGCGATTTTTATTCCCAAGGAAAAAAGATAAACAAAAATGTTGCCGCTAACGAAAAATATTTGCAGCATTCGAGACATTTATATTTTCTACATTTAAATTTATTCACTTTCTATAAAAAAAATGTATTTTTAATTATCAATAATGACATTTGTTGGTGGCAATTAATTTTGACATTTACATTTTATTATGTTATTTTATAACGAGAAACACGAAAGTATTACGCCTTATATAAAACTTAATCCCTGTCTCTCTTGGTGACGCCTCGAGAATTACTTCACCGTTTTTTTTTGGGTTCATAATGATCAGGACAAGTTTTGTATAAAAATAACTACTCCCGGGCCGTGCCGGGCACTTACAGCTAGTATAGGAATAAGAAAGGTGGTATAGCTCATGCAATTTATGATGGCGAGTGGGCTTTACTTGTGGTAAACACATATCTGGTATACGTGTCAAAGTGTGCGTGACAGCGAGAGCGGGTATGGTAAGCATAAAAAATAAAGAGAAGTATTGGACACATTATACTTATTATACTGTCGCAAACCCTCTAGCAAATAATGATAAGAAATAATGCAATTAAGTATTTTAAACCGACTTCAAAAAAGGAGGTTCTCAGTTTGACCGATTTGATTTCTCCATCAATTATGGTCCGATTCCAAAAATTCTTTGTTTGTTTTGTTTGACTGAGTTTACTTCCGAGGTGATGATCCATGATGAGCGGATCCATGAGGAATTGAGGAACAAGCTACTAGAAAGTAGGGTAGGTTTATCGATTGAACGAAACTTACTTGACATACTTGCTGCTACCAGAAAAGTAGGTTAGGTTAGGTTAGGTTATCTTATTAAAAACTATGCCACAACAGGATGAACCACTTAATCTTCTTCGTATAAACTGTCACTATTACTGTCACTGCCCCTTTCAAACTCTTCGGTATCGCTGTCACTTGATTCGCCTACATTAATCACAAACTCGAAGTCGTAATCAAAATACTTCATGTATTCCTTTTCATTTTTTTCTACATGCTTGCAGGTATTAAACCAGGTGTTATTATCAATGCTGTTCAAGCCCTCATATATTAAATTTTGTACTTCAGATGCGTTTTGCCCAATGTTTTTTGATGCAATTTGGTTTTTTAAAATGCCCCAAATGTTTTTGATCGCGTTCAGCTCCTGGTGATAAGGTGGCAGTCGCAATATTTCGAAACCCTTGCTTCTTATTATTTCGTCTATTTTAAATGTTACGAAACGCTCTTTATTCTTTTTTATTAAGTCATACAGTTCTATATTCCGCGCCCGTTCTGCGCGCGCGCGGAATGGAATACCGTTTTCTGTCAGCCACTTTTGCATGTCAGCTTTGCGAGAATTTGACGTAGGTATCTTACTGCTTCGAGTGTTGTGGTAAGATGCGTTATCCATCACAATAACTGATTTCTCTGGCAAATTGGGCAAGAGCTTCTCATTCAGCCACTTGCCATAATTGTTGAAATTCATATTGGAGTGATAATCTCTAGTTGTGGATGCTGCTTTATATACTAATGAGGCACCTTTAACAAAACCACTACTGGTACCCGCATGGACTATAATGAAACGGTTGCCCGTACTCAATTTCTTTGAAAACGACGTGTCTTTTTTTCTTGTATCCTTTTTATTCAGACTCCAGTTATTTTGTCTTAAGTGAGAAGTTAGCACGTACGTCTCATCTGTATAAACAATAGGACAGCCTTCAGAACGGTACTCATGAATTTTTTTCAAATAATTAAATCGCCATAATTTTACTTCGTGTCTTTCTTGTAAAGATTTGCGGTTATTGTCAATTTTATGAGCAAAGTACGTAACGTGTTCACACCAATCCTCGCTCTCAAAACCTTCTGAATTTTTGCCAAACTTGGTAATTGTTTGTGTTCAATATGAAAATTTTCAATCGTATTACGAATAATTTCGCGGTTCATATTGTCCAGTTTGAATTTATTATCTCTTTTACGTTTTTTTATGGGTGAAGTAAACTTGGCGGAAGATGATGGCAACTCCTTTTCTTCTTTCAAGATTCTACTTATAGTGCGTTCACTGATCCCTGTTGCTTCGGCGGTACGTTTTAGTATATTAACCAAAGGACTCAAATCACGACACTCATTATTATTTGCTTTCATGAAATTATATTCTTCTTGAAGAAAGTGAGACTTTGGCGACCATTGCTCGTCCCTACAAACAATTATAAGATCAAGCACACAGACAGAGGGGTAAATACGTCACCTAATTTTTTTTCATTCATTACATTTTTTTTTTAACGGAATTCAACGTTTCAAAACTATTTTTGCGTCCTTTTATAGTAGTTTAAGTACATTCATTTCTATAAAAGGAGGCATAAATAGTTTTATAACGTTGAATTGAATTCCCTTAACAAAATTAAGTGACGGGTCTACCCCTTTGTCGGAATAGCCCCGCTTGACCTTAAATATTATAAAACAACAAACTACTTATTTATGTTGTTGATGTGATATGCGAACTACTTAGTCATACTACATGTAGTAGCGACACTAGCGACCTTCTTGGTTGCATCTTCTACAAAATTTATATAACTCTATCTTGTCGCGAAGATGACATTTCAAATGTCTCCGTATTTTCTGTCTTAAAGTTACGTACAATTTTATGTTACTTAAAATTAAAACCTATCTGTAGGTTTGTCTTTATTTTAGAGGGCTTATTATTGCCGTGTTTCTTGGGTGACTAAACGTGGATCAAACATCCGTCACTCTCACACTTATATGTATGTACTTGTCAGAAAGTGTCGAATGTTTTATTACCGTTTTGTCAAGCGATAAACACGGATAGGCCCACAGTTCTAAATAAATTTACTATTTTTATTTTAGGATACTTCAAAATAAAAATACGTTATACCTCGCTATGAATAACTTTGCGTTTTTTCCGGATATTGGACATGCTGACACAATATGCACAAGTAACTGACGCAAGTGACGGCGCGCTCGCGACTGATCGCTCCGTCAGACACGCACACTACCGCAATGTGCATGTACACGTTCAACCACTAATAAAGCCCACTCGCCATCGTGAATTGCATGAGCTATACTGACTTGTAGTTCTTGTCAGAAGTCCGCTCGAGCCTGTACCCCAGTAGCATGTAGCACACGTCGCTGTACTCCTGCGCCGCCGACGTGAACTCGTCCTTCATGCTGAAACACTCGCGCTCTCAATACCTGTGGGCCTAGTACGCATGTATGTCCAATGTGGATAAAGCGTATAAACGTATCAGAAGGTGACGGATGCCTTATACAAACTGTCACGCGATAAACGCAGCCACATTAGAGCCCTTGGACCCGTATTGCGGTCACCTTTATCGCGGTGGATAAAGCATCCCGTCACTCTCGCACTCACACACAGAGTTAATGTTTTATCAACGTCTATCCACACACGACCATAATAGGCCCGCTGAGATCTCACTAGTAGAGTTAATAGTGACAGTACTTGTGGATTACATACGCGAAAGATACTTGACAAATTGAACGCCATCGAAGATGGCTCAAGCCGTCACAAGTTCAAGATTAAAAGACACTTTGTTTCTCATCAATAAGATGTAATTTGCATAACAAAGCGAACATTTGGCGTAAGTGACACACTTTATATTCGACGTAAGGCGTTCAAAGGGTTTACCTACATAATCTCCCATTTACGGCAACTAAAAACCATCTAATCTTTAGGCGGTAGTACGCTCAAAAATACCTTTGCATCTTGATTTGACAACTCTCGAGCTGTTGCTTCAATTGCTTGAATTCGTCGGGGCACACACGCGAGCCGCCGTCGTTCAAAGCCTTTTTTAATATAGTGATCTAAAACAAGAATAGATAATAAACCATTACAGTTTTAATCCCTGGTCTACGGTATTATTTGACTTCTAGTAATCTTGGAAATCTATGGAGTACATAACAGTCAGCATCAAAAGTAGCTAATCGGAATAACATGCTCAAAATGAATAAACACGACGTATTCTCTTGACAATTGAGTCGAGTGCAGATCATTTTGATATCTCAGGTTGCGTAGCTACTTCTGCTGCTGACTGTACAGAAACATTTCGGAATGCTACGGTAACGCTCACAAACGTTTAAACTGCTCATACTGTTACATTTTTTTTTTTTTTTAGGAGTAGGCTTACGATCTTACAGGCCTCCAGCCTCCTATTTCACCATCTCAAAAACGACAAGTGACAATTTGATATATATTGCGAAGTTAACACGCTGATACATCACTGGATTTCAAATAAGCTGCGTCATGTACACTCAAATGTCGCCTTTCGTCGAAATTGGGGCCTATAATGTGACCCATTTAATATTTAAAATGACACAAAGTAATTCTTTGAGGAATCCTGTAAAAACTTTTCCTTAATTTCATGCTTTTATTGAATGGCTATCCTATTCACCACTAACCATATTCAAAATTTCGTAGCACATGGGTTGGGCGGTTCAAACGCGTGTGAGCCTAACCCAACGTTCATTTCAGATGTTTTACGACATGTTTTTACTCTATCTTCTATATTCTTTTTCTGATTTTTCCTGATTAGTCGTAAAGTAACTTGCCTCCTCCTTAGCTGCCTCTAAATCTCCCTGAGCTTGTTTAAGAGCCAAGTCGTTCGGATTATCACCTTCGCGGATAATCTGAAAAAACATAAATACTAAACATTTTGATGATAATAGGTGAGTCAGAATGGCGGGTGTACCTACCAAGTATAAAAAAACATGATTAAAAAATGTACTCAATATGTACTTTTGTACCGCCCCGTACGTAAAGTTATTACAAAGTGAAGGTAAACCCGCCACCCTGACTGTCAGGACGGCGAGTGCATATCAATGCACCGCGATCCTAATTATTGACACATGTTATTTACTCATATTTTTTTTTACCAAATTTGAAGGTATCTAATTTGTGGTTTTCGAGTTATACTCTGTTTGCGCATAGAAAAGGAACAAATAACGTTTACAACATTTATTTATTACATTACAACCTTCCCCAGACGTAGAAGTCAACCGGAGTGAGGTATGGGGATCGAGCGGGCCATTGAATAGGCCCATCTCTCCCAATCCATACGGTCGGGAAAGCCATGTTCAGGTGTTCCAAAACTGTCAATCTCCAGTGTGCACACTTCATTTGGCACACGATCTGAAATGCATCCTGTATAATAATAGTACTACATAGAGAAAGGCCACTCTACTACTGATGTGCCAAAGGAAACTTTCCAAAATTGCGGAAAATTCCATGTAGGGAAATTTCGGAAACTTCTCACAATTTTGTATGGGGATTGAAACTTTCCGTTTCTTAAATTTAATTTTCCTATATTTCTTGTGAAAGTTTCCGGAAATTTTTTGCAACTTTTCCAACTTTTTGGAAACTTTCCGCAACTTGCACATCAGTACACTCTACTCCCCGCACCGGATTCAGATTCGGCCTCCCCTGCAGGCGGACCTAGTCATTCAGCTTACCGACCTGAGTGATTAAGCAAGTTATGAAGTGGAGTGACCCAACGCGGATCCTCAGCAAGCTACGGAACAGTGACCCACCTGGGTCCAGGGGTCTTGAGCGGTGAGTCGCTCGAGCTGCCCCTGAAGATGGTCTCGCTGCGTGCGCAGCTTGGCTGCGTCGCGCCGTTGTTGCTCCGCTTGGTCGCGCCAGCGGGTCACATCCACACGCAGGCCGTCCACCACTGCGACGCGGGAATAAAAGTTAAACTTTTGAACATTTTACATCAAAAACAAAATGTGTCACTCACACGCCAAAACATAACTTATAATTCCTACGAAACAAATATATATTTTAATCTTCAACTTGTGTGCCGACGGTGGCGTCAGTGGCACATGTTTCAACGGACGGCCTGTGGCTTTCAAAAGATGAATGCGCTTTATTTAACCTTTTGAACGCCAACACAAGCCGGGGAACGGCTTCGGCCGTCAGAAGTTCAAGATTAAAAGAAACTTTGAAATTTGTGTGTGATTTGCATTTACAAACATGTTTGGCGTGTGAGTGACACATTTTGTATTTGACGTTAGGTGCTCAAAAGGTTAACGTTTTTCGTTGCAATTTATTTCTCTTCCTAAAACCTATATAAAGCTTTCGATATATATTGTATATTGTTAACTTTACGATAGATCTTATTTACTTGACCATGATGACGGCCGAGTTAAAAATAGTTTAACATGTGAAAGGCAATATGATTTTACTCAGTAGAATAGAGTTCCTGACAACGGCTAACCGAAAAGGAATGCATGATTCCAGGAGTATGTGGGTATTGAAAATGCATCTTAACAACCAAACTACTGGACTCGTTTCGATTGATGAGGTACCCTAGCTTAAACCTGTGCAGTTGAGCAGTCACTACAAGTGCTCGGAATAAGTACCTAGTCGGTTACTAAGTTCTGTTACTGAGATTAATTACAATTAAAAAAAATAATTAAAGCAGTTTTGCATAAACCTGTATATTAATCAAAACTTTGATTTATATAGAATAATAATAAAAATAATGTATTCTAAACTATTGCAATTATTTGATGTACGAGCTTGAAGTATTCCCATTTCGGACGATAAAATCATAGTTAAAATCACGCACGATGATGATATTGATAACGGCCCCAACTTTTAAGAGTTCCTGTAGAGAGTTCAAATTTGCGTGACATATTGAACAGACTTCTAGCTTTAAATTCTAATACGAATGTATTCAAAGCAACTAAAGATCCGCTTGGACACCGGTCAATCTTGATGACTCATTAAATCGACTTTAAGATTTCACATGATTTTGCAGAAATACGAAAACACACCAAATCTCTTGCTTCATAAGTTGGAATTAAGTCATGTTGAGAAATATAATTTTGGTCTCTAAACATATACAGAGATAGGATTTTTTATAATATTATACAAAAAAAGTTCTTTGGTAAACAAAGACTAACTTTTAAGCGATTTCAAAAAATGAAATTTACAGAAAAGTCATGCGTAATTTCATCGATGCCGGCTGTGAATGTTAAAAGATCGTATCGGGAATTGCGGAAACTAAGAAAAATGATTAATTGTTTTTCAAAATGTATATTAATTAAGCTTTTAATTTTTATACATATTGAAATTAAAAAATAAACATAAGTTAGTTTTATTTGCATCAACCTAACAGAACTTAGTAACCAACTAGGTAGTGCCTATTTACCTAAACTTGATGCATGCTCATTCAATAACTTATATCCATCTCGCTCACGCATGAATGAACATCATGTTTGGATAAAGAGGTTCTATTCCGAGCACGGTAATAACCATTGGTTTGACGATCACAAGAAAATAAAAAACAATAAATTGAACATCAAACATAGAATGGCAACACGGAAAACCAAATTATATAATAAAGAAAAGGAAATGACAAGAAAATATATTTGTAGCATAATGTTGCCATAGGTGATTCCGTGATGTCAAAATTGACGCTACTCAGCACTATGTCACGGCATGCACCCGATAACAGATAACAAGTCAAATGGATTACAAGATTATATGATTATATATTATATTATTGTTGCATAAGAAAGATTCTAGAACTTCCTTTGTTAGCTAATAGCGAGTAAGTGACAGACAGTAAATCTGATATTAAACTAGTAATTTCCTTTTGTATATGACCCATAGCCAAGTGTTCCGGTCGTCTCTACTTGAGCAAAAAATAAACATGTAGAAACGTGATATGGTACTGACTTGCGGTGTGCGCGGGCTGGTCAGTGAGCTTTTGCAGTTCGTGGTACTCCTTCACCGTGTGCTCGAGCTGCTCTACGCGCGCCGTCAGCAACGCCACGGGGCCCGTGCGGCTCGCATCGCCCAGCGAGCGCGATAACTCCTTCTCGTAGCATTCCAGCTGTTCACTGCCGGATAATCCACGAGTCCAATTATTAGATCCCAATCATGACCAGCAGGCTTATTGCGTAACGCACTCGCAATGGTTTTCATTTTGACAGTCCGAAGGCGAGTCTTCGTACAAAAATAAAACTATTTGTTCCACTTTGCAGTCGATTGTGATCGCGAGTGCGTTAGGCAATAGGTAAGCAGTTCGAAGTTTTCATGACACGACGAATGTCGACATTAAATTATAACACGCCTCATACTCATACTCAGCGCATCAGGATAGGGAATATTCATGTTTTTTTTCACAGCTTCAATAAAAGCCGATTTATGTAACAAACAACGAGATAAATCATTTTTTAATAGCTATTAATACAACCAAGATATAAGCCAGCAAAGATTTGTTTCTATCTCTTTCCAGCAAAACATGACGTCACAGTGCATATCGGTGTTCTTCTGTCTACTCCCCGTCTCATTAGCAGTTTAAAATGATTGTATCATCCGTATAATTTCACCATTGGTGATCTCTTACGTTATTTTCATATTTTGTTGAGTCCCTATTCCATATTCCCTATTATTAGATCCCAATCATGACCAGGGTTCGGAGTTTTATAGCACGGTAAGACTAAAGCGACATATGGAGTCGACATTAAAATTATAACTTTTTTCATACTCGTACAGTCGCCATCAGATATATGGTAGCGGTCAAGGTACTCAAATATTTCGGAGCAGCATTAAATTTCAATATATTAATTACGCTAGATAAGGTCTATAATATCGGCCCATATAATTCGTCATAAATTTAGGAGCAGCGACTTTTCAATAAATTCGTTACATACAATACGGTAAAAATATCGGAACATTTATGGAAAATATACCTTAAGTCTGTGTCACATAGTTCAAAATACTTTACGATGGACCCATTAAAATAAGGTTTCAGACACGCATGATTAATATTATGTTGTCAACAATTTGAATTAAGAACAGAGTGGTTTATTGTGACATGTTCCGCTAATTTGGTCTATGAGTGTAGTAACGAATTCAAATATGAACTATGTGACACAGACTTAAGGTATATTTTCCATACATGTTCCGATATTTTTACCGTATTGTATGTTACGAATTTATTGAAAAGTCGCTGCTCCTAAATTTATGACGAATTATATGGGCCGATATTATAGACCTTATCTATCGTAATTAATATATTGAAATTTAATGCTGCTCCGAAATATTTGAGTACCTTGACCGCTACCATATATCTGATGGCGACTGTACTCCACGCATCAAAATTGTTCGAGGATCAAAAATAATACACTACTTCGATATTTTGCAATAGGTTGCGATGCATAACTAAATATCATATATCATGCAGGAATATTTTCAAATTATATAAATTCATAGTAACTTGGTGAATGTTTATTCACCTGTAGTTGTCTCTTTCTCTGGAGACGAGCGCTAGACGTTTCTGCAGCCGATTGATGAGGCTGTCGTGGGTGGTGCGGATTGTCTGCAAGTCGTCCAGCAACGCCGATGCCTTGTCACGTTCGTATCTCATGGTGGCCATCTCCTGTGATACAAGTCAACGTAAAACATTGGTTCAGATGTGATGGTTTTGGCTGAGGTGCTCTTCTCAAAACACATCGATATCTATATAAATAAAAATGAATCGCTAAATGTGTTGCTAAGCGCAAAACTCGAGAACGGCTGAACCGATTTGTCTGATCTCTTTTTTATTGTGTTTGTCAATGTCAGGACAAGGTTTTTATGACAGAAAATAATTGAAAAATCCACCGGGAAAGTCAGAAATTTGCAGCGGGGCGAAGCCGCTGGCGGGCCGCTAGTTAAAGATAAGTGCAAGACCAGTTATTGTTGCCGACTGTTTTTTTCCATTCATATGCATATGCAGACCGAACTAATGAAATGAGTCCTAACACTGTGGGGCTACGTTAATTATAGTGGAGATCCTCGAGTGTTTCCCGTTCGTCCGATCCGTTGACCGATCAATCGGTCCAAAGAGACTTTTTTTTCCCGATCGACCGACTAATCGGACCTATGGGAAATCGTTGTCCCATTTGACCGATCATAATAAAAACATGTACAGTCATTTTGAAAAGTACTTTATAAATCATAAAACCAAAACAAAATTAACTTTCAACTGCTAAAATAAACGACGATTCCAAGTATTTGATTATCTTAACTGCTACCTATATGACGCTGACTTTACTAGCGTCATGTAATAATTAAGTAATTTTTAGTAATTTTTAATATTAAGTAAGTAATTTTTAGTTGTTTATATTTTTATTAGGTAACTACTTAGTATAATATGCTAAAACTACTTTAAAAGTAGAAAATAATATTAATAATAGGCACTACTACTTACTTCCATTCTTACGTATACGTAGGTATTTTTATCTATAGGTAATTTTATTTTAATTTTTAATATGAATTTATTAGTCTTCATATTAAAATTAAAAATTAAATTAAAAATTAATTACTCGACATGACTGTACAATATTTAAAAACAGGGCGTCGGTCAAAAGGGAAAATTAATTCCCGTTAGACCGATTGATCGGTCAACGGATCGGACGAACGGGAAACACTCAGATCCTCTCGCCAACTTCCTCAGATCAGCACTTACTTAGATACCATAATATAGCATAATCATACTTATCATCGAGTTTACATATCGTTACTACTTTAAAAAAAACTCGTATCTGATATTTTGAAATGTATGAGTTTGAACTTAATTCTCTTCATATTTAAGTTTAAAATCGTACGTCACAAAACATGAGATACGAGGTTTTTTCAAAGTAATGAGCAATGACGATATGTGGTCCAAATCAACCCATTCCATTAACCGATTCGGTGCGGATGGCATGACAGGCGCCTCATCATTTTTTTTACCGTGTGGCGTATGACACGAAACGTGCCATTTTTAAATCGATTAAAACTTCTTCAAATTAAGTTTCAGAAGGATAGAGTATTATTGCTTTTCACTTAGAACAAGCTTGTAGCGTTCGATTCTGGATATTGTTTAATTTAAAAAACAAGTGGTTAACAACCTTTTCAAGTCGCATTATTTTTAAGACTATAACATACCACCTATTCGGTGCGGATGTCACGACAGGCGTGTCAAAGAGTGTCATTTTAAAATCGATTAAAACTTCTTCAAATTAAGTTTCAGAAGGGTTCAACCCAAACAAAATGATTATTGTTTGTCAAATATAACAAGCTTTTAGCCTTCGTTATGGAATATTCTAGATGTTGTTTGAATTTTACAAAATCAGTTGATAACAACCTTTTCAGGTCCAAGGCCAGGATACAAATAGCCAAAATACATAATATTCGAAGATAATTATTTTTTTCTGCAGTATGCTCGGAAATGTTCGCCTTATTGTAGCAAACTCAATACGTGAAGTTCCACATTATCGATAAACTCTAATTTATTAAAAAATGAAAGTCATTATTGTACAGTTTTAGCGGACGCAAAGTTGAAATCTACTTATGCGGAAAGCGAAGTGACATAGTTCGTACGAATTGTCATATAAACCATAACATAATACTTCTTTTTACGCACATACTCTACTAAAATCCAGGGCCTGACACGCTTTGACAGAGAGAGAAAGCCTTATTGCGATTCCTGTAATAGGAAAAAGAAAAGATTTCCATTTTTTGTCTCTATCACCGACTGGGCATTTTTTCATAGTCGGCACACTTCAAACTGTAAGCAAAAAGTCTTCCAAATGTAAACCGGTCAAATTGTGTAGGTCCTATAATAAATGTAAATTTTGACGTCATTATATCTTTCTCTTATGCCGGGTCGTATAGCACTGTAAAAAAATAATTACCCATTCCGTTAGCCTATAAATATTATTATACTTCGAGAAAATGTTTGTAACATCTGAATTTTTAAAGTCACTTACCATACAT
The DNA here is from genome assembly GCA_927399475.2 of Acleris emargana. Classification (NCBI taxonomy): domain Eukaryota; kingdom Metazoa; phylum Arthropoda; class Insecta; order Lepidoptera; family Tortricidae; genus Acleris; species Acleris emargana. The sequence continues at coordinate 90,353,796 of OV656835.1, read as the reverse complement.
TTCAAGTGAAACACGTAGTTTAAACGCTACTAAAAATAAGATTGATTCCTTTTTCGGTACATTCCGTTTTCGGCAGAAATCATTATAGGTATACAACAAATGAAATGAATCCTAGGTATAATTATTTTTATTTTCAAGACAAAATATAATACAAGCATATAAATTTAGATACCTAAGTGGTTATCATTAGTTAGTTGCCCAATTATTTTAAGTAATCAGTGTAGGTACTGTTTAATTTTTATCTTTTATTTTTATTGATTAAAATATAATATGTTACTAATATATATTAATTTATTTTATTACGCAAGCAAAGTCACAAGTATTTCATAGTATAATTTATTTACTAAAATGTGCCGAAACAAGAATATGCCGAAAACCTATTGTCTATAAAGGAATGTGCCGAAAAAGGAACAATCAAAATTAAAAACAACAATTTAATCAGTTCACTCCTTTGGTTTGATATTAAATGAATTCAGTCAAGTCTAAATCAGTGAAAAAAACAATAAAGTACATGTTCTTTTATGGCTGATGATGACATATTCTATGGCGTAAGGAACGCCTGTCGCGTGTTGAGGATGAAATAATTGTTCGCCGCCACAGCCGAACGTTTTCGCAAATGGAAGACGCATCGAATCGGTTACTTGAAACTGGTTCAAAATTAACAAGCGAGATTTGACCTAAGCGTATGTCACCTCTGTCTCGCTTGTTAAACGGCTCCAACAATTTTCATGAAATTTAGTATGCAGGGGGTTTCAGGGGTGGTAAATGATCTAGCTAGGTGTAGCTAGCTAGGTGTAGGTGTTTTTAGAGAAGTTACCCAAATGTGTGAGTGGTTGCCGGCTTAGAATTGTACCACTCCATGTCTTCCTGTGGAAGTCGTAAGAGCTAAGGGAAAAAAGGCTTGTAGTATTGTTAGGCGATGGGCTTGCAACCTGTCACTAATATACACATGGTAAACACCTTTGCCTGTTTGTGCAACATGTGGTTACAGAATTACCAACCAGTCTTTAAGAGTTGTTGGTAATCCTGTAGCTCTGCCTAACACACTCTGGGAATGAAGGCGTTTGTGTATGTATGTATGTATGTACCAAAATAAAAAACGGTCATCCAGGTACTATTTATTGATATTACCTCTGTGACCTGCGCGAGCTTTGACTGCGCCTGCGACTGGCCGGCCACGGCGGTCAGCTGGTTGGTGAGTGCGGCGTCCAGCACGGCGGAGAGGTTGCGCGGCGACTTCAGGCCGTGCCCGCGCCCCGCTATCTCCCACTCCGACAGAGAAGACTCTGCCGTGTACAGCTTCACCTGCGGACAATATTAACTGCTAACTGCCGCACTCAGAAGCAGACCTTCCGGTAACCTTCGGGGGGAAAGATGGCCGATGAAAGTTCCGGCTTTTACTTTTGATTTATTCGGTGTACTAAATTACTCCACTGACAAGACACTGGCAAAATCACTCCGAAATGGAAGAAGAACGCCTTATGGCGAATACATAATTGTGTCACTCACACGCAAAACATGTTTAATATTCTACGCAAATTACACCTTATTGATACGAAACAAAGTCTCTTTTAATCTTGAACTTGTGACGGCTCTAGCCGTCGTGCCCACAGTGGCACGAATTTCAATTGACGGCCAGAGCCACTTAGGTATCGTTACCAACTTTTTGATTAAAGTAGCGGCACCGAGTGATGGCACTTTTGACGTTTGCTCGCTCATGAAGTCCCCTAAATATTGACAGCAAGTATAAAGGATCAGATGTCAAAGTTCACTGTTGCAGGTACCGGAATAGGGATGTACCGCTGGGGCTGTAATTCACTGAAACGCATTTCGTATTTAGCTTAATTTTGAGATTATTCTCATTTGCTCGCACTTTCGTTTTCATGGTTTTAATCATAACTAACAAAAAAAAACATCTCAAAAAATCAATTCGCTTGATGATAGGTATCAGATGATAATAGTGACGATTTTTCTTCAAGGAGTATAAGTGATTTAACCGAATCGGATTAAAATACAATAACATAAATACTTTAATCATGGAAAATGGTTTTTTATTGTTTTGCGTTATTTCTTTAACAAACTTTTATTCAATATACTTCTCGCACTTGACTGATTTTAATATGTAAAATGGAGTTTTCACAACACTAATTGGCAGGTGTCAAAAGTTCCATCACTCGGTGCCGCTACTTTAGTTGTCAAAATAGAAAAGTCATATTTGTAGGCAATTGTATGGAATAAACGCAAGCATTCCTAATTATGTGACCTCCACTATATATTTACGATTTTGACTGTATAATGGCAACTTCAAATTGTGTATTTATTCGACTATTACAAAAAACTACTCTTCGATTTCAAAAATATACTTTAGTTTATTTGGAAACAATTATAGTGTAATAAGAGCGCAGCGGCGGCATTTAATGATTAATTAACTCATTGACTCGCATTTTAACCTTTACTTTTAGTTAACTGATCAAAAAGACGGCCCTAAAAGTAAATTGTTTTTTTAACCTTAAAGAGACCTAATCAATCTAAACGCTTTATCAAAAAATTAAATACAAGAGCATATCATTAGTGGTTTTTTTTCGCTGCAAGTTGCAATGCCGTTTCTATATAGTAATACTTCTATAAATCGCACACTTCGCTATGAGAGTAAACAATAAGAAAATGAGACAAAATAATTATGGCAGCCTTTATGTTATCTTGTTAAATAGTATCTATTATTCAAACCTTCTAGTAACTCATTTGAATAATTTCAGAGTAAGTACCGTTTCACATATTTAAGTCAAAGGTTTAAGGTTGAAATTGTATCTAAACAATGTGGTCGATAAAAAGCTTCCGACCAAGGGTAAACTTGTCTGCCTGAAAGAAAGTAGAGTCAAAGCTACACAGACAAAAACATGGTCTCCTTATTAAGGACAAGTTCGTAAAGTCGATCCGAAATAAAGCACTTTTATCCTAGATCTGACTATGGCATATTTATGTCTACTTCTACTTTTGAAATAGTTAATCACATTTTCATAAGTACAAAAAAACGAAAACATTGTTAGTGGCAAACAGTGGCGTAACTATACCATCCGGGGCCCGTGGCAAATTCTTTTGATGGGCTAATCAAAATCTTTTTTTAGATTTTAAGCAACACTTAAAAAATAAACAAAAAATATACTTTTCAAGTAAAATAAAACACTCAAGTACGATGTTAAAAAAAATATTGCTGAGCTAGCGACCTCTTAAGCCGGGGGCCCTCTTGGGCTGGGGGCCCGTGGCATTTTGCCAGCCCTGCCACCCTATAGTTACGCCACTAGTGGCAAATGACAACAAAGGATAGATATATAACGCACAAGAAGATTATAGTTAGAAATGGTCCCAGCCCAGCTCAGAAGCATTTAAGCTAGCTCTTTAACACTAAAACTTAAATTTTTAAACGAGAAAAAATAAATCGCACGCAATATTTTATGCTCAATTGCAGTTATATTGCCGACTAACATGTAGACGGAAAACAACATCGGTAATAACTACTACATTAAAGTGTCAGTAACCTTGGTGTCGCATAACTCCTGGTGCGCGGGCTGCAGGGCGTCCAGCTGGTCCTTCAGCTGGTTCATCTGTTCCTCCATCAGCAATCTGTTGTCAAAGTTCTCGCGGCACTTGCGCTCGTTGGCGCGCAGACGTTCCACCTCTTTCTCTAGCGCCGCCATGTTGGTTAGACGATTTTGAGCCGTCTATAGAAAAGCCGTCAGTTTATTGAATACTATAGTGTTGTTTTCAGCAATAGAAAAGCTCGAGTAATTATGTTTGAAAGAAAATAGCTCAGGCTATAAGCAAAATATAGCAATTATTCAAATATAAAGATTCATCAAAAGGCAGTATAGATAAGTTTTCTTAAAATTTGTGATAAAATTATGTAAACTAACAAATAGCAAAACTAATTAACAGATCTTGATTAACATGTGCTAATTGAAAAGTCTCGATTAATATGAAAAGGTTCGTCAGATATGAAATGCCGATGTCATTTCAATCAAAATTATTTACAAAAAGTCAAGGATCGTTCAAAAAAAAAATACTGGTTACGACACCAAGAAAAGGTGAGGAAATTTCAATAACCAACATGAATGAAAATCGGCTTTGAGTAATTATTTTAAGAATAACCCATAAAAAAAACAATAAAATATAAATATTTTGCTGAATCACTTTAGTATAGGTGCCCCGAGTTAGCACAGGTATGATTGATTATAATTAGTGTATAACACAGAAACAAATCAATTTCAATTAAAACGACAGTTTTCTTCATTTGAATTAAATTTTTGTAATTTTCATGAACAATTTGAGTTTACCTTCGAGTGTTGCTGCCAGTCTTGGTACATATCTTTCTCATACTGCAGCTCCCTGAGCTTGTTGTTAGTCAGCTGCAGCTCAAGCCCTTGCTTCTCTATCTGGGTCCTTTGGGCCGTGAATTGCTCAGCGCGACTTGTCTGTCTTTCTAGTTCTTTCTTCAATATATCAACCTCGGAGTGTGCACTTTCCAAACCCTAAAAACATTCACATTAAAATAGAAATGCAAATTTACGTGGTATGGTAGGTATTTCTATGATATATTAGTCAAATACTTAAATAGTTTTAATTCATAGACATTATCAAATATAATTTGCACCTGGTTCAGCATAGATTGAATTTCAAATAGACTTCTACCTATAGACAGAAGGTAAAGTTTAAAATTATAAAAGCGTTTTTGATATTTTTTTCCTCTTTTAGACCAGCTATCGATGCCTAGACTATGTACCAGGTGGGTTGTAGTTGATGGGGGGTTTGGCGAGTCAGGGCTACTGCCCATTGTTCTGTTAGTGTCTTAACTGGAAATTGAAAAAAAGTAAACCTGCAATATCTCATCCATGTCTCTCCTCATCTCTGCAATCTCGTCCCTGTTGCTGACATTAAGTTCGAGCATTTGGTCCTTTAAATCTGCTATTTGCTTCTGTAGTCCCGACTTCTCGGTTTCCCATTTTGCTTTATATGCATTGTATTCCTTTTTAGCCTGTAATAAAGTATTACAAATAAGTACGCTGCCAGTCTGATTTCATATCAAGTAAAAATAAGTACATAAATATTCAGGAAGTAAACGAAGAGAAAGGGTAGCACTCGCTGACAGTCCACCGCCAATGGAGTGGAGGCCCCCAGGGCCACAAATAATTTTTTCAATCAAATTTTTTTTTAGCATGTATTTTCATCTTATTAATGCCATTTGAGATTTGGATATTTTACTGTTTGCCTGATTGGAGTGTACAAATATAGATGATGATTTCTGTTAATATAATCATGTTCGTACAAATTACTGTAAGTAAAGGTAAAACGCGAAAAAAAAAAACAAAGGAAAAGTGGTTTACTAGTGTTTACTAGTCTGAATTTGTATTTTTTTCCCAAGTCTATTGTGGGTTGCCCCTCTTTTGTGGAGGCCCCAGGGCTGCCGCCCCGGCTGCCCTCTCCTAAATCCGGCCCTAAAACCGTTAAGAGATAACTGTCGGATGTCATTGGGATCATACTAACTCTTGCAGATGATAACAATTCTGCATTTAGGAGCTATTTAAAATAATTGGCAACTACCATTTCATAATTACCTCATCCAAATCTTCTATAGCTTCTTTATGTCTCCTTTTAAGGACATTGAGACGGTCGTCCGAGTCTCTAACGGCCCGCTCATCTCTTTTGCGCTGATCCATAAAAGAAACTTTTTCCTCATCAAAATTGACCTGCATCTCTTGTTTTAGAGTCACATAGTGTTTCACACGGGCCTCCAGCATTGTTATCTGTAAATGAATATCATATACATAATCCTCTAAGTATCTTAAGTACTGTTACGTACGCGGGGGTAAGGTAACTGATAGAAATGCACGAATACACCGATAATCAAAAGTAGACTGTACATTACAAACAATTAAAGCACAATAAACTTCGAAGACTTAGATGATCGTTCGCATAGCTCTTGTTCGCACTGTTCGCTTTCCAAGTAAAGACTGAATGACCCGCAAATTTTGCAACCGGTCCGCTTAATTATAGTCCCCGTGTCCGATCATTCCAGAATGCCTCCCCTTCCCTTCTGGAATGATCGATGTACGTCGACCGACTATTCGTTGCTGGAATGTTCTACGCCTTGCTACCTTGTCATGTGTACAATCCCGATGTCCTTGACTCACAGGTCTGGAATGTACCCCGTATTGCTATCTCATTTTCAATCTCAGTATAGCTCTCTTTCTAATCATGCTATCTCTTTTACTCTTAGTAGATAATTGCTATATACTGAAATGTACTTCAAAGGCCCATAAGCATAAGGGGTCCTAAAAACGCCTGAAAATGGGTTTTCAGGTTATGGCATAATCCGATAGATTGGGATCTGGTAGTAATCCGGAGAGAGGCCTGTGACGGACTGAAAACATGTTTCAGGCGCCTGAAAACAATGGCAACTTGGTTGAAATTTTGATAATCTGGTACGTGATAAAGCTACCTCTAAAATGGGCTGAAATGATATCTCAGCTTGCTGAAAATGCTTCAAAAGCACCCTAATCCACGATTAATTATTATTATTATTTATTATTATTTATTTATATACAAAGCTTGTGTAAGTTACTCGGAACTTTGTCCTTGAACTAACCTGCAGGAACAGTAAAATAGCTGAGTTTTTCAGTCAAAAACAGTTAATGATAAATAATAAATATACCCATAAAGCACAGGGCAGAGATGATTGATTAATGAGTAATAAGCTTTAAGTTTTCCCATCTGCCCATATTTTTGAATTGTTTTTTTTTTTAAGTACAGAGGTCAGCGGTGCTGCTATCCGCGTGAGAGTGTCACAGTTGTAAAGTAAATTAGTTATATTTTTAACCACCATGTGCTAATGAATCGCTCTAGTATATTACGAGCAGGCACTGAGATGGCTACTACAAAACACTAAATTCAAAACCTTGACAGAATGCCCCATTACTTTCAATGGTCATTTGTTATTGTTAATGTTGTTTTTTGTTGAGAAAAAGGGATAGACGCTCCATTCATCATCATCATGGAGCTAAAGTAACTTGGAACTTCAATACTCAAAATAAAGTATCAAGGATATCAAGTATAATAAAAAAAAAACATGTAAATTTTACTTGTAATCAATTACCTTTTCAAAATTGTAACTGGCAATACCTGCAAGTAAGTACTATGTTCCAGAATGCATAATTATCAGATTTTATTTTGCCCTAAGTGACATCCTTGGTTCAAAAACCGCTCTGATAGCAAGACAACGACAAAAAAGAAGAAAAGAATTATACCACTATTCTCATCTTGAGGCATGAGGCAAATCACGCCCAAGAATGGGCATGGTCCTTTGATAAAAGAAAAGTTCTAGTATTTTTTGTCTTAACACAATTTCGTCAACATTAGGCAGATTGCAGGGACAGAGTGGCAAAAGAGAGACAGGAAAGGAGAAAGCTGGAGGAGGCCTTGGCAAATTTTAGAATATTATTAGGTGCATTGTTTTTTTTGAAAATGAGTTTTGAATCTCAAAATGTAGAGGATAAAATGAACTATTAACTACCACTCAGATTCATATATAAATCTTCATATAGGTAACTTGTATCTTTTCACTCTTAAAAAAAACCTCTACACGAAAATTACGTACAAAATGACATGGTTCCTAACTTTCAAATCGCGATATCTCAAAAAGTTACTTATGTGACTGGACATGTTCTTTCTGTGGACCCTTCATATGTTGGCTTTGTGTTACATATGTAATGTAAATATTGTGTGAATGTCTGAATAAAAAGGCTTTATTTTTATAATATTATAACACATTTTCTTAAGCAATTTTCAAAAATTATATATATTGCGGTATGTGAATTTACGGGTTATGTTAATTCTTCAAAAAATACACAACTTGTGGCTTATAAAGATGTAGCAATGGCATACCTCAGCTTTTGCTGCTATTAGATCTATCTTCATTTTCTTGATCTCCCACGGTGATGGAGGTGGCGGGCTCAAGCTCGAGCTAGACTCTGTACGCTGCCGCTTGCATTGATATAGATCCAGCACGCCCAAGCTGATCTTCCTCTTACTCAACGATAATAGGTTAGGCAAGCCTGTCAACAACACAAAACGTGATCAAAACTCCCCTCAGAGAATGATAAATCTTTTCATAATTTGTAATTTTACCTTTTTTAACATGACTGCTTACAGTGCTCATTGTGCTTAATGAGGTTGACTGAGTTGACTCGTCTTTTGGCGACTGAGTTGACTCGTCTATTGGCGACTGAGTTGACTCGTCTTTTGGCGACTGAGTTGAGTCGTCTTTAGGCGACTGAGTTGAGTCGTCTTTAGGCGACTGAGTTGAGTCGTCATTTGGCGACTCAGTGTTCATCACTTGCCTAAAAGTCTTCATCACGTCTTGGTAAAGAGACATCGCTTCGTCGTTTTCTTTAGCCATTTTTGTTTATATCTGATTCTACGAACTTTAAAATATCATAATTATTTAACTAATAACACTTTATTACAAAGAAAAAACCCGGTCTCGCAACTCGATCAATCAACACGCAATTATAACCACCGCTCTTTTCAGACACAGACAGACTATATAGCTATAAGTGTATTTTACTATTGATTTTACTTCCTACGCTTCCGTAGACAGACGCCGACAGAGGTCCTACTACCTTGGAAATCGAAATTCGAAGTTATGTTAGCTTCATCCCTTTCTCTCGATTTAAACAAGAGTGATGAGTGACATCGATGAGAGTCTCAGTCTCAGACTCAGCACCTGAAGTTTCGCATTTCGTGTTTCGTAGTAAGCACCCAGTAATAACGTATGTACGCGAAGGAGATAGAAAGTAAAGGTGCCGTCTTGTTTATTCATAGGTTATTTCGTATAGATGCTTCTCTTTTACTCGTTATACTATTTATTTGTGTGCAATCTAGGCAATTCTCGATGCCCTACTTTGAAAATCGAAGTTCAGTCACGTTAGCTGCATTCCTTTCTCTCCATATAGTCTCGAGTGACGCGTGACAGGGACTCGGTACTAGAAGCATTGAATTTAGTGGTTCGTGGTAACCATACTGGGTAATATTCTATCAACGCAACGACGTACGCTTCCTACCAATAACCACAGACTACAAATGTGTGACCATGATAACACGTATTGAACAAATTTAAATGTAATGGATTTGTACAATAATAAAAAAAACAATACATATTAAAGCTCAAGTCTTGTAATTAAATTACACATTTGAAGAGTTACTTGTAATAAAATAAGCAAGGTCGTGGAAGATACTATTACCAATAACGGATTTAAATTAAAGTTAATTTTTTGGTAGTATTTGATTTAAGAGTTTAATAGCAATAATTTTACCTACATAAAAACTATACTCAAGTCATTTATTAATTAATTTATGGTTTAAAATTTTACCGAAATTAGATCACACGCGGAAGTTTTACAAATTAACAGTAACAAAATTTTATGCGCATATTTTAAATAATCCTTTCTGCAAAATTTCCAAATCTTGATGGAAATGGAGAACTTTTGAGATAACACCCCACCTTGGTCTTGAGCAAATTTTTTTAGTAGTTACTACACTTACTACTTACCAAGAGTCAAACTTGTGGAATGTAAAATGAGAAATACTTGAGTGACTTAGAAAGTATCCAATAGATTTATTTTAAATGCGTTGATATTTTGGAATTTAATTCAATATACGAGTACATTGCTACCCTATTTGATTGTAAGAGATCAGAATCAAGATCATTTGGAGTTACAAACAAAGGTGGGTATTAACTTAGGAAGTTAACTTTAAAACGAAAAACTTTAAAACTAACTAAAAAAAAAGGATTCGTTGACTTCCGTTAACTTTTCATATGTCTGTTAATCGTCGCACAGTGTGTTATTTGGCTTAGGTGCGCCCTCCTGTTTTAAGATTTCAGTTGATATAAGTATAAAGTTATCCAAATGTTTACTAAAATACTCCGGTATTTTTTTATCTTGAGTTGTTTGCGAGATATAAAAACTTTCGAAATGTGATCACACGCTCTTTGTACCTATTTTCTTCAACAAAAGTTACCTTACGATATCAATTCCATTTGAAATTAATATAATAGTCATTCGTAATAAAATAAAGTAAATAAAAACCTATGGTATAATTTTAAATGTAAATTATATGTCTTTGTTCGTAAACGACGTCGTCGTTAACTTAGTTTTATCAGGTACCTACTACATAGGTGGAGCAGTGGGGATAAATAATCACTAATTTCGCAAAATCGGTAACTAAATTAGTGCCAAGTTTAGTCCGTCGTTATTATTCTGCCGTATTGCATTCGACATTCGACATTTCAAACCCCGGGCAATGATGCACCGGCAACAGTGTGGGGTTGGGGAGAGGGATTAGGGGTTGGTGGGGTGGCGGGGGGTCAGACCGTGCAGACAGACAGGGGTGAGGACATGGAGGGATCTGTGATATTTGTAGTATCAATTCCTGCAATATATCGATCTCTGAATAGGTGGCGAGTGAATGCCCATCGAATGTAACGAAGTAGACGGGGTGTATGAAAATATTCGTCTATACCTAGGTCTGATAACTTGCGGCGAACTTGAAATGTCCTATAGTTTCTTTTTAATTCAAAAATGAGTCTGCATAACAGAATATTATAATCACTAATAAGTGTAAAATAATAATATCTAATAAGGCCGCAGGGCAGCTAGGGCCGGAGCTGTTGACGAGTGGCGACACCAAGGACCTGAGGGCTCCCGAGGATAGGTCCTGCTCCTCACCTCTTGCCTACACCCGCCTGTCCAAGTGTACCATGCCGAGGAACAGACCCTCACCGGGGTCTGGCTTGCATTTATTGGCCGGACAGAGTGGAGTCGCAAGAGCTATATGCTCTAAGGGCGGATGTGTTGCATAAGTGGCGGGTAGGTGCCCACTCGTGGTCGTTTCTTCTCCACCTTTAGCTCCTCTAAAACTTACCTCTCTGCAGCTATGTATATGCAGGCAGGTCGATTCCATTGTGTTGGTGAGTCCCACCTGCCATTTCAACCAAAGTAATTAGAGTTGGCCAGGCAGGGGTCATAGTTTCTTCAATAGTCTAGTTCACCAATCCATATTATTTCATTCATAGAGCCCTGTGTGGTCACCGGGTTAGAATAGTGCCACTCCATGTCTTCTAGTGGATGTCGTAAGAGGCGACTAAGGGAATAATAAAGGCTTCTAGTACTCTTAGGCGATGGGCTTGCAACCTGTCACTAATACACTGGTAAACATCTTAGCCTGTTTGTGCAAAACGTGGTGACAGAATTATCAACCACTTATTTAAGAGTGCTTGGTAATTCTGTAGCTCTGCCTACCCCACTCTGGGAATGAAGGCGTGAGTTTATGTATGTATGTATGTAGAGCCTATTATTAATGTTTTTTCTTAAATAGTCCTGCACTTACCGGTGGCTGTCCGTGGGAGCATACTATGCTATGCCAAATTACATATTCGTGGTACTCTAAGTTAAACTGGTTCCTGGTTGCCTAGGGAACCCTAAAAAGTCGTAAAATTGATGCAGTTAATTTGTCCGTAACTAGGTATAATATTCCCATCTTTATTTATAGTACGAGGGGCGTTCAATAAATTTTCGGTATGAGAAGGAAAACAAAAGCATACGATTAGTGTTTTATTTTTATTTTTCTATATATTCCCCCCCTATGCTTATATACACTTATAAGATCTGTCAATTCGTTTTTTAACCCTTCATAAAAATATTTTTTATTTTTTGTCTTTGTTGTCAAAATGCTCCAGCACCGCTGCCTTCAACTCTTCATCATTAGAAAATCGATGTCCACGAAGATCCTTTTTAAGGTTGGGAAACAAAAAGTAGTCGCTGGGGGCCAAGTCTGGACTGTACGGCGGGTGAGTAATTGTTTCGAACCCAGATTCAAGAACAGCAGCCTTGGCAACATGAGCAGTATGCACAGGGGCGTTGTCATGAAGAAGCAGCACTCCTCTGGACAATTTTCCCCTCCTCTTCTCTTTGATTGCTTCCCGTAATTGGCGTAAAACGTTAGCGTAGTACTCTCCTGTAATATTTAAACCCTTTTCTTTATAATCTATTAATAATATCCCTTCACAATCCCAGAATATTGTCGCCATGATCTTGCCAGCTGAAGGGACGACTTTGAATTTCTTGAGATGAGGTGTTCCTTTAACGTGCCACAGCATCGACTCTTGTTTGCTCTCAGGGTCATAATGATGAACCCAAATTTCATTTCCGGTAAGAATTTTTTGGAGCAAACCATCAGGGTTTTCACCACACAGCTCAATGAAGTCGGAACAACAAGCAACACGCGTATGCTTCTGAAACGGTGTCAACATTCGTGGTACCCATCTCGCACTAACTTTGGACATGTTAAGATGATCGTGGATAATATCATGTATTGTACCAATAGAAATATTGGTTTTTTGTGCTATAGACCTAACCTTCACTCGACCATCTTCCAGTATAATTTTGTCCACTTATTGAATGTTTTCTGGTGAAGTAGCTTCAACAGGCCGACCAGGTCTAGGGTCATCTTCTATGCTCTCCCTCCCACGTTTAAATTCATTTGACCACTTTTGGACAGTAGATAATGAAGAAGCGGACTCACGGTAAACTAAATCCATTTCTTCTTTAATACACTTTTGATTTTTACCCTGTTTAATCAATAATTTTATCGCGGCTCGATGCTCCAATTTAATTATCATTGTAAAATCGCTCATGGTGGTCACGTTTGTTCAGCAGTAGCAGAAAAACAAAAGAACGTATGGGCTTCAAATTTACTTTTTTTACTGTCGATGAATGACTCTTAGCGGCCAGTATTAAGAAGTTTACTAAAAAGGTTTGCAAGATACCAATACCGAGAATTTATTGAACGCCCCTCGTATCTAGCGCCTATTTAGGTACAGTAAGAGCTATATTTTAAATTATATGGTTCCTATACGGAAACAAGATAGGCTTAAATAAATTAGAACCGAGCCTCTGGTCTTACATAATACCTATAGTGAAATAAGTTGGTATAGGTAAAAACTTAAGTAAAGGTCCTCTTTCATGTAGTTGTGTAAAGAACGAATATAAATTTTGCGGTCGATCAGTCTATACAGATTACACCTACACGCAAGAGGACCTTTAGGTACTTCTCTTCTTCTTCTACCTCGGTCCCTCACGGCTGAGGATCGCGACCACAGGTTTCGTTACACCAGTCTGTACGATTGTACGCCGAGGGCGCCGCCCGGTGCATGCTGCCGCCCACCGCCTTCTTGATGACGTCCGACCATCTTGCTGGAGCTCTGCCCTGAGCACGCTTTCCATCCATCTGGCCCAAAATAATTAGCTTCTCCAGACTGTGCTTCGAAGAACGCACGATGTGACCGAAGAAGTGGAGGGCACGCTCTTTACAGATAACAGAAAGCCGCGGTGATGCCTAACTCGTGCAGTATGGACTCGTTGGTTCTCATGGCAGTCCACGGTATACGGAGCAGTCTCCGCCAACACCACATTTCGAAGGTATCGATTACCATTTTAGGTACTTAAGATCTTAGAAAACGTAGTGATTCCAAAACAAGACTTCAATGCCATAATTTTCCCTTGTAATAGTGTACTTAGAGTACTTACCTATTTAAGTAGCACAAAACTTCTACAGATATTTCATTGAATTGAAATTATAAAATTACTTACAATCAATTATGAAAATATTGAAATGTTTGCACGACCGACGTAGGGTCACCACACTACGTTTACTTGTTTTTGTGTGAGATAATGACGTCACGCATTGACGGCTCTAGCCAACACGGAGACGGGCGTCAAATACAGTGAAAATTGTAAAAAGTAATACTAATGTTATGAAACTGTGTAAGTAAGGCATTTCGAGGAGGAATCTCATTCAAATTTAAAGATCAAATGATCCGTTCCTAGTGCGTAATGGGTCTGTCCCATAAGTTTGATTTTAAATAAAGTAATAGTAACAAAAACTACATTAAAAGTCGACAGTCAAACAACGAGCATTATAATCAGGGATCGGAAATTCGGATAGATATTTACATAAAGTTGGCAAAATCCCGGAAAAAGATAGGTTTCTTAAAAATATTCTTTAAATAATATTGGTTCCGGGATTCCGGGATTATACAAAACGCGAATAATAATTATTTTACATGTAGGAACGTTTTAATTCCGTCAATTTGCTCATCAAAATTCGTTAGGTCAATGAGTTACAGATAAATTGATTAACATTTGGTAAATCTATACGAGGGAAATAACTTTAAATAGATAATATAAATACTTAATTATGAATTAGTGCTGGTGTAATTTGTTTATTTAAAAATCCCGGGATTTGTATTCATAAATTAAAACTAGAATCCGCCTCCATACAACTGAACAACAACGCCGCCGCCAAAGTTTAGGTAAATATCTATCCGAATTTCCGATCCCTGATTATAATACATACACGCATACTGCATTGCATGTAATCCCTGAGTGGGGTAGGCAGAGCTACATAATTAACTTAAACTCTAAAAAACTTTTTGGTAATTCTGTGACCACATTCTGCACAATTAGGCTAAGATGTTTACCAGTGATAGCTTGAAAGCTCATCGCCTAACAGTACTACTACTATGATAAAAACAGTCAGAATAATCAATGTCGTTGCAGAATTGTCAACGGGTTGTTAGAGTTGTTGGTAATTCTGTAGCTCTGCCTACCCCACTGTATGAGAAAAGTCAAGAAAAAAAAAACTTGTAATCATAGCAATTTTATTAGTAAAAGCACATGTAAAAATCAACAAAGATTAAAAGAATGTTACTAAGAGTGTAAAATAGTGCATACTTTATAATCACGAAGAAAACCTTTGACGATCGGAGCAAATATTCGTGCTTATCACAAGTTTGGGCGTACCACAGGGCTCAATTTTGGGTCCTTTTTTATTCCTCATTTACATAAATGATTTACCATACCTTATAAAGGACAAACATGATATAGTATTGTTTGCTGATGATACCTCACTCGTATTTAAAGTCAAACGACAACAGGAGTTTAATATCGATGTAAACAATGCTATATCAGAAGTAGTAGATTGGTTCAGTGTTAATAATTTATTACTGAATGAGAAAAAGACTAAATGTATTAAATTTATGACTACAAATGTGAAAAATAGACAAACTACTGTAACTATAAAAAATGATAGATTAGACCTAGTTAATGATACAGTATTTCTTGGAATAACGTTAGACTCCAAACTCCAATGGGGTCCTCATCTGGCTAAATTAGCGAATAGACTAAGTTCTGCAGTTTTTGCAGTTAATAAAATTCGGAATATAATAGACTTGAAAACCGCTCGATTAGTTTATTTTAGTTACTTCCATAGTATTATGTCATATGGTATTTTACTATGGGGTAGTGGTGCTGACGTAAACAGCATCTTTGTACTACAGAAGAGGGCTATTCGTGCTGTTTACAAGATGGGTCATAGAGACTCGCTTAGAGATAAGTTCAAAGAAACGAATATATTAACCGTATACAGTCAATATATTTATGAAAATATTATGCATGTTCATAAACACATCGGTAGTTTTAGAAAGAACTGTGACATACATAATGTTAATACCAGGAATAAACATAAGCTCGCAGTGCCCTTTACACGGCTTCACAAAATAAAAAACTCATTCATGGGTAATTGTATAAGGTTCTATAATAAGCTCCCAAGTAGTGTTACTCATTTATCAGTAAATAAATTTAAGAGTTACGTTACACGTCAACTAATTTCTAAAGCGTATTATAGTATTAAAGATTATATAAATGATGACAATGCTTGGGACCGAATTATTTGTATTACAATTATTAATGACCGTGGAGACTATATACATCTCCTTGTATGCTATTATTTTAATTTGACATCTGGAGACTCTTTACATCTCCAAAATTGACCGTGGAGACTTTCTACATCTCCCTTGTTTGTGTTTGTTGTTTTGTTTTTTTTGTTTAATTACCTACTTACCTATATTTAATTTTAATTTGACATTTGGAGACTCTTTACATCTCCGGAATTGTATTATTATTTTAACCTGACATTTTTATTAATTTCATTATTATTACTACTGGGACCTGTACATCCCTGTGACATTTAAATTAGATAGCTTATGTTTAGTATTGTAATAAGTTCTTTATTTAAAAAAATGGCTTACTGTTGAGTTTCTTGCGGTGGTTCTTCTCAACAATGGTCTCTTGAAGCGCTGGTAGATGGTAGATTCAGACTTGTAAAAGTGCCTACAGGGCCTACTTACAGAATAAATGATTTTATTTTATTTATTTTATAGTGTTTCGACTCAGTACCACTGAAGGGCGTTTGCTGGAATAGTATGTAACAGCCATATTCCCAATCTCAAACACGCTCGGTAAGGATGGCTTTTCTTTTGAAAAACGAAGACGAAAAGGCCCTCATTCTCTCCCTAGGAGTAAAATATACGTATAAAACCCAGTCCTGGCTACTAGAACTAAATAGAACTACTGGGAAAAATATATTCCCACTAGTTCCATTATCTGAAGTCTTAAAGGACTTCAGATAATGGAACTAGTTAGGGAATAGTCCAAACATGCTCTCTATTGCATATAAAATCGAAAGGACCAGGTGTTGGGCGGTGCCGGGGTGGTTGATTGCGCGTGAAACTATGTTAATGCTAGCAGTTTAAAAAAGAAAAATCTCTCTGAATGTGTCTCGCATTGTTTGAGAAAAGCATTATAATATGCGTCGGAAACGAGGATTGCCCAACTGGAATTTTAACAGGGCTCGCCAAGGCTCCGCCCAACAACTACCTCGTCAGGCAATTCCCTTCTATCCAAGCCTAGGCAATAATGTACAATTTGCTATGAGAATTCCGCTTTCCGGTAAATAAAATAACTTGAGAAAGAACTAGTGCGGAAACATTTAATAATAGCTCTTTTATATTTATATACAGTCTCAATATTTAATAGGTTTTTGTTAGTAAAAAGGCCACAATACAAGTACTTATGTCTACTTATGCTTGTTATATCCAAAACGAGAATATAATTAGTTTGTTTTATGAATTTTGAAATTTGCCACATACAAACTGTGTTAAAGTTTAACTCGAGATACAACAAAGAAATAATTTATACATTTATTTCTTAGAGCTCCACTCCGTTATAAGTTTGTCAGCTAACTGGAGATTCTCGTCTTTCTGTGAACAAAAATACAGTGTTACAAAGTTGGAAGGTTACAAGTCGTTACAATTCAACTGACGTTAATTTACGTAAACTGCCGACGGTTGCGACAAACGC
Source organism: Acleris emargana (assembly GCA_927399475.2). Classification (NCBI taxonomy): domain Eukaryota; kingdom Metazoa; phylum Arthropoda; class Insecta; order Lepidoptera; family Tortricidae; genus Acleris; species Acleris emargana. Next base: position 90,336,487 of record OV656835.1, on the reverse strand, counting down.
TCATGTCAATTGTATGTATACATTTTGTCAATTTATTTTAGAAAATAGTTCACGTTAACCTTAATCTTGCCTAGGGCACCTTATTATCACAAAGAGACAGAGCTATAGTAGTTATAAAGCTTTATCCTCTTCTCTCATCGTAAACAGAACAGTATAGATGTCATAATCAATGATCGGATATCCCGGTGCAACACGGGGTGAATGACCTCAAACATTATGCTAATATGGATATGCCCCGGGGTTCCGGGACTTATGTTGTTAAATATTATTCTGACTTTATTACTACAAATAAATTTCAATACAATTTAAACTATTTTAAACGTGTAAAATAAATATTTTGACAAAAGTAATTTAGGTATGTCAAAAAAGAAAACAAGTTAGTTTTTATTATACTCTGTTTAAAATTGATCTGCCAAAATAGTCTTTGGGTATGAATATGAATAAAATATATAATACGGTACGCATTATCTTATCAGTTCACCACACTACACACAGATATTATATTTTATTAGTTTGTATGAAATTGAAATAGCATACAATTATTTTCTCAATATTTTATATGTTTAATCGATTTATTTACACGTCTAAAATCCTATCCTAATGCCTATTTATAAATATCCCAACAATCGCATTTTCTTTTCGAGCCAGATCCCGGGATTGTAGTCATATCCATATTAAGATTTCTACTCTATATCCCGCAGTGTTGCACCGTGAAATCCGATCACTGGTCATAATACCCCCACTGTGGTCTTTCCCACGTGTCGCATCTTTCGTTTTATTCGAAGCTCGCATACTACACTGCACATATGCGTTGAGCCACTAGGTGAACGATAAGAAAACGCTTATATGCATTACCGGCAGTGAATGCGTTATGAATGTTATGATTCTTTTGGAAATTTATTACAAATTGTATAAAAGTGAGGGCTACTAAAGTCGGGTCAATAGAAATGACAAAAGATGTAAACAATACCAAAAGGACCTATTTACCATTATTACATCATAATCACGTACGTGAGGTATATTAAAAGACTAGCGGCCCGCCTAAATAGTCTTCGCCCCGCTGCAAATTTCTAACTTCCCCGGTAAAATTTTCCATTATTTTCTTTCATACAAACCTTGTCCTGACAATGACGAACACAACAAAAAAGAAATCAGCCAAATCGGTTCAGCCGTTCTCGAGTTTTGCGCTTAGCAACACATTTAGCGATTCATTTTTATTATATAGAAGATGTACACGCTTGATTGTTAATTTTACATTCTGTTTAAGATTAAATTACTATTAACTATACGCTTTATAAATCAAAACTCGTTTGTAGAAATATTGAGGTTATGTGTCAACCAGTACTGATTTCAAATCGGTGATTTGTTTACATCTTTTGTCATTGCTATTGACCTCGACTTTTTTTTTGTATAAGTAATAAAACATATTTCAACATGCTCGTATAGTCTTTATTATTTCTACTGAGCCGATCTTCTACACAAAGGCCATTGTTTGTAAACAATACCATTGTCTTTCTTTGTGTCCGTAACACCAAGCCGATTACATAAAAAAAAGTTAGAACTACATTGAATGTACATTGAATTATCAACCCTACTCTCTTAGTCAGTAGGTTTAAAATGTAAAGTGTCAGGATACAGATATAAGTCTTTATTATTTGAACTATGCTTATTCTTTACACAATACTATCATCTACACAAAACTTATATCTGTATCCTGACACTTTACATTTTAAACCTACTGACTAAGAGGGTAGGGTTGATAATTCAATGTACATTCAATGTACATTCAATGTAGTTCTAACTTTTTTTTATGTAATCGGCTTGGTGTTACGGACACAAAGAAAGACAATGGTATTGTTTACAAACAATGGCCTTTGTGTAGAAGATCGGCTCAGTAGAAATAATAAAGACTATAACTGACCCTTATTGTAGTAATGACGAACTTAGTACACTTGTACCATAATGTACCACTACTAAGTACATACATACATACATTAAATCACGCCTGTTTCCCAGAGGGGTAGGCAGAGACCACTTCTTTCCACTTGCTACGATCTTGACAAATGTCTTTCGCTTCTTCAACATTCATACATTGAGTCATGCACGCACCTCGGTTTCGGGTACTTAAGATTCGGCCCTTTTCCAGTATTTCTCCGATTTGATTCGAAAAAGTACGCCCTTCCGACCCTTCCACTTACTTTCGATCTGTATATCTCTTTCGTCAATCTTCTTTCATCCATCCTTTCCAAATGACCGAACCATCGAAGCATGCCCTTTTCAATCTTAGTAACTACATCTTCTTTTATTCCACATTTCTCTCTGATTTTTTCATTTCTTACTCTATCAATCAGTTTCACACCACACATACTACGCAAAGAGCGCATTTCAACTGCATTTACACGACTTACATGCTTGTCCTGCCACACCCAACATTCACTACCATACATCAGGGTAGGGGCTAGCACTCCATTGTGAACAGCCAGCCGCGCTTTTTTTGAAACGCTCTGTCTGCTCACAAAGGAGTACAGGGCCCCATTAATTTGATTCCCCGCATTCACCCTCCTCTCGATATCCTTCTCACACTTACCATCTCTTGTAACCATACTTCCCAGGTATACAAATTCCCTCACTTGTTCTACTAATTCACCATTTATATTTATCACGCACTCAGTCTACTGCTAAGTTACCTTCATAAAACAGAACCGAGCGTATTTCTCGCCGAGTGTCTTGTTCGGGCCGGAGTAGAAGGCGCTCGGTGGTATCGCCACCACTCCCACTTGTCGCGTCAGCGCTTTGGTGAAGCGGTAGTCCTTCAGCTTGTCCGTCTCTTTCGACAGGTCGATCTTGTTCTCTGTAAACATCGGATGATAGACTAGATGAGTTGTTTATCAAGCACATCGGTAAAAAAAAAGTCATTTGAAAATGCGGTCAGGTCAGACGAGACAGAATTTTCTAAATAGTTGTTTAAAGCTTTAACAATTGATTTCTATTTTGAAATATTCTTGTTTCGACACATTGTCTCGCTCGACACATTCTTTTGACTAACCAAATCTATCGATCGTCATTAATGTCATTATACGATTTACACCGAAAAAATATGGGACATGGTTTTGGTCGAGGGCTCCCGAACTATGAGGGATACAATTCGTGAGTTTCACCTTGTAAGGCCCAGTGTGCAATAGGAAGTAAATAATCAAGGCAATTTGAGCTGTGTTGCATTAAAAATAAGGTTTATTTACCTATGTTCATAAACTGAACGGGCATTATCGAACAAACGTAATTGAACTTTATTGCCTTGATGGTAAATTCAAAGTTAACACAGACGGAGTCGCTAGTAGCCGGAGTAATACGGATTCTATACAAATTACAAATACAAAATAATTTATTAAACAAAAAACTAAATTTTACATAAGCGTAGATGTCCGTCAGAGACCAAACTAGGCTGAGCGGTCGTCGTAGATCTTGGCCGTCTGCGAGTGCGGTTTACAAAATAGCTAAAGTAACAAATCTTTATCTTAAGAAGCTACGAGTTATTATTTTAGGTTATACATTAAATACGAGCTATAGGTACAAATTCATACATGTATGTGTGCTAATTAATTTGTTTGTATGCATGTCCTTGTGTTTGTGTGTGCGCGCGTGTGTGTGTGTGTTTTCGCATGTGTGTGTGTGTATGTGCATTTGTGTTGGGGTTTATTTCATCTTAGTGGCTTTAATGATGTCTTCAGTTTTTAATGTAGCTCTGTGTGATTAACCATATTTTCACTATTCTCAATGCTTTGGTAGCTGCGAGACGTTTTATGTTGCAGAAGTTGCAGATGTAGTTGTAAATCGTCATTACTTTGAAAAAACCTCGTATCTCATATTACGTGACGTACGATTTTAAACTTAAACGTGAGGAGAATTAAATTCAAACTCATACATCTCGAAATATCAGATACGAGTTTTTTCTAAAGTAGTAACGAAATACAACAGTGTGAATAGGCGGGTGATCTTCTAGCAAGAGCGGATTTAGAGCATTTTTCGAAAACCTACCCAAATCCGACCAATCAGCGACGATAAAGAACCCTCCATCAGGCACGGTGGGCTTGAACCCGTTCTTTCTCAACGACTGCACTAAGAAGTCCCTCTTGGCGACCAGCTCCCGCGCCAGCGAGTAGAAATAACAGTCGCAGGACCCTAATCGCGCCAATTCGAACTCGATCGCGCGTGCCAAGGCCTCCTGGAACCAGATGGTGTTTTTGCATAACAAGTGTAACAAAAAACTGTTAAATAGAAAACAAAGTTATGTGTTTGACCTGCATGTATGTCCCCTTGTAACTACTAAACGGCTAAACTGAAATTAATAAATTATACGTGGTTAGATTCGTCTTAACCACTGGTGTCCATAGGCTAAATTAAAACTATTGGAAATAAAATTGGCGGATTTTTGGCGCCAAATTGCGCGGCAAGAGAACTAACATTATGTTGAAGACATTATTCCTCGATAATTACCTACTTTTTAAGATCAAGTGAGACACTCGATCATTAGGAACTTTCATTTTAAGTTTAACATTAAATTACTTTTAATTATACGCTACTTTCAATAAAAACACGCTTGACAAATATTTGAGGTTATGTGTCAAACAGTACTTTGTTTAAGTACATCTTTGTCAATTTCAATTGGAAGAGACTATACCTAATGTTGGGGTATTTTTAGTCCTTGGATATTTTTGATGTGTGTATGTTAGACTCATATCTCAAAGATTTATATTTTTTTGTTTTGTAACGAATAGCTATTTAAAGCGAACTAGATCCTTTCGTTGATAGTATAACTTCTCATCATATATACCTGAATGGGCGTGCAGTGAGTGTAGACGCAGTTCTGGTGCACAACCTGCATGTTCTTCAGAAGCGGCGCCGGGCCGTACGCCCACCCGGTCTTCCAGCCAGTCACCGAGAACGCCTTGCCAGCCGAGCCGATCGTGATAGTGCGTTCCCACATATGGGGCAATGAGCCTGTTGGACACCACATTTATTTACGATCTACAATATTTAAGCTTTATACAGGCCTTTTTGTGCAGAATGTGGTTACAGAATTATCAACAAGTTTTTAAAGTTGTAGGTGATTCTGTAGCTCTGCCTACCCCACTCTGGGATTACAGGCGTGAAGGTATGTATGTATGTATGTACAGGCTTTTATCATAGTCCGATCATGTCGCCCTGTTACAGTTATTGAAATATGTATAGGTAGGTACAAACAAAGAACAGATTTTTGGTCCATAGACTTCGGAGATAATGGAGAGGGGAACAGTCTCTTATTGTAAATTTTTGGCTATGAACAGAAAAGTACGTCACGTAAAATTATAAATAACCGGTTTGAAATGTGCACATTCATAATGAATTCATAATGAATGACAAATTATAATCGTTTCTTTCATTTTCAACCCCGCTTTTCACATATTATGCGAAATAATTTCATTTTTTTACGAAAAACAGTTGCGCCATGCTAAATTTCATGCTGATAGCTTCTATAGTTTTAGTAAAAAACTGATGCGACAAACAGACAGACACTGAAGTCTCACCACAAGGGTTCCTTTTTACGGAACCATAAAAACACAGTTTTAAACTTAACTCCTGCCCGCGCGGAGTCACGGGTAGAAGCTAATCTTAAACATGGCACCAATTACAAAGTTACTTATCAATAGGTCGAATTTAAAATACCAACGTAAGTGAATATTTTAATAGTTAATAAACTCACCGATTTTGATATGCTTCCGCGGTTCGTAAACCATGAACTCATACACCTCATCAGCTAAACAAAGGACGTTGTGCTTCTTGCACAGGTCTGCTATAAGCTCAAGTTCCTCCATCGTGAATACCTTGCCGATGGGATTGTTCGGGGTATTAACAATTATCATTTTCGTCTTCGGGCCGAAAAGGCTGACGAGCTCTGCCTCGTCCAAAATCCAGTCAGCTGAAGTGATGGTGCCTGAGGTTTTCTTCTGTAAAATAAAATCGCTATTCGAAAATTCCGCGTCCGTAAAGTATATAAATCATTTGTTGGTCAATGCATTCATTTCTCTAATAAATTACCTGACATAGCTATAAAGCTACCCTTTCCAGCACTTAAAAATTACTTGAAAAAGTCGTTAATGTCTAAAGCGTATTATAGGATCGAGGACTATCTAATAGACAAAAATGCTTGGCCTAAACCGAAAGAAACTTTTTTTTTTTTTTTTTTTTCAAATTCATTATCTTTATCTTGTCTAGGGGTCACCGTTGATGTAGGAAAACATATCAATATTATGTGGTCGTCTTGCACCGTCCACCTACACCTAGGTAGGTGTTCTCTTTTTTTTTTTTCTTCTCCCGCTATATCTCTCACAAAATTTTGGTGTGTTTTCCTGCTGAAACTACGCAGCTTATTTAGTATATTTTTTAATTTAATATTTATAGATTTACTAGTTGACCCGGCAAACGTTGTTTTGCCTTATAAAGACAAATAATTTGCAATAAAATAATATTGCGACTATAAATTGAAATGTAAGCTATCCACAGATCACAGAAACAAGGGAGATATGTTATGGGGGCGTGGTTCGTGTCGCCTCGATATGGTCAAATTGACCATATCGGCACGAGGCGTGTCAAGCGTTGACACAGTCACTCACTGAACGCTGTCAGTATAGAAGCTCCGTTTAAATGATAAAATGACTGTATGTAGCGTGAAAGTGTGCAAAAATCGAAATACAAACGTTAATATAAAATCAAAGGGCATAACTTACCACCGGTAAATTTTGTTTTTAAGCATTATTTATATTTTTAAATGAATATCTTATATTTGAATGGATTTCAGAGCGTAAGGTTGTGAAAGTTGTGTTGACGTGATTTCTATCGACTATCGATAAATGGCTTATTCTACAGCTATCAATAGAATTCAATGTGTTAATAGTTCTAGTTATTTATCACTACCACGACACGCTTAAAACAGAAGAAAAATAATTTTAACAAATTTTCTCGTTATACAAAATTTAATTTTCTTTACAATATTAACGAACGACGAAGGACTCTAGCAATTCAAATATAAGTAGGCGAATCATACAATTAAGATAAAAATAAATTAACCAACCACAAAGGCAAAGGGCTCTGGCTCAGTATTGAGCTGTGCTTGCACACAGCAGCGCTGATTGACAGCTCGCGCCGACTCACTCTTAAAAGGATTCAAGCCTAAAGGTTGGATGGTAGAGATTGCCCCAAGTATTAAGTCTATCTTTCTGTTTTAAGTAATTTGTACCATTTATGAAATAAAGTTTACATAATCAAGTCGGTAAACTACTGGTTCGTCCCAAACTGAGACCTTGTGACGTGACACTCAACCGAACCCATTTTATTAGTATATTTGTATTAACATCATAAAGTCCAAGTTTACAATTTAGACTTTTATGTACTAATCAAAACGAAAATCTTTAACAGCTCCAGAAAATTTAACCAAACAAATTCGGCAATTTTTTTGTTACGTTCTAATATAGGTATCGTTCCAAATTTAAAATCTTATGTATCAATTTTACGCAAACCGTATTCTTGCTAATAAAATATTATTCTATTCTAACAATAATATATTAAGTTTAAATGATGTAATTGTATTAACCTAGTAGTAAAATAATAAAAATAGTACTTATTGCCTGTAAATTGAATAGTACCTATATTAACGTTGTAAACAAGTTTGAATTGTTTATCGATATATTTTGAAACATTCCTTGTGGCATCCCTAAGTGGACGACAGGAGAGAAACGCACACCTCTTGAAAAAAGTATAACTAGATGTCGCAGTGTGTGGGTAGTCCTTAACCTGCTGAACATAGGGACTACTATCTTGGCGCCATCTAGCTCTGAGGAACTAATTAATTACTCGTCGCATAGATGGCAGCTAAGTGACGAGTAAGCGCTACCTTACGTTCAGTGACTGAACTACGATGGAAAAAAAACATTCTTTCAGCATTTTTCAACCTTGAGAACTTAGTATAAAGCTTAATTTTCTGCTACTATCAAAACTATGTTACGGCGTTTTTAGTTCGTAAGCTGTAACCAATTATGAGGAGGTTGTTTTTGTAGTAGTTAATAGAGCGTAAGCGTAAGACGCACACATGTTTAAAAGTGGCGACACCGGGTCTTGTACGAATTGGCGTTCATGACATATCTCCCTTGTTTCTGTGATCTGTGAAGCTATCCTATCTTTCAAGTTGGGTCGAATTGCACACGGTGTGCAAATCAAATTTAAAATCGGTTCAGTAGTTTAGGAGTTCATCGCGGACAAACAACGTGACACGTAATTTTTATATATATAGATAGATATAATGCTAGACTATGTATACTATTGTAACATTAAATATATTTAAAAAATCTATTCTTCTCAGCAGTGGTCTCCTCTTGTGAAGCGCTGGTACATTCTTGACGAGTAAAAGTGCCCGTGCGGCCTACTTACTGAATAAATGTCTTTTATCTTTTTTAAAATCTTTTATTTAAAAAAGAACTTGTGACAATGTCACACGGAACGCTTCTTTATGCGAATGTTGAGATAATGCGAATCTGTGTATCTCATATCTTGGATTGCTAGCAAGCAGCCATCACGTTTTAGAACTTCGACTAATACTCGTAAATAACAACGAGTGTAACGATCCACTGAAGTTCTGTATACATATCACACTGCAGCATTCGTTAAATCACTACATAGTATAAAACAAAGTCGCTTGCGCTGTCTGTCCCTATGTATGCTTAAATCTTTAAAACTACGCAACGGATTTTGATGCGGTTTTTTTTAATAGATAGAGTGATTCTTAAGGAAGGTTTATATGTATAATACATTCCACGCGGGCGAAGCCGCGGGCGGGTCGCTAGTGTTTAATATAAAATAACCGATGAGCTACTCCTAAGCGGACTTGAGTTTTTTTAATATATTCGTATTCGCACATTAGCATTCGGGAATGTGAAAAATATGGCTTGTAATTGTAATTCATATAATATTAATATTATTTTTTTTGGAAAATTTAAAGGAGTCAACATTTGTTTTTGTTATATTATTTATTTTGACTGTCTGTTTAGCCTAGTTGGTAATGAATGACCCTGCCTTCCAAGCTAGCGGTCCCCGGTTTGGTTCCGAATGCGATGAGCCCGAGTCTTTGTTCCTGAGCCTTGGATGTTTTATGTGTATTGCAAAGTATATCTTTATACTCGTATACGTATGTTTATCGTTGTCTAGTACCCATAGTACAAGCCTAGAGCTTAGTTTGGGACTAGGACAATATGTGTGACGTGACGTTATCCCCTGATATTTATTTAATAAATAGTACTCACTGGTTTCAAGGGAATGAACTTTGGAATGCCCCCCGCCATTCTGATCATGAAATCGTAGCAGTCGAAAAATGGTTCGATCACGATCACCTCGTCGCCGTGGTCCACGTGACCTGGAACAAAACAAACCAATTATACGAGTAACATACATACATAAACTCACGCCTGTTATCCCAGAGTGGGGTAGGCAGAGCTACAGAATTACCAACAATTCTAAAAACTTGTGGGAGGACCTTGTGCAGGGTCCGTCCGGGTTGGTACCACCATCTTATCCATTAACCTACCGCCAAGCAGCAGTGTTCGCATTGATGTGTTCCGGTTTGGGGATAAGACAGCCGGTGAAATGACTAGCATAGAGGCATTCCATCTTAGTCCTCAGGGTTGGCAGTGCATTTGCAGTCTTGTGAATGCGAATGTCTATGGGTCACAGTTTCCACTTACCATATTCAGGTGGCCTGTGTGCTCGTTTGCCTACTTATGCCATAAAATAAATAAATAAATAACTTGTTGATAATTGTGTAACCATATTTTGCACAATCTGGCTAAGATATTTACTTAAAAAAAAAAAACGTGGAAATTGGACTTGATTTAGGGGAGGAGAAACCATCCTCTTAAAATTACGTAAATTTTCAATTATTGCTGTGTTGTTCATACCAGCGTACGAGTATTAGTGACAGGTTGCAAGCCCATCGCCTACCAGTACTACAAGTTACAAGCCTTTATTCCCTTAGTCGCCTCTAACGACATCCACGGGAAGACACGGAGTGGTATGTATGTATGTATGTATGTAAACTCTTTATTGTACAAACAGTAAATAACAAATCAAAAATAAACAGAAACAAAAAAGGTATATACAAAGGCGAACTTATCCCTATAAGGGATCTCTTCCAGTTACTATTCTAACCCGGCAATTAAGCGTTAAATGAGCTCTGGAGCTCGACTTTTTAATGTCAAAGACAAATTACAAGCGGATCTCACTCTTTAGTAAAACGACTTTATTACTAAACTAAACATTTACTTATTTATTCATTTCACCCGAAGTAAGCCTTATCTATCCGCGGTTTGAGTATAGGGTTCGGCCGTTAGTAGTCTGTGGGCAGCGGTAGATATATTGACTATCGAATGAACCAAGTTCAACACTGGCCGGCATACTCATAAGTCTCATAACGTATTTTATTTTTTGAAACTGTATTCGACCTGCTTGGTTCCTTGGGAAGCCAACTTTGAAACGGTTACTTTTTGTTTTCCTGTCTATTAATAGTATGATAATATTTATGAACCAAGAAGTATTCATGTCGTAGGTATGATAGTTAAAACGGACTAGATATCTCAAAAGTGAAATCGAAGATAAGTACTCTATCTCTGATCGACCGTTTTAAACGAACCCTCTCGAAAACAAACACAAACTTAAAATTGCAGCTGAGAAACCTTACGCAATACCAAACGAAAAACCGATATTAAAGCGATAGAAAACCGAATTTGCGCCTGTCATTCGTTACCCCGGGTAGGTTTTTGTTTAATGGTTTTTGATGCCCCGATATCTGTTGCGTGGCACACACGTGCCTGAGCTTTGGCCCCATCGGATTGAATTTACATGACAATTTGTGTCAAGTCAACGGAAACGGCTTAAAATACTCGGAGCTTGGGGAAATGATTGAAACAAGTGAACGACACGTGCGGTGACCTAACAAAATACGTAAAAACAAACTGCAATATTATATTATGTTTCGGTTACCTAAGTATTTTTTAGATAATCCCTCAGGTAAAGGCTCGCTCCGTAGGACGCCCAGAATGGATGGACCCTCCAATCTTGGCAACCGGAATATGGTGCCATTTTCAAATCAAAACAGCTAGTTACAAAGAATATTGTCTCGACTAGAACCTTAGTACGAATTGAGTTAAAAAATATTAATTTATATCACTAAACGAATAAGATATAACGAAAGCATTTTCTATTATATAATTATTAAACAGAAAAGTACTTTACAGGACTTAATGTTACCAACTTAAAAAAAGTTTTACATGAGTTGTAGCGAATAGCTTACAGTATAGACGACTCACAAGAATTCGAAGCGATTCTATTAAATATATAAAATGTTGGGAGCCGAGACGGTGCAATCATCGACGCGACGGTCCCTACAGTCATTACAAATACAGATTCAACCGTGATTCCATCAAATTATCCTGCATTAGCTCGATTTGCTTACTAGTATTCAAAATGGCCACTTTAAAAAGTAAATTTATAAAATCCAAGAACCCACTGGGTGAAGGAACTGAGTAAATAACTTATTGATGGGTGTGTAATGTTTAGCATAAAAACAAATGGTTTAATAATCATTTTATATAACGATCTGTACAAAAAACCGTCGATATAATATTAGATAATGATGCATTGTAATTTCAAAAACAGTAATGTTTATAACTTAAAAAATATAATATTTCTAACGGCTTTCATTACTATTATTGTGGTCACGATTCTAACCTAACTTAACCTAGTTAGAAGTTTTTCTCTTAAAATGCATAATAACAAGAAAATTGTAGTTATACTAAATGAGTGTTATGCTATTCGATCGTATGCCAGATAAAATTATACAATTGGTTTTTATGCCAAACGTTCATTATGCTTTTCGTGATTAGTTAAATGGAATTACACAAAATGTTTGTATACTGAATGAAGCGTACCCGAAACAAACGCGTCCGCACCGTACAGGATGTACGCGCCGACTGATTGCCCGCTCCACTGTGAGTGCGGCTTTAGCGGCTTCTCATTGGCCAATCACGAGCAATTTAACTTTTCTAGTACTAGGTCATTAAAGTAAATGGAGTATAGCAACTTTGCATTTGGTTCACCTAAGATCGCGCAGTACAGAGACTCGTAGGCACCGCTGCCGACCAAAATCTCGCTGAGCGGGTCGATGTAATGGCATATCAACGGTGCGTACAGCTTGGCCAGCGCTTGCACCAGCCTTGGATGACCCTGCAAACAAAATGATCAAGTACTAAAACATTTACAGTCACAGAAAAACGTAACCTATAAAGCAGTCTTATAAAAGCAAGCTTTAAAACCGACTGCATTTATGATATTTTCGTCTCGTCTATACGGGGTTGAAAAAAACGCCACATGGCCGGTAAGTACCTTAAATATTGAAAATAGCAAGATCTACGAAATGTTAAAAAAAAAAACATAATTTAACCGGGATTGGAAATGGTCGAATATGATAAAATAATAAAGGAGGGTTTTATGCGGTCTTTTTTATTTTAAAGGTGTATATGTTATAGACAAAATGATCTATCAATGACCCTTTAGATCTGTATCATAAAACATGACTTATTGTTTTGTCATATTCGACCAGTTCGATTCCCGATTAAGGAAGTTTTTTCAAAAATCCTAAAATATAAATAAATAAATATCAGGGGACAATGTCACACCAATTGACCTAGTCCCAAACTAAGCTCTAGGCTTGTGCTATGGGTACTAGACAACGATATAAATACTTATATAGAGAAATATATACTTAAATACATAGAAAACATCCATGACTCAGTAACAAATACTCGCGCTCATCACACAAATATCTGCCCTTACCGGGATTTGAACCCAGGACCTCTAGCTTCGTAGGCAGGGTCACTACCAACTAGGCCGGCGCGTCAGCATTTTTTGTTTTTAAAAATAAAAGTAAGTCTCGTTTGGGTAGAACTTGCTAGGTTTTATTTTATAATTATTATAAGAAACTAAACTAACCTAATCTACAACATAGACGTTTATTAAATACTGCAATGCCAGACTAAAAGGGTGTTATACGAAAAAAAATCTGCGGAAAGATAAATATGGGTAAAACAATTATGTGTTCCAAAGGGATAACTGTTACCTATACTCTGTTTTTTTACCCGACTGCACGGCTCAAAGGAGAGTAATGTGTTTATCAGCCTATACCACAGATCACAGAAACAAGGGAGATATGTCATGAACGCCAATTCGTACAAGACCCGGTGTCGCCACTTTTAAACATGTGTGCGTCTTACGCTTACGCTCTATTAACTACTACAAAAACAACCTCCTCATAATTGATTACAGCTTACGAACTAAAAACGCCGTAACATAGTTTTGATAGTAGCAGAAAATTAAGCTTTATACTAAGTTCTCAAGGTTGAAAAATGCTGAAAGATCGTTTTTTTTCCATCGTAGTTCAGTCACTTTACGTAAGGTAGCGCTTACTCGTCACTTAGCTGCCATCTATGCGACGAGTAATTAATTAGTTCCTCAGAGCTAGATGGCGCCAAGGTAGTAGTCCCTATGTTCAGCAGGTTAAGGACTACCCACACACAGCGACATCTAGTTATACTTTTTTCAAGAGGTGTGCGTTTCTCTCCTGTCGTCCACTTAGGGATGCCACAAGGAATGTTTCAAAATATATCGATAAACAATTCAAACTTGTTTGCAACGTTAATATAGGTACTATTCAATTTACAGGCAATAAGTACTATTTTTATTATTTTACTACTAGGTTAATACAATTACATCATTTAAACTTAATATATTATTGTTAGAATAGAATAATATTTTATTAGCAAGAATACGGTTTGCGTAAAATTGATACATAAGATTTTAAATTTGGAACGATACCTATATTAGAACGTAACAAAAAAATTATCGAATTTCTTTGGTTAAATTTTCTGGAGCTGTTAAAGATTTTCGTTTTGATTAGTACATAAAAGTCTAAATTGTAAACTTGGACTTTATGATGTTAATACAAATATACTAATAAAATGGGTTCGGTTGAGTGTCACGTCACAAGATCTCAGTTTGGGACGAACCAGTAGTTTACCGACTTGATTATGTAAACTTTATTTCATAAATGGTACAAATTACTTAAAACAGAAAGATAGACTTAATACTTGGGGCAATCTCTACCATCCAACCTTTAGGCTTGAATCCTTTTAAGAGTGAGTCGGCGCGAGCTGTCAATCAGCGCTGTGTGCAAGCACAGCTCAATACTGAGCCAGAGCCCTTTGCCTTTGTGGTTGGTTAATTTATTTTTATCTTAATTGTATGATTCGCCTACTTATATTTGAATTGCTAGAGTCCTTCGTCGTTCGTTAATATTGTAAAGAAAATTAAATTTTGTATAACGTGAAAATTTGTTAAAATTATTTTTCTTCTGTTTTAAGCGTGTCGTGGTAGTGATAAATAACTAGAACTATTAACACATTGAATTCTATTGATAGCTGTAGAATAAGCCATTTATCGATAGTCGATAGAAATCACGTCAACACAACTTTCACAACCTTACGCTCTGAAATCTATTCAAATATAAAATATTCATTTAAAAATATAAATAATGCTTAAAAACAAAATTTACCGGTGGTAAGTTATGCCCTTTGATTTTATATTAACGTTTGTATTTCGATTTTTGCACACTTTCACGCTACATACAGTCATTTTATCATTTAAACGGAGCTTCTATACTGACAGCGTTCAGTGAGTGACTGTGTCAACGCTTGACACGCCTCGTGCCGATATGGTCAATTTGACCATATCGAGGCGACACGAACCACGCCCCCATAACATATCTCCCTTGTTTCTGTGATCTGTGGCCTATACCTATATGTTTGTATGTATGTTTGTTCCTTTGTGGCGCTCTAGACACTATACGCGTAGACTGATTACGAGGATTTTTGTGCCAATCGATTTGCCTTAATCTTGTGAGAGTCACTAAATATATTAAGTAAATTAATAAAAAGGTATTTAAAAATGCTTCTGTATCTGTGGTCAGATTGCATTATTAGATCAATCTGACCACGTCCACTCTTTTGTATCCTTGGTCAGATCGATTGATTTATTAGTATCATAAATATGAGGAAGGTTTAGGTTATGTTAGTCCTTCCGCTGGCCCGGAGGGCCAAACCACCCAGAAATAGGAGCTCTGCACAAGCGCAGCTCCGTCGACTTTCTGCGAAAGTGTATAAAATGCGAATAAATCAATCGATCTGACCAAGGATACAAAAGAGTGGATGTGGTCAGATTGATCAAACAATGCAATCTGACCATGGATACAGAAGGTTAAAAATGATCTTTAGGTTTCTTTCATCAATTTTCAGTATCAATGATCATTTAGGATTTATAACGATTTAAGGTTGGTTAGCAACAGTAGTTTTTTAAAGGTTGCTTTTAATAGACTTGTTTAACTATACACACCATGGAAATTACTATGTGGTGCTCATTTGTTTCTTGCAAATAACTTGCACGGCGAAGTACTTTAAAGCAACAAAAAAAAGTATTGTGACTGCATGTGCCTGCGAAGCCAGCGATCCTGAGTTCGATTTCCGGTTAGGGCATATTTGTGTGATGAACGCGAATATTTGTCCCTGAGGCTTGGGTGTTTTCTATGTATTATTAATAAATTTATTTCTCTAAGTATGTTTATCGTTGCCTAGCACGCATTTTACAAGCCTAGAGTTTAGTTTGTGGCTAGGTCAATTTGTGTGAGGTTGTCTCCTGATATTTATTAATATAAATAACAAATAAATAATAAATAAATATCAGGGGACCATGTCATACAAATTGACCTAGCCCCAAACTCAGCTCTAGGCTTGTCCAATGGATGCTAATTTATATTTATTGACTGACACCACTATAGTACGGGGTGATTTCTCAACCTCCAGATGCAAATTAAGCATAATTTTGTTTATGTTACCTTGAGCCTAGGTAATCAAATTGCAATAAAAACTTACAAATCCTCGAGTGTACTGCTGGTGCAGGGGATTGTCTGAAGTGGCGACGTCGACCAGCGCTTTGGTGATGTGTTTTGGTGGGAAGTCATCCGAGAATCCCTGGCCGAGGTTCACTGCCGGCTTTACTTGAGACACCAGCTCTATGTACTCCACCCTGCAAGAAGGGTCACATTATCATGGTGCTTTCAAAGAAAAGTTAGGATGTCTGCTCTAGCGTATAGTATACATAGAAGTAAAAGGCAGTATAAGCGTATGAAGTCCATAAGTGCATGAATCATTTTTCCTATGACTGCTAGGTCTCGAGGTATGTAGCTGTTGAAACAGGCTCTTTTTTAAAGTGTGTTTGTTTTTTAAAAAAACAAATGAATGTGTGGCTGTTGAAAATATTAGATGCTATATGTTGGTATGTAAACTCACTATAAAAAACCGGACCAGAGCGAGCCGGTCTCGCCCACCGAGGGCACATGACACGGTTAACTCAATTCAAAATTTGGACCACCGTACCTTGCAAGAAAAAGAAGAAAGACCCTGTTTTTTGTGATGTAATTCAAAATGTATAGTTTTTAGATTTTTCCCTATAAAATACCCTATAAATTTTGATTTTCTTGAGAGTGTCGAAATATAAGTTGATTTTTTCACAGCTTCAAGAGACTGTAGACCTGAGTATATGGTATTAATTTCAACTCGATACCTCTACGCGTTCCGGAGATAAAGGGTCTTGACAGACAGACAGGCGGACGACGGACAGACAGACGGACAGCAAAGTGATCCTATACGGGTTCCGTTTTTATCTTTTGAGGTACGGTACGGAACCCTAAAAACTAGTCAAATAAGTCAAAACTCGAATGATCATCAGTGTTGAAAAAAAAATGATCGTATCTATTCTATCTATTGTTTACTATGATTATATGAGTGCTATCATTTAACCTCTTGACCACTACCCTACGAATGAAGTGCGGTGCTCTATACGCCACGGAACAAACCGTCCAGTAGATAAAAAGGAACGACTAGATGACTGCCGCGGTCATGAGGTTGAATATGTATATGTATATGGTTGAGTATTTAACACAAACATTTTTTAAATTGGAAAACCTGTTTTTATTTACACACTGTATATGTGTATAAAATAAATCAAATCCTTCACCCATTCACGCCATTTGTGGCAGCTATTGTAAAAATTGTTTTGATGCAACAGTGACACTACATAAAATGCGCTTAATTGCAATTATACTTGTACATTTGAATACAATAACGTTTGAATTTTCAACAGAGTAATATTCTAATTGAGTCATGTTGTCATGGTTCCCGTTTTTCTAAGCAACGGGTGCCTAAGTGCAAAGGGACAAGGTTGATTTGTACAAGATAACCTTCTGATATTTATTTAGTTGTTATTCTAATCACTCACTCGCGTCACTATTTCAAAGGTTCTCGCAGAATACCAGTGCTGCGGGTCACCGCAGTTTTATGCTGAGCCAGCGCCTTTTTTTCGCAGCATCACATGGCTCTTTACTTTTTAGTTTTATGTTATTTATTAGTTAATTAGTTATTTGCATTTTTTGTAATTTTGATTTGGCTTTGTCAGCCATGTGCATGTTTGTGGAAAATAAAGATGTTTATCTATCTATCTATCTATCTAATTATCATTCCTTTGGCATGCAACAGAAATGCCCAACCTATTCGCATTTGAACTTGGCGGATGCTCCCAATTTGACAGAGAAGTTGCGGGCTAAAGTGTGTACTAAATTGGTTCCATGCGTTAGACCATCAAGACTGGTGGCAGACTACCCAAGGGAGGGGAGGCCTTTACCCAGCTGTAAGACATTATAGGCTGTTAAATAAAATAATAAATAGATAAATTAGAGCCTGGATTTAACCCCAAACAAACTTTTACAAAGTTACAAGTAAAACAACCCAAATTAACGTAACTGTGGGTAAGGCATTTCACCGTTATTGAATGTGAACAACAAATTACAAGGAAATTACAAGGAAAAATTTACAAGTTCAATGGATGATGTTACTTGAATAACAGGAAATAGTATCTTGTAACTATGGTTTCCAGAAATATACCTAAATATCTTGTATATTGCTAAATTCTCATGATTTATTGTAGGTTTATACTGCTGAAGAAAAAGTGAGTGCGGATGTAGTGCATAATTTCTCAATTGATTTAGGAATAGGTAGGTATACCTTAGCTGACTGAGAAAGCAAGATGTTAAAGTTTTCTATGCAAATCTGATATCAATAAATCATGTTATTCATGCATGCATGATATTACAATCCTTTTTTTACAACAATGAGGTTTAAATCAATGAATAATCAAAAAAATGTGACCTTCAGTATTTTCAACCACCACCCAAATATTTAGCTATATTACTTTATATGAGGTAAATGGATCCTACTGCCCTCCAATAAATGAAAAAAAAAACCAGTCAAGTGCGAGTTGTGTTGGTATTACAGCAGAATTATACAACAGCAATGCATCTTAACAATATCCTGACTTCACTCAGTGCCTTGGACCTCTTGAATTCATTTTCAAAGCTTCATATGAAACAAAAGATGCCACTGCGCTTGGGGAAAGACCTGGGGAATGGGGCAGTAGTAAAGAACAGGTACAGTAACAAGCAATAATATATTATCCAGCATTGTGCACAAAAATATCGGACACGCTCCTATACTCCTAGCAATAAAGACGTGTCAGACATTTTTGAGTCCAATGTTTGATAATATATTATTGTTGGTGACTGTACTGGTTTAAGTTCAATTTTCGTTCTATTTCATATTATGGCTACTGTCCAGAAATATATCTTTATTTAATGAACCAGTTTTGGTATTGATATTTGAGATTCTAGGTTATAGACTTTTTTTAGCCAGCTATCAATTATTGTCAGTATACCCTTACAATTAAAACATAATTTAATTTAGTCAAAGTCCATGTAGAATAGCAATAAACTTTATTGTACAATGTAATACAACCCATCACACTTAATGACTTATGATAACAAATATGTAAGCAACAACTGTAAACAACTGATAACAATCGCCGTTATCAATTTAATGACTTGACAAAAAATACCGTCCAGACAATTAATAAGTTATGTAACAAGTGTATTTTTCAATTCATTTAAACAGGTGTTTTTCTCTTACCATACGCTTGGCTCGCCGGCACCGAATCTAGCAGGCAACTTGAATTTATCCATTTTTTCGACTGTTTTTTGTTGTTGCGGCGTATTTGAAGACAAACAGCTCACTGTCGTTTTCCTTATGCTACTCAGGGTATGGCTCGCTGAATGAACTCTTCGGCCTTCTGTGATAATAAAACGACTGCGGTACATCATTGGGTGAACTGACTAAGTAATTATTTACTGTACATGATAATAATTTTCCGAAGCAGTTTTGTACTATGGTGGCTACTGTGGCTAGTCAACGCTGTCAACGTCAAATCTGACAGTGTTTGTTGGGTTACCAGTTGAGAGTAATAAAACCTCACGAGAAGTCTATTTATTTTAAGAGATTATAAAATTAATTTAAGTATTTCATTTTTGTTATTTTTAGTAATTCACAAACTTGTCTTAAATACACTGAACGATTTAAGCCTACGATGCGACTAAATAAAAGAGATCACGTCTCGCAAAAAATACGCGTTTGGCATGTTGGAATTTTAATCTGCTGATAATTGGCCGCATATATGTCCGCCATTACCTTGTTTACGATTGTTTTAAAACATCACTAATGTCGTGTTCAATTGCGTTCCAGGTACTCTTTTTAAAAATTTATTATGAAAAAGATACACATTGAAAAACATTTGGAATAGTTTTACGAAACTGCTAAGCAGTTTTCTGGCGAAGACAGCATTCTACATACATACATACATAAACTCACGCCTTCATTCCCAGAGTGGGGTAGGCAGCATTCTTTTTTGTATTTATAATTTTATTTTTTCGTTATAGTAATCCAGGAACCTTTTTTCATTATTTTGAGTTGTTCAGTTTCATTGTTCCCTGTTAAAGTTAAGAACTACAAATACCTACAAGGCTACACCGCACCATTGTTTAACAAACGTTCAAATTAAACGGAATTAAGTTGTACTTGACCCGTGTGGTTGCCGGGTTAGAATAGTGCCACTCCATGTCTTCCCGTGTCTTGTTGTTATTAGTTTGTGCAAAATGTGGCCATATCTAACAAAAAAAGAGAATAATTTAATATATTTATTAACTTCTCAAGAAACAACAGGTTAATAACACCAGCTTATTTGTCTGCGTGTATAAAATACAATAATACTTAAAATTAAGTCACATTACAAGGTAAAAAAGTAATAAATAATTATTTTAAAACTAACACAAAAAAAAACGTTACAAATGTACAGAATTACATTAAATTGTAACATTAAATTATAAATAGGTACTAGGAGATCAACAAGATGAGGTCTCTAAGCCAGTAACGATAATTAAAATAACTAGCTGGAAAACATGTTCTTGCAAGATTGAACAGATTATTTACCCGGATTGTTTACAGTTAGAACAATTAATAGTTACTAAATGCATTTTCAGTCCTACATGCAATTGGTGTGACATTCCCTTATATTTATTTATTTATTTATCTATGCTTGTCTTATATAGGTACCTACTAAATTTATCATACTTTTTAATATAGGATAATAATTAAACGAACTATATTTGTATTTATATATTTGCAAAAACGGCTCTAACGATAACGATGAAATTTGCAATATAGGCGCTTTCGGGGGCCTTACCGATCTTCGACCGAGACCGAGTGGTCTTCTTCGGGGAAATTCTTTCGCCTATTACGCTTGGTCTTTCGGGTATATTAGCATAATAATTTTACTATTTTCCGACCAAAAAATATTAGTTGTATTTGGATTTTTCCTTTTACTTTTGCTGTAAGGCCTACATATTACCAAATTTTAAGGCTCTAAGTTTTGTAGGAAAATATTTTACATGGATTGTTTTACTGGGCTTGAAGGTAAGGAGTTCAAGTGTTGTATAAAAAAAATCCGGATCTAGGCACTATTACGAGGATGGGAAATAGGGCCTGAATGGGGTCGTGTTAATCTATGTGCCATATGTACCTCAAAATTATTTACTATGTTTCTAAATATAATTCTAATTTTAATCACCGGCTTTCACCCCTAATAAGGTGTATAAGTAACAATATTATAAATCACTAAACTTCATTTAAATAATTCGTTAACTAGCCAGATTGCCACGGACAATTTTTTGTTACCTGTTGTCTCTTTTCTTTTATTATAGATTCAACACCCGCTTTCTGACATAATTGACTTAAGCAACTCATTATCAATTCTTTATTGTTTTTTTAAGCGGTGAGCCTAATTTGTTCCACCAGAGCATTGCTATTAACATTTTTTGAGTATATTTTCAATTTGGTTGCAGTACCTCTGCTTTACGGCCCTACGAGCGCACGAGCCACTTCATTTTGTCGGTTAGTACTTCATCGACAAATTGAAACAAATCGTTTAAGAAAACAAAACAGAAGCCCGAATTAGTACATTTTTACTGAGCAAGCAATTCAATTGTATCCCATAATAAATATTCGTATCGATGGAAAACTAATCGCTGTCACTCATAAGTCATAATAATATTCAAACATTGTTTATTTATAAGCGTTTACGTTAAATTACCATGATTTGACTGGAGTAAAAAGCCCTTAAATTTATGTTTTATTTCTAACTTGGCCACCCTCAACAAGATGCTCGGTGTTGCACCAGTAAAAAATATCCCTTATACTTGGGGATTAAATAAGAAATAGGTAAGTTTGTATGAACATAAATTGTCTTAACACTACACTTTCGTAGTAAGTTTATAATTATAATTATACCCTAGTAAAAGGCGTGAAAGCCGTTCATTATAACTTCTCAAAAATTTGGGTAGTTATGTTTAATGGAATTTCATAACTGCCCTGTTATCTTATCAGGTAGTAGAATAAATATTGTACAGTCCGTCAGCTCCTAAAAAAACTTTCGGATTTTAGAAGCATACTTCGGGTATTGACAATGACACGCCACCGTGATTTGCGGTTCTGTTCTGTTATCAACTTGCAAAACTTAACGAAGTAACCGTCAAAAGTTATGTCAAGAATAATCAGTAATTTTAATACAAACAAATAAAACAAAATCAAAATCAGCATTTTTGAATTCTTCCATCTTTAATTTAAATAGAGAACACCCCGCCTTCACACACTACTTTTGTTTGGAAGTATATGAAACTACATTAATATATGTATGTTAAACAGGAAATTTTAATAAGCAAATTATAATTAGGCAATTATACAGCGTCTTCTCCAGTGTCGAGCTCTCGAATAGCCATCTTGGAAAAATTAAAAAGTAAAACATACATCTCTGTCACTCTCGTTCACACGTCTATCATACTATCTTTGTTTCACTGTCATACGTCATCTTTCAGTCCGTTTCACGCATTCCTACATGTATACATATTTAATGTACTTTTCGAAATCCCCGTTGCTTTTATAACTCAGTCTTGAACCTTATTAAAATATTTACAATAAACACTTTTCTTCAAACTTTCAGCTTCTTTTATTTTGTATTTATGTGCATTATAAACAATTTCCCGTAAATGGCTATTTACACAAATACAACGTAAAAGTTGACTCCCAATGGAATTCAATTTCCGAAAAATAATAAACTAAATAAAAAAGTAAGTAGTGGTTTTGACTACTCTATATAAAGCAATAAAAACAACGAGTGCGCTCTTCGCGTGATGGATTAAGCTAAGTCAAAAACTCTTTTTGACTAAGTTGTTTTTTGTTTTTAAAAGACAATTGAGTTGATAAATATCAAACTCCAATATGTCCTTGAAATTTGGAATGCGAATTTAAAACTTAATTTAAACAAATTTAGTTTTTAATTAGTTTACCAAACTTCAAGGACATATTGGAGTTTGATATTTATCAACTCAATTGCCATTTTCTTCTACACGAACCCTTCCGATCTCCCGCGAAACCAGAATGTTATCTAAGAGCTCACGGACTTTATGGGTGAATTGCAAAAATATTGTATACGAGGGGCGTTCAATAAATTCTCGGTATGAGAAGGAAAACAAAAGCATACATTAGTGTTTTATTTTTATTTTTCTATATATTCCCCCCCCTATGCTTATACACTTATAAGATCTGTCAATTAGTTTTTTTAACCCTTCATAAAAATATTTTTTGTCTTTGGTGTCAAAATGCTCCACCACCGCTGCCTTCAACGCTTCATCATTAGAAAATCGATGTCCACGAAGATCCTTTTTAAGGTTGGGAAACAAAAAGTAGTCGCTGGGGGCCAAGTCTGGACTGTACGGCGGGTGAGTAATTGTTTCGAACCCAGATTCAAGAACAGCAGCCTTGGCAACATGAGCAGTATGCACAGGGGCGTTGTCATGAAGAAGCAGCACTCCTCTGGTCAAATTTCCCCTCCTCTTCTCTTTGATTGCTTCCCGTAATTGGCGTAAAACGTTAGCGTAGTACTCTCCTGTAATATTTAAACCCTTTTCTTTATAATCTATTAATAATATCCCTTCACAATCCCAGAATATTGTCGCCATGATCTTGCCAGCTGAAGGGACGACTTTGAATTTCTTGGGATGAGGTGTTCCTTTAACGTGCCACTGCATCGACTCTTGTTTGCTCTCAGGGTCATAATGATGAACCCAAGTTTCATCTCCGGTAACAATTTTTTGGAGCAAACCATCAGGGTTTTCACCACACAGCTCAATGAAGTCGGAACAACAAGCAACACGCGTATGCTTCTGAAACGGTGTCAACATTCGTGGTACCCATCTCGCACTAACTTTGGACATGTTAAGATGATCGTGGATAATATCATGTATTGTACCAATAGAAATATTGTTTTTTTGTGCTATATACCTAACCTTCACTCGACCATCTTCCAGTATAATTTTCTCCACTTTTTGAATGTTTTCTGGTGAAGTAGCTTCAACAGGCCGACCGTGTCTAGGGTCATCTTCTATGCTCTCCCTCCCACGCTTAAATTCATTTGACCACTTTTGGACAGTAGAATAATGAAGGAGCGGACTCACGGTAAACTAAATCCATTTCTTCTTTAATACACTTTTGATTTTTACCCTGTTTAGGCAAGAATTTTATCACGGCTCGATGCTCCAATTTAATTATCATTGTAAAATCGCTCATGGTGGTGACGTTTGTTCAGCAGTAGCAGAAAAACAAAAGAACGTGTGGTCTTCAAATTTACTTTTTTTTTACTGTCGATGAATGACTCTTAGCGGCCAGTATTAAGAAGTTTACTAAAAATGTTTGCAAGATACCAATACCGAGAATTTATTGAACGCCCCTCGTATGGTCAAGGAGTCAATTGAGATAACTTTAACTTTCTCCCATTGTTTTTCCTTTGTGTGACGAAAATCATCCATACGATTATAAAATGACTATCCTTTGTTACACAAAGGAAAAAGTTAAGGATTGTTAAAGATTTTTCAATTGAGCCCTTAACTGTACTTATGTACCTAACGCTTGCAACCTAATGCTTATGTGGCTTGCAACCTGCCACTAATAAGCTGGTAAACATCTTAGCCTGATTGTGCAAAATGTGGTTACAGAATTATCAACAAGTTTTTAGAGTTGTTGGTAATTCTGTAGCTCTGCCTACCCCTCCCCGGGAACAAAGGCGTGAGTTTATGTATGTATGTATGTATGTACCTATATATTATGTATAGGTACAGGGTTATTGGTTAGTCGAACTATTTCCTTCTAGGGGTTATGGGGGAGATCGTTTCCAATCATTATGTTCCCATTTCGTGTCATCCCGGTTTTTGTGTCATTAAACTGATAAAAAAAACATGTTTTTTTACTTTTTGTTCTCGCATGTTTAAATGTGTACAGATAATTCTACTTAAATATTGCATAAGAACATCAATTTGACCTTGTACAAAAGCTATTAAAAACAATTGATTTAAAGTACATTTTTTTTTGTAATTTTTTTCTTGACTTTTTAACAAAAAACTTACATTTAAATTATCTCAGAAATGGATCACTTTTGCGTAGGGTATTATGGGACCAAAATGATTGCAAATGACCTCTACCATAACCCCTAGAGGGCAATAGGTCGACTTACCAATAACCCTGTACATAGACTGAACAGAAAAAAAACCTCCAATGGGTCGCTATTAATACTTTTTTTACCCGTGTTTCGCGAATTGCAATAGAATTGACAGAATGTTTATATAATTTGCGCAATATGGCGAGCTCTTTACTTATCTGGTGAGGCTTTACCACTTAACTATTTTACTTGTTCGCTATCGTCCATCGCTGCCGCCGCGCCGTCGCTGGAAACTCAAAGTCGAGCGAGCCCCGAACATAATCTTTCCATTCTTGTTACTCCCAAAGAGGACGACAAAATGCAACAACGTTTTAATAACTAAATAAACAAAACATTAAAAAAATGTGTTTTAAAGTTTTTCGATAAAAGTTACCTAAATAACTCAACTACAAAAGCTGCCCGTTAATAGCGTGTCTAATTAGTAATACACGCAATAGACGGGTAGATTTTATAAATATAAACTAACTAAAATGCAAACAATACAACAACACTTACAATACATACTTACTTACTACTTTACTACCTTAAGAAGCGCTCTTACCCACTTAGCGAACTACTATACCCAGTTATCGAAGACTTTGTGAACCATCTGGAAAAGGCTTTTGGTTTTCCTTGCCCGACTACCCTCGCCTACACCCAAGTTCGACCATCATGACGCTCCCTTTTACCAAAATGGGGTGGGGTGGAGTGGAATAATTAATAATAGTACTAAGTATATACCATACACTGATTTAAACTCAATACCAGCTGCAGTAATAATGGTCGGCTCAGCTCGGCGCAGTCGGGCTTAAAAATGGCTGCTTAATTGAATAACATTACTAATTAATAAAATACACCTGTTGTTGGACGCGTCATTGAGTTTCATTTATAAATACTGAAAACGTACATCTGCGGTTGATGAAATATTAACGTGGAATATTAACGAACTACATTTATTTTTACGTTGTCCGTACAAATGAACGAGTATTTTTTGTAAAATGCAACAGATTATCTTTGTGTTTTACTGAGGTGGGTATTTTCTTCAAATCTATCTCACTCATCTAACTCATCTTGTATACGAAATATCCATTTAAAATTGAGCAAGAGATATTTCGATATGTTCAAATTGGATAGTTTTTTTTTAGTTAAATCTTTAGAGCTGAGTTTGCTATGTCCAGGTCAGTATATTTTTATAGAGAACAGGGGAGGGGACTGATATGAGTACCTTCACTGACAGTTATTTTGTCTTAGGTAGGACAGAATCAATCAAGCCTAAATGCAAACCTAGCGAAGGTGCAATAATAGTGCACGGTTAACTGCGATTCTGGACTCCGTTTGACACGGGGGTGAAACCGCATAGGTCAGTCCGTCTCGCTTCCGGGGTCTTACGCAAGATGCATGCTGCGAACGGTATCGAATATCGATATCGGAAATGAATAGATAATTGGCGTAAGATGCCGGATGGTCGCGTCGAATATTGGTTACATTAGCGTTAGGGCGTAATGTTAGACTGAGGATGGCACTGGTTAGTGCTACTTACGGGTTACGAGCAATTACGGGCAATTGTGGCAACGGTTTTGTTTTGAATTGGCGCGCGGACGTTTACAATATTTCTTGTCCCGTAGTTGTAGCTTAAGTACTTTTTCAAACTAATCTGTCTACATACATACATACATTAAATCACGCCTGTTTCCCAGAGGGGTAGGCAGAGACCTCTTCTTTCCACTTGTTACGATCTTGACAAATTTCTTTCGCTTCTTCCACATTCATACATCCTGTCATGCACGTACGCATCCCTTTTCCAGTATTTCTCCGATTTGAAAAAGTACGCCTAGGGCGGCCCCTTCCGATCCTTCCACTCACTTTCGATCTGTATATCTCTTTCGTCAATCTTTCGTAGTGACTAAGATTGAAAAGGGCATGCTTCGATGGTTCGGTCATTTGGAAAGGATGGATGACAGAAGATTGACGACAAAGATATAATCAGACCTAGGAATATACGGGGCAAAATTAAATGACAGCTAGGGATTGCCTATATAGATAAACTCAATTATCGATGCTTTTCCCATTCACAAGTGATCGCTCCAAGATTTGATTGAAAAATAAAAAAATATTGAAAGTATGCAAATGAAACAAAATAACAACATAATTCTGGTTATTCTTTATTTTAAAATATTTTTTTAACCTTCAATCATCATCATCATAATTTTTTTTACTCCTAACAAATTCTGATCGTTTTTTTTTAACATTAGAACCTAAATGGGACAGGCACTCTGAAATACACAATAAGGAAAAAAATATGATGATGAGTGGAAATAAAGAATAACCAGAATTATATTGTTATTTTGTTTCATTTGTATACTGTAAATATTTTTTATTTTCACAAGCAAAACTTGTAGCGATCACTAGTATATGGGAAAAGCATCGATAGTTGAGTTTATCGATGTAGGCAATCCCTAGCTGTCATTTAATTTTGCCCCGCATATTCCTAGGTCTGGATATAATCCATCTCTGTGCCAAATTTCGCATTTATAAAATTACTAGCGACCCGCCCGCGGCTTCGCCCGCGTGGAATGTATTATACATATAAACCTTCCTTAAGAATCACTCTATCTATTCAAAAAAACCGCATCAAAATCCGTTGCGTAGTTTTAAAGATTTAAGCATACATAGGGACAGACAGCGCAAGCGACTTTGTTTTATACTATGTAGTGACTAAATCGGCGACCCGCCCCCGCTTCGTGAGTTTTCTTTAACACCTGTACATGATTCAGAATTTATATAAATCTTTCTCTTAAACCACTCTGTCTCTTGATGTGAGCCGCAATATAATCCGTTGTGTGGTTTGAAAAATCTAAGCGGAGGTAAATACAGAGTGACAGACGGCGCGGCGGATATCGCCCCTTCGGAACGATAGTGACCTAATTCAAAATTTCAGCTTTCAAACTTCACATCATAAGTTTATTATTATAGTGACGTAAATCGAAATTTAAAATTTCTGAATTAGGTCTCTATTGTTCTGAGGGTGCGATATGTAAAGATTAGGGCCAGGGTTTCTATTCAACACGATAAAATCCATATCGTGTTTTCTTGAGCTGTTATCGTATTGTTACCGTTTCGATAGCTCTGATTTACTTGACAGTAATGGCGGCATAACAATACCAAATCAGGTTAATGACGATATCGTTTATTCCACCTCGAATACCGGCCATGTATGTTGGTATTACTAAACCGCGATTAGAATACACTTCGGAAGTAATTGTCATTTATATGCAATGACAGCGTGCTGACGTTACTTCCGAAGTGTATTCTAATCGCGGTTTAGTAATATCTCTTGCTAGAGTTATAGTAAATAGATGTATATGAAACTTGGCCGTAATATAACAGGAAACAAACCGCCTTGCCTAAAAACGGGCACATTCGATTTTCGAGTTTAAACATACTTTAAATGAATTATCATTTATCATACAGCATTTTACTAACGTTATTTATATAAAATCATAGATTTTCTTCGTAAACAATACTTTCTTTATTTTGTAGCATAAAATCTAGTTTAGTCATAGTATATTTAAGTACTTGAAAAAATCATAAGTGCCCGTTTTCTTTGCAACCACCCTAAACGGCGACCAACCGACTTAACCTTGACATTAACGGCACGTCACTGCAATTGACAACAATTCATTATGTGCTAAGGTAGTAAAATAAAATACCGTTTCTAGATTTTACACTGCTGATTACAGTAAAAATATCTTTGGTTTTTTTTATGCAGTAGTTTTTTTATATTTAGGAAAAACAGTAAAAAAAGTTGGATTGTGAATGTCAGGAATACACTTATAGTGCCCTTAGTCTATTTAATACCAAAGGAATTGAAAAAATATACAACTATCATGTTCATTTTTATCTGTCTGACGTATTACTTGATTCTAACGACACGCTTTCGATTCTACGCAAACTACTTAGTTTATTTATTTTAATGTCGTCTACAAATTATGTAATTAATTCAATTACGCAAAATAACAAATTTATGAACAAACGGCAGCGAATGATTGACAAGTGAGTGACATGACATGACAGTCAGTTCTTTTTCTGTTTAAAGTTACTTTTTTTATTTTATATCAGGCTAAGATCACAACATCAGTATTCCTAACTTTGTATATACGGTATTTTTAATGACTACATACATACATATCCTCACGCCTGTAATCTCAGAGTGGGGTAGGCAGAGTTACAGAATTACCTACAACTTCAAAAAGTTGTTGATAATTCTGTGACCACATTTTAATGACTATTTCTTTAATAAATTATTAACTATGAATTTAAGTTAAATAAAGAAAAACCAAGAAATACGGGTAGTCTAATTTTTAACCAGCTATTATAAACGCGAAAAAACCATAATGCTTTTTTTTTTGAAATGTTGTCAATTCCGTACCGTCAGCGTATTTTGAGCAGCGGTGTGGAGGGTATGCGATAAAAACGGTACGGATACGATGCGTCACTGCGATTCCGTATATTTTAAGCAGCGGTGGGGTAAAGCAAATAAACTCACAGACAGACACACATTGCGGTCAAACTTATAACACCCCTATTTTTACACCGGGGGTTAAAAACCATATCGTCTTTGACCTGTTAGGGCCTGAGGGCCATTGACATTATTGGTGCAAGTGGCCCTTATGGTATTGTGTTTAATTAGGCCGCCGCCATTAGTAATTCAATCACTTAGTAGTTGTCTTAGTAATGACTTAGTAATGTAATTATTATGTAATCCTAATCACTTAGAAGTGACTCAGTAATTAATTACTAATAAGTAATTACTTATGACTTAGTAGTTGTTTGATCAGTAGACTAGGTTTCAAATAAAATGCAAAATTAAATTAATATACCTAGGTTAGAATACGAACGAACGAAGCACAGAACAACAAACGAGCGAGAAACATTCGAAAACAACAAAATATGTGTCTATGGTTAACTTTATTTTTAAATTGATGTGCACTTGCCAGGTTTCATTTTTTTTTTTAAAGTTGCACAATCGATTTAACTTGTGAAATAGGGACTAAAAAACACCTAATGATTTGAGAAATGAATTCTTTTACCTGATTGGTCGATTTTAATATAGCTGCGTTCTGGTTGGTTGATACCAAATAAAATGTTTTTTTTAAAGAGTTAAATTAGTAAAAGAGTTTACATACCAAAAAGAACCTAACGTTCCGATTGACAGTCAATGTGTATTGTGATTGGTGGTTTAATTTGGTGAAGTATTTTGATTGGTCAAATTAACCTAGGTGTAAGCTTTGGCAGCTAGGCATATCGTTTTGGCTCAAAAAAGCACAAGTGCTGTTAAGGGGAATAGACTAGATAGACTTTTCTACGGAATGTTCTGCGGACATATTATCTACAGGGTGTTTGGTAGCGGGTTCGACAAACGAAAATGGGAAATACTTGGGTCCAATTGGAACACATTTGCCATAGTGACCCCTATGCTAAAGTTGATAGTTTTTTTTTATATTTTTTTTTCCGTTTTTTTGAAAATATCCCAAAATTTTACCTTTAAACCTTCTTAATTACATACCTAAGCAACTGAAACCGCCCATTTTTTTTTTAAATCATGCTCTGATAATGGTTTTATTTTAAAACAAAACCAAAACCCATAGTTAGTGCTTTAAAAAAAAATATGGGCCCTTAAAGGTATGACAAAATGTGGAAAATAAAATGACATTTAAGTTTCGACAAGTATAAAAAAAAAATCACAAGTCATAGACGATTTCAAATAGATTAAAAAACTTCTCTGGTTAATACTCTTCACAACGATATGCCATTTAAAAGAAAAAACACAGAAAAAAAAAATACGCAGTACATTGAAATTTCCTCACGAAGATTTATTAAAGAAATCACTTATACCACGGTTATGAATATTGGTGAATTCGTTAGAGTTAATAATCGCTGGTAAATTACCATTAATAAAAAACATTTTAAGAGTAATAATAAAATTCAAAACAAAACACTTTTTTAAATTTTGATCACAAAATTTAAAAAAATATTTAAGCTTCACGGGCGTTATTGCGAGCTCGACCATACGCTAAACAAAACACTTTTTTAAATTTTGTGATCACTTGATCAGGAATACATTCCGTACATTTTCGTCGCATTTGCCACATTGATTTGAAAAAAACATTAAGCTAAATTAGCTTTTTAATCTCTGTCTTAAATAGCTTGTAGTTCTTTAAAAGAAAAGTACACTTTTTTTTTAAAGGCGGCAAATTGTAATTTTTTTTCAAACAGAAAGACTTGTAGAAAAATACGTTGATTTGTATTGGTTTTTGAAACTTTCATTACAATGGGTGAACGTACACCATTTACCAATGAAGAGTACGCTGATATTATTTTAGCGTATGGTCGAGCTCGCAATAACGCCCGTGAAGCTCAAATAATAAAAAACCGGCCAAGTGCGAGTCGGACTCGCGCACGTAGGGTTCCGTACAACTATACATCTAAATAAATGTTTTTCTTTATTCTTTATTATATTTGAGTTGATTGAATGAAAGGTAATATGCGGTTTACGATTTATAACGTATTAAAAAAAAACTAATTATTAGATCTCGTTCAAACCAATTTTCGGTGGAAGTTTGCATGGTAATGTACATCATATATTATTTTTACATTTATCATTCCCTTATTTTAGAAGTTACGGGGGGGGGGACACACATTTTTCCACTTTGGAAGCGTCTCTCGCGCAAACTATTCAGTTTAGAAAAAAATTATAATAGAAACCTCAATATCATTTTTGAATACCTATCCATAGATACCCCACACGTATGAGTTTGATGAAAAAAAAATTTTTGAGTTTCAGTTCTAAGTATGGGGAACCCCAAAAATTTATTGTTTTTTTTCTATTTTTGTATGAAAATCTTAATGCGGTTCACCGAATACATCTACTTACCAAGTTTCCACAGTATAGCTCTTATAGTTACGGAATAAAGTGGCTGTGACATACGGACGGACAGACGGACAGACATGACGAATCTATAAGGGTTCCGTTTTTTGCCATTTGGCTACGGAACCCTAAAAAGTGTTTGGTTTTCAATTTTATTATTACTCTTAAAATGTTTTTTATTAATGGTAATTTACCAGCGATTATTAACTCTAACGTATTCACCAATATTCATAACCGTGGTATGTGATTTCTTTAATAAATCTTCGTGAGGAAATTTCAATGTACTGCGTAATTTTTTGTTTCTGTTTTTTTTCTTTTAAGTGGCATATCGTTGTGAAGAGTATTAACCAGAGAAGTTTTTTAATCAATTTGAAATCGTCTATGACTTGTGATTTTTTTTTTATACTTGTCGAAACTTTAATGTCATTTTATTTTCCTCATTTTGTCATAGCTTTAAGGGCCCATATTTTTTTTTTAAAGCACTACATATGGGTTTTGGTTTTGTTTTAAAATAAAACCATTATCAGAGCATGATTTAAAAAAAAAATTCGCGGTTTCAATTGCTTAGGTATGTAATTAAGAAGGTTTAAAGGTAAAATTTTGGGATATTTTCAAAAAAACGGAAAAAAAAATATTAAAAAAAAACTATCAAGTTTAGCATAGGGGTCACTATGGCAAATGTGTTCCAATTGGACCCAAGTATTTCCCATTTTCGTTTGTCGAACCCGCTACCAAACACCCTGTATATTCTTATATTAGTGTTCGTGACTATATAAATGACAGATAAAAGTACAGGAGTAGGAAAACGTATTTAATGAATGGCGCCAAAACCTAGCACAATACCGCGGACGCTGTCACAGATAAGTAAAAATTGGAATGAAAACTTTTTGTAATGCTGTAAAAATGACGCGAACCGCACGTGTGCGTTCCATTATAAAAAAATAATTGATATGGAACCTCGTTAACTGTTTGGATTAACTTGTATCGTAATGGTAAAAAAGAAATAATGTTATAAAGTGTTTTTTTTTTTTCAATTTCGGTATTGTGTTTATAAAGTATGCCAATATAAATTCGTTTTGAAGTTTATAATTCGAACTTTACGATATGAGAGTAGATAAAATTAATTATAAGGTACCTTTCATAATTTCTCATTATGAATTATCATTTAGGATTTATAAAGATTTGAAGTTGTTTAGCAACAGTCGGGATTTTTAAAGCTTGCCGTTTGTTACCATTTTGGTGCGGAACCCTAAATGAGATTATTTATCCCTGACAAGGGAAGGTATAATTGACAACAATTCATTTTGTGCTAAGGTAGTAAAATAAAATACCGTTTCTAGATTTTCCACTGCTGATTACAGTAAAAATATCTTTGGATTTTTTTATGCAGTAGTTTTTTTATATTTAGGAAAAACAGTAAAAAAAGTTGGATTGTGAATGTTAGGAATACACTTATAGTGCCCTTAGTCCATTTATTACCAAAGGAATTCAAAAAAATATACAACGGTCATGTTCATTTTTTATCTGTCTGACGGATTACTTGATTCTAACGACACGCTTTCGATTCTACGCAAAATAGTTTATTTATTTTAATGGCGTTTACAAATTACGTAACTAATAAATTACGCAAAATAACAAATTTGTGAACGAACGGCAGCGAATGAGTGACACGACATGACAGTTAGTTTGGTTTCTGTTTAAAGTTACTTTTTTTTTAATTTTATATCAGGCTTAGATCACGACAACAGTATTCTTAACTTTGTATATACGGTCTTTTTAATGACTATTACTTTAATAAATTATTAACGACGAATTTAAGTTAAATAAAGAAAAACCAAGAAATACGGGTAGTCTAATTTTTAAACAGCTATTATAAACGCGAAAAAACAATAATGTTGTCAATTACTGTATCGTGAGAATGTGTATCTGTGTATGCATGTGTCTGTGTATTTTAACACTTTTTTTGTCTGTTTGTGAAATCGTAGCTCCCCAACCAATGGACTGATATGTAAATGCGTTTTTTTTAAAGCAAGCTCGTGTGCGTATTTCTGCTCCGGTGTGGGGATAAGACAACCGGTGTATATATACTAGCGTAGAAGCATTGCATCTTAATCTTCAGGGTTCACAACGCATTTTAGTCTTAAGATTGCATTCTTGAGATTGTAGTATTGAGAATGCAAACGGATATGGGTTTAGATTCAACTTAACATTAATTGGCTGACTTGCACGAAGCCACGCCAAGAAATAAAAAAACAAAAGCGTTAGCGCTATGGATATCTTTGGGGCCTAAGGCACTGGTCCCACCGCCAACGATGAGCGGGAAGCGAGTACAGCCAGCGATCAACTATTAATGTTTGTGTCTCTTTTATTGACACGCGATCTATATTGTGTTGTTTCGACAAAACAAAAGAAAGAGTTCTCGCCGGCAATGTGAATCAACTATTAATATACGTGTCTCTTTTATCGACACGGGATCTATATCTTTTGTTCGGTTCTTGAGCGAGAAAGTAGTCGATAGCTCGCTTCCTCGCCCTTGGTGCCTACCAGTGTTTAAATAAGCCCCTATATTGCCTTATTACTTACTCCTAAACGATGCATTGTGTGCGTGTTGTTGTGTTCTTGTATTTGTATTTACTTGTTTAATTTTCTTTGTGTGTTGTTCAATAAAGCGTATTAACCCTTTATAAGGCCCCAGATATACAGTAATGCTACGTAAAATTCAAATACAGTGTCACTTTACACACACAGACACAGAGAGAGAGAGACACAGAGTGACACTTCTTAGGGAATCATTTAAAAGCAAGTCTTTTTTCGTGTATAAACAACAGAATATATATCATATTCTGTAGTATGTACGGTTGAAATTCTAAATAAATATATGTGGTTGCTTAATCGCCTGTAACTTATAAAGGGTTAATTTGTATTATGTCGGAGAAAATAGCTCGGTTACGCTAACTGTCTAATTCCGAGTAGCACACATTGCCTTCGCATTTTTCCCACTTTTATTTTTTATCCAATCGCATTTCTTTCCATTTCAATTTATCCACTCTTGCATGTTAACTCAATTCAAAATCGATTTCACTGAATCGGCTGAGCTCCGCTAACGCAGAACTTCTATTTAAAAACTTCTAAACTAACAACCTGAACCAAGCTACATAATTAGATTTAATTACAATTGGAAATTTTGCGAGTGGGGAAACTCCGAGATGGAAAACAAGCGATTACTAAAAATTTCAAATGGAAAACAATGCAATCGGAGTAAAATTGAAACGGGGAAAAGTTTGACACGCAGAATTAATAGTTTGAGGGACCGACCCGACTGCACAAAAAACGTGTTTCAACCACACGAGCCATTACGAGTAAACAAAACCAAAATCGACCGAGAAATAATTACAAGCCCAGCGGTCGGTTGAAGATCTATTGAACAGTAAAGGTCTTGTTTGCGATTGATGCGGCGTCTGAACGAGGTTGGAACCTTGAAATTGAAGCATCAGCAGGGCGTAAAGCTTGTAAAATTAAAACATTATCCCAGGGCAGAGCTCTTATTTTACTGGCCAGTCGTTAGCCAAGGTAGGGTGTCCATAAAAAAATAACAAGGCTGTCCTGTCACCGGTTTAGTTGAGCAGTAAACGAGTTAACAGGCCGGCTTAAGTAAGGGCTGCATCATGAAATATACAATGTAAAAGTAAAAGTGTATAAAACGAGGTTTAATGGAGATGCGAGAAAATGGGGCGAGATACGTAGAGGGCCGAGGCCCTCGAGTGATTTATCATTACGTAACCGTTTTTTAAATTTAAAACTACCATTCCATATATTGTATTAACATTAATACAATCTTCTTCTTCTGTTAGTGCCATCTCCTACCGGAGGTCGGCGATCATAATGGCTATCTGCCATTATAAATTTCCTGGGAAACTTTATGTGGTGGTTTTCCCTTTGCCTTCCACATCGCTGTTCGTAACCGTAGCTACGATGATGACCCACAGCTGTTCCAGTCCACACGACCACCACCTACGGGCCTACTGCACACGCAGCTTCCCGTGCACAGGGGAGTGCTTATTTACTGGCGGCACTTACTCGCCATGTCACAAAGCTATCATTGGGTCTTTTATGGCATTTTATAGGGTAATCCCTTCCCTGGA
This sequence comes from Acleris emargana, assembly GCA_927399475.2. NCBI lineage: Eukaryota > Metazoa > Arthropoda > Insecta > Lepidoptera > Tortricidae > Acleris > Acleris emargana. The sequence continues at coordinate 90,300,268 of OV656835.1, read as the reverse complement.
GATTCCCACCATACCCTCAAAACTCTGCCGCTGAATGGTCGGGGACTGCAAGGATATCTCCAAGCCGTTCCATTATCCGCCACCTATGGACCCCGGTAGTAGCCTACAGCTCAGCCCTACCTACCTACCTAATTAATACAATAGACGATTATAATTTCAAAAAATCAATTAGGATTTTAAACTTTTTTAATATTTCTTAGGTACTTATCCTAATTAGAAGTAGCAATTACTGGTGCAGCGTTAATCGTCGCAGTCAGAACTCGCTTTTTAAGAACTGAGGGCTAGTATGCAGCTCAGTTTTCACTGAGAGAAAAGGATAGAGCTATATAACTGTTATAGTTCTGTCCTTTACGCTCACCTTAAAATAAACTGCATAGCTAGGTCATAATAACTCCCTTGAATAATAAGAAGATATTGCAGGAAAACGCCCGTTAAAACAGGTTTATATAATAAAGGACAAACAAGCTTTTAAGATGATTGGCTTCGCTAGTAAGTGACCGTGTAGTAAAAGCTTCGCTTTTATTTGTTAAGAGAATACCAAATCAGTTTCATGTAAATATTACAGGACCGTTTACTGGAAAACAATCAATTTACGAGGGCAGAGTGAAAAGTCTGGAAAAAATTAAACAATTTTTTTTTTTTGGTTTAAGTAAATATTTATTTTTCAACGTAGTCCCCATGTAACTCAATACACTTGGTCCATCGCTTTTCTAGCTTTTCGATTCCCTCCGTATAGTACGATTTCTCCAACCCTTCAAAATACGCATTGGTTTCTGCGATGATTTCTTCGTTGGAACCAAATCTTTTTCCACCAAGCCATTTCTTTAAGTTTGGGAAAAGAAAATAGTCGCAGGGGGCTAAATCTGGAGAATAAGGCGGATGCGGGAGCAATTCGTAACGCAACTCGTGGATTTTAGCCATAGCAACTGCACAAGTGTGGACCCGTGCGTTGTCTTGGTGAAAAATGATTTTCTTTTTCGCCAAATGGGGTCGTTTTTCCATTAAAACTTCATGAAATCGCTGTTACAAGTTCGCATAATATTCGCCGTTAATCGTTTTACCTTTCTGAAGGTAATCAACATATATTACACCACGAGCATCCCAGAAGACAGTAGCCATAACTTTATTCGCCGATAAAACTGCTTTGGCCTTCTTTGGTGCAGGTTCACCTGAAGCAATCCATTGTTTTGACTGCTCCTTGGTTTCTGGTGTATGATGATGAATCCAGGTTTCGTCAACAGTTATGAAACGACGCAAGAAGTCCTTTTCATTACACCTAAACTTCGCCAAACATGCCTCTGACAGGGTCACGACCCTAGTGCGTTTTTGATCTACTGTGAGCAAACGCGGCACCCAACGGGCGGAGAGCTTCTTCATATCCAAATAAGTGTGAAGGATATTACGAACCCGTTCGTCTGAAATGCTTATAATATCAGCTATCTCACGGACCTTTATTCTTCGGTCGGTCAATAAGATGTCGTGGATTTTGGTGATCATCTCTGGTGTAGTGACCTCAACTGGGCGTCCGGGTCGGTCGGCGTCAGCAGTGCTTGTACGGCCACAACGAAAATCCGTAAACCACTTGTGGATCATTTTAATCGATGGAGCAGAGTTCCCGTAATATTTGTAATTTTTTTTTTGTATCCGTGATGGTTTTTTTTCGCAAAAAATAATGTTTAATCAGAACACGAAACTCACTTTTCTCCATGTTTGTAAACACCGAAGTGATTGTTTCTTTTTCATAGCTGTCAAAAAAAAAACTAGTCGTGTGAACTGGCTGAAAATATACGATTTACCTCCAAAAAGGCTGCATTACAAATTGACATTAATCAATTTGTGAAGAAAATACCTTTAATATGATTTTTACCAGACTTCTCACTCTGCCCTCGTAGTTTTCATTCTAAATCTAGATTTAAGACTGAGAGTTTCATACGTGTTGACACAACTGAACTGAAGTTAAGAAAAACTTGATTTATTGTTTGTAACAAGCACCAGTTCGTTTACTAATATTATAATTGCGAAGGTTTGTATGTATGTATGTATGTATGGATGTTTTTTACTCTTTCACGCTGCAACGGCTGGACGGATTTAGGTACCATTTGAAATGAAGATGGGAAACGATATTAGAAATCTACGCGGAAGTCGCGGGCAGAACCTAGTTATAATATAAAAGGGAAAAACAGTAGTTTCTTTTTTGCAATGTCTTCCACCCCAGTATTTATGCAAATGGCTTTCGAGAGCAAAAATAGACGAGCTAAGTAATATTGTTTTCACTTCTCATGCTCTTAAAATGCTACTTAAATCTCTGCGAATCGGGACTAAAGCTCCTTATTAATCTCTAGGGATTAAAGTATTTTATTTTTAATTTACTTTGGAAACCCCTAAACAACCAATCACGGTGTTTGTGAATGGAGGATTATCGCCATTTTCAGTGATTGTGTATGGACCATATTTTTGGGTGTCGAAATAACCTCAAAATGACAACTATGCAAATATATATAAAAAAAGGATTAAATTTCGTGAAACACGATTAATTATTACGAATATGAATCTATTTAATCATATTAAGGCCGAACTCTTTTATTATGCGTGGTCCAATTACTTTTAAAATCGTTTCCAAGTTTGAATCTGTTGGCTAAATATGCAAGCAATTAAAACATCAAAGAAATAATAAGGTATAGTTGCACTTTTAATATATCGTAGATTTGGTTAGCTACTTTTATTTTATTAATGTTAGATTAACGATAGTAATAATAAGATACCTAATTGTTAGTTTTAATTGTTAGAAACTTTTTTATAATAAATGTTTTAATTTTGTTTAGAACGTCGTTTTTTTCCTCGCATTCAAAGTGAAAAGTAGAGTGTTTAACGCGAGACTAAACAACCATAATGACACTCGAACTACAGGCACCCTCGCTCGCAAGCTCGCTCGCGTGTCTAAACATCTCGTGTCATTATGGCTTGTTTTAGTCCCTTGTTGAACAATCTACTATTAGTTCACCGTATTGGAAATTACATCCTGTACTCTGCCGCATGCAACAAAAAGAGCGATGGGTCCTACGTAAGTTATCGTAACCCACAAAATGGCAAAATCCGGTTTATAGCAAAAATGCATTGTATTATTTCATTACTATTAGTATCTAAAACAAAAAAACTCAAATTCATAGTTTAAATCGGTTTTTCAAAACGTAAACTATGGTATGTTTCAAACGGCTCCGACGTTTTCTATCGTAAGTACCTTGGCGACGAAGTACGCGGGGTGAGGCAGGGGCCGCCGCCCGCGCTCGCGCATCGCAAGTATCAGTTGCGACCGGCTACGTGGCGCGGCGGGTGTGTACATGTTTTAATTGGTTTTTATCAAAATTTGTGGTGATATGCTCTAAAATGAACCGTACTATTTACAAAAAGTCTGATCGTGCCAATAAAGTGCCAAACGTCTCATCGAGAACGAAGTTATTGTACGACAACGCCATAGCTCGGAATCGTAATTACAGTTGCAATTCAAGCGATGACGCTGTGGGAGGAGAAAGTCCCAATAATCAAATACGTAGAAATAACACTACATCAGAAACATCTACGAAATCGGGTAAGTACGTTTAGATTTCTATTTTTATCATTCTATGTTAATTTAATGGTAGATTCCAGCGTAAAATATGTTAACTATTACTAACGATCGTTTACGTTGGAGTCTAGCATCGAAACACTGTTGTATGTATGACTTACGATTATTTACTACGGGATTTTTGTAAAAAAATCATGTGGTATAGTTACTTACAATATTATACTTCGGAATGTCATTAATTTTATTTGTTGTTAGTCTTACTTGCTATAGTTTACTCCGGGTAAGAAATAAACATACGATATTTTACCGATTACCAGTTACAAATTTTGGCATGATTTTTATTTTTCTTACAGAATCTCCACTTCCATTTGGACCTGATAACCGATCAATGCAGCACTGTTGCAATGGAAGGGTATATTTAGCGACAGCGACGAGGAAACCACTGACAATCCTCGGGACAAGGATGATGAGGCTTTACTGAACTACGCTTCGCATGCGCAAGAGCATGTTATGATTTGTTCTAATGGTCCTAACCCGAATGACCCGAATGACCTTAACCCGTCTTTATTAAGCATTATTTCAAATGAACAAGATATTTTTCTAAATTGTAGTGAAGTAGTGAACAATATTATTTTGCAAGATTTTGACACGGATGATGAAAATAACACAGCACAGAGTAATTTTATTGGTTTTTATTAGCAGCGGTGATTTCGGTATGCTTTTGGGTTAATAGAGGCACGATTTATTCTTTAAGTACACCTCTAGAATTTACAATGTGTTCAGCCTTTTATCCTCTTGGGAAGCGTTGGTAGATTTTTGACGTGTAAAAGTGCCCGTACGGCTGTGAATAAATGTATTTTTTCTTTTGTTATCACATTGAGCTACAGTTCATAAATAATATGTGTATACTTTAGTACTTTGTTTAATTAATGTCATATATGAATTGTCACCACGACTAAAGTGACAAGGTACTAAGTAGGTATACATATTTATGAACTCGACTGTACGATATACGAATAGTGGCATGCTCGTATACAGACCGTATGTAAAAAGCATAAGGAGAGTAAAACTCCATAAAGTAGGTTGGTACATTCATAATTAAAGCTTGTTGTACGTACAATTCCAAATCCCGTGAACGACTGCTTAGTTGTCAGTGAAGATTGCGCCCCTCCGATAGAATTGACAACAGAGAACGAGGATCCCGTCGCATCACCATTTTTAGATACCAGCAGTTACGTATCGACGCCACAAGCTAACAGCCCGTTTGCTAGTTCCACTAACCCATCGACACCAGGCTACAAACGAAACGCAGAAACTGTAGCAAACGCAAAGATAAGGGTAATGTAAGAAAAAGGCATGAAAGTGAATGGATTGATAGTAAAAGAAAAAAAAACTATTAAACTTAGGAAAAGAATTTCAGACTCGCAACGGTATAGTAAGGTTTGCAAAAAAAATGGGTACAAAAATAAATCTGCTCCATTATCTCCCACACCGCTTTATCCAAATCCGTTGCCTATTTCCAAAGCGAAAATTGATGATTTGTTGAGTTTATGCAGTACCGGAATCATCCCAAGGTCTTTGAGAGCAGTAGACATCGCGGAACCGATGTCCGACAATGACTCGGATTAATTAAACTAAAATTACTTGTACAAATACATAAGCCCTAATGGTTACCAGTGATTATCGAAAGTAAATTAGATAGGTTCAAATTAAGACTGCTTTATGTCTAAAATTGTTTAGAATACTTGTTTTTTTTATTTTTGTTTTAAGAACTGGATAAATAGTTTTATTTTTCGATTCGTGTGACTTCAAATACCTAAGTGAGGATTTTATTTTGGTATTAAACTGATCTCATTAAATTTTAGTATTACCGGTGATTATCGACACTAAATTAGATAAGTATTTAGGTACAAATTAAGACTCACCTATGTCTAGAATTGTTTAGAAAACTTATTTTTTAAGATTATTTTTGTTTTAAGAACTGGATAAAGAGTTTTTTTTATATTTGTGTGACTTCGAATACCTAAGTGAAGATTTTATTTTGATATTTAAATAAGTGAGGATTTTGTTTTGTTAAACTCATCTCATTAAATGTATGATTATTTTTGTTTCAAGAACACAGCTTAGGTTTTTATTGTTCTATTTAGCTCTAAATATGTAAGGATTTTGTTTTATTATTAAAATGATCTCATTAAATGAATGATTTTTTGCTTTAAGAACTGGATAAAGGTTTTAACATTCTATTCGTGTGACCTCAAAATAAGCGAGGATTTTGTTATAGTATTAAATTGATCTCATTAAAATATGGTCATTATAAATAAACGTTTTTTAACTGAAGTAATGTGTTTTTATACTTATCAATCTTAAAATAAATAAATTAACATTTTCAACTTTCTATAACGCAATTAAAGTCCTTTTTTTTAATAATTAATTAATTTGTTGGTTCAACTTCCCGTAGTAAATTATAGTATGTCCTACATTTGTATAGCACTATTCCCACGTAAGTTATGGTTTGTTGTACTTACGACATTTTATGCGCAAGCCATTCCGACGTACAACATGGTTAGTATCACAAACAATAGTTATCGAAACCTTTAATCCACTGAATAGTATCGTAAGAACAATTACAACCAAACCAAGGTCTTTTTTAAAATATTAATAAGATAAATTTAAACACAAAATTATTATTGACATTTGTACCAAATTTTAACAGGATCCATTAAAAATTGTATCCACGGCATCAATTTTCAACTTTAACCTGCTCTGCTGTAAAGTTGCGTATTTCAAGTTACCATAACTTACGTAGGACCCATCGACGATGGCAGGTATAAAGTCGGTTACACTCAGCTTATTAAGCAAACGACGTAGTGAGAACTTTTCGCTTCTATTTGATAAAAAAAGTTTATTCAGTAATGGTGCGTTCCTATATTCAAAACCGTTGGTAGAATTGTGATGTCTCGTTGAAATTCGACATATTTTGTACGTAGCAAATGTCATCATAACGCTACTGCCCGTAAAGAAAACGATGCGTTTCTTGAATATAGGAACCGGGCATAAGTAAGCCGCAAAATCAAAAATCTACCAGATCTTCCCAAGATGAGACCACTGCTGAGGAAAAACGTCGCATAGACTCAACAGTTTTTTTTCAATATTGCTGAAGATAATCTAACTTAATTTGATTTTTATTCTGTTAATACTCTTGCTTAATATAGCATTATATGAAACAATGAATATTAAATAAAAATATCATGCGTAGTTGAGCAAGAAATCTTGTCAATACAGAATAACAAGAGCAAATAAATAAATAAATACAAATATTTCTACATACAGGTGCAAGACAACCACTAAAGTAATTACCTTTAGAACGCCCTACGTTGAATACAAAATGTGTCACTCACACGCCAAGCGTGTTTGCTATGCTATGCAAATCATACCTTATTCATACGAAACACAGTTTCTTTTGTTCTTGAACTTGTGATGACTGTAGCCACGCCGTGGCGCCAGTGGCACGACTTTCAGTTCAATAAAGTTTAAATACGTTCTCCCAGAGAAACCGTGTCCCTTCGACAGGCACGTAGTGACTACTCTGTTTTCCATTATCTTTGACCCGGAGGCACTGAATTACCTAAGATATAATTTCCATTTCTATTCCGCTCAGCTGGGTCAGGAACTGCGATCTGCAGCCGCGAGTTCCATTACCTCTCGGCGGTTGTTTTTTATTCTGTTTGAAAGTGTTTTGTAGAATAGAAATGTAGATTTGTCTGGTTAAGTATGATTGAATAGTTGAGTCTCTATTCTAGGCGGTAAAAACCATCGTATTTGACTTATAATAATAATAATAATAAGCCATTTATTCCATATTTCTTAGGTACATTTCAAAAAATTGTTTATTAGTTGTTGTTAAGTTTATTTAAATTATTGTTATTTGTATTATAATTATTGTTAGTCTTCTTTAATTGAAATATGGACCCCTAATTGGGTAGAGGCCTCCTTGCCTGAGTAATCCAGTCTTTTCCTGTCACCTGTATGATGTCATCAGTCCACCGTTTTGTTGGTCTACCTACATTCCTTTTTCCCTGTGGTCCTTTCCATCGTGAAGCTTCTATGGTCCATCTTTTATCTGTGTAGCGTGAGATGTGGCCAGCCCATTTCCATTTAAATGTAAGTGTGCATGTGTAAGAGCGTCGGTAATTTTCGTCTTTTGTCTTATTTCTTCACTCTTTCGTTTGTTTATTTTTGTAATCTTTAGTATGCTCCTTTCCATTGCTCTTTGAGTACATTTGATTTTCTGTCTTACTTTATTTGTGTATAAGTATCTATGTCTGGCAGCCGTATAGTAAACATGGCCAGAGACACATATCAAATACAATCTTTTTCAAGTGTAAATCATAATTTCCTTTTAAAATCTCTTTCAGTATTTGTTCCAAGTTGCGTTCATTCTTCTTGTTACTTCTGCATTGCTAGATTTGTTAAATGATAGTGGTTTTCCCACATATACATAAGTGTTGACCTATTCTATATTTGACTTATGGTATTGTTTTTAATTCGGTTACCATTACAGTTACTGTCAAGTAAATAAGAGCTATCGAAACGATGACAATAAGATTACAGGTCAAAGACGATATGCATTTTACCGCCTTAAATCTCGGCCCTAATAACAAACTCCGCGCTAACCGTATATTATAGTAACCAATGAGTTATAATAACTTGACAGATAAAAAGTCAATCCTCACATATTGCTCGGTCATTAAGTTTCTGAATATTGATAATGACAACAGTAAAACAATGCCATTATGCAAGGGATCCATGTGTGCCACATAAAATATACTCAATTGTACTTTGTATGTTAATACCTAAGGTTGAATTTCTACTGTAACGTGTGATCTGTCAGCCTGGTTAAGGGTTTCAAAAAATTCAAAATTCAAATATTTATTCAGTAAATTGGCCACATGCGGGCTCTTTTACACGTCGGAAAGGTACAGTGAATCTACCAGCGCTTCGGACAAGACCATCATTGCGGAGAAGAAGCGCCGCAAGAAACTCCAGCAGAAGGTCATTTTTTCAATCATAAAACATAATTATACTTAAAAGTAAGTTACATTAAGTAATATTAAGGCAATAAAGTAATAAACAATAAATTCTTAAAACAAGCAAAAATAAAATTATTACAAATGTAAGGTCAATAAACCTTAAAATAAAATAATGAGTATGAGAACAACACAACGAGGTCTCTACGTCAAAAGCCATATAACTTGGATAATAAATTGAACAAGTCCTTGCAAACGTGAACAGACCGGACCCCACAAACAGCACCCGTTCACGAGTATGACGCGTATCTCAGCCATCGCCTCCCTCAACCATGTGATCGGGAAAGTGGCGACCCGATCAACGACGCCGCCGTAAGCAAAGACCTTTGAGCGAGCATGACATGCTCATGCTGCCGGACAACAAAAGTAATTGTGTGAAACAGCTGTCCGGCGAGAAACATCACAGTGTGTTCTCATTTAAAATCTTCTTGTACACACAAGAGTAGAAAAGATAAAATACAATTAGTAAATCACAGTCGACTGACTGAGTCAGTGCTTGAATACATAATTCACTTAGAGGCTATTTTATATTGTAAATATCCTAGACACTACTAAAATACATCTTGGTCACCAATGAAGTCATTTACAGTGTAATAAGCCCTACCCAATAAGCAGCGCTTGATGTGAGACTTAAATTTGTTGAACGGCATATTGACGATTTCAGATGGTATCTTGTTGTAAAAACGTATACAGTTCCCCGCAAACGAAGTGCTTACCTTACGGAGACGGTGACCTGGAAGTGCGAGCTTATCCCTATTTCTACTATTTAAATTATGAACGTCGCGGTTATTCCTAAACTCATGTATGTGTTTGCGTACATACATGATATTCTCAAAGATATACTGAGACGCGACTGTAAGAATATTGATTTCTTTAAATTTATCCCTTAACGAAACACGAGACCCCAATTGGTAAATAGCACGTACAGCCCGCTTCTGTAATACAAAGATGGTTTGGATGTCAGCCGCTCTTCCCCACAGTAAAATTCCGTAACTCATAACACTATGGAAATAACTATAGTACACAAGTCTCGCCGTCTCGACGTCAGTAAGTTGTCGGATTCGCTTTACCGCATAAGCCGCCGAACTTAGTTTACTTGCAAGTGTGGATATATGCGCACTCCATTGCAGTTTCGAGTCTAGAGTGACACCTAAAAAAACTGTTCTACCTTCAAATTCCAGTGTCTCATCCTTCAGTCTTATTCTATCTGCATTCATACTCCTAACGTTGGACAAGGAAAATTTAATGCACTTGGTTTTTTTGGCATTTAAAAGTAAGTTGTTGGCTGTAAACCAGTCAACAATTGTAGACAACGCAACATTGATGTCATTAAAATTATCCTGTTTCCTATCCGCTTTGAATATTAGTGAGGTATCGTCAGCAAACAAGACTATTTCATGTTTATCGCGCACTACATACGGGAGATCGTTAATATAGATCAAAAATAAAAACGGACCCAGAATAGATCCTTGAGGCACTCCCATAGCTACAGATGACCCAGAGGATTGTGTTCTGTTAATGTCTACCCGCTGAGTTCTGTGCGCGAATAACATCTAGTGATTTTTCCCAGGCATCAAATATATGTGTTATTAAAGTAGAACCGGCATCAGTTGTAGATCGTCCCTTGGTAAATCCGAATTGACTGCTATGAAGTAGCTTATTCTGATTAAAGTGTGAGGATATTTGATTAAGAATTAATTTCTCAAAAACTTTACTTAGAGCTGGTAGTATCGAAATCGGTCTAAAATTTGTGGGGTCTGATTTTGTCCCTGACTTAAACAAGGGTATGATCTTACTATGTTTCATCAGATCAGGGAATACTCCAATATCGACACACTTGTTAAACATGGTAGCTAGGTAAGGCGCAGTTGACTCTAAAATGGACTGAAGTACTGTAACAGAGAGGCCCCAAAGATCTTCAGTCTTTTTGATATTAAGAGACCTAAACGTTTTAATCACAACTTTAGAGGTGACATGGTAAAATTTGAAAACATTCGTGCATTCCTTAACATTAGATCTTAATAAGATTTCAGCCTTATCAGGAGATGATAGTAAAGATTTAGTGGTCTCTAAAGGTATGTTCGTAAAAAACCGCTCGAATTCTTTAGCTACATCCAGGTCCGAGTTTACTAGAGTATCGTCAACTCGCAAGCTGTAGTGCGGGTCTCTAATTCTAGTTCTACCAGTTTCCGTGTTAATTACATTCCAGACGGTTTTAATCTTGTTATCAGATTTGCAAATTTTATTCGAATAATACTCGGACTTTGCGGCAGCACAAATCTGCTTAAATTCCTTAGAATATTTTTTAACGTACTCTAGAAACTCAGGCCTATGATCGACAGCTCTTATAGCATACAACTCATATAATTTGTACCTCTTTTCATGAATCGCTGGTGTAGCCCAGTCACAAAATTTCGTACCTTGCTTGACTTTTATCTTTTTCAGACTAAAGCAGGCATCAAATTCCTTAATAATACAATTAAATAAAGAAGTACATAAACTGTCTGGATCTTTCCCAGCACACGTCATATAATTCAGTTGGTTAGTAACCTTATTATTAAATAATTCTAATCGATTTTCAGTCATATGTCTAAGTATAAACTCTTGGGGCGCATAATCAGTCTTCCCCTTAAAGGAAGCTTGCTGGCCACAGTGATCTGAACTTAAGTTATTGATTACGGATTTCTGAATAGGGTCAAAATTACTAAATATATTATCAATACAAGTAGCGCTAGTTGCTGTGATTCTAGTTGGCTCATAGAACAGATTGACTAAATTGAAAGATTTAAAAGCACTCAGTAAGTTAATAGACATGGGTGATTCGTCTAGCAGATTAACATTAAAATCACCACACACAATAATACACTTTTTAGAATTAAAAACACAACTAAGAACATTTTCCAAAACGCTCTCAAAAAGCCTATAATCCGCCGTAGGGGGTCTGTATACGCAAATAATAATATATTGTTCCAATTCAACACACGCAAGTTCAATATGACGTTCAACTGACTCCGCAACAATATCTTTACGCTCCTTACATTTAATGTTTCGATTTACCATAATCAGGGATCCACCCCGACTGCAAGATTGCCTAGCAAACATGCTAACAATGTCATGATTATTAAAATGAAACATACATTCATGCCCTTTTAGCCAATGCTCAGTAACACATAAAACGTGTACATTAGCACTATCTATAAACAAACTAATTTCTAGTTCCTTACTAGAAAATCCTTGTATATTCTGATGAATTATATTTATTACACTATTACCTAACTTATTTTTAATGTTCGTCGGCCTGTGGGCAGGCACGGGGCCGCCGCGGCTGTCGCCGCGAACGACGACAGCCCCGGCCGTTGTCGAAGCTGTCAGTTTAAATCAACCGGCAGCTCCGGCGCGGGGCCGGCGCTAATAAAACTCAGCGCAGGCTCCGTTCTACAGTCACCCGCTATGCTAGCCATAGCGGGGTCTAAAATATTATATGCTAACAACTTAGCACACTCATCTATGTACCTACGTGGTAAATAACAATAGTTATGCGTCAAATCGAACTTTTTTACAAATTTATTTGTATCGAAATATGAAATTTTGGAATTATATAACGACACTTTATATAATATCGAGTTAAAATAATCAATATTTCTATTACCTTTATTTGTTAATTTGTGGGAAAACAGACAAGCACAAATAATTATTTTACCTATACCGCCTTTGCTAACTTCTGTGAGGGCCTCAGACAAATTAAATAAGTCATATTTACTAAACATCAAACTATTTCCTAATAATACTACCAACGTTGTCTCGCGACTGAATGTGTCTGCAGAAATTCGTGATATAAGGTGGTCCATAGACACTCCCGGTAAACAGTTGTTTACTACGTTATTATGACCAAGGTATTTTACCATTTTGGACCCGAACCCAATACCTACCTCATCCGTATATGTGACAGTCCTGCACACCGAGGTCGGCAAAGCACTAAGCGAGGCTCGCCCAGTAGGTGGCACGCACGGCGCGCGCGGTCCGGGCGGCGGCGCGGGCGCGCAGCTTGGAGTGTCCCCGCGCTGCGCTGCAGCCGCCGCTGCCGGAGCGCGCGGCCGCCCCGCGCCCGGCGCTGCCCGGGGGGCCGGGAGGGGCGCGGGGGGCGTGAGGCGCGGGGCGGGCGCGGCGCGGCGCCGGTGCCGGTGACGGCGAGGCCGGCAGGCTCTGCCTCCAGTTTTTCCAGGGCGAGCTGCCGTAGCCGTCGCACGATTTACCTACCAGCGAGTCTAGTTTGTCCATGTTGGTATTACCAAGATCAATGATGTTATTCATGAAGCCTATGTACTCCTCCATTTGTTTGCAAGACAGTGTATACTTATTGGTTACATCTTGCAGGGCAAATTCCAATACCTTGAGTTGTTTAGTATTGGCATCAAAATCATGCATAATACACTCTAGTTCATGTTGACAATTTAATAGGTCATTATGTAAGGCTACATTGCTATACCTAATGGGAGTTAATTTCATAAAACGTTTATTACATTGTAGTAAAATTTTTGACTTTTTTATAAATCTACTTAATCTTAAATACTTTTTAATTTTGTTTGATCCCCTCACAGTAATGTTAGAAGGTTTGGGATCAATAAGATCTAAAGAGTTAGTAAGGTCTACCGTTTCCATCTGTTTGTTAAATTCACAGTCAGAAGTATTGAGCTCGGCAAACAAGCTTACATTGTAAGCCGACTCCTCCGCAACACATCGCGCACAAGTAGTGTCTTGTTTGACTGGTCGCTCCTCCAGTAGCTGTTCCAGGTCCCGGATCCGCCTTAGCGCCTCCTCATGTGTCTCCCGGCACAGCTGGAACTGGTCCACATCAACCTGGAGGCGATCCCGTTGTTCCCGCATATAATCTAAATCCAAGTCCAGCTTGGCGAGAGAACTTTTGAGGGTTTTGTTATAGTTTATAACACGCAGAACCTCCTCTTCACTCTCGTCACGCTCCTGCAGCAGCTGTGCATTGAGCTCTTTGACCGTCTTCAGCTCTGACTGTGTGTTCCGGAGTTTGGTAACAAGGACATCCCGACGTGTAGTAGGCTTACTGGTAGCTGAAAACATAATTATAAAGAACAGTACCAGGGCACCAAATAGATAAACCTAATTGCCTAATTACAATCTAAGATTAATTTAAGTTTAAAAATCCTACTATGTCAATATCAGACAATAATCTATTAAGGATAGGTATGGATAGTGATTTAATAATTAATACAATAATATTACTTTTCTAATAATAATGTCAATGTATACGTAATCTTAAGTTAAAAACTTTAAATAAACCACATTACCTAGGTGCAACTAAAACATGACTCAACTAAATTATTTTCTGGCTGTCAGTGTAGCTTAATTTTATAAAAGCTCATATAGTTATAGTTAAATTTAACACAGACGGAAGTAGAAGACATAACAGGATTATGCAATATTAATACTCCCCTGGTTTCGTTGATGATCAGCACAGCAAACGGTAGTAATTTTTAAAATATTTTTCAAATCACGAAGTCGTTGACCTAGTTACTTGTCAAAATTTGCACTCGTGATATTACTTTCTTCACAGCACTTATAGTTTTGATAACATTTACACTAAACATTTACATGTTTATCTTCGGTTTTAGTCCCAAATATTCACAATTTAATCATTAAAACTACTTAAAATACATTTAACAAAACCGGTGGCCGATTTTGACGTCTGAACCGGCCGGTGTTGCCAGTCGAATCCAAAAGGTTAAAATACTTCATCATCATCATCATCTTTTCGCATCCACCGCTTTCCCGCGATCCTTACAAGGTCGTCACTCCATCTTGTTGCAGGTCTACCCACAACTCGTGTCCCGGTCCGCGGTCGCCACTCAACAACCTTCTGACCCCATCGGCCATAAAAAAAAACAAAATAAAATACTTACTCATTATTTTTTTTTTACTTAAATAAAAAACTGAACATTCAGCTCTACGGAGCTTGGCTATTTGAAACAACAACGTGGTCCTTTTAATGAAAAATAAAATGTCATGCGCGAACGAGGTCCAGGATGTGGGCTGCAAAAAAGCGGGAGAAAATAAGTTTAGCGTTTGATCAGCCCGCATAAGCTTCGGTCCGGAAAAGTTCCTTTTAATAAGTTTGCGCATCTCATGAGGAAAGTAGAGTCGCCCAACGGCGAAGTGCGGGTGAGCAGAGGATGTGCAACACTTTTTAATGGAATGTGTTCGGACTCGTGCAAAGAGAATCTAAATCATTTGTTGGTCAAAGCACTCATTTCTATAATAAATTACCTGACGTAGTCTTAAAGTTATCCCTTCCAGCACTTAAAAATTACTTAAAAAAGTCGTTAATGTCTATGTCTAAAATGTACATACTATAGGGTCTACTATCCAAGGGTAGACTATCTAACAGACTATAATGCTTGGCCTAAACCTGAAACATAGACATAAATAATTTGTGCCAAAGTAAACGTTGAATCTTGTCTAGGGGACACCTTTGATGTAGGAAAACATGTCGAAACTTGTAAGTGGTCGTTTCGTGTTTTTTAGGGTTCCTTAGTCAAACTAGGAACCCATATAGTTTCGCCATGTCCGTCCGTCCGTCCGCAGCCTAGCTCAGAGACTCTTGGTACTAGAAAGCTGTAATTTGGCATGAATATACATATTAGTCACGCAAACAAATAAGTAAAATAAAATCTTGAAATATTCCTCCCCTACACGTAACGCGGGAACGTATTTTTTTTATATATATTTTCTCGTCTACCCCAAAGTGTGGGATGTCGTTGGATATTTTAAGTTAGGCTTTCAAAAATAGCGGGTTTGTCGAAACAACTTTTTGATTAAGGGATCCGCAAAATTAAATAATAAGCTTTAAAGCGCTAATTTTTATTACATTAAAGTGTCCAAACAGTCATAACTACAAATACTTACTAAAAATCTGAAAAATATCTTAAAATGAAAGCATCTTAAAGAAAAACAATCACTACCGTGTATCAGGGTTACTTTGATCAAATTCAAAGTTTAACACGAGTTTTTAAAGAAACTAAAAGACGAAATGATAAAATAAAAATATTCAATAATCGGTTTTTCTTGTTTTGTTGACTTGACTAATTAGAAAAAAAATGAGACCTTTAGTTTCCCGTAAACAAAATAAAAACACTATGATCAAAGTTAAACTACGAATGGGGGGTTACTTTGAAAACACTAAATATTTGAGTGAATATCTCAAGTAAACCCGCTGAAAATCACGTAAAATCTAAAGAAATATAGAATAGATGTTGATCTTTTGCTTAACATATGACACCATTCAAATAACATGCGTTTTTGCATAACATAGGTACATTTGAAGTTTTTTTTGCCTCAAAAATCAAGACAAAAAGCACGCTCACTGTTCATATTTTTTTCTATATGAAAATAGGCAGTAACATGCGCACTACTTTAACTTTCGGAAGGAGCAGCTATCGCCGCTACCAGTGGCGAAAAAAATATTATGGGGGCGTATTAATTTAAGTAGTATCATTGTAGTAGGAAGTATGGTTAAAAATGACTGACTGCTGGGTTTCTTGCGGCGTTTCTTGTCAACAGTGGTCTCCTCTTGTGAAGCGCTGGTAGACTCTTGACGTGTAAAAGTACCCGTGCGGCCTACTGACTGAATAAATGTCTTTTATCTTTTTTCATTTTTTTATTGTTAGTTGTATTTAATATGAACCACACCATTCCTGATTGTCTTTAATAATTTATGCAAACCTTAAGTTACAAAGGTGACGGAGTTTAAACTTAACTTTTGCTGATGGTTACAATCATTTTAATATGGATTACCATGGGACACAAAGTCAAAGAGTTGGTCCAGAGAGGTTTTGACTGGCTGCAAAACAACTAGCTCTTAAATCTACGACGTAGAAAGTCCTAAATTAAATATTCCTTAAATATTCTTCTTCTATTCTTAAATATTCTGAGTTTCTTGCGGCGTTTCTTGTCAGCAGTGGTCTCCTCTTGTGAAGCGCTGGTAGACTCTTGACGTGTAAAAGTGTTCGTGCGGCCTACTTACTGAATAAATTAATGTCTTTTATCTTTTTTCATTTTTTTATTGTTAGTTGTATTTAATATGAAACTTTTTATTTCCCTCCTTTTTTATACAATCTATGTGTTTTATTTTTGAGTAAAGCACTAAACAAGCTTATATCATTATGAAATGAGCCATCCTGGACTCTTACTTATTAAGAGGCCGTCCACGAAATTTTGCCGATATCGCTGATTTACGTGATTTTCCAGACGTGATTTTACAGTTGAAATACTGTATTTCTACAAGTTTTAATACACAACTCGAAAGATAAATTCTAATTTTATCGAATGTATGAGCTACTTTTCTGTTTTCATTATTTTATTTTGATTAATCGACCTGACACTGGCGACTGTTATGTGAATTTTGCTGGAAGAGGTTTAGAATGTCACATATTCATGAACCGTTTTGACGTCTAAACGGTATGAAAAATTTACAATGTATTGCTGTGAAAGTCGTCTAAAGAATGTTTGAATTACTTTTTACCACTTTTAAATAAAATTTTCGAGTAAAAAAATAAATAAACTTGTTAATTTTTTATAGAAAACGGGCAAAAAATATTTTTTATTTCGGCTACTCAGAACTCTCTTTTATAAAATTAAAACAATAGAAATAAACTTTAGTTCATAATCAATCCATTACCTAAAAAAAATATTCAAAAAGTTCAAAAGAATTGGCAATAAATAATGTTTTAAAACAACCTAAATCTCGCATTTTGATACTCGACAAAAATAAAAAAGTGGCTCATTTATTCGTAGCTTATTTATTCGATCATAACTTAAATGATATTTAATGTTGAGCATTAAAACTTATAGAAAAGCAGTATTTTAACTGTTTAATCACAAAAATAAGCAAAACGGTCAAAAAATCGTGTACGGCCTCTTAATAAGCATTTATTCAAGCGTTGCTAAATATTGGAAATTGAAATTCGAAACTGATCAGTTATCATCGTCTAAGTAACGATAAACAATAATGCCAGACAGAGCAATTAAATCCGACCGCAATTTTATTCCTGAGACAGATTGCGAAGTCGTCATTTCCCTTAATAACTTCATTAGAAACTTGGAAATCTTGAACTTATTACAGTACGATCTCTTTAATCCGGTACTTATGCGGCGGGCGCAAGAGACTGCGTAGCGCTAAATTATAATTACCTTATAGAATAGAATAGAATAGAATATAATCATTTATTTCGAGTAAATTTTAAATTTTTAGTTAATTTTTTTTTTTTTTTTGTATGTATGTATGTAATTTTCACTCATATATTGTTAGTACATACACACATAAACTCACGCCTTCATTCCCAGAGTGGGGTAGGCAGAGCTACAGAATTACCAACAACTCTAAAAACTTGTTGATAATTCTGTAACCACATTTTGCAAAATCCGGCTAAGATGTTTACCAGCTTATTAGTGACAGGTTGCAAGCCCATCGCCTAACATTACTACAAGCCTATATTCCCTTAGTCGCCTCTTACGACCTCCACGGGAAGAAATGGAGTGGCACTATTATATCCCGGTAACCACACGGTTACGGTTACGGTTAGTAGTTCATTATAATCCTAAATGTTATTAACAATTTACAAATTACACTAATTGTAAGGGGCATGTAGCCCACAACAATGATGCATGTAAGGGCAGTCTACTTTGCCCCCTATCATGCTGAGGATGATATTGGCGCTGGCCCGCATGCGGCGCACCACCTTAGTGTTGGTAAAATCAGTATAACATCGTGTTTGTTTAACGTGTTGTTGTTACCATAGGGAGCTGAGTTTCGAAAAATTCTTTGTTAATGCATTCCTCTAAGGTCGCAATCGCACACCATGCCCAAAACCCCCCAGTCCCGAGTACAAGTTGATAAATATGTGTACAATTTAGTACCTTGTCACATTAATCGCTGTAACAATTCATATGGCACTTTAAACATGACATTAATAAATTATAGCCTAGCGGTGCCGTTTGATACCGTGTGTTGTAGTTAGAATTTGTGCTTTAATCTTCAATGCATTGAAATTCAAAACAAATTTGAATAATGAAAGAAAATCATGCTATAATGTGTTAATAGACAAGATACTAAAGTGTATACATTTACGAACTCGACTGTACTATACAACGATAAACATAGGAACATTAGGAACCTATAAAGGGCACGTATGTACTTAAATGAAAACATCCCAGATACCATCCCACACGGAACAAATATTTCATAACTTCACATCTCAACTCCCTAGGTCCAGCCTTTTAGGCTATGCGTTTTCTATCATATAGGTCATGCAAGTGTTTTGTATTAATGTGTATGTCACTGTACTGTTCATTAATAGAAATCAAACTAAATCACAAGGACCGGCCCGCTATTCATTTCAAAAGGTTTTGTATGGGTTTTTCGTTAGGCTTAACTTACCAAACTCTCTGCCCGTCAAAACCTTTTAAATATGCTTTTAAAGCACTATTCCAAACTATTGCCCACTATTTTAAGCGCTAGCCACAAAACCCTTTAAAAGCTTACTAGTATACTATACGCAATCTTGAACCTTTTATAGATTTCTTAAAACACCTTACCTTGTATCCCGTTCGAAGCAAGTTAAAGATTTCCTATTCAACTGAACGCTAACTGAATACCCTTATAAAAGGCTTATTTGTAAGTATTCACGTTACCGACGGCCGGCGTCTCGTGTGAAGTTACCGCGCGGAGCGGCAGGAGATCGAAATTCGATTCTATTTTCAAAGGTAAAAAATTGTGATTGGCTGGGCTTGTTATCATAACGGAAAGCCTTATAATAAGCGCTACAAATTTAGGGAAACCCTCTTATATCAACGTGAATCAGTTACCAGTTTGCAATTTCAATGTGCTAGATTTATCGTTGGGTTCTTCATTTGACAAGGGAAAGTCAATCGTATGGGTTGTCAATCGGAATGGGTGAGCAAATCCACTGGGCTAGCTATTTCAAGGGGAAGCTCTTTGAAGGGGTTGTCCGGTCCCTGATATGTTAAATCATTTAAACTTTAAAATATGCCATAACCGCAGTACTCATTCAACTCGTTTCTTTTTCAAACTCGAGTATGAAAAATGGACACTAAGAGTGTCCCCAGACCTATCGACGCGGAAGCGGCTTGAGCCGGTACGGAAAAGTTTTATGTCCGTGCAGCAAGAGGGAAAAAGGCGTCGTTTGTTCGGCTCGGCTCGACTCGGCGTTGCGAACGGAGCGACGTCATTTATGGTTAAAGAAACTTTATTCTCATTCGAATTACAATTCACTTACATGAGAACATTTAAAAACTAAGTTAGTATTTAAGGTTAAACACGCAAAAATATTTTAAAAATAATGGTAAATGTAGGTAAGCTGACAATTGTCATGCATCGTAGCTCGTTAGTGTACAAAGATAAGAAACTTAGCAACATGCATACACGAATAACATTTCATTGGATGCGGCTTTAACGTAACATTAATTTACAATATCAATAATCAAGTAATTTTGCTGCACATAGTTTTCTAAAAGTTAAAGTTTATTTATTATAACTATAAAAATAATTTATTTAAGCTATTTGGATGTGTATGTATGTACGTATTGTGTAGGTATATTATGTATATAGCATTTTTAAGTATAATAATATATACATACATACATACATTAAATCACGCCTGTTTCCCAGAGGGGTAGGCAGAGACCACTTCTTATATATATGTTTATATATATATTTTTTAATACATTTATGGCCGTAAAATTATTTATTAGCTAGTTATTTGACTTGTCGTTATTAATGGTGACGCGTTAAGTGATTTTAAATAAATTTCTACTAGAATTATATTTTATCTATTGGTTTAGTTTGAGATTATGAAGTATGTGAAATTTTAAGCATTTTTTAAAGCTATACATAGACTTGGACTCTTTCACATCTTTTGGTAGTTTATTATACATTTTAGCACCTTCGAAAAGTAAGCTCTTTTTTTCATAATTCGTTCTAGGGGCACGTAGTGTTAAATTATCGGCATTTCTAAGTTTTATTTTTTGGAAGTTGTGTTTTTTTGTAAAAATTATTTGTGTTTGTATATTTTTATTGAGGATTTTGCGGATAAGTAAGCAAGTGTAGTATATGTAACTTTGTCTGACATTCATTATTTTTGTTACAGTGTATAAAAAATCCGTAGATGTAAGGAAGTCAAAGTTAAATAACACCTTAATCAATTTATTTTGTGCTATTTGGATTTTGCTTATATTAGTTTTTGCGGCGGTTCCCCATACTTCAATTAAATAATCAATATGTGGTTTGACCAACGAGTTATATATTAAGTTTTTAACTTTACGTGGGAAACAACCGGCAATGCTACGAAGTGCCCCCGTAAGAGACGCTAGTTTGGCCTTAACTTTCTCTATGTGAGGTTTCCATGTAAGTTGCGAGTCTAAAATCAAGCCTAGATATTTTTCATGGGTTTACCTGTTAATCAATTGCCCATTTATTGAAGGTTGTAAGAAGTCATTAATTTTTTTGTTCTTTGCAGAGAAGATAACGTAATTAGTTTTCGCAATGTTTATAGTAAGGAGATTAGATTGGTACCACCGATTGAGGAGTGCTAAATCATATTGTACATTCAGAATAATATCTTCGATGGAATTTGCATGGTAAAATAGACTTGTATCATCAGCATATAAAGTCAAGTCCCCCTTCAACCCTATGTCTTGGATGTTGTTGATGTAAATAAGAAACAAAAGTGGACCCAAAATTGAACCCTGTGGTACTCCACAAGTGACAGGTAGGGGGTTGCTTTGATACTGGTCAATTTTAACAACTTGCTGACGATTTGTGAGATAGTTTTTAAAGACATCATATGCTTTGTCTGCTATGCCTAGGTTACTTAGTTTTTTTAGTAAAATATCATGGCTTACTGTGTCAAAAGCTTTTCTAAGATCTATAAATACTCCTAGGACAATTTTCTTTTGATCAATTTTAACTTTTATTTGTGTAACGAGTATTAGGTTTTAATGTGCATATAATAATTATAACTGGCTGTATTAATATACTTGTAGCTGTCTAGTTATTTTTGAATATGCGCTATAGTCTTCTTTTTGTAGTGTCTGTTTGACATGTTTGTAATAAAGATTTGATAGCGTGATGTACTCATTATAGTTTGTTATTTTTACTCTACTTTCCTGTGCTTCCACTATCCGCCATACTCCTGCTGGATCAATCAACCAGATTATCCGCCACAGTGGTTATGGGCCCAGTGCTCAGTAAGTAAGAAATAGCAATTTTATTTCAAGGTCAGCTTACACAAGGTACGTCAAAAAGTACGATCAGCTGACGAAATTGACGTAAAAGAGTCAACAATATGAGTACTGTTAAAATAGAATCGCTCACTCATGAAAATTACGAGACCTGGAGGATTCAGGCTGAGGCGATCCTTATAAAAAACGACGCATGGGGCTACGTGAATGGTAAAAGGGGCAAACCAGCAGAGCCGACAGAATCCGAAAAATGGGACACGGAAGACGCAAAAGCTAAGTCTGACATAATTTTAGCTATTAGCCCAAGCGAATTACGACATATTCGCGGATGTAAGACATCGCGGGACGTATGGCTAAAACTTGAAAGTGTTCATGCTTCTAAGGGACCTGCCAAAAAGGCGACGTTGTTGAAGGAAATGTTGCTTCATAAAATGGATGAAGGTGGTGACATTAGAGAACATGTCATGCATTTCTTCGATATCAAATGTAAGTTAGCTAACATGGAGATCGAAATGCACGATGATTTAGTTTCTATTATGCTTCTCTACAGTTTACCATTGAGCTTCGAGAATTTTCGATGTGCAATAGAATCCAGAGATAATTTGCCAGATCCTGAAACCTTAAAAGTTAAGATCATTGAAGAAGTGAATGCAAGACGACAAAAAGGAAACGACGAAAAAGCCTTCCTTGTAAAGTCTAGAAAACCTTTCAAACCGAAGACTGGTGCGGACAAGCCAAGCTTCAAATATAAATGTTTTAAGTGTCACCAACATGGTCATAAATCTTCTGAATGTAAAATGAAGAAAGACAAGGATCAATGCTCAAATGATGCGAAGTATGTTTCGGGATGTGATTTACATGATGATGATTCCAACTTTGTAACCTTTAATTGTATTTCAGATGATAGAGCTGTTTGCAAAGGGAATGGGAGCTGGATCATCGATAGCGGATGTACGTCACATCTGTGCAACGATTCTAGTAAATTTGACAATTCATTGATATCGATGTCCGGTAAGCTAAACTTAGCGACAAATACAAGCACACACGTACAAGGTAAAGGTACCGTAAAATTGTATTCATGTAAAGACGAAGTTAAAACTTTCGTGGAGTTGCCTGATACCTTATTTGTTCCGGATTTACGATCTAATCTAATTTCAGTTGCAAGAATAACAAATAAAGGGTATAGTGTTATGTTTGAAAAAGATGTAGCTTATATTAGGGATAGTTACGGTAAAACTATTCTTGTGGCGAATCGTGTAGGTAATTTATATTATGTCGAGGAACGAATGGGGTTAGTTTCAGTAATGTCGGAAACATTAGATGACGTAAGATTGTGGCATGAACGATTAGGTCATTTGAATGGAAAGGACCTTGTGAAACTCTTAAAAAAATCTGGTATGAAACTTAAAATGTCAGATGTAAGTCATTTATACGACTGTAGTATTTGTGCGAGTGGAAAAATGAGTGCGTCATCTTTTTCGAGATCGGATGGGCCGTGTGAAGAAAAACTAAAAATTGTTTATTCGGACATTGTAGGTCCTATGCGACACGAAGCCATAGGTGGAGCAAAGTATTTTATTACTTTCATCGACGATTCATCAAGATGGTGTGAAGTACACTTGCTCAACAAAAAGAGTGAAGCTCTGAAATTCTTTAAGATATATAAAAGTCATGTTGAAAATATAACTGACAAGAAAATTAAATATCTGCATACCGACAACGGTGGCGAATATTGTAATAGAGAATTTGATGAATATTTACAAAATGAAGGTATAGGAAGAAGATTAACGATTCCTCATACTCCTCAACAGAACGCGGTCGCAGAAAGAATGAATAGAACATTGGTGGAGATGGCGAGATGTATGTTGATTTCATCAAACCTTTCTTCGGGTTTCTGGGGTGATGCTGTCATTACTGCATGTCACGTACGAAACCGATGTCCAACAAGTAGTCTTGGTGGTGAGACGCCGTACGAAAAATGGTATGGGCGGCCTGCACAAATCCATTATTTACAAATATTTGGATCCAAGGTACACCTGTTGAACAAGGATGAAGGAAAGGATAAATTCGCTTCACGCAGTTTGCAAGGCATATTCGTAGGTTATCCAAGAGATAGAAAAGGCTACAAAATTTGGTTACCTCAAGAACGAAAATATATCGTATCGAGAGATGTAAGATTTCACAGAGGCAAGAGTGACGTAGATGAAAAGGAGGTTTCTAAAATTGATCCGCTTGAAATTGAAAATAAAGAGTTAGAGACTGATGTCAATCGAAAGAACGAACCAAGATTAGTCGAACTAGATTTTTCCTCGGAAAAGATTGTCGAAAATCCAATCAGGATTATTTCTGAAACTGAAAGACAACAAGAAGGACCGTATGTCGAAAATGCTGAGGAAAACACTGATATTTTGGAGCCAATTGAAGTACCATTTCATCATCCAGAATCGAGTTTTGAGATGCTCAATAATGAAAACAGGATAATGAAAAGGGCCCCAGGAAGGCCAAGACTCGAGAGAGGACATGTTGGACGACCAAAGAAAATATTTCGCATGGTCGAGGTAGAATCTTCTCAAGTTCCAATTGAAGAAAGTTGTACGGAAGAATTCTCCGACTGTCAAGACTTTGCAGGTGTGATAGAAGTGACGTTGAAGCAAGCTTTGTCTGGTTCCGAAAAAGATAAATGGGAGGAAGCTATTCTTTCAGAAATTCGGAGTATGATAAAGAATGACACTTGGGATATCACAAAAAGGCCTGAGAGTCGCGAAATTGTTGGTTGTCGTTATGTTTTGTCGACTAAATTGAACGTCGATAAAACAGAAAAGAAAAAGGCCAGACTCGTTGCAAAGGGTTATAGTCAACGATATGGTATCGATTACCATGACACTTTTGCACCTGTCGTCAGATTGGAAACTATAAGATTATTGGCTGCACTTGCTGTCGAACTTGATATGGAAATCCATCAATTGGATATCAATACAGCTTATTTGAATGGTTCACTCGAAGAGGATATTTATATGGAAGTGCCTGAAGTATTAAAGGAATGTTTACAAAAGCTTATACAAGCAGATGAAAAAGATACTATTATCTGTGAACGAGCTAAGAAAATGTTAGTGGATTTGGAAGCTGGTGGTGATGCATGTAAACTAAAAAGGTCACTTTATGGACTGAAACAAGCTGGTCGCCAGTGGAATGCACGACTCGATAGTCAACTCCGACGAATGGGGTTGCAACCTTCGTTGAATGAACCTTGTCTATATTTTCAAGACATAGACAATAATACCAACCTCTTTGTCACCGTGTACGTGGATGACATTTTGGTTGCGTCTCAGAAAAGCGTTTGCATAGAGAATTTCAAAAGAAAACTGGCCAGTGAGTTTGACTTGAAAGATTATGGCATTGCGAAATATATTTTAGGAATTGACATTGAGCGACCTGTCAAAGGAAAAATTAAGTTGTCACAACAAAAATATATTGGAGATTTGTTACATAAATTTGGCTACAAAAATTGTAGAGATTCGGTATGTACGCCAATGGAAACGAATTTGAAATTAAAACCATCAAAGGATACGGATAAGGTAATTCCATACCGCGAATTGATCGGTAGTTTAATGTATTTATCGGTCGGAACTAGATTAGATATTTCTAACAGTGTTTCGAAATTAGCACAGTTTGTAAACTGTCCTACCAAGGAAACCTGGAGTGCCGCAAAACGCATATTGCGTTATTTAAAGAAAACAAAGGATCACGGAATAATTTTCAACAAAACAGGCGAATCGTTGAAAGGTTATTCAGATTCGGATTGGGGTGGTTGCTTGTTAGATAGACGTTCTTACTCTGGATATGTTTTTTTGTACTAGGAGGAGCATGTGTGTCATGGAAGTCCCAAAAACAAAAATGTGTCGCAACATCCACGTGCGAGGCCGAATATGTTAGCTTAACTTCGGCTATGAAGGAAGCTATGTATCTGAATAGCTTGTTAACTGAAATTGGATTACGTAAGTTTGCACAAATAACTTTACACGTAGATAATCAAGGAGCTATTTGTTTAGCCAGTGATCCAGTTTTTCATTCCCGGAGTAAACACATCAGCATTAGGTATCATTTTATACGAGATGTGTTAAGAAACAATAATGATATTAAATTGGTATACTTATCGACTGATTTAATGTTAGCAGACATATTAACCAAGGCGTTGCCTAAAATGAAACATAATTTTTGTATGGCTGGTCTAGGTATTGCCTGTTAGTTAGATTAGTTAATATTGTTTTGAGTTATCCTTAACATACACATTAAGGGGGCGTATTAGGTTTTAATGTGCATATAATAATTATAACTGGCTGTATTAATATACTTGTAGCTGTCTAGTTATTTTTGAATATGCGCTATAGTCTTCTTTTTGTAGTGTCTGTTTGACATGTTTGTAATAAAGATTTGATAGCGTGATGTACTCATTATAGTTTGTTATTTTTACTCTACTTTCCTGTGCTTCCACTATCCGCCATACTCCTGCTGGATCAATCAACCAGATTATCCGCCACAACGAGGTCTATAGTTGCTGAAAGGGTATTTGATTTTTGCCTAAAGCCGTATTGCTTCTGCGATAAAAAAATTTTAGCTTTTAAAAATTTGTCGAGACGCGTGTATATAACTTTTTCGTAGACTTTTGATAGTAATGGAAGCACGGAAATAGGTCGATAATTTCCCGGGTCAGTTTTATTTCCCGATTTATAGATAGGGGTTACTTTTGCCAATTTTAGGCTGTCGGGGAAAGTACCGTCACCCAAACATTGGTTAATGCAATTTTTAAGTTCGTTAGTTACTATAGTTTTAATACATTTAATCGACTTCGCAGTGATTCCATCTAATCCAGAGCTAGTATTGGTTTTTAAATCGTTTATTATTTTTAGTATTTCATTTTCTGTAACTGGTTCTAATTGTGTTAATTTGATATCGTCATCTAATTTGTATAGTGTGTTGTATATTACTGGGATTTTATTGGCTAGATTTGATCCAACTGTAGAAAAGTAGGAATTAAATTGTTCACAGATTTCACTAGTGTCCGTTACAGTTCGTGAGTCTATTTGAAGTTTAGCTGGAGGAATAATGCCTTTGGTCTTGTTGTTAGAGAGACTGTTAATTAAATTCCACATTTTTGTGGGCTTGTTTGTGCATGCTTCAAATGCTTTGTAGTAATAAGTCTTTTTCGTAGTTTGGATATTTTCAGCTACTAGTTTCCTTTCGATCTGAAGTTTTTGTTTTAAATTTTCATCCGTATTATTAGTCTTATATTCTTGCCATAGTTTATTTCTTCTCTCAATTCCATGTATGATTTCTTTGTTGATCCATTCTTGCTTCGGTGGGTTTATAATTTTAGTTTTCGGGATTTTACTTTTTGATAAGCATGTTATTAATTTTGTTTCAAAAATCTCGTATTTATAGTTTTGGTCGTTTTTCAGGTCTTCTATGGTACGATACAGCTTATTATAATCTACAGCTTTATATTGCATTACTTTCTTAACAGTTGGCTGATATTGCTTCACCTCAAAATAAATTTGTTTATGATCAGCCATTGCTGAATCAACGATTGACATATGGAAATCATTGTGTTTTAAGTTTGAGCAGACGTGGTCTAAAATTGTAGTTGTTGTAGGCGTCTGTCGAGTGCAATATTCAGGATCAATTTTATTGAGTATTTTAATATCATTTTGCTTCATCGTTTGCTTATAGTCCTTAGTAGTGTGTTTCGAACACAGTAAATCATAGTTAAAATCGCCAAATATCAAAACCCTTTTTCTTTTCTGTAGTTGAAGAGAATACTCTTCGAGGAATGAATTGGAGTTTGTTCGCTCCGGTTTATATACTGTTCCAATATCAAGTGAGAATTTTTCTAAGTGAATCCAGATGAAATGGTTTTCGTCCTTGCAGCGTGCTTCGATCAGATTATGTTTTAAAGTGTTGTGTACGTAAATTGATACTCCTCCTCCTCTGCTGTTCTGTCTGAAGTTGTAATAATGCGAGAAGCCTGGTAGGAGAAGCCTTTCAGCTTCTTCTTCGTCCTTTATCCATGTTTCGGTAAGGGCAATGATATGTATAGTAGCAGGAAAAGATTCTATAATACATTTGAGCTCGTCAAATTTTCCTGGTTTAATTAAGCTGCGAACGTTAGCGTAAAAACATTTCAAAGATTTTTTACTGGTTTCTATTTGCGAGTAGGATTGAACTATTTTGTAACATATACGACCGCCCGATGAAATCAAGACTCCGTTGGGGTCGTCGACTTCAAGGCGGTTGGTGATATGTTTTTTGACTCTGTGTGTAAAATTTTGGGGACTCCTTTTACATACCCTATACGGAGATTTATCTCGCCATTTGAGATGCGCTGCTCGAGCTCCTTGTTCAGGTTTTGTAACACTTCACGTTGGTAGGGAGTCTGGTCGGAATAAATTTTTATGTGGTTCAGTCTTGTTTTGGTTTTGTTTCGAAGTATAAACTTAACTGTGTCTTCCGATGCGAAACACACTTTAATAGGGCGAGCCTTATTTTGTTGGAGTTTTCCGAGACGCATGATTTGTTCCGGTCTTGGACAGTCACTAAAAATCTCTTTAATGATATTTGCTACTTGTTGACTGTCGTATTCCGCTCTCTCGGGCAGCAATGGGTCCTGTTCTGCAACGCCAGCTATTATTATATTCTTAGCACGTAAGTTACGTTGATGGCACTCGGCTATCAGCTTTTCATAGGAAATCGACGCGTCATGCAAAGTATCTGGTTTGGAAGACGTTTTTAGTACCTTTATTTCCGTTTCCAATTGTTCAACTCTTGTCACAGTTGCATTCATTGATATTATCAAGCCATTAACTTCGGTTTTTATTACATTTTGCTCAGCCGTCATACTGTCCATGCTACTACGAATATCAGTTACTTGGTTTTTGATATTGCTCACATCCTCGCAGAGTTTTTTCATGTTCTCTGTTTGTATTTTATTATTTGCAGATAAAATATTCATCATGTCTGACATCTGCTGCTTCAATTCAGCTAAATCCGATAAAATGTACTCATTGTCATTGGACAGCTTACGTTTATTGCGGAATGTGATTTGAGCGTTATCAGTGTTATCACGGTCAGGTTGTAGCGTTAAATTAGGTTCTGATCCACCAAAACCAGCAGTGATGCCACCTCCAGGCGGAGTGCGTTGTAAATTCATAGTAGCTCCGCGGCACTGCGTGGTCAGCGCGTCATATACTGTGCACACTCGTTATAGTAGAACACGTAAGGCCACAAGAACGCAAATTCAGCTATGGTAATTTGGAACCTCTGATAATTAGGTGTAAGGTCGCGAGTAAGTTGCCGACAAATTTAATAATTTAAAATAAAATAGCAGCACGTCTACACTTGGTTGCGCGTTTAACCCGACCATTTTCACTCTTATTGCATGGAAATAAAACTTTTTCTTACCGGCTCAATCCGGTTCCGCGTCGAGGAGACCCTGGGGACTTACTTGATCGTAATAATCTTAATTAACTGACTAAATGCAGCCGTAACACTTTTAGTACTTTGCTTAAGCATTATTTGAAATTTGTATATTGTATATTACTTTAATAAATGAAATAGAAGATTTTTAAAAATTGGTCGTACGGTCGGTATGTTAAATAGCGGCATACTGTATCGCTTTGGTACGTCATATTTCAACTACTGCACTAATCGGCCGACTGTACCGACGTGCAGTGATCGAACGATCAACCGCGTGAGCGGCGTAATCCACCAATGAGAGTGCCACTCGTATTTTAGAGTTGGATTTCCAGCCAGTGCCGGCACATCAAAGTGCAGGATTATCGAGAATATTCGAATGCTGGCTGGAATAGATGCAAACATGTGTATCTAGGTCTATTATGCGTAGATGCGAACGAGTATACAGGTCGCCTAGTGGTAATTAGGATCTGAAAGTTGCACAGTTGCATTTTAAAGACAATCACCAGAGTACAAAGGCGTTGCCACTCCTAAGTCCCTTGCTAAGATGTACAGTCAGCGTCAAAAGTAACTGGTCACTTGAAGCTACTTTTGTACTTTATCGCATTTACACATTAGACAATCTTGTTTGACATTGCTTATGTGACAGTAAAGCGACAAGGTATTTAAGTGATCACTTTCTTTTGACGCTGACCGTACTACACTAATTAGCGTTTCTATTCGTTCAGTTTTTAAACCAATCGCGTCACTGGTAGAAGACGTGATATGAAAAGTCACGTGATCTACCAGTGACGCGATTGGTTTAAAAACGAAACGAATAGAAACGCTAGCTAGCGTAGCGCATCTTGGCAAAGGATTCTGAGGGCCAAGGTAGAATGCCTCTATGCCAGTAATTGCACCGGTTTTATTATACCCTCAACCAAGGCCGGATTAACCATGTCAGGGCCGTTAGGCAATGCAATTCTGGGGGCGCTTATAACTTTTCTTCCTTCCTAAAATACTTTTTACTAGGTAATTGTGGCAAAACTTAATTATTAAATCTATTTATTATCTAGCACGGGAAACCCGGCCGTATTTGATTAAAGCGAAACTTGGTGCAAAAAAAATGAGATTGAAAAATCGGAAGACACGATTCACCAATCTCACTTTCGACAATCAGAATAATAATTTACGTACGTTCCATGCGGTCACATCAGACATAGGGTCACGTGTTCACGCCATCTAGTTAGAATCCTGCAAGCGATGGCGGTCTTGAGCGCCCTTTCTTTTACAAAATTAATCAGACTGGCCTAAACAGCCATCCCACATTAAGGACATAGAACTACCACAGAGTTTAAGTTCCAATGCCATTCAAATACATATAAAAAAATAAGGATATTTTCCTTTTATTCTAA
The DNA here is from genome assembly GCA_927399475.2 of Acleris emargana. Lineage (NCBI taxonomy): Eukaryota > Metazoa > Arthropoda > Insecta > Lepidoptera > Tortricidae > Acleris > Acleris emargana. The sequence continues at coordinate 90,269,471 of OV656835.1, read as the reverse complement.
GGTCATAAACCAATTCTCTGATTTTAGCAAGCTACAACGCGTGATAGCCGTGTTCAACGATTCATATTAAATTATTTTAATCGCCAAAACAAACGTCCACGCTACCTTATAATTCGAGAATTAGCTTCATCTTTAAATTCTTTAAGAGGATTTGCTCAGCATTAATGTTTTACACAAGAATTATGACCTATTATAAAACCGGGTAAGAGCATGTCTGAGTTAAGCCTTTACTACGCAAAAACCTCATAAAACCACAAGTATGAAGTGATTCTCTGTAAACGTGTACGTTTAAAAATAAACTACGAACCCAAAAAAAACAAATTAGTTTAAATCTTTTTGATTGGTGTCAAAATTGAAAAAACGTTATTATAAATGCGAAGGTTTGTGTGTGTGTGTGTGTGTGTGTGTGTGTGTGTGTGTGTGTGTGTGTGTGTGTGTGTGTGTGTGTGTGTGTGTGTGTGTGTGTGTGTGTGTGTGTGTGTGTGTGTGTGTGTGTGTGTGTGTGTGTGTGTGTGTGTGTGTGTGTGTGTATGTGTGTGTGCGTGTGTGTGTGTGTGTGTGTGTGTGTGTGTGTTAGTTTGTTAATACTTCACGCTGCAACGGCTGGGTGGAGTTGGATGAAATTTGGAATGGAGATAGCTTATACCTACCCTGATTAACACAGAGGCTACTTTTCACCCTGGAAAATTTAAAAGTTCCTTAGGAAATACCCATAATCGCAACCTACGCGGACGAAATAAAGTTAAGCTCACTCACTCATGAGTCACAACTCATGATACAAGTTTAATTGGTAACTATTCGCCTGTTGAACGTGATATGAGTTCTCGATGGCAACTCGTGGTAGCGGCACAGCACTCACACTAGTAAAGTATCGTTAGTTCCATTGTTACACGTATCGCAGCTCTAGTGGAGCCTGTTCACTTTTTGCACCGGATGTATTTTGAACGCGCGCAATGTAGCAATTTTGTTTGAGTATTTTATTCCAACTCTCACGGAAAACATTCAATGAATCAATAACGATAAACCGGTGTGCGATTCAGACTCTTTTGCGTTTTAAAAACCCAGTTTTTGATTTTTATTTTAAAATATAAGCACAGCCGTTTGGGGGATTATCATGACATACTATCGTAGTTCAGTTTAGACTAAGAGAAAAGGCTGTATATCTGCTATAGCTCTGCCCCCTGCTCAGCGTTTTAGGGTTTCGTAGCCAAAATGGCAAATATGAAACGCGTTTAGTTTCGTCAGTCAGTCCGTCCGTATGTCACCGGCATTTTACTCGAAAACTACAAGAGATAAATTGATGAAATTGGGAGTATGTTACCTAAGTTAGTCTTGTAGAAGCCGCTTCTTAGTTTGGTAGTTGAATAACAAAAATAAATATTTCAAATACTCCATACATGCAACAAAATATTTTACGGCATAAATCATCGTGTGGTACATATTTCAACATTTCTTTTAAATCCCATATTTTCGGAAATAATCCTCCCTTTATCTCTTAAGCCGTATGTCCAAAAAATACGATAAAAACACACATCGGCAACGCTTTTTGTAATAACGGCTTCGGAACACTGAGCATGGTCAGGCTCGCTCTTGCCCGGTTTCTTTCTATTATTTTTATGTTATCAACTTGACTACATTAGCCAACCTAACCGTTACTAATTCCGCTTCCTCCACACCCCAGCTTACCGCTTGACGTTTCAAAAACAACAACAGATAAACTATCCAAACGTGTATCCAAACTTAAATAGGTATTACCATCGAATTTTATGGATTCCAAATTCAAACCCGTGTGACATCATTGTCACCAGTCATCACGCTCCGACATGTACCTACTCGTATAGCGCGCGAGCACTGCATCTCAGCCCGTCTCCCCCAGTCCGGGGAATTGGCCTTGCCACTAATGCAATATTGACTAAATCACTGCACTAAATCCTGACGTCACCCTTTTTTGAGATTACGCGGAGCTCGCGCGCGGACTAAGTATACATAATTATATTGATGTGATGTGGCGGACTCTTACACCATACAATCCTCACATACTCTGAAAGTTAGTTGGATTACGTCGGTAAAACATTTTCAAATACCGGATTGGTTCCTAATTGGGTTTTCAAGATGGAGAGTTAAATAAAGTTAAATACTTTTCCACAAATACGCGTTTCATTAAAACTTGTTGGTGACAGAAAATTGGTATTAACTACGGCAATATACGAAATCATATTTACGATCAACTTTCCAATTTAAATGTCTGAAATTAAGAGGTATTCGTTTTTCAGTGACAGCGTGCAGCTGCGTCGTAATTAACTACGTTATGAGGGGTTATAACGTAGTTAAGAGGTTAAAGTGAGGAGGTTACAGTGTTTATAAATAGTACCCAAGGGTTATAATAAATTATACCAAATTGAGGTTATAGTTATGACTGTCTTTGTGTGTTGATTTCGACCTGTTATGGTACTATCAACTTTTTTCTTTAAGGAGTTATTCGGAGGAGTAATGGCGACCGAATTCAAAACAATACCAACAAATCAAAAACAATATTTAGGTCCAATATTGCCGAGTAGAATGGACCCATGCGGGTTTAGTATGGATAAAATATCCGTCAGTTTTTGTCACGAGAGTGACGGTTGCTATATCCACATTTTGTCACGCGATAAGCTTAACCTTCCAAGATCTGCTGGGCAAATTGGATAACGAAAACTAACAACTGACCAATAGTATCGAATTGACGTGCGCACTCGACACGACACACGACCGCCCAACTACTTTAGTTAATCCTATTCATTTTGGATAACAAAGACGACCGCTGATTGAATCCTGTCTTTGACGTCAGGGTATCCACGAGTCTAGCTACCCTTAGTATTTCATCAACACGCGGAGCGAGCATGAATCAAATTACCATCCGTTTGGTATTTAGGGTGTAGTGGCTGTAAACAGACATGGTAAAAAATTTACTTCTACTTTTGATGTTGAATGTAAAAAATAATATTGTTGAACAAAATAAACCTTGTTGAAAATGCCATTATTCCCAAAGATTTTGCTTAAAATGTTCATTTATTTCATCATTATTGCAAATAAGCGCACAAATGGCGGATTTAATGCCTGGCATTCTCTACCAGTTAAATTCAGAAACTAACAAACGCAGTGCACGGAAACCGAAAACAAAGCAAATAACATGTTTACAAAATAATAATGCTTTATGCTGAAAGTACTGTTACCGCCGGAGTTGGATGATTAATTCGGCACTGTTAATAAAGTAAGCTCTTGTACGTAAGAGGATTACGTCGGTTATTAAATAATATTGCACTGTTAGTTCGTAACACTATCAACGAAAAATACGGCTGTATTTACCCGGCTGTGGGCACGTATGTATGCCCGTTTATTTGTCGTATGTACGCACCGGGTCAATCGATTTTGATAAATGATACGTCATTACATTAGATTCGTTTCGATGGCGCGAATATCACTGAATAATACGTATAATTCATAAAAGAACATTTTCAATAGTTAACATATATCTATATCATAAACCGTGTTTTTTTAGATTAACGATAACTTCGGCATATTACTAGGTACAGTCAGCTGCAGAGAAATGATACCCCCCCTCCTGGTAAGGATTGTTTTTTTTCGAAAACCTGTGGTTAGATTTAAATGATTTTGAGTTTATGTGTAGACAATAGTAAAATCTTCAATTCACCGAAAAATCATATAAATTGAACCACAGGTTTTTGAAAAAAAATGATCCTTACTAGCAGGGGGGGTATCCTTTTCTCTGCAGCTGACTGTACATCCATAGAAACTAAGTGGTAGATTCTATTTTTACATATTGCAAAAAAAAATGTTCTGTTTAGAACAAAGTAATTAAATGTTGTATCTTTGGTCAGAAGTTGATCAGCTGCAGCGAAGTTATCCGTCAGTTTTTTCTGATAAATTAGGATTATTTAATAAGTATGCAGTAGATTTGCAGCTCAAAGAGGGCGCAAAACCGGTTTTTTACAGGGCGCGATCAATCGCGTTCGCTCTAAAAGATAAAGTAGATAAAGAACTTGACCGTCTAGTTAGTATAGGAGTTTTACTGCCGGTGGAGTATTCCGAATACGCGTCACCAACTATTGTGCCCGTTTAAAAAGTAATGGTTCAATGCGTATAAGTGCAGATTATTCGGTTATCATTAATAAGCAGCTCGTTGTGGAATGTGGAACATTATCCGTTGCCTACATTTAAAGAATTGTTTGCAAAACTACCTACACGGGGGACAATTATTTACAAAATAAGACCTCTCCTCCGCTTATACACGTTAGAGAGTTAAGAGTTAAAGCCCGAATCACAAAATTTAACATGCATAAACACGCACCGCGGATTATTCAACTTTACGCGTCTGGTGTTCGGCCTAGCGAGCGCACCGGCTATATTCCAGCGCGCTATAAGTAGATAACCACGACCACGACCACGACCACGGCTCGGCAAGCGTAGCGTAGGACGCCCTCCAGCCAGATGGACCGACGACCTAAAAAAAGTGGCTGGTGGTGACTGGATGGCAAAAACGGGAGATCGGGCCTTGTGGCGAACCCTGGGGGAGGCCTACGGCCAGCAGTGGACTGCAATAGGCTGAAATGATGATGATGATAATGATAAGTAGATAACTTACTAACTGGGATGGACGGGGTTTGTATCTGCTTGATGACATCCTGATTACCGGGAAAGACACCGAGGAACACTTACACGTCTTTACAAAAAGAAAAATGTGTATTTTTCCAAAATCAAGTAAATTATCTTGGTTATGTCATAGATAAGCATGGGCTACATAAATCACCCGACAAAGTTAAAGCAATTTTACAAGCCCCAGTGCCAACCAATGGAAATAAGTTGCAATCATTTTTAGGTCTCGTCAACTATTACCGAAATTTTGTACAGGCATCCACCAATTCCACCATCCTCAGCCCAATGTATGAATTATTAAAAAAGGGGGTAAAATGGTGTTGGACTACAGAGCATAATGACGCGTTCATACAAATAAAAGATTGTTTGGCGTCGGAACAAGTATTGGCACATTTCGACCCTAAGGCGAAGTTAATACTTACGGTCGACGCGTCCCCCCACGGCTCAGGGTGTATTTTGTCAACGCTACAGTCGAGCAATGTCGAACGACCTATTTCTTTTGCTTCACGGACGTTAAACGCTGCTCAAATACAAAAAGAGGCGACAGCTATAATTTTTGGAGTAAAGCGATATCATCAGTATTTATACGGTAGATCGGTACCGTTCATACTTCGCACGGATCACAAACCTCTTATTTCCATTTTTGGTCCGTACAAGGGCATTCCCGAAGTCTCGGCTAACCGACTGCAGAGGTATGCAATATTTTTAAGTGCATACAATTATAAAAATGAATTTATTCACAGTGCAATAAACAGCGCTGATTATTTATCACGCGCTTGTTTACCCGACGAGGGTGTCGAGGGTAGCGCTAGCGAACCGGCGCCGGCGCCGCGCGGTGACTCGCAGATGATCGAGCGTCGTACGTTAATTTTGCTATCCAGGGCTGTTTACCCATAACGATCAATGAATTGCGTAACGCAACAAAAAAAAAACTCGTTCTAAGTAAAGTAATTAGTTACGTTGAAAATGGCTGGCCAAATAAAATTAACGATAATAATGTAAAACCTTCTTATGCAGGTTGCAAATATCGTTCGAAAATGGATGCCTAATGAGAGGGCATAAGGTTGTAATTGACCAGATTTCATATTTTCAAGACTTTAATTTTATTCGTTTTATAGATACTGTTTGGAAGGAGGAAGACACTAATAGTTTTATTTTTTCCCTAGGATGTATAATTATTTTATTATTAATTTATTAAGATGTTCTTATTCTAAAAGGGCGTAACTTCATTTCTACGACACAATGGACATATTACGTTAGTCCAATCTGTATAAAAAAAAAGTTTTTCTTTTTAATAATGGCGGTCAACCGATCTCAAGTATCTATCCATCTGTCAATAGTATCAATGTCAAACTTGAAGTATGACAGCTTTTTTTTCTCGTGAAAAAGGCAATGGTATTATATCTATTCAGGCATAGTATTGGTAAAACTCGTTTTTTTTTTTACTTACTTGTAATTTTGTCAATAAAGAAAAATAAATCTAAATATTTTGCCGTGTTCAGGAGGCAAAACCCTTTCGATTCGTATAGTAATTTGCAGGTGTCACCAAAATGAAATGTTGTCAATTCCACCAACTTTGCGGACAAAGGTACTATCAGAGCTACATCACTCACATTTAGGGATAGTTAAAACAAAAGCGGGGACAAGATCAAAATTTTGGGTCCCAAATAAACAAACAAATAAACAAATCGAAACAATAATTAATTCATGTGACGTTTGTATAAAATAAGACCCGCGCCCCCGCGCGCTCCCCTTACACCGTGGAAATTTCCCTCCCAACCTTTCACTAGAATCCATTTAGAATTTTTAGGCCCTATTAACGGAAACAGCTATTTTGTCATTGTAGATGCTCACATTAAAAGGGTTGAGGTCTACAATATGAAAAACAACACTGGTTCTTCATCAGTTATAGAAAAACTGTATGAGTTTATGGCTAGATTCGGGTTACAACGGGTGCGCGTTTACTTCGTACGAGTTCAAGAATGTTTGTTTGTTAAACGGGATCGCTCATGTGACGTCACCCGTTTGTCACCCGGCTAGCAACGGGCAGGCGGAGAGCTCCGTGAAGTTATTAAAAAGGGCGTCAAGTCATGTTTACTAGACAGTAATGGCGTGACGGATTGTAATAATAGATTGGTTAGATTTTTACTAGTGGGAGGATCTTGTGCAGGGTCCGTCCGGGTTGGTACCACCATCTTATCCATTAACCTACCGCCAAGCAGCAGTGTTCGCATTGTTGTGTTCCGGTTTGGAGATAAGACAGCCGCCGGTGAAATGACTAGCATAGAGGCATTCCATCTTAGTCCTCAGGGTTGGCAACGCATTTGCAGTCTTGTGAATGCGAATGTCTATTGGTCACAGTTTCCACTTACCATCAGGTGGCCTGTGTGCTCGTTTGCGATGCCATGCCATAAAAATAAAAAATAAAAAGAAATCTTTTTGATTACAGGAACTCGGTACATTCAACTACGGGATACTCCCCTGCCCAACTAGAGTTCTGTCGAAAACTTAGGTCACGCTTGGATTTAATTAATCCTATGGATCCGTCACCCTCGTCCACGGAATGAGCCGATTACGTTAAAAATAAACAGTGTTTACAGAGTGAATCGTATCGTGGTAACAATCTTTCGAAATAAATGACAAAATATTGTACAAAAAAAATTAAGCAATAATAAGACAAGTGTACTTGGTGTAAAGGAATTGTTACCAATAAAGTGGGCAAAGTTGTTTTTTTTGGTTAAAGACTGTGAAAACAGTAACATCCTCAAAAAGCACAAAAATCAGCTTGTTTTGTATAAGGGGGAAGGAGACCAATTTCCAGATGTTGATATTGACTTGAGTGATTTAAATAAATAATAAATAAATATCAGGGGACAATGTCACACCAATTGACCTAGTCCCAATTTAAGCTCTATTATGCTTGTATTATGGGTACTAGACAACGATATAATTACTTATATAGAGAAATATATACTTAAATACATATTAAACATCCATGACTCAGGAACAAATATTCGCGCTCATCACACAAATATCTGCCCTTACCGGGATTTGAACCCAGGACCGCTAGCTTCGTAGGCAGGGTCACTACCAACTAGGCCAGCGCGTCGTCGTCGATTTGTCCTCACCAACTTCAGATCTACCTACATCAGTAAGTGACGGAAACCAAGGTAGTAGCTATAGAGCGGAACTCGGAGTGCACGACCCGCGGTACTAGTAACGTCGCCTGGAGCTTCGGCGGCTCAACCTCAAGTACAGGACGAATTCCTGGATGCCCAATCTGATGAGTTACAGGATCAGGAATCAGTCGAACAATCACGGATGAAGAGAAATCGTCCAACAGTTAATTATAAACCTTACTTTTAGTTATTAATTATTATTTTATTGTTTTAAGTCAAGTTTTGTTCTTGTTGATACTAAGGGGAGGATTATTATTATGTGTGCGTTGGCGCGCTCCTCCCCGTCACTTAATCTTTTTATTAAAGCAGTGTGTGCATAACAGCCGGTCGTTTCACTAGTCCCTGCCCATATCGAACACTAGCTAAATATGAGTGTTATGTTATTCGATCGTATGCCAGATAAAATTACTCAATTGGTTTTTATGCTAAACGTTCATTATTCATTATGCTTTTCGTGAGTTAATATACAAAATGTTTGTATACCTACTGATTGAAGCGCACCCCACACAAATATGTGCCCTTACCGGGATTTGAACCCAGGACCGCTAACTTTGTAGGCAGGGCCACGCGTTGTCGAAATTTTACAATAATGCACAGTTTGATGAAAGTATTGATAGTTGATTGCCATTGTTTAAAAAAAAAAAATACTTTCATTACCATGCATACCTATATTAAATGAATTGGTTTATTTGTTAAGTCCCATCCATGTAAAATACGATAGATGTCGCAACTTTATGCCTCCCTGATGCAGGAGGAATGTTTTTAATATTTGGGCCACAGAGTACACCAACATAGGGGTAATTTAGTGCCAGGTTTAAAATAATAATTTCTTGATAAGGTTGAATAAGCATAGAACAGAAAAATCACCGAATCTACTCTTTCCGGAATTATCTGGCAGCGCCATGTCGTCAGTCGGAAAATGATAGTGAGCCACGTATCTCTTCTCGACATGCGTAAAGACGTAGTTCATTTCAGTCTCTATATTTTTCTTGGTTTTTATCTTGAAGAAAGTTATGATGAGTCCAAATTCCATAGGTAAGAGAGCATCGATATCGCTTATACTTATGTAAATATATGTATTTGATTATGAATATTATTTTTGATGTTGGAAAATGTTACTCTATTTTTTTTGTAAAAGCCAAACTTGTTTGATGTTCATGTTATTGCTGTCTTTCTGCGTGCGTCCCAGCAGTTTTTCTTTTCTGGCTTTGCAAGGATTAGCCAATGTCACGTACTAGTCCCAGCAGTTATACTCGTATTAAAGTAGGGGCACCGAGTGATGGCCCCTTTTGAAACCATCGTAAACATTTCAGTCATAGACGTTTTATTGTAATCCAATAGAGTTTATTGCGCGGGTAGAAGAAGACTTGTGTCAAAAAATACAAAATATAAAATTATTGATAATATAGTGAATAAATAATCATAAAATCACGTTTACTTTGAGCTAGGAAGCGAGTTGGCCAGCTGTGGTGACCTGAAAGTGCAGTGAATTGATTGAGCAAAGAAAAACGTCTAAAGTGCAGTGAATTCATTGACACACGTTGTAGCAGTCAGCTTTGGCACGGGCTTTGGTATCAAGTTATCATCAAACGATTTTGTTTTAGATGTTTTTTGTATCTTATGATTAAAACGACAAACGCTAGATTGCGAGCAAGGAAAAACAATCTCAAGATGAAGGCAGTTACGAAATGCGTTTCGGTAAATAACAGCCCCAGCGGTACATCACTATTCTTACAACAATGAAGTCTGACATCTGTTCCTTTCCTTTGTACTTGCTGTCAATATTTAGGGAAATTCATCAGCGAGCAAACGTCAAAAGCGCCAGGTGCTTTGGTTTTTATCAAAAACAGAGTATTTGTACTATTCAAATATATTTAAGTTTAGCCGCGATCCCCCATAAAATCCACGTTTTCGATATCAATAAGACGATTCTAAAACCTGTTTTTTTTATCTTTATTATTTTCACAAGTCGATTTTTTCTGTTTTAGCATAACTAGCGGTCGCAGAGACTACTGTTAGTAAACCTTTTTCTATTTGCGGATTTGTCAATATGTATGTGGCATTGTATCCCTGGCGTATCATGACTCGCAAGATGCACAAAATATTAATCCACGGTGCAACTATAAAGGAAAAAGTCTTTTTGCCTATTGGATTCATCATCATGTCAGCCGAAAGACGTCCACTGTTGGACATATGCCTCCCCCAAGGCTCTCCACTCAGACCGGTCTTGTGCTTTTAGCATCCACCGCGTTCCCGCGATCCTTACAAGGTCGTCACTTCATCTTGTTGGAGGCCTACCTTGCTTGCCTATTGGATTATTACCGGAGAAAGCGGCTTAGGCACGCAATAAGCCCTTTGCTATTATAGGCAACATTTTCCAAGGATATTTTACGAGAGCAGCAATTTAGACGTCTTGAATAGGTTATTGCTCAGCTCAGATCCTTTGATCTTGAGAATGTCTTAATCATAAAATAATTAATAACGACAAATTTAGCTTTCGAAAACCCGACAGTTGTTGCTAACCTACTTTAAAATCGTTATGAATCCTTATTGGATCGTTCAAAATTCAAAATGATTAAATAAACCCCATTTGTTATAGTTTTAGACAATATGGCGTCTAGTTGACTTTTAACTACTGCCATATGCAGAGATCGGACAAATGGATGTCATTGTTGGCAATAATATAGACATGACTCCTAAGATCAATTAATTATTTTTACCTGTAATTTAATTTGTATACTTCGTAAAATATTAATCAATAAAATGAAACACAGACTCATTGTATAGATTTACTAAAGTTTTTTTTTAAATTTTCAGGGTAAATTTTGTTCCTTTTCCTTTTTATTTTATTTGTTATATGATATCTTTCGTGATACACATACCATAAGAATGAAAGAATCACAAAGTAAATTTAATGAATGTCAGCATATTAATGTCAATGTCATAACAATGATTGTATTTTTAAGAAGGAAATCAAAGGAGGTATGACATCTTTCTTTCATTATCCCATTGAAGTCTTAGCCATTATCACTAAGAAATCAATTAATTCATTAATTAATCTTTTGAGTCATGGCCACGTTATTGCGAGTAATGACACCCATTTGTCCGGTCTCTGGTCATATGTCAGTGACACTCACAAGATTAAGACAAATCGATTGACATAAAAAAACATCAAAATCGGTCCACGCGTTTAGTTTCTAGAGTGCCGCAAAGGAACAAACATACATAGGTATAAACGTTTTTCTACATACATACATACATTAAATCACGCCTGTTTCCCAGAGGGGTAGACAGAGACCACTTATTTCCACTTGCTACGATCTTGACAAATTTATTTCGCTTCTTCAACATTTTTCTATTCTATTCTATTCTATTCTATTCTATTTTATTGTATTGTGTATAGGATGATAAACACAATACCTTCCTCCTTCGGCAGTCTGGTAAAAAGTCGTATGCCACACAACAAGGAAGCCATAGCAGGAAGCACTGGGTGAATCAACTTTCAAGGTACTCCCCATTTTCGACATGTTTCACAAATTATGTTTTTAGAAAAACTATATGTATATTTGCCAACGACGCAGCTTACTCGCTTATTAAATCAGACAAATATGCTAACATTTGTAATGATTTGATTTATAATTGTACTGTTTTAAATAATAATATAGTTGGTAACGCAGCGGCCGATGTTGTTCCTAGGTTTTGTATGGAAAATTTTATCCAAGTTACCAGGTTTTTTCGAAGATTAAAAAATAATTGAGGTGTTTAACGTGTAAGGTCTGTAAATTTGGTGGTCTGTTTTTTTTTTTTTTTTTTATATCATGGGAAGGCAAACGAGCACACAGGCCACCTGATGGTAAGTGGAAACTGTGACCCATAGACATTTGCATTCACAAGACTGCAAATGCGTTGCCAACCCTGAGGACTAAAATGGAATGCCTCTATGCTAGTCATTTCACCGGCTGTCTTATCCCCAAACCGGAACACAACGATGCGAACACTGCTGTTTAACGGTAGGTTGATGGATAAGAGGGTGGTACCAACCCGGATGGACCCTGCACAAGGTCCTCCCACAAGTAAAGTAAGTAATATTCATACTTTTAAAGTTTTAATACCGCAAAAGAAAAGGACCTTTAAAGGTGGTTTACCGGCAGAGCCTAACATGAATAATGAAATTTCGGTAGACGAATCTTCCTCTGTAAAGCTGAAGGATAGGCAATGCTGGTGAGGAGACACGTAAAATTTATTTCAATTGTCTTTTATTATTTATTACAGGGTAAAATATTATGTTCTAAAATATAAATGTGTAAAAGATATGTTTTTTACGTTGATATGTAGTTTTATGTTAAAAAAATTAACACCCTAGTAGAATTTTGAATTGGCTGTTTGTTGGGCCTCCAAACACGTTTTATCCCATAATAATAGAAGGACCAACGGCAACGGTTGAATTGATTGTACGCCCTAACATGTTTTTCTACGTTCGGACAATCACGTGAGCTTACACAGGCCCAACCGTTGGGTTTACGTTGGCTTCTCAATCTTAAAACAAGGTAGGCCCATGATGGTGACCCAACGTAGGTCCACAAAAGTTTACCCACGTAGGGCCAATTGGGATTGATCATATTTTTAAAAATACTCTTATTTGAAAACCATTTCGAGGACTATTCCTCGAAATGGTTTCAAAGCCATTCTGCATTATTAAGTTTTTGAAATATTTATCTATTTCGGACTTGAGTTTTTGGCTTGAAGCCCTCCTAGGTGTATCTTAAGGATAAGGCGAATACCCCTTGAAATAATATGTTTTATTACATTATTACAATCACTTTTTATCATTAGATATTATTTAATTGTTGTAATTTATTAGAAAATTCCAACCCTAAAAATGAATCATGTCATCTATAAAATGTCTGCTAAATAAATAAATATATTAAAACAAAACTATTGGGTCAAACACAAAATGAATGAAATTGGTCTCTTAAAATTACCTGTTCTTTCCAATTAGAATGTAAAAACCGTGAGTGTTTTTTTGGGTTTTTCCTTACAAAGGCCCTACCGGTGACTTTACGTTGGCTTCTCAACCCTAAAACAAGTTGGCCTGATGACAGTGACCCTACCCTCACTTGTTTATTGTGTATTTATAACTGAATACTTACGTTCTTTCATTTGGAAAAGATGCGTCTACACCGGTGTAGATTATTTTTCAATACACCCAAGTGGGTGCCGGCCATGAATACAAGGGGTTACCTCGCGCGCGCAACCGCTATGTACCATAGCTCTATCCGTGAACAGTACTCTAAATGTAAGTTTACCGACCAATAATTTGCCTTCACATAATTTACAACTTTGATTTCATACAAATACGGTCATTTTCAGAATAATTTTACCCGCGTCTACCGATTTAGCATAACTATTTTATTGTTAATTAAATTAAATGAAGGCAATCCATACATCAGTTTAAACTCCAAATAATTCTACTGTATCCTTTATTATTATTAAGTACTATTATTCTCATAATAAATAAATAAAATGCGATTCTGTGACCACAAGTTAGTCCCCCCCACCCAGTAAGCTCCATGCTCCATACATACAAACGTCTCTGATTCTCAACTTTAAACACGCTGGTTTCATATGAAACCTTTTATGTAGGGTACATAGGTTATAAGAAAGAGCAAGGAGTAGTATTTCATATCACACTCTATTCTTACCACTTTCTATTTTTATCCGAATGAAATCTTAAGCAACAGATATTATTTTCGGATCTAGGTCTAGATCAGGTCTAGGGTTTCTAAATATATCGCATTCCTTTTTAGTAGTTCAAAAAGAAGAAGTAAACTAAGTTTGTTTAGAGGCGAGTTGAGTCAAGCTTACTGGGGATGTCCTCCCCTAACGGCGTATTTTCAAGGATAAAAAGGGTAAAAAGAGGGTAAGCATCACTTAGGTATTATACACTATTAGTAAAAATGAATCGCTAAATGTGTTGCTAAGCGCAAAACTCGAGAACGGCTGAATCGATTTGGCTGTTTTTTTTTGTGTTCGTCATTGTCAGGAAAAGGTTTGTATGAAATAAAATAATTGAAAATACACCGGGATAGGCAGAAATTTGCAGCGGGGTGAAGCCGCTGGCGGGCCGCTAGTTAAACATATAACAAACCGACTCGTATAGTCATCAGTAAAGTTAGATATGCTAATCAATGTTTACTACATTAATTAGGATCAAAAAGATTTTCAATGGCCGGCGTCTACAGAAAAGACGCAAAGTTCAGTAGGCGCCGACTAGAGATCGAACACCGATGGAACCGCAGTAGGGAAAACAATTACTGTTCAAAAAAAACCGGTAATTTCCGGAATTTTAGTAAACAAAGACGGTAAATTATTGTTTTTTTACTCTCTTTCTCTCGCTTGGAAAAGTCATTCGTTAGATCGCTTAGAAAATAAAAAAATGGTAACGTAACAAAACCAAACTGGTACGCAGCGCCGGCGGCACAGCAAAGAAAAAATATGATTTGTGTTGCTAACTCTTAGTCATTATCTAAAGCTAGATTTTCTTGATCCGGTGATTGCAGCGATTTAACTTGCAAGATTTGACCCGTACATACATACATTGCAAGTAAAATAAAAGCTTATAAAATATTAAAACATTAGGGAATCAACACAAAAACGTTGTCTCTGCGCGCATTTCAACGACTGCTCGCAGGCCGCATTCTTCAAGCCCAGAAATTCACAGAAATTACCAGAGGTTGTGCAAGACTCTTGAAATATTAGTACCGCGAGAGTGCTCTTGTTCCAAAGCCCACTCAGCTCGGTGCTCAGGCTTCTTGTAGACAGCTGCGAACGAGACGCTCTGTTTCTTGTGTGATAAAATGCCGTTAGAGGCAAGAGTTAGTTAAGACCAAACCCATTTTCTTTATTTATTTATTTATTTAAGGACATCAACAGCACAATACAGAAATAATAAAACCGATAAAAACAAATAGCAAACAAAGCCAATTATAGATATCCACAGATTAACCAGATAACATATTTAACAAACTGGTGCAATTAAATAATATAAAGAGTTTTGACTGTGCTCATGCGAACCACAAGTCAGGCAAAAATAAACTTGAGCAAACTAACAGTAAACAGACACGGCAAAAACGCAAAAAGCCGCGCTTGTATGTCTGTATGTGTGTGTGTGTATGCGAGTGTGTGTGCGTGGTCACTTAAAATAATTTATGAAGTGCAAAATTTAATTACTGCTGTTTTAAAGGAGGATTTTGACAACGAAAATGGGTCTAAATGACTAAATGTTTTATTATTATGTGTTAGCCAATCTTAGCAATGGTGAGTTCAGGGCGTATTTAGTATGAGCAAAGGGGACATGGAACAGTATATTCGTTTTGCGTGACGCGGAAGGTTGTTGTGCTATAAGACAGCTCTGCCGTAAGCTCAGGGCTATCCAGTCGGCCGTTTACGATATCAATGCAGCAGGCACATGTCCATTAATTGACGACGCTTTTGCAAGCAGAGGAAACCATGCAGCTTGCAAGCAGTTTCATATATATGCAAGATTTAAATGTCCTAGCCCAAGCCTAAAAATTAGATAACGGATAAAAATTCGTTGAATGAACGTATTATTCGTTCAATGTAAACAATATATTGAGGTGAACAGATGGTGCTTTAAAAAGACTTCCCTACGTGAAGAGTTTAGAGTTATATTTAAGTTTTAGTAGTATGTAAGGGAAGAAGGGTTGAATGGGTGCGTGTATATTATACACACTGTAGTTATTTATAATTAAGCGAAATAAATGTTTGCTATTCTTCTTCTTCTTCAAGTGCCTCTCCAACTAGTGAAGGTTGGCTACTAACTTCTGGAATTGTTGTCTGTCCTTGGCGAGTCGAAACAGTTCAGATGCGCTCGCTATTCCAGTCCACTCTCGGATGTTGCGGAGCCACGACTTCTTTCTCCGACCAACTCGCCGTTTACCGGCAACCTTGCTTATCATTATAAGTTGCAAAAGGTCATATCTATGATGCCTAAGCACGTGACCGAGATATGCAGTTTTTCGCCTCTTAATGACAGACAAAAGTTCCCGTTTCTGCTTAGCTCGCCGCAGAACCTCCACATTTGTGACTTTGTGCGTCCAGCTTATTCTCAACATACGCCTGTATGGCCTCAAATACTCTATTATTCTATTCTAAATATACAGACTGTAGGTATGGCTCGGCTTTTTTTTCGAACTTGGCCGTACACACTGCCATGTGTCTTGATGTCTTGTCCCGAATGTATGTATGTATGGGAACTATTCTTTTTATGGCATTGGGATGGGGAACGAGCACACATGCCTGATGCTAAGCGGAATCTTTGACCCATAGACATTTTGTGTTCTCAAGATTAAAATCTTAAGACAGATCCTGAGATCACAAATGCGTTGCCAACCCTGAGTACGAAGATGAAATGCCTCTATACTAGTAATGTCACCTTTGTCTCAGCCCCGCACAGGAACCCAAGGTAAACACTGTTTATTGTGCAAAAGATCACTAGTATTAAAAATATAAAGCAATAAAAGGGACTTATCCTTAAAACTAATCTAACTGAGGCTTTCCTTTGAGCCTTGAAGCCGTATTAACAAACTTCATTGAAATCTTGACTGAGATTCTCGTCTTACATGAACGGATTCTCTATTTTATAGTTATTTGATGGATTACGTCTTTTATGATTTTTACAAGCGTTTATTTAACTAGCAATGTAAGTGCGAGTATGTACGCAGGTATGTATGAATGTTTGTAAGGGTCAAATTTTGCAAGTTAAATATCACCCACTTCCACCCAATGGGCTGTTTGGACCTCAATATGTAAACCCAATGACAATGCAATATTATGGTATCTAAGAGCTGATCTGATGATGGAGTCGGAAGGTGGCGACAGGATCTCCGCTATTCTTACCGTAGACCGTAGACGCACCGTCTTAGGACTCAATAGTTTGGTCTTGATAAGCAGATAAAGATTTTGCAAAAAATAAGTGCAATCGGCAACAAAAGCTTAACCTAAAATGTTTTTTTTGACAGAAACTTATTCGTAGGTATAAATTACTGTAGTTGCCTCTATCTTTACTAATCAAGTCTGATAGGCCGTGAGTCTTCATTTCAAATTTGTTTAAAAGTTATAGTTATTTCCAGATTTTTATTAGGTGTAGTTTTGGCGGTGTACTGTCCTTTTGGCAAAATAGAAGCCCCCGCAGCGGCTCTCCGTCGGCTGTGTCACGGCCATCGATTTGTACGGTGTAAACCAGGGATGTAACAGATGTGGTTATATCAGAACCGGAACCGGAAGCGGAAGCAGAACCCGAGTGATATCCCCCGAGTCTATCTATTCATAATAAAAATTCCAAACATTAATCATCAGCCTTTATTACGGCAGTAAAAAAACTTAGGTACACCTTATAAGTGTTAATAAAAAAAAAAACCTAATCAGTACTAGGTAATTACGCACCCACCTCATCAAAATAGTTCCAAATCAAACTTGATTTTGGTATCATTGTTCGTATTTTTTGCTCACTTACATTCACCACACACACAGAGTCAATAGTTCGTATATTAAATAAATAAATATATTAATGTTTAAGTAACACAAAGCGGGGGACATGAGCAAATGACAGGTTTAAACCTGTTTGCTTTTGATGTACACCGCTCATTTCCCCCCGCTGCGTTGCTGTTGGAACTAACAGAATGATGTTTTGGAATTAACAGAACCAGAACCGAAGCGGATGTTTAAAACCAAACGGAAGTTCCGACTTAACGGAAGCAGAACCGGAGCTCTGTTACATCCCTGGTATAAACGGGACCCTATTACTAAGATCTGTCCATCTGTCCGTCTGTCCGTCTGTCCGTCTGTCCATCTCTCCGTCTGTTGGTCTGTCCGTCTGTCCATCTGACTGTATCTCACGAATCGTGATAGCTACACAGTTAAAAAATTCACAGATGATGTATTTATATCGCCACTATAACAACAAATACTAAAAATATTAGATAATGGTATGGTACCCTCCATGCGATAGTCCGACTCGCACTTGCCCGGTTTTTTTTATAAGACAGTTCACAAATTTTGTCCTTATTGCGATTATGTCTGAGTAACTTATAATATTTTGGTTAATAGGATAATAAAAAATAATACATTATTTGTGCATTGGCGGAGAAAACCGCTAAGAACATAAAATACAGACAACCCGAAAACCTTTTCATGAAGTCGGTGGAAATTGGAAAATCATTACGCGTAGTTATACAGCTTTTAGTCACTATGTTAGTACGTCATGTTAACACGACCCTCAATTAACGTTTCAATCAACCCACGCTGATGCAACCTACGTTCACCAAAAGCCGCCTACGTGATTGTTTCACAAACTGGTTCATGTATTACAACATGTACAATATGTACCGGTTCGGGCCTCTATTCAACACGTTTGTTATTGACGGGTCGAGATTGTAGGTTGTAAAATTAATATCGTGTTTGACCTACATTGTTTTAAATTCGGCCACCATTATTGTCCAGTAAATAAGAGCTATCAGACGTAAATAAAAAGTAACAGCCTCGAATCTCAGCCATCACGGTAAACATATTGATTGATTTATGAATGACGTGTTATAGCCCAGTTTATAGGGACTTAAAAAGCCGTTCGCTTTTCAAATGTTGGAGGATAGTTTTTTTGATGGATATTGTTAAGGCATGGAGTAAATAAAGGTGCCAAAATTGGATAATTTTAAAATATTTCCTTAACAATTGACTTTACGACAGAAGTGTCTATGAGAAAACAGTTTTTGTCTACATGTTTATTTCGAATCTATACCTTATACCCGGGCAAAGTTGGGACGTACTACAATACGAGTATGTTAATACTACTAGTTATTTTTTAATTTTGTGATAAAACGTTAGTCTATATGAGTTAGGTACAGTCGAGTTCATAAATATGTGTACACTTTAGTACCTTGTCTACTTAATGTCATGTTTAAATTGCCATATATGAATTGTCACAACAATTTAAGCGATAAGGTACTAAAATGTATTTATTTATTTACAGTATCAGTAAGAGGCACCTTTTACATTAACTTAATATAACACGCACAAAGTTATAAGAAATAAAAGTAAAACAGATAAAACATCAAAATAACAAATACAAAAAAACATCTACAAAAAAGATTAAAACTTAGGTGGCTAAAAATATAAAGATTTTAGCTAAAAGCAAGTGCCAATGAAAGCCTAGTTTAGTTTTCTTTTGGTGTTTGCGAGACGGCGTTATGTTGTTGCATGGCGTGTTTTTGCCTGTTTTTTTATTATTATTTTTTTAATTTTCTTTTTATCATTGTCTTTGTGGGTTGTTGATTGATTCGTGTCCGATCGTGGCGTCATTGCGCCGTGACTTCACCAAATGGTCGCAACGGAAGACCAGCGCTGGCTCTGCCATCATCACGCTGAATTGTGACCATTTCGTGATAAACTGTGCATGTTTCCAATTTGTTTTTATTTTTTTATGTGTTCATTAATGTTTGTTACGAAGTTTCTTTTTTTTCTTTTTTTTTCAATTGCCAGCTAGCACGTTGGTATCCCGCAGCTGGTGCACAAGCGCGTTCAGCAGCTCTACCGCCCCCGCGGTCGGCGCGTTCCCGGCGCGGCGCGGGCCAAACCCCTCCAGCGCCGCGAGCAGCGGGTGACAGCGACGCGCCCCTGCTCTTATGTACTGGTCGGGAACAAATAAACAGACTTGCTCGATTGTGGTCTGGTTCTGCACTTTGTTACGCAGAATATATTTATGAACTCGGCTGTGCTTCAAGGAGAGTTACTTTTAGGTAGATATAATATTCTAATACCGTAGTGGGCAAAATA
The DNA here is from genome assembly GCA_927399475.2 of Acleris emargana. NCBI lineage: Eukaryota > Metazoa > Arthropoda > Insecta > Lepidoptera > Tortricidae > Acleris > Acleris emargana. Next base: position 90,249,789 of record OV656835.1, on the reverse strand, counting down.
CCGAAACTCACAACTATGCGCCCTTACGTAGCTGCCTATAAGTTTTATTTTAAGCTTACAATTTTAATTTTTACTCATTTTACCTATGAATGAAAAACGAAATAAATGTAAAAGTAATATAAATAAAGGACCCCGCAGCGAATGTATGAAAAAATGGTTTTCAGTCAAATTAGCTGGAATTCTGGTATAATGTTGTTTTTGACTTCCTTATTACAATTGTATATGGGCGTAAGCACCACAAATGACTAGTTTCTGCAAAACTTAATTTAATAAGATAATTAATATGAGCTGTGAGGTACTCGTAAAATAATCAGTAGCGTGATCTTTTCAATATGCCCTATGAGAAGGAATGCCGCATGGCATTCTTTAAATGAAAACCATGTTCCAAACTTCCCTGTATTAAGTAACGAAGCTCTTAAAAAATATACTTTGGGAACATATCAAATCTATTTAGCCCCAGCTTACATACAAGACAAACTGGACCACGCTGGATCACTGGATGGACTGAAAACCATTTTTTCATACATTCGCTGCGGGGTCCTTTCCGTGTCGTCAACAGTTAGATAGGTCTTATTTACTTGACAGTAATGGCGGCCGAGCTAAGATCAATACCGTAACAACACTTAGACAATAACGGCGTTACTTATAAACGCGTAGTAACCATGGAATAGCTACGCCATATTTTGTCCTTATCCGTCGAATTCAACGATCGGGTAATGCACTTTCGTTAGAAAAACTCATTGGTACATGGTAACCGCGGGGGTTCGAACTCGGTACCTTCCGATCACGAGCCGACCCCCAAAGCCACTAGGCCACCGGCGCTCTATAAACGTCGTTGGAGGTAAATAAAAAGAATTAATTAATAATAACACGGAGAAGACAACCGTTATTTCTTTATTACACTTACAATAGTTCCGGTAAAATCCGGATATGATCAGATTTTTTCGAACTTATGGCAACACTGTCATTCCTATGCAGCGATTTTCTCCAGGACCCAATCACGGTAGGCAAAGACACGCGTGTATACGTCCGGGTAGCCGCGTGCGCACGGCATGCCCCACGAGACCACGCCAACTACCGCGCCCCCCTCCACCAGCGGGCCCCCGCTGTCACCCTGGAAACAATCATAATTATGGTCATATTGGTCTAAATTGCAATTCTTAAATTTCTAGGATTTATATTAGGTTCTATGCAGGATGTTAAGAAAGGTCGAATAGTTTGACCTCATAAGGTCCACCATACTACCAAAATGAAGATTCCATTTTCAATTTTTAAACAAAATATGTTTCGGTTATAATCTATTTTTTGGACAAGCTTTTGTTGCCGATTGTACTTTTTTTTGCACAATCGTCATCTACTTGTCAAGACAATTCTAACGAGCCCTAACACGACGGGTTTATCACGTGTTATTTAGGAGTTCCTATGGCCACCCTGAGTCTCCATCATCAAAACAGGTCGTCGGCATTATATTATTGTATTGTCATTAGAACTAGCATTACAAGTTAAATAAAAGCTTCTAAAAATATGAACTTTATAAAATAAAAATGAATCGCAAAATGTATTGCTAAGCGCAAAACTCGAGAACGGCTGATTTATTTTTGTTTAGTTTGTCATTGTCAGGACAAGGTTTGTGTGACAGAAAATTGCAATTGAAAAAATTGCAGCGGGGCGAAGCCGCTGGCGGGCCGCTAGTTTCTATTAAAAGTGGTTTAACATTCTATTGCACACCGGGCCCTACGAGGTGTCCATTATTGAATAATAAGTTTTTTTTCTTAGAAACGTAAAAAGGTTATGATTTGAAGATGACGGTGATGACTATGATGATGTTATCATGACCAAGGCGACTGCTTCGATTCCGTAAAAGTGTTTATATACCTTACCTTTACTTACGTTTGTTACCTATAAGTTCGCTTAATCATCTTAGCATTCAACCGTCTTAAAATACGAAGTTCTACAAACTTTGCTACGCCGTAGTGGGACCGCTACGCCGTAGAGCTGCTACACCGAGCACGAACTATTAAATCCCCTTCTTGTTCTACTTATTCAACTCGGTAAAGCCATATTGCCTTTGACGCGTTGCAGTATTGCTTTTAACTTGGCTGCCATTACTATCCATTAAATACCTAAGAGTTATTAAAACGTTGACAATACGATAATTGGTCGAAGACGAAAGGGTTTTTTCTCCCACATGCACGGAAATGTTGTAAAATCAGCCCGCGAAGTTCTGAGTTCCAGGTCCATGCAAAATTAAAAAAAAGAGATTCTTCTCCGCAATGATGGTCTTGTCCGAAGCAATAGTAGATTCACTAATTACCGACGTGTAAAAGAGCCCATATATGGCCAATTTTCTGAATAAATATTTTGATTTGATTTGATCTGATATAGTACGAACAGCCAAATATTCATAAATTAACCGACACTCCATTGCGATACAATTGATTTGGAAATCAACATACCTATGAATTTTAGTGCTTTCTCAGCAGTATAAAGTATTCCTCATAGGAAGGTAGGTAGTATTAATATTCAATATTGATTCTTGTACCAAAAAGGTAAGTGAGTACCTTTACACTTCGAAATGTTGTTTGTTTGTTGGGGGTTGGTGAAATAATTATGTCTTGACAAGCGGGGCGGTCAAGTTAAGAAGCTTGAGAAACTATGTACTACTTTAATATTGCACTGTGTTTACCCAGCTAATTACTCGTTCTTCTTCTTAGGGCTCCGTACCGAAATGATAGAAACGGAACCTTTATAGTTTATTGTTATAGTTATTAACCTGTACTTGTTTTTAACTTACATGGCACGCTCCTTCTCCAGATTTGGTGAGTGAACATATCTGGGAATCGAACACTGGGTTGACACCGTTCATCCTCTCCTGGCACTCCGCAGTGCTCAGGGCAGTCAGGTTGATCATCTGGAGGGTATCAGGCAGGTTTCCTGGGTACTGAAAAGAAAGGTCACTGTTAAATAAGTTATAAAAACCAACTAGTGACTGGGAAGCTATTGATGTCGATCGTGATTCCATTATAGAGACCAAATTAATGTGTTCAATCCGGTTGTATATTATATATGTAGATGAAATGTGTAATAATATGTATTTATCGTGTATTCAGTATGTATTTATTAAATCATTTACTTTGTGTATGTGTGTATTTATATGTAGTTTATATATGTGTAAGTAGTTTTTAAAATAACAGAAGTGTTTCTTTTAGTTTAGTTTAAGTTCTGAAGAATTTAGTGTACACCGCCTGCCATGTATTTTTATCTTTTATTATTTCTCTGGCCAAGGTTGTCTGGAAGAGATCACTATTTAGCGGTAAGACCGCCTGGTGTATACCTATAGTGAAAATGAACTGTTCCGTGTTTTGTTTTTTTGGTGTTCAATCAAGAGTATTTGTATTGTATTGTTGACCTAAGTCAAACAAAGCAGAAATCCTGTTGCTACCTTCCAATTCCATCATCAGATCAGGGTGTATCTATTCTACTGGGTAAAACCATATAAATAAATACCAGGGGACAATCGCACACAAACTGACCTAGTCCCAAACTAAACTCTACATAGGCTTCAACTGTGGGTGCTAAACAACAATAAACCTACTTATTTAATAGATTGAACGGACATCGATTCTTTAGCCCTTATTTCTATATTCGTAAGCTTGCTTATAATGTATAGGTATCTTGAAAGGCTCTTTTACTTGAGATTCATAAAGATATTTTCCCAGTTTAATAGAACCTTGTCACACTTACCGAAATCCTTCCCCATCCACTTAGGAAGAGAGGTGCTCCTGCACTCGTGTCAGCCTCAGGTAACGCCACGGGCTGAACTAGGGCACTGAACGCTATGTCCCGGGACACTCTGATAAGGCTTATGTCCTGGGCAATTAACTGAAAAATAACATTTAATTAAAGTAAGCACAGATAAGGTAAGATTTTCTTGCATTAAGTAAAATATTTTCTAATAGAACCACTTGGAAATAAACCACTAGTTCCATCAATAGAAGTGCAATTGAACCAGTGGGAGTAGACCAAATTGTGCCTGTGCCTACCTTATTGTCGTAGTTCTCATGAACGGTGACCTTCTCGACGGAGTAGCGTTCACCACCGCGGGTGAGGCTGACGGTGCCCACGACCACGGTGATGAGGCGAGGCATGGCGCTGCAAACAATTAACAGTGTCGTCTTATGTGACTGATACGAGGCCTGGCGCACTTCAAAGCACTGGTGCGTACAGGCACGGGGAGAAATTATGGGATTCCATGGTTTTCCCGTTGGTATAGTCGACCCAGAAAGTCCTTGGCACATTTAGACTCTAATACAAATAGAGTCCGAAAGGGTTAAAGGAGTTTCTTGCTCAACTATACATAATTATCGAGTCATAATTTTTTTAACGCCAAAGCTGTGAACTTCAGATTTTCTAAAGTGTATAACACTTTGCTAAAAGTAGGTTAGATTAGGTTTGTTTTAAATTTAAGAATCCTAGAAAACTTATAGTAGAATCCTAGAGAAATAATTATCACTTCAACCACGTTATGACTTAATAAAGACACAGTAGTCATTAAAATCATTAGCTTTCTACGACAGGGTTCCAAACTTTGTAGTTATGGAACCTTGTGCAGGGTTTATCCGAGTCGCACGACTATCTTATTCTTTAACCTACCACCAAACAGTAGTTCGCGTTGTTCTATTCCGGAAAAAGACAGCCGATGATATTACTAGCATAAAGGCATTCTAAACGTAAAACGGGACTGAAATGGGTAACGAAAACGTTTTTTTTTGCATTTCCAATCCAATGATTGCAGCCAATGTCTTCGAGTCTTAGATTCCGCTCACCATCAGGTAGTCTTATTTACCTTCTCAGTACCTTAAAAAGCCTTACCTTTCCGTGCAATGGGCCGCAGTGAGCACCCATCGCTGGGTGAGAATAGAACCTCCACAGAAATGGGAGCCCAGCATCCGAAGAGAGACCTGGTACGGCACCCGGCCCGCGGGGGCGTCCTGCCCCCCTACTATACGGGAATCTAGAGGGCTGTATGCAAGAGACCCTGAAATTGTAAACATTTATTATTATTCCTGGTATTTTGAAGGCTTATATCGTTTCATCAAACGCTTTTTCTTGCTGGAACCAAGATCTCTTAAAAATAAAAACGCTTTCAGGTGAGGTTCCACTGAAATGACTTACGATTAAATGCAAATGTTCCTAAAGATACTTTCCTTGAAAGGTTTTCCGATAAAATAATGTTAACCCCTTTTGAAGGCAGTTCTAGTGAAATCTCGAGAGCTGAACGCTTTATAAATAGGTTCCTGCAAATTCTAAAGAGGTATCAAGTAAGACGCGTCTTTGGCACAGGTTTTCGAGAATTCAAGAAAAATTTCGCAAATGTCTGAGCTCAGCAACCAAAACAAAGTACACAAGTAATCCAGCCATTCATTTGGTTTGCCATTTAGATATTATTGCGAGAAGACTCCTTGTAAACTTAGTGAGGTTCGCTTTAAATTTATTCTTTATCACTTTAACATCTCGTTTGAACTGCGGCGCTAATCTTAAAAGAAAAACGTACTAAAAGATGCAGCTTCACTAAGACTGTTAAACGGAAAGCCATTTTAAACAAGACTAACATAAAGGAAAAACCGGAGTGCATGTTTTGATGTCGACTATACCAGGAATATGATTTTCATAACAGAATATATTTATTTTAGTACCATGTAATTTTTTATGCTTAAGAAAATTAAATCAACATTCGGTAACTTGAATTACTGACAAAACTTGCTGTATGTGAAATTACATCAATTTTATGTCATCGATACCAAATGCTCGGGGTCTGCACATGACATACGATACCGTTTTTGGGCTGTTTTCAAAAACGTGTACATAGTTAAAGACTAAAATTAAAAAACGAACGAACGAAATACATTCAATCCTCATGCGTTAAGTTGGTTGCCATTGCTTCAGGAGATACCAAGAAGTGTTTTATAGTTGTATGGTTATTTTCGTGACGCACAGATAAAGTACCCATTTAAAAACGTGCTGTTAATAGTTTAGTATGTCATCGTGCTTTACTTTTATATCTACGCATTAGTGAAACCATCCTATTTTTGATAAGTTTAGTAGCTGAAAGATGATCAAGGCCTTTCTTGCCTGTTTAATCGCTAGCCTAGTCAGTTAGCGAAGCAAATAATTGACTGTGTTAATTAAAGATACGACAATTACAAATGAAACAAAATAAACTGTTGAATCTTTACAGTATTATTGACGATTTAATATTGTGTTGCATGTTTGTCATATTTTTATAAAAGCAAGGAATAAAGTCGTAACACCGAATTCTACAGTGTGTCTCTGACCTTGGGGCTTTAATTTCAACGATCGATTCTACTCGCTAAACTGAACTACTTTTGTTCTGCAACATGAAAAAATAACTTAAATTTAGATAACCAATTGATGTTAAAGTCTAATTGTAAAATCAGTGTATTACATACTGGCCATGTAATCACTATCTCATGGTACGGGGGTAACGGGGGCGACATTACCTTGGTACGAGGGCTAAAGGAAAATGGAGAATTGGATCGCGTACATTGAAAATTAGATTTAACTTGTATGATAAAAAATAAATTTAAACTGAACATATTTTTAACAACTTACAGAACAAAAGAAGTTTAGTTTCAGGAGTAGAATTGATCTATGCATTTAAAGCCCCAAGTTCAGAGGCACCCTGTATAAATAAACGTCTCTTACATTCGTAGAAACATTTAAATATTAAAACTGCTTAAAATCAAACACAGACAGATATTTAAGTGGCAAAAACGTGGCAAGGAGGTGGTGGGTGGTGTTATGTTATGTTACATTATTGTTATTTTCTTTCTCTCTTCGTTATTTGTTAGTTGTTAATAAATGGCATTTCTTTGCCGTACCAATAAACGACGTTTTCGATTATAAATACACTAGGATCACAGTCAAACACGGTTGTGGTAACACTAAGGTATGGAATGCGATTCTGGTTGCGGGGTTGGACCCGTTCGTAAGATTGAAGGTATAATAAATCAATTTCAATACAAAAATATCTTAGAGGAGACATTGATTCCCTACTGACGGCGAAATATTATATTGTATTAAATATTGTATACGAACGATTGTACAGATGCCATACGAATAAATAAATACTGACGGCCATTAGGTTGTGAAATGGATTTTTCAGCGTGATAATGACCTTAAGCACACAGCCCGCAGTGTCTAATGCTTTCTTAGGACGTATTTCCATCTTAGACTGGCCTGCAAATAGTTCTGATTTAACTCCTAGAGAAAATTTAATGTAGGTACCTATATACTACGGTTGATAAATAAAATGTCAGATAAACCCAACTCCAGCCAAGACGAACTTTTCGAAGCCTTTGTGGGATCATGGAACTTAATCCCTCTCGAAAACGTCTGTAGTTATTTGAATCAAGCCACGTCGTTGCACACCCGTCATTGATAACAAAGGCTATGCAGCTAAATATTGAAAGTTAAGAAATGCGGTAACCTTTCTGTTGTTAGTGGAGTAATGTATTTATAATACGGTAAACCCATGAGTTGTAGTGAATTTTACCGCATTCCTTTATTGTTTCTAATTAGTTGTCCATGGATAACTGATGATACAACATGTTGTTTGTATGAAACTTAATATCTAAACGGTAATTGTCAAAAATATATTTGGAACCATTTCAATGAATGATAAGTTGTTGAAGATTATTTTATGCATTTTGTGGTTTTATTTCCACAAATAAAAGTATTACGACTATGTGCTTTGTATAATGTACAATACATTGGAATTGTTTCTAATTATATGTCCACTTGTATATTCCAAGACAAATTCAAAATGATTTATTTCGGGTTTCCCATAGAATAGTTAATAATTTCGATGTTGGTACGATTTTGCAATTTTGTAATTTTAATGTCACCTATAAAGAATATAAATATTAAAAATATAGTTTAAAACTAATCCCTAATAAAAACTAATTTAAAAGTACTCAGCGACACTCGCGAAGCTACTAAATAAATTGTTTATACATTGACAAAACCGTACCTGACAATTCGAGCAGCCGAGCGCTATTTATAGGGATTTAAAACATAATATTACGTATATCTTAATGAAAAATGTTTATTAAAATTTCAAATCCCAAACGACAATTTTGAAAAAAACTTTAATGTTACACAGCAACAGTTGAGGAATTTAAGATTCCAGACCTACTTAATGAAAAACTTACCCTCGCCGATCAAACACAGGATGGCACAGAAAAATAATTTAGACATATTGCTTCGATGCTCACTGCGTGTATAAATTCTCAGTAAAACGCCGTTCTTATATAGAGCTAGATAATTAAAAGTGCAAGTGCATCCACTTGAGTCTGTGAAACACTCAATAAGTGAGCGTCAATGCCCACTTGTCGAGGACGAGGCTACAGTGCCTACAGTCCTATTCAATAACGCGAAAACACTTCGATAAACACAAGAATAGAAAGTTAAAATAATTGTAATTTTTTCATTTAATAACCTAACCTTTAACTTAAGTAATACATGAAAACGAATCACCCTGTTTATAAAAAAAAATCTATTTCAGGAACATCCTATGTTCGACATATAAAAGATGCATAATTGTACTCGTCGTCAGCCGGGGTCATTTTTTTTAAATACAATTATCGTTTCCCTCAATTGTCACAATAATGCTTTGTCTCTCTCCTATCCCTTTCTTATCACAAAAGTGTTAAAGAATAGGCACAAGAGTTTTAGAAAACCCAGGTACTTAAAGTCAGGCATTGTACGTTTTATACAGCATGTTACGTAAACCCGTACGTTCACTCAAACCTAGTCGCAAAATTATTTCCAGACTTCGTAATAACTAATGCGCAGTTGCGAAGCCGTTCATTAAATTGAATGAAGCCTTTCTATAGGAAAAACGCATGGGAACTCAACAAGATAGACAGACGGACGCACGGACAGCGTAGGTATAGTAGGGTCCCCTAAGCGAAGTAGTAGTCGTGTTATCACGTTATAAATGTATTTTTATTGTGACGTAACGTAAGCAATAGGAAAATATTCTTGTAGTTTTTTCACTGCTTCAATAAAAGCTGAGTCATGGGGCATTCCACGTGAAACGGACGGGTAAAAACAACGTTTTTGTTTCCGATTTTAGTAATATTTGACTAAGTTATTTGACGACGCGTTGGCCTAGTTGGTAGTGGCCCTGCCTACGAAGCTAGCAGCCCTGAGTTCAAATCCCGGTAAGGGCAGATATTTGTGTGATGAGCGCGAATATTTGTTCCCGAGTCATGGGTGTTTCCTACGTATTTAAGTATATATTTCGTTTTGTAAGTATTTATATCGTTGTCTAATACCCATAGTACAAGCCTAGAGCTTAGTTGGTGAGATTGTTTCCTGATATTTATGATTTATTTATTTATTTTACCTATATAATTATGTCCTCGACACAGATATACAATATTTATGCGGTAAAAGTAGGTTAACGAGTTGAAGTTTTGACTAACTAACAAGTTTTCGCTGCTTCAAACCCAAGTACCAAATGTTAAAAAGTTATAATTAAGTAAACAAAGCAGTGAAGTGCATACGTGACCTTATGAGCTTTGTAATTGCATTTCATAACGGGCCTGGGAGTCGTGTGAGTAGACCAGAAACAACGCCGGAAGCGCGGCGGCCACATCCGCCCCTAGCGACAGCTAGTCAGAAACTTTTTTCTCTTTCCGGCATTGCGACTAGTCTAGCTCCAAAGCGACTGCCGATTCCGTTTTTTTTTCCGATTGTATATCTGAGTCGAGGACATATAAAGGTATAACTTAGACAAATAATAAAAATCAACATTTTTTACCCGTCCGCTTTACGTGGAATCATGTAACAAACAGTTTTTGAATAGCTATAATTTAACCACGATATAAGCCAACAAAGATGTCTTCCTATATCTTACTAGCTAAACAAAATTTAAGTGCATATCGGATCTCTCTGTCTAATCGTTGTCTAATTAGCAGTTTAAAATGCTTGTACCAACTCACTCTGCCCTCAGTATATCAGATAAAGTTCCTGTAGTAATATCTACTTTATTACTAAGAGTTAGTTATTGATCCTGGGATACGGCTTATTTGCAGGAGGGCAGAACTATCGTCCGTATTACTTAGCCGATTTTAATTATAATTTCCCTTTTGGTTAATCCCTTTTGTTGATAAATGCGATTTAGAAACTCCATGAATATTCCCTATTCAGCTTACACGAGTTCGTTTATATCACTGTCCAAGACAGGTTTTATTTTATAATTTCCCGGTTCCACTACATACCAGGAATACCAATCTCGGATATCTTCAAACGCAAACTTCCCTGTATCTGACATTTAATAAACGTTACCAACCACTCGCTCCCTTTGTTTCACGCCACTCTCGCTTGGCTAGCACGAGAAACCGTTTTGGAGCAGTTCATGGTTGCGTCAGTATCAAACACCGGATTGACGGGGGCAAAAATGTACCAGTGCTAGTGATTCATTAAATGTCGACTAAGTTTATCGACATCGATAAAAAGCAATTTTTAATCATCATTATCATAAGTAATGGCCAATTTGAATACCTTTTAATTATTTGTAAACCTCTTTTATTTCTAATAATCGCAACTATTAACAACCGGTTTCTGACATTGACTTTCGACTCGAGTCACTTGAGACAACCATTGAAATTACATTGAATAACAAATTAATTCAGTACTACAATATTCTTTAGCATTCCGACAAATTAAGATCCTTTTTGCTTTTTAAGTCGGTTAATTATGAATCGAAAGAAAAATATCGTTTATCTTCATGGAAAGCTGATCATTCAGATTTAGAAGATAAAGGTACGACTTACTTTTGCAAGAAATGTAATAAAATAACCATGTCACGAAAAAAGTTGTCGATAAACTTAGTCGATATTTAATGAATCACTAGCACTGGTACATTTTTGCCCCCGTCAATCCGGTGTATGGTCAGTATAGAGCGTCGCCTAGAGCCTCTAGTTAAATTTTGACGTCATTCCCAATCCAATTAACGTAGGTAGTTGATACCAAAGCGTTTTGGGCCTCTATTGTAATATGATTTAAAGTCAAAAGTAATATGATTTAAAAAAGTAGAATAGCTTGACCTTTTAGGATTGTACAGTCGAGCTCATAAATATGTATATACTTAATTACTTTGTCACCTTAATCGTTGTGATAATTCGTATGGTAGTTTAAACATGACATTAAATAGACAAGGTACTAAAGTGTACACATATTTATGAACTTGACTTTACATGTTGTTACAAAAGTAAACAAAATAAGAGAATTTACAGGAGGTTTGGTACGTATTCATGAGTTATAAAGAGTCAAGGGCTTTGTGGAATTGTCGAGAAAATAATGTAATTTTATCGATAGTTTTTTTTTCCTAGCATCGTACATGTTTAGGAAGCCAATTCCGTTTTAATAAAACACTAGCCTAGAAGATCTACGATAGTTTATTCGGCGATTTCACATTTATTGCACACTGGGGTATTTTTTTGAAATAAGGTAAAGGAAAGTTTTTGTACAATATTAATATGCAAGCTACTCCTGTCTGGTTTAATTTAACTGCGTCTTAATAAGTCAAAGTGGTCTAATGGCTGTGACTGGAGTTTATCAACTAGGTGGCCCCGAGATCACCGAACACCAAGTTTTGTTACTAATTGCTTGAACTTGACAGGGACCTTAAACAAGTTCCCATTATGCTTTGTTCCAGCCTGTATATAGTTCCTAAATAATTTCGTAGTGAGAATTAATTAGCACTGGCATTATATTGTTCAGTCACTACAGGAGGATTCAGAACACAGTTGGCGTATACACGTTACACCGTCGTTGCACTGTTATTATTAGTCCTCCGATTGTACTTCTTACATTTATTTAAGTAAAAAGTGGAAGTCGTAAGAGGCGACTAAGGGAATAAAGGTTTGTAGTACTGTTAGGCGATGGGCTCGCTACCTGTCACTAATATACACTGTTAAACATCTTAGCCTAATTGTGCAAATTGTGGTTACAGAGTTATCAACAAGTTTTTAGAGTTGTTGGTAGTTCTGTAGCTCTGCCTATGCCAACTCTGGGAATGAAGGCGTGAAGGTATGTACGAGTATGTATGTGTATTTAAGTATTATGCAGATAAGTTTAATGAAAGAAATAAACAAAATGCAAACTTTATTATTAAAAAAAATTGGGGCCCAAAAATACGCCCTATTATTATGTTTACATATATCTTCTATATCGATTAATAAAATTTAAGTGTTTTTCTGTCATTTTTAAGTAAAATTAAGTTTATAATTATTTGTTCGGGTTTGTGTATTAAAACACGCAGTTGAACTTAGAGATATAGATAATAATGAATACGAGTATACATGTTCATAAAGCTAACTACCATACTGAAGCGAAATAGCCAGTCGGGTGAACTCTACAACTTTGATTGCCCTTCACTGCATATCAAGTCACTGTAAATGAGCTCACCGTTAGTTGACCCGTGCACTGGCTTAGACTCAGCCGATGTTCAGGTAGTTTTCGGATCGAATCACCGTTTTAATGGCTTTCAGCGAGCTGTTAATTAAACTTATACGACTTGATCGCATTGCTCCGGCAACCTGGAATAGATCTACAAAGCTGACTTCTACTATTAAAGGGATCGCTGGTTCATTAAAAATAAAAAGTAACCTGACTCCTGCCATGGAATCCACACTATTATTCAAACCATTCTCACTTGCCACATACGTTATGGCGAATACAACTACTTATGCATTCGACTGAACACAAAAACTCTCATAATTGTGATGCGACAAAGCAATGAACACACAATTTATTATTTCCCAAGTTACGATTAAACGAATATTCTTGAATTTTGACACGATTCCTGCTCAACTACGCGTAATATTATAATTTCATTAAATGTAGTGTATCTTGTCGAGTTTCTTGCGGCGGGGCGTTATCTCTCAGCGGTGGTCTCCTCTTAGAAAGCGTTGGTGGAATTTTAGACGTGTTAAAGTGCCCGGGCGGCCTACTTACTGAATAAAGATCTTTTATCTTTTTGCCGTCCGCTAATGTTATGTATCTACTTTTATTGCGTTTCAATGTATCCTCGCCCGGAGTACTCGAGCTCACCCTAAAACCCTTTTTTCTGAGGTCGGGTACTCTCAAGAAGCACGGGAGGGCCCAATCAGGAAGCAACTACAAGTAAAGAATAACAAGGAAGAAACCTCGCAGAACATACAAACAGAACCACGCCGAATCGAACTGGAGGTCCGACCTTATAGTTGGCCACTTGGGTGTGAGTGCGCCCGACTTGTAATGTAAACAAGAGAAAATCGTTGGAAATAATCCTCTGTACGATTATGTGCGTACGGCGAATGTTCCGCCCCTGTGAACTAAATTCCGGCTAACATCCCCCACAAAATCAAATAATGATTTCAAACTGGTTAATATGGCTCTTGAAGCGTTTAGTAAACATTTGTACAACGTCATACAGCGTATTTACTCTTTATCGATAATTAACTGCTAAATACACAGATTTGTTATGAAATATCTAGATCAGGTAATCCTTAATGAAGTCGCGGAAAAAGGTTTGAAGAATATTTCATAAACGAGAATATTAAATAGATATCCTTTGAACGCCACGACATAAAATTTCCAAGTTTATAATCCAATTATCCTCGGCTTATAGACTTTCTCGTTCCCCGTATTGTGTGCAGAAATTTATAAAGAAATAGGCATAAATACCTACCGTTATATATGTACAGGGTATTAGGTAATTAATTGATTATCCTTTATCTGCTGATGGGACTTGATATTTCGTACCTTGTCCATGTACCATGAAAGTCACTCATTATTGGTAATGCGTATCCGATAACATGACTAATAAACAATATTAAAGTAAAAACCACACATTAAGGATAGCGTGCGATATGTCAAATTATCTCGAGAACAAAGGCCACTTTTACTACGTATTTGCAGGTCACTGATAATCCTATAACTATCGAACATCCTGTATGTGTATGTACAGGGTGGGCCATAATTTTTTGCAAATAGCAACACTGATTTTTTCGGACTCTGTTAGAGTGAGCGGCGGGAAATTGGTGGGAAACTATAGGTCACTTCGTGCAATTTTATTTATAAAGGAGCGTTTCACGGGGAAGCAACGGGGTTTTTGTATTAAACAGTTTTATAAAAACAACGATTTGTATCTTTCTGTACGACGCCTACTTAGAATTGAATAAGGATAACGCCAAGTGAGTGAGTGTCCAAGTGTTAGTTTAATTAAATCTTAGGTCAAAAACATCAAGCAAACTGGTTCGACACTGAATATCAAACAAACAGGTCGTCCACGTTTAACAAGAAATGATGAGATCATACGGCAGGTTAAAGTTTCTGTAGAGAACGATCCAGAATTATCTACGCGTAAACGTTCAGCAGCTCTAGCAATACCAAGAACTAGTCTACGGCGAATTTTACATCTAGTTCTGAAACTGCACCCACTGCATGAATTTGAAGGTGACCAGAACATGGATGCAACAAGATGGAACAACATGCCTTACGTCAAACACGAGTTTACCGGTGGTGAAAGAAATGTTTCCGAAAAAGTTGATTTCTCGCAGAGGTGACATCCCAATTCCCATGGCTGCCAAGGAGCCCGGACCTAACACCTTGCGATGTTTTCAAGTGGAGATATTTAAAGAGTCGAGTGTACCTTAATAATCCGATGACAATACCCCAGTTAAAACAAAACATTCAGAATGAGATAGCTGCGATCCCTCGCAGCATGCGTCAGCGAGTTTTCCAAAGTGTTTGTGTAGTCGACTGCAGGAGTGCAACGACGAGACGGAGGAGATCTGGATGACGTTATTTTTCAAAAATAAATTGCATTTATCTGTTACTAGGTTAAATAAATAAAATATAAAAAAACATGAAAAGTTAAATTTTTATCGATGTTTTAAAAGTGCAAACATTTTTGGCCCGCCCTGTACTATCACCAGCTTTCGCGGCGTTCTACTTTTAGGGCTAGGCGCAGGGGATTGGACACGTTTGGGACCTACAAGGTTGTTTTCTATTCGATGCAATCCTGTATAAGAGTTTTTAGGGTCAGGCAGGACACTGTGGGCTGGACAGTTGCAAGCAAAAAGGTGCGACTACTCCGCTGCTTAACGGTGCGTCAAAAACGGCGCCATGTTGGTACTCTGACCCCGTCTTTTGTTTACGCAACGACATCTATATAATTTTACGCAGCGGAGGGGCCCACATTCAACGTGTGTATCTGCGTATCTGTCTGTGATATGATATCGTAGTTCCCAAACGAATGAATTGATTTGACGCGGTATTTTGTAAGGCTTGTACAGTAAAGGAAAACGATTCCTTGACCACTTTGGACTGATTGTGAGTTAAAGTGACGTAATCAATCAAAACGTAAGAAACTTCTTATGATTTTATTTACAGTGTCACTATGACATAGTCCGAAGTGGTCTACGAACCAATTTCCTTGACTGAACCTAGTACTGATAGGCGATGGGCTTCCAACCTGTCACTAATACACTGGTAAAAATTCTAGCCTAATTGTGGATAATGTGGTTACAGAATTATCAACAAGTATTGATAACGAGTTGTTGGTAATTCTGTAGCTCTGACTACAGCCAAGGGCATAAATACATATACGTTCCCAAGAAGTCAAAAATATCTATACGCCTTTATGACACTGACAAAAAGGTTCACGTATACATATATTTGTCGCAATAGCTGTACAGATATTAATGCCCTTGATTGTACGTAAGGTGGTAATATAATTTGACGATCTACACGGCACACACCGATCCACCGAGTTTTAACCCCTTTCACTCGTCTTGTTAAAGCGAGTTCCTTATTTTAGTTGGAGACAATTTAGGAATTAGAAAACGGTAAATCGGACTTTGTTGCCCTGTTCAAGTTACAAGCTCTTCGGCAAGTAGGGCTAGCAATTTAATCTAGCAATTTCAAATTTCAATCTACGGGTATTTAAGTTTCCTGATTCTGCAGTCCCTAGTTGTAATATCGTTGGGTAAACGGGTCAAGTTAGGCTGGTTCGATCGGATTAATTACCTTTCCTGCGTAAATGTGGGTAACACAGTTCCGAGTAATCGCTTACTTTGTTGATTGCGATAGAGATCTCTGTGGTAGGGTTGTCGTATTCCGATTTGGATGTAATTGTTACTCCGGCGTTTAGGGCTGGTCCACATTGTCTTAGTCCATAGCATAGTGATTGATGATGTTTTTATCTATTTCAAAGCTATGTTAGGTATACGAGTTAGGTACTATCAGCCCAATGGAACACAGACACACCATGGAACGGTGTCACAGTGAATAAAACAATTTCTTTAACACTTCTTAGGCCTTGAATCATAACGTCACTGTAACACAGTTCTATGGTGGCTCAGGGTAATGGAAATACAGCCTAAAATAAAGTATATTCTACTATTTATAAGACTGAGATTTTAATGTTTTGCAAGAAATTTGAAAGTTGATAAAAGAACCTAACAAGTCATGCTAAAATACCTGAAATACGTAAACTAAGAGGTTAGTCAACGACGAAATCTCTTTTTTTGAACCGTAATAGGTAGACTTTTGAACTTTTAATAAAGTGCGTATTTCTATTGCCGCTTTATCGTATTAAATATTGTAGGATGGTACGGAACCCTTTGTGACCAAATCCGACTTGCAATGGGTTTTTTAATAAGTATGCATATAAACTCTTATTCGATGACGCGCTGGCCTAGTTGGTTGTGGCCCTGCCTACAAAGCCAGCGGTTCTGGGTTCATCTCCCGGTAATGGCAGATTTTTGTGTGATGAGCGTGAATATTTGTTCCTGGGCCAAGGATGTTTTCTGCGTATTTATGTTTTAATTTTTCCATAAAAGTATTTATACCGTTGTCTAGTACCCATAGTACAAGCCTAGAGCTTAGTTTGGGACTAGGTCAATTGGTGCGACATTTTCCCCTGATATTTTATTTATTACATACATACATACCTTCACGCCTGTAATCCCGGAGTGGGCTAGGCAGAGCTACAGAATTATTGTTTTTAATTTCATCTCATTAACACGATGCCATTCAGTTAAACACCATTACAAGTCCGATTGTACACGATGATGTATATGTATATATAAATAATAACTTTAATATTTATAGGAGATAAGCTTCACGACTCATTCAACCACAACGTTTTTAAATTTCTCTTTAGAGAGACTAGAGAAGGGGATGGACAGTGGAAATTAATTTCACATTTGGGTAGCGCGGACAGTGAAGGATAAGTCCACCACCCAAGTAAATTGGTTTAAAAAACTCATTCCAATGTGGGGCCGGCCCTAACTATAACCATCACCGAACTGCGCCGCGCCTGGATGACGCAAAAACACTTACAATAGCCGATAATAGCACGTTATATGTAACTCGAAGTCGCTCGAATTAAAAGACAAATGCACTGATAACGGCCTCTTTGACTCTGTTGGGGGAAAATTACCATTTATGGCATCTTAATTTGTGGCGGCTTAACCCTGGGCCTGGCTACCAAGACGTCCAGTAACAATAAACGAGGTGCACTTGCCGTCCCCGGGTCTAAATGGAGCGGGCTGCAACTAGTGATGGGCAGCTTGTAAGTTTCAAAAGTGAAAAATTTCACTTAAATTTCTGCAATATTTTGAAAGTTTCAAAAGTGAAACTTTCACCTAAAATTTCATGCAATATTCTGAAAGTTACTACAGTGAAATCGTTTAATTTCCGAAATTAACTAAAGTTTTGTAATGTAACATAAGTAACCGAAACTCTTCATGAAATTTAAATCTAATTTACTTGTGTCGGAATCATTTCCATCTAATCATGTAACTTTCAGAAGCTGTAATTTTCACAGTTAAGGAAAATTTTGTAATGTTTCAGAAATCGCCCATCACTAGCTGCAACAGATTTCTCATCATGTCTGTAACTAAAGCTAAAGATGAAGCTTCAAAAAGGTTACGAGCGATGAGCGCCGCTTTTAATCAAAGTTTCGGCACTTTTCCCATTTTTGCCATTGAAAGTCTATGGGAACAGATTTTAGGTGATTATTCCTCCGTGGTTTGTCCGATTTCGTATTTCCTGAATCATCTACATAATTATGGCTAGATGTCATATTACGGGCTGAATTTGGTATCAGGATATCTCTAATTGGGATAGACCAATAAAAATATCTCACGGTTATTACATTCTGATTCGAAAAAATAGGTTATTTTAAGAGAGGAATTTCATTAATTTTGTATTTGACCCAATAGTTTTGTTTTAATATCTTTATTTATTTAGCAGACATTTTATGGATGACATGAGTATTTTAAATTTGGGATGCCATTTTCTAATAAATGAGAACAATGGAATGATATCTAATTATAAAAAGTGATAGTCGAAATGTCCGAAGTAGATAAATATTTCAAAAGCTTAATAATACAGAACGGCTTTAAAACCGTATTCCTCGAAATTGTTTTCAAATTAGACTAATTTAAAACAAAAACAGCCGGTGAAATGACTAGCATAGAGGCATTCCATCTTAGTCCTCAGGGTTGGCAACGCATTTGCAGACTTGTGAATGCGAATGTCTATGGGTCACAGTTTCCACTTACCATCAGGTGGCCTGTGTGCTCGTTTGCCTTCCCATGATATAAAAAAAAATATATATATATATATGAACAATCCCAATTGTTTGGGGGGAGTGTGCGGACAAACGAAAATCCGAATAAAGGTCACAGCACACATATCAACTCGGAAAGGGATCGTCACCGCCTCGCCTTTCCACTACTAGGTGAGGCGACTACGTTACGATTCCGATTAGTCTGCGTTGCAGTAGGGAGTTTCATACAAATGATACTGAACGGCTCGAGTTGATAGGGTGACGATCCCTTTCCGAGTTGATATGTGTGCTGTAACCTTAAGGGAAGAATGGCGCTTCGCTCACTTTGTCCACTTCGCTCTAATAACACAGGTTAAATGCTAGTTAGACGCACGCTTTGAGGGCTCCGAGCAGACTCTCATTTGTCCGGATTTTTTAATTGTGTCTTTTATTTATGGTTAAAAGATAAGATAAAGACATTTATTCAGTAAGTAGGCCGCACGGGCACTTTTACACGTCAATAATCTACCAGCGCTTCACAAGAGGAGACCACTGCTGAGAAGAAGCGCCGCAAGAAACTCAGCAGTCAGTCATTTTTTTAAATATATTTTATATTACAACGGTACTACTTAGTCTAGCATTATATAAATCTATAAATAGCAAATTAAAAAATATTTCAAATATCCTGCGTAGTTTCCGCAGGAAACTTTACACTATAATCACTCCAATAATATGAATGAATGCTTGTATGTATTACCATTTTGACTAGGCAATCTAAATATCTTTATCTACTCTCATATCGTAAAGTTCGAATTATAAACTTCAAACCGAATTTATATTGGCATACTTTATAAACATAATACCGAAATTAAAAAAAAAACACTTTATAAATTATTTCTCTAACAAAATAATGTTATAAAGTAATTTTTTAACCATTACGATACAAGTTAATCCAAAAAGTTAATGTCACCAACGAGGTTCTATATCAATTTTTTTTTTATAATGGAACGCTCATGCGGTTCGCGTCATTTTTACCGCATTACAAAAAGTTTTCATTCCAATTTTTATTTGTCTGTGACAGCGCCCGCTTTAACGCATGCGCGGTGATATGCTAGGTTTTGGCGCCATTCATTGAATACGTTTTGCTGTACTTACTTTATTAACTTTGATCTTTTATTTAGTAGGTGAATCGCAATGTATGAGAGTAGATAAAGTAGTGTATGAAACTGCATATAACTAGGTATTAAAACACTCGTGTGATACTATTAAAAACCTCGCCTAGCGGCACGGTTCTTAAACACACACTCGTGTTTTAATACCCCTCTTTATGCAACAATTTCATAAACTACTATTTTTTAACCGTTATAAACATTAAAATACAGAACTAAAAAGTGAAAAGGGACGGATTATGCTTTGGCGTCCGATTTAAGCAATACGCGTGGAAATATCAGCAAACCAAAAGTAAAATGGAGTTTACAATTATTATGGTTAGAGAATTGGCGCCGGCGCCGGCGGGAAACTAAAAAGTACTTAAGGAAAATATCGAGATGTACCTTTATTAATGAGTTACGTTAGGTTTGTTTCACAATCCTGAAATAAATACGGTTTAAAAAAGTGCATCTCTAACTTAAAACAATTTGAGAAATGAAACCGTTGGAACGCTTATTCGGCTCTGTGTGATAGACAACGCCGGATTCGACATTCAATCTCAATTTGGAGGCACTTTACATAAGTGGTGTACAATGTATGGAATGCACTATTCAAGGGCGGCTCGCCTCGCCCCGGCCTTCCCACTTGATCTTTTATTTATCGTTTACAGCGCTCTATCTAATGAGGTTAACCCTGAACTGATACACACACAACAAACAGACCTGTCATTACGTTACTGAGTTACTTTAAAAGTAAATGGAGCGCCATGTATAGGCGACTCGGATTAGCCTTGCGTTTCTATGTGTTTAAGTTAAAGATAAAAGTCGCTGATAGTGATAATTTTACAAGTTTATTTATTTAATAAATTGTATTTTTATACTCCATATTGCAGGTGTATTTTGAAGTAATTACAGTCATAAATGTCATAATTATTACATTGAAATATAATTAATAATTACAAAAAGCTTTGATCATTGGATTATAATTATTATAAATCATTGCCAAGAAACCAGACCTGAAAGTAATTAAAATATATTCCTGCTGCGCAACATTACTTGCATGCGGTCATTAAATTTGATACTAAGCAATTATTTTCAGAGTTCTATTAAATTTAATATCGTTGGGCAGAAATGCGAAATGCATTTTTTAATTATTTCACTCGGCAGTGTGGATTTTTAATTAATATCGAATCAGAAGCAGATATTGAAAATGGTTAACCCTTGAAATATCAAAACGCATTTCATAGAACGTTTCACTTCAAAAAATAATAATTTCATCGACAGGTATTTCATTGTTTGTGGCCACACGTGTTTACCTAACCTTCGTAAGGAATGCTTAAGAAAGCCAGTACCCTTACCATGAGTTTCAATTACCGTACTCGCTAGCGAGTCGAATGCTCTGTCTCTCACACTCTATAAGAATATTTGCGAGGTCTGCGAGGGATAGAGCTTCAACTCGCTAGCGAGTACGTGAATTGTAACGCATACAAACCAGATAATAATGAATTTTGTATGAAACATTGCGGGCTTGTGTAGCGAGCAAGCAATGTATTTTTTTTTTAATTTTGGAACTTTCTTTAAACTATGTACTTTGCGTCTCAGTATGGAGTTAGTAATGTCAACTTTTCCGGTCATTTTTGAGAAAAAATATTTGTTGCTATGTTATGTTATGGTAGGTAGGTAGGCATTTGTTTTATACTGAAGATTACATTATTCTATATCAATTCTATATTCTATGAAAAAGCAAAGTCAAAACGTTTGAAGTAAAAATAACCATTTAAATAAACAATATAAAACATTTAATATGTTTTATAAGTAATTATCATTTCAAAAGGTAAAAATAATAAGGAAACCGCAAATCGATGAAACCGAGTGATCACTTCACTCTATTACAGAGTATGATGACTGTATATTACTGCAGAGACCGGGAAAATGGCTGTCACGGGACGAGTAGAGTTAGCGTGGCCGAGACGCAGTCGAGGCCGCGCTATATACGAGTCCAGCAACCGCCCTTCCCGGCTGAGGCTTGTACAGTGCTTTTCTCCAACAATGCGACAATATTTAACACAATTGTTAATAATATTGAACACAGTCCCAAAATTTCCTTGACAAAAAGGACATTGTCAACTTTAAGCATAATTTTATCAACATTCAAAGCATTAATGCTTTCAAATCAAATTTAAAATCACAAATTTACACGTAATTAATTAAATTTTAATAAACGCATATTCAATTAAAATAGTCAAATTTTAAATACCTACGCTGTAAAACGCTGTTTGTAAAGTTTAAAACTTTTTAGTCTATTACGTTAAAAAGTGAAATATATCAGGAAGATTTTTTATTGCACGAGTGTTTGGCTGTTTGGATTTAGTTATTCTAGTGCAAACATGGTTTTAAAAAGTAAAACACCAGGTACGTAATGAAATTTCGTACATTTTCGCGGCCGCTGCCGTTAAATAAAACTTTTTTTTTAATTTTGCCTGCACCTTGTACGCAGAGCTAAGCGGACTGATTTAACAATAGGGGGCCGATGTTTGACTTTCGAGCGCTCGAAAGTTTCACTCGGAAGTGAGCAAAATCTGTGAAACCGTTTATTGAATTACGAGCGGTAGAATTGAAAACGAATGGTGTGGACCACTCGTCTTTAAATATTCTATCGCTCGTAATTTAAAAAATACCTTTTCACAGATTTTTTTACTTCCGAGTGAAACTTTCGAGCGCTTGAAAGTCAAAAATCGGCCCCCAGTATGGTTACCATTTCCGAGTACGTGGGAGAAAAAGAACTTTAACGGCTAATTCTAATTTTAAATTAAATAATGGCTTTCACTCCTGTTAAGGTGTATTTCGCCAATGTCAAGTTATTTATAGACACTCCCATGGACTTATTAGAGAAGTAAGTCCATGGATATCACACGCGAAGACAATTGTTCGGTAAAATATTATTTTCTCTAATGGACTTAACAGAAGCACGCGGGGCGAGCTCCGCGCGCTTCCGTCAACTCCATCTTTAACGGCGTTAATTACAAACATGGAATAATCGTGGGGTAGCTAAACCATGCTCTGTCCTTATCTGTCAAATAATTTGACATATTAGGTCACCGCATGGTTTAAGTACTCTACGGTTTTTCCACTTTAAGAAGTAAAGTCGTAAGTCGGCGAATATGTATTGGCAAGTCAACCACATAGAAAATGAAAATCTTAATTTTTTAAGTAATTACACATGTCTTCCCGAGAAGAAACCACTGTTTGTGAGGCGTCGGAAGAAACTCAATAGCTTTTTTTAATTAATCTCGTATTAAAGACATAATAACGCAAGCCAAAAGTACAATGTCAATTAAGAAAAAATATGGGAGATGTATATAAGGTCTCCCGGTGAACTTAACCATAAATAACAATATAATAATAATATAACTTTGTTCCTTTCGGCGTTGAGACCCTTGGGGGCCCCGGGGGCCCGGTGTTATTAGCCTTTTTAAGGACATTTCAAAAAGGCTAATAGAAACAACCGGAGACCACAGAGCTGGCAGCTTCCTCGGGCAGCGCATTAGCATTGCTATTCAACGAGAAAATACTGCCAGCATCTGTGGTACTTTGCCACGGAGCTCTCTCTTTTTTAGTTTTAATTTAATAATATGTAGCTAGTTAGTTATAATAAGTTTAACTTTTAATAATTTAGTTTTTATTTGTGTATTTTTTTTTATTTAGTTTTATATGTACAAGTCCCAGGATCAATTCAGAAAATGAAGAGACTCGTCAGAAATGCCAGTTTACTTGACCCTTACTTTGTCATGTCTTGAGATGGGTACACACACAGCTATGATCAGTTAAGCTGCTATCGCACTGCTGCTTAACGGCGCGTATATTACGGTGCGTCAATAACGGCGCCATGTGGTTACTATGACCCCGCCTTTTGTTTACGCAACGGCACCGTATTTTACGCAGCGGTGCGGTGGCACCTTTAATCAATACGGCGCTTTAAGGCTCCTCTACACGTCGGCGGATCATGGGCGTGCGTAAGGGACGCATTTACACCTTAGAGTGAGCAACATATTCTTGCATACCACTCTTACGTATTGCTCCGTCCCTTACGCACGCCCACGATCCGCTGACATGTAGAGGGGCCATTAGAGGATTGTGAAACGCCGTTAAAATCGCGTAGCTGTCAAAATAATTCCATACAAATTTAGCTCCGGCCGTTATCGTTTCTCACGCCCTAAATCAAGTGCGATTTCCACGATTTTTGAATGTGTTATAGTAATCTAAGATCTGGGTCTGACCGTTTCAGCTTTTTGTTTTAAAAAATTGTTTCATTCTAAGAAGTACCTATTTTCGTGGAAAAGAAAACTTCATTCATGATATCTTCAAAATATTCAAAAAACTTAAAAACGGACTAGGTTTAAGGGTAGAGAAACGATTCGCATTATGTAGGGGAGAAGTGGCATGAAAGAGCCAGGTTTTGAAAGAGCCACTTGCATTATTTCGGAAGTTTTAGAACAGATTTTGTTGGCAACACTATTTTTAGGTGGCAGCACTGATTTCCCGTCCCTCACAAAAAATTTACAGTTCGCCGAAAACAACCGCCATCGGTGCATCCAGTCGAAGTTTTAGGCACTCAAAAGTAAGTTTTTTGTTTCATTTTCGTTGTTTTTTGGTATTTTTTTGCTAACAATTATAGGCAAATGGGTTATAGACTCAGTTGGTACATATATTTGGCTTTTCAGCTGCATAAAAACTTATTTGCAAAAGGTCTCGTATTGTTGTTATTTTGAAGGTTATATATTTTTTTTGGACAAGTCGTGAAAGAGCCGGGTCAATGGGCATTGAAAAAGCCGGCTCTTTCATAACTGGCTCCTTCATAACCTTGAAATTGTTTTTTGTAAATAATATAAAATAATACTATATACGTACATGTTTTCATAATATTATTGAATTATTTGCTTCAGATATTTCATTATGGCGAAAGTTGGTCCAAAAAAACGTAAAAGACCCAATAATTCGGTAATTGAAGAGGCAGTTGCTGAAGTTTTAGAAAAACGCCAGTCTATAAATAAAACTGCACTTGCCTTAAATATATCGCGGGCTTATTTAGCAAGAATAGTTAAAAAAGCAAAGAATACTGGTAAATTACCATATAAACACTGTCCTAATATAGGAAACAGGCGTATATTCACATCGGAGCAGGAAAACATGCTTGCAGATTATTTAAAGACTGCTTCTAAAATGTGTTATGGCTTAACAAGGCACGAAGAAACTCGCATTTGATTATGCCAAAGCCAATCATATTTGCCCAGATAAATGGAAAGAAGCCGAAACAAAAAAAAACGCCTATATGTTAAGTTCTGTAGAATGTGAATGTACATCTGACTGATTAATATGTTAAGATTAAGAAAGCGTTAAAAATGATTACTTAAAATGACTGTTATAATTGTTTTTTTTTGTTAAGAAATGTTAGCAATTACTTAAAATATTGTTAGAATTGTTTTTAAGTTTTTTTTTTATATCGCACTTTTCTTTTTTTTTGATAATTTTCATAATTACTCGTTGTTATACTTACCGGCTCTTTCAAAACTTATGGCAGCTCTTTCAATACCGAGCTGTGATGAAAGAGCCGAATGTCACATGTTTTTGAAATGCATAGTTTGTTGATTTTTATATATTATTTAAGATTTTTTTGTACGAAATTACGTACTCAAATAAATAAAGAATAATTTTTAAAATACAAAATTACATCTTTTTCATTACAAGTAGTATTTTTTCCGCCGTAAAGAAAACTGGCTCTTTCATGCCACTTCTCCCCTATGGACATTTTTAGCTTCACAATCCTTTTAACATGTAAAGTCTCTCAATTATTGTGCCACTTTTGAACTCTATCAAAGAAAACCTGTGGTCAATTTAAACGTAATTTGTATCGTGACTTGACTTGGTTTTAAATCAATTTTTCACCTCAGCAGCTCAAACAAGCAGGTTTTGCTGCTTAAAAACAGTGAGCAAAATTCAATTTTGCTGCGAGCGAGAGGCAAAGTAGCTTTTTAATAAATAAAAAAAATGCCGTGAGCAGTGCTGGGGCTACTCACAACATTCGAAAAAATTAAACTTCACTTTGTTCTGTCACTTTCACTTCGATAGGAAAAAAGCGAGAGATAGAAACAACTTGATTCGAAGTTCGATTTTCAAATTCCACACATAGTAGACCTAGGCCCAAAAAGAAACGCACGTTCGGATGCACACATAACCGTAAAATTGCAAATAAAACTATCTGTTAAAGTTTGAAATGTGTTTATTATAACTATTTTATACAGTAGGTACAATCATTTATTTTATTTAATGTTTTGAAGACAAAATTAATGAAAAATAAGAAGTTTATCATGTAGGTATCTACATAATTTTGTTATCGTTTTAACAATCTTTAATTTCGTGACATAAACCGCGGGGGCAGTTTCAGAACGCATTTCAAAAATAGCGGAATTATTGTAGCCAATAGCCATAGACAAGGCCTAGTTAGGTTTTTTTTAAAGCCACAGACTACATAAAGCTGTATAAAGTTGTGTTTGCACTACGGCATTATCAAGTTGAGTGACAGGTTTTATCTGTTTCATGTTTATTTTTTCCACTTTTTATTTTATTAGTATTTTGCAAAAATGCTTGTGATTAATGCATATGCGATCGTGTCGTTATTTAGTCGTGTATTCACCAAATGGTCACAACGGAAGACCTGCGTTGGCCCTACCAGCTTCACGCTGTGTTGTTCTCGCTGCTAAGGTGAAAAGTTGTATGTCTCACACGAGCCCAAAGTTTTTTACGTCTCGTATCTTTGAATCCCTCGCTACGCTCAGGATTCTAACCTAGAATCACTCGCCACGCTCGTGATTCAATAATAGAATCCTTCGCTGACTCGGGATTCAAAATCATCACTCGCTGCAAAAACCAACTTTGCTCTCTTGTTGAACAAATAACTATTTAAACCAAGTCAAGTCACGACAGTGATTACGTAGTAGTTGTCCACCGTAATTGCTTACAAACACTTATGCAAATGTCACTCGTAAATAATCAATCAGCTGCAGTCGGCCTAATAAGCCAGGCATAAATTACTTTAAGGGTCAGTGCTTACAGGGCTAGACTTATCAAAGTTTCAATAGATAACGATACCGCGTTCACTAACCAGGTATTGATCTGTTTTCAATAGGCTAAAGAACTGCCTTAACTTACGCGGTTTGCGGCGTAACGCGTAGTTAATGCAAACTGTGAACACTCCTTTCCAAATATATGGAAGTGCGTAGCCGGTCACTCAGTCGGCGGCTAACAGTTTGCCTATTGGGAACGCAGCCTATAAGTTTAGACGTGTAGACCGGACGATAATATTATTTTATGAACTGAAATAATGTTTAGAACCGATTGAATAATGAGGTGTGTACGATGGTATTTACTGCAGCGATTTAACATTGTTCAGATTATCATCGTATTTATAACATTATAGTCGCATAAGTATTTAAGGGTAGCTACATATTTCGGAAGAAAACTACATATTGACGTAAAAAACATATATTTTACACATTTATATTTGAGAACATAATATTTTACCCTGTAATGAATAATAAAAGGCAATTTAAATACATTTTACGTGTCTCCTCACCAGCATTGCCTATCCTTCAGCTTTACAGAGGAAGATTCGTCTACCGAATTTTCATTATTCATGTTAGGCTCTGCCGGCGAATCAACTTTTAAGGTACTCCTTTTCTTTTGCGGTTTTAAAACTTTAAAAGTATGAATATTAAAATCAGACCACCAAATTTACAGATCTCACACGACACGTTCAACACCTCAAATACTTTTTATCTTCGAAAAAACCTGGTTACTCGGGGTGATTGCACATTTGTAATTTTTATTTCATTAATCACAAATTTCAACGTCTACGCTAAATTATAAAGAAGCAATATTTGTTTTTTGTATTTTTTATGTTTGTACTAAACTCCGAAACTACTCAGCCGATTTTAAAAATTATTTCACCATTAGAAAGCTACATTATCCTTGAGTAACATAGGATTGGTTTTATTTTACTGCGCGGACGGAGTCGCGGGCTAACGCACACTATAAAGACACTTATGCAAAAGCCAATTTGCCAATTTACTCGCTAACCGCGTCAGGTCCTCTAGTCCGCCTCATAGGGGTAATTTTTTTGATTAAATATAATAAAATAACTGTGTTGTTTCTTTTCATATATAAAGTCGCATAAGTGTTTTAGGGTAGCTACATATTTCGGAAGAAAACTACATATTGACGTAAAATCATATATTTTTCATCTCTCCTGTTCGGAAAGTTTAATTTGAATGGGTAGATAGCCGGGTGGAAAATTGCGTTTTCCCCTCTAGTTTTTTTTTTTAATAGTTACGATTGGCCATGGAGTCTAAGATAATTGAGCTACGTCATATTAAAATCATTCATATATCAAAACTCGACTATACATTAAACGACGTATTTATTACGATCTATAGGGTCATATTAAAATTATTTTACGACTGGTCTCTTTTTTTCGCAATTACTAAAAAATCAACATTTAAAATTATTCCTCTTATATTCTGCTGCCCGCCATAATGCCATGATAGCATAGCATGACAATTTTTTTTTCACGGTTCGGCATGGCCATCTTGAAAATACACATACTGCCAACATTAGAAAAAATAATCGAGTTGGTCACGACCAAGGAGCAATACAACACAACACGGAGGATACAACACGGAGGTTGAACGCCGAACATCCGTTCGAAACAAGAAATTGGACATTTATTACGTCACGAATATATTCCATCTCTTTCTTTAGTTAGGGTAAGAATGAGGTGGAAGTCATTTGTGAAATATGAAAGAAAGAGATGGAATATTTAAATACGTAATAAAGGTAAAACTTTTTCGTTCGGCGCGGCGTTCAACCTCCTTGCTGGCTCCTTGGTCGTGACCTCGATTAAACTTTTCTAATGTTGGCAGTATGAGTATTTTAACTTTTTTCTGAATATAGAAAAAAAAGTTTGCAATAGAAGAAGCGGGAAACAAGATTAAATATATTTTCCTCACAGTCGAAATGAAAAGTAGAGCGTCTAACTCGGGTGAAATTGCCCATTTCCCTTCCCCTCGAACTATTGGCGCTCTCACTTCGTTCGAGCGCCAGAAATATCTCGGGTGAAATGGGTCACTTTCCACCCTTGGTTATCAATCTACTATTACATATTTATATTTGAGAACATAATATTTTACCCTTGTGATATAAAGATGAAGTTGACAGATGAGTAGGTAGATCGTATAAAATTGTTAGTTTATAAGTTTGCTTTCATTTGTGTCATACGAAATAACCTAGTTGCAGCCATAATAAACCTTATGTACTAGGAAATTAGAGTCGCGTTGAACGCAAATAACACAATGTGGGGTGGCATAAGACTACGACGAAACCGCTCACCTATTTCGCAACTTAAGTTAAATGTATTCATGGCTTAGTGGTGCGCGGCTGGAGTCGGAGGTCGTTGTACCCAATTTCGATTCCTCTCTATGGCATAATTATGTTAGTTTATTTTTCTTTATTTTAGTGACTCGTATTTGATATTTTATTCTTAAGTTTGGGTCATAGGTGGGTGGGCGTTTTCACTAAAAAGTGTACCCAATTAAGGACTGAAATTAAGGAACTTTAACTTTGTCAGTTTTGTGACGAAAATTAGCCATACATTGCGGCCGTCAATATATAGCTAATTTTCGTCACAAAACTGACAAAGTTAAAGTTCCTTAATTTCAGTCCTTAATTGGGTACACTTTTTAGTGAAAACGCCCGGGTATTGAATTTTAAACGACACTTCGACGGTATGCACTAAGGAGCGCACACAGTTTGCGGTTGTCACGTGTGTGGATTCTAGAAATATTTGGAAAATTCCGAAATTAATTCTTTGTCTAGATATGTGACTTGCTTTGCGCCGGTGAATCAAATTTTGAGGTACCCCTTTTCTTTAGCGGTATTAAAACTTTAAAAGTATGAATATTACAATTTACACATCTCACACGTTAAACACCTCAAATACTTTTTAATCTTCGAAAAAACCTAGTAAGATATATTGTAGTATAGTAGAGATATATTGTAACATACTGTACAGGAAACTGCCAAGTTGGGACTCACAATGCATAAGTCTCAATCAATTAAATTGACTGTCAACAATCCGGTGCCCAACAAGACACCTTTTCAGACACGACTTATATCTAAATAAAATAATGCAAGTAAATAAATAAATAAATGTCGAATCTAGTCCCAAACTTGGCTTTGACTTTTCCGATGCCACTACTTTTGGTTGCGTAAGAGAACTTGGGCATTATTTGAAATAAATGTTATGGTGGGATATTATTTATTTTTGATATGTAGTCAATACCAAGATAGTAGTATGTTTGTATACTAGCTTTTGCCCGCGACTTCATCGGCATTGAAGTCATCTATCGCTTTCCCAACGATTATTGGTTTTATTTCCACGATAAACAGTACCCAGGATGAGTTTTTGAGCCAAATTTCACAATCAGCTTAATCCGGTCAGCCGTTTAGAAATGATTCAAACACAAACATTTAAACATTCATAGACCCTGGTCAGCTTAGTTATCAAAATAAATCTGAACCTTATTTATAATTCATTAGTTATAATTGGTACTTGAATTAAAAAACATGACCGCGTTGTAAATCATAGTGAAATTCTAATCATGAAAAACCAGAGTCCTTACAGGTTTATGATCTCCTGGTACTTTTTGTTTTGCATATTGCATATTCCTCGCTAGCTGGGTGATGAGCCCTTTCGTATGCCATACTTTTTTATGATCTGTTCTAGTTTATTTAATAATTTTGTTAGGAAATATTATATTTTTTACATTTTCAGATTTAATTCTTTATTTAAGTCCTATGTACGTCCATGCCAAATATGAAAGCTCCAAGTCACCGAGAAGTACCCTCTAGGTTAAGTCATTCAGTCAGTACAAAGTAAGTACCGTGTATCGGGGTTACTTTGATCAAATTCAAAGTTTAACACGAGTTTTTAAAGAAACTAAAAGACAAAATAATAAAATAAAAATATTCAATAATCGATTTTTCTTGTTTTGTTGACTTGACTAATTAGAAAAAATTGAGACCTTTAGTTTCCCGTAAACAAAATAAAAACACTATGATCAAAGTTAAACTACGAATACTTTGAAAACACTAAATATTTGAGTGAATATCTCAAGTAAACCCGTTGAAAATCACGTAAAATCTAAAGAAATATAGAATAGATGTTGTTCTTTTCCGATACCACTAATTAGATTTGCTTAACATATGACACCATTCAAATAACATGCGTTTTTGCATAACAACTCAACTCAACAAATGTACCTACCTACATTTGAAGTTTTTTGCCTCAAAAATCAAGACAAAAAGCACGCTAACTGTTCATATTTTTTTCTATATGAAAATAGGCAGTAACATGCGTACTACTTCAACTTTCGGAAGGAGCAGCTATCGCCGCTACCAGTGGCGAAAAAAATATTATGGGGGCGTATTCCAACTCCTCAAAAAATACATGTTTAGGTAGAATGGTAGTTTCTATCAAAGTCACCCCGTAAATTAAAGTAGCCCCCATCCGATGGTACTGGGAAAATAAATACGAAAGTTGGAAAGAGGGCTGAATAGGTTCGTGTAAATATACACACCGCAGTATCGCTCGGCTTTATGTTCGAGCTTGGCCGGGGAACTGCCGTGTGTTTTGAAACATGTTGATTCCTTTTGTTCTCATTGGAAATAGAAGAGGGTGTTTAAAAGTGTTTAATGTTAAAGTTGACTTTAACAAACCTCTGTGAACTGCAAAACGGGTTGATTTAACTTGGCCCTCTATGTTACTGTTATATTATAAACTAAATACTGTCATGGGTAGTTCAGAAGCTTCACCGGGTAGTATTACCAATCAGCGATTTCTCCCATTTCATTAACCATCCCACTGAAACAGTATTATTTTCGGGCCTTTGTGCTAATTGAGGATAAAAGCCATTTCAATTACAAAAGTAAATTATTGTGATTATATAGAGATCCGAAAAATAGGTATTTACTCGGCGATAAAGTTTCCCGAATACAAGTCAGGAAATCCTCAATTTCGCCAAAGCATTAGCTTTGCTCAAACAATGTGAGGAAATCATACAAATACTTGTCTATGCGTAAACGGCAATACAAGTAATATCCGGCTCGACGAACAAGTCTCCGCTTTGCATTCAATTTCAAATGCGCTTTACCAATAACTGGCGCGTTAGCCTAAAGTTAGTGATAGAACGGAAGCATTTACTCCAGGATTTGCTAGAATGCTCACCGAGATCAGCGATCCCATTGGAATTGTTCGAAATGAATCTTGTTTTATCAGCACCACCAGCATAAGAGAATTTTTTTTTACATTACATTAAAATCACGCCTGTTTCCCAGAGGAGTAGGCAGAGACCACTTCTTTCCTCTTGCTACGATCTTGACAAATTTCTTTCGCTTCTTCAACATTCATACGTCGAGTCATGCACGCACGTCGGTTTCGGGTACTTAAGATTCGGCCCTTTTCCAGTATTTCTCCGATTTGATTCGAAAAAGTACGCCTAGAGCGGCCCCTTTCGACGAGAAAATAAGAGAAAATACGAAGGATAAGCAAGAAATAATTTATACCCAGTTAAATCCTTTAAATACAACTCTTGTATGTTTTGTAGCAAAGGAAAAATATTACATTCGTGCGCTCATTTTGCAAAGTACCTACAGGCGCCATAAAAGTATTGGAGCGTACAGGGTGCTGAGAAATATATTGTGAACGTAATACATTAAAGTCGACCATTACAACTATTGCATTACTTTTGAGGACCCTATAGGTATGTTTATATGTATATTAACTAGCTGCTGCTTGCGATTCCACCCGCGTAGAAGTTGTTTAAAGGTATTACCTCGGGACCTGTCCAGTTTTCCGTCATTAAAAGTACCCAGTCTCCTTCTACGGGGTTCGTGCTTACTCCTTACAAAGCGGGTTAAAGCGTAACAACAACAAACAAAATAAAAAGAGATATCCCATTGTACATTAGCACAGTTACAACCGTAGTTCTTCTTCAAACAAACCTAAGTATATCTCGCGGCTTGCGGGCACGTTCCCCGACCGTACGCGCCGCGAGCCACAAACAAACTCAATTCTAATAATGTAATTAATAATAATTAAAAATAATATTAATAATTATCTTAAACAACTTGTTGTTGGACTCAGCGCAACAAAAAAATACCGACGAGTCTCAGCTTGTCCATTTCTCTTGTCTTAAAAACTGTAATGCTCAAACATGATTAGTTTATTAATAAACCCCTCACAAATTTGAGTTAGGATCGGGGAAGTTGGGTTAGATAAATGTTACACCAAGAAATAGTGCCGCGTTCCATCCATATTAGTGTACAAGCGATGGAGCAATCTCACAGAGCCTGCTGGGAAATGCTCTGTCACAGACACTGTGCCGTTAAAAACAGTACAACACTATCATTTTATACGATATAAAAATGTTACTATTTTAAGAAATGTTAGTTGCCGTCTGTTTGCCATATGACAGTATAAAGCGCTAAAGTTATTTTGTATGGATGATCATGTGATACTAAATAACATACCAATTGAACTATATGGAACTATAACATCCATTTGTAACATTTGTAACAGCTATGGAGCATTCTAACGTAGCCCGCTCCGTCACAAAAACAGTAAGACATTGTCATTTTAAAGGATGGCAGAATGTTACTATTTTAAGAAACGTTGGTTGCCGTCTGTTTGCCATATGAATATATAAAGGGCTAAAGTTATTTGGTTTGGGTGGCCATACTAAATAACATATCAATTAAATTGTATGAACCTTTATCATCCATATTGTATCTAAGAGCTATGGAGCGAGTCATTTCAAAACAATCGCCGAATGTTACTATTTTAAGAAACAAGTCTCTTTGCCCTCTGATAGTATAAAATGATAAAGTTGGGTGCCCCTTGAAATCTCGACAAACTTTTCATCGAATTTCATTTCATCGAAAACGATTCATAGAATATTTAGTATAAATATTATTTCTTGTAGTAATATGGCTTCATCGACTATTCATTATAAATTAGAACAATTATTAGAACAACGGTACAAGGATTTTTAAATGCTTAAAAATACATTAAGTAGATTAACTATTCAAGAGACAGAACTACTCAATATCTCTGTGTCATTATACAGCTATTGAATTTTATACTGGATTACATATTTTAAGGATAATATACAAACCTAATCAAGTTAAAAAAACACATAAGTATAGCTAAGGTATGTTTTATTTCAATTTGTCGATGTACTTTTTTTTACTTAGCTTCAGGTGGGCTACCACATAAATCTTTTCTATATTGACCATGTTAGATATGATCGCTTTAATCAGGTCTTTGATAAGAGCGTATGTTCCCGCGGATGATGTTTATCATTTAAATTGTACATATCATTACTAGTACTAAAAACTAGATTGAATTGCAACACATTGATATGTAAACAGAAGTTTGTTATGCGACAGAGTACAAATAGGTGCGACGACGAGCAAAGCGAGGAGGTGTGTGTTAGATGAACTGCGACCTAACAGCGAGCGTGCCGCGGCAGCGGCCGGCGAGCGTCAAAACCAATTTGTTTTATTCCAAAATATACCACTCACTCACAATGCCAGATATCTAGGCTCAAAAAGTTGTTTACAGAATAAATAAACAATAATATCCTCAAAATTACCTGTGCAAAATGAAAATAGCAGCCTTGATTTTCAAACATGTATAATTTACAATATAACATAAAATATTGGATAAAAAGTATGAATTAAAGATCTGTGACATAAAGTATCTAGTAAATAATATTTAAACACATTAAAAATCCGTGTTTTAAAAATACATCATTTAATTGTTCGATGTAAAGAATATTCGATCAAATGAAAATAAGCGAAATGTTGACTTTGAACTGAAATTCGATTAAAAGTTTGTCGATATTTCAAGGGTAAACCGATAAAGTTATTTGGTGTGGGTGGCCATACTACTGAGCCGTATTCTGAGACTATACCATCTATATTGTAATATTTGTAATGTACGAGGAGCTATTTCTTGGCGTCTGAAGTATTTGATGGAAAAATATTCTACGCAGAGATTTTATGAAGTGTCGCAATTTTTTTATTATATGTCAAGTTCTAGGTATTGATAATAATTTAGCAGTTACATATTATTACCCGCTTTGACATCACGAACAAAAACAATTCGGTCGTAAAACCGTTCTAGTTAATTTGCTACGAAGTTTGTCCCATAAGTAGGTACTGAATGCAGCGTTTCGTGAGCACGGCTGGCTTGATTTTTCTTGTCCCCTTGATTTTCTCCTCACCTCGCCCTTTCTTAGTTCTCAATAATCTTTAATAAACAAATAAAAAGTAACCACGTTTTGAATATTGAAAATGGATAAAAAAGCATGTGCAGTAAAACCTGCGATACGTTCATGGATTTTTTTCTGGTTTTACGTATACAAACAAACTCACGCCTTCGTTCCCAGAGTGTGGAAGGTAGAGCTACAGAATTACCTACAACTCTAAAAACTTATTGATAATTGTCTAATCACATTTTGCACAATTTGGTCTTATAATTTTAATAAAAATACCTACTAATCACTTAAGTACCTTGCGTACCAACTTTAAACTGAACTGTGACAAATTAATGTGAACAAAATGTAACTGAGCACCATTTAGCCAATTAAATATATAATAATAGGATTATAAGCATACTCAACAGGTTCTTTTGGTGACTGTTGCTTACCTGTGTTAAGAAAAAATATGTTTTTATTTATCTCTACATACTTTTATTTTGAAAACGAGTTGCGGCTTTTTTTCACTCTAAAGTTATAATAACGATTTTACATGGGTTTAATCCTGTGTGCTTAATAAGGAAGTAAGTAAATGTTAAATTAGGGTCACCGTATTTTTATTCCCGTTCCGCTGTCCTGAGCACGCGCTCGCCTGGATCCACGGAAGACCAGCGTCGCGGAGCTAACGAGCGACTTGACTACGCGTAAGTGGTACCCATTTTGGGACGCAATTGTACAATTATTTTTCGTTATGTACACGTAAGTTATCTGAAGTTTGGTCATGTTTGCCTTTCCTATTCGTATCTAGCCCTAGCGAGAGCGTCGGTGGCCTAGTGGCTTAAGGTGTCGGCTCGTGATCGTAAGGTACCGAGTTCGAACACCCGCGGTCACCAATCACCATGTACCAATAAGTTTTCTAACTTGAGTGCATTACCCGATGCTCTTACAGTGAAGGATATACATCATGAGGAAACCTGCACATTCGAACAGCTGAGTGTAACTATAAGAGGGTAATTGCACAAGCGATCCTAAAGGGTCGAAGTGTAACCAAAAGGGCCCATCTGTAAGATAAGATAAGATAACATCTATCCCTAGCACGTACCCCTAAAACCGACGCACGTGTGTGTAAACATTATTTTAATTATAATTTACCTTTACTACTTTATTTATCATAACGTCAACTGATTCCAATCGCCATGCATTTTTTCTCGATCAGTAACAATACCTACTGACTTGTTACAAAAAAAAAGTTCATGCTCGAGTTACCGATGGAACGTATTCATTACTGCGTTTGGACACTGCAACATGAAAACAATGAATGTTAATAAAACAATGTACCTACCTACCTATTGTGATTTCATACTCAAAAAACAAAAGCGATGCAATCGAGGCCTGCCGCGCCAAAATCCGGGCTCGGAAACCTGGTTAATTTGTTTAACTAGCTCGTCAGAAATGTCATTCACTTCAAATAGAGCATTTCATTTCATTTCCGTCCGAACAGAATTTATATTATTTCTGATGAAATAGCAAAATAAAACTGTTCCTGCTCGAAATAACGGTTAATTTTGTTCGCTAATTTGTTCTCTCGCCTGTCCTTCCCTATAAGCTACCTCTTTAGTTGAAATTTCGTTTGCTCTGCTTAAAGCAGGCCTTATCATTTTAGTCGCGACGCCAATCAACTGAAGGAGGAATAAAAAAAACAAAAATGGCGTTTTCACTAACATGTGTTCCCAAATTAAGGACTAAAATTGAGGAACTTTAACTATGTCCGTTTTGTAACGAAAATTGGCTATAAATTGACCGCCGCAATGTATGGCTAATTTTCGTCACAAAACTGACAAAGTTAAAATTCCTTGATTTCGGTCCTTAATTGGGTTACACGTTTTAGTGGAAACGCCCAAGTATCAGGTTAATCCCAGTGATCATAACCCTCGTGAATTGATTCCGCTCCGAGCGAGTGTTTACGAAAAACCTGGTTACGTACGAACCATAATTAACCAGTATTTTCCGGCCCGATCCCCAGCTCTGGTCACAATGCTGAGAAGGCCTCTTTTTCAGGAAGAAACCATTATAGTTTCGCCATAGCCGTGTGTCCGACTGTCCGCGGTTTTATTTAGAGCCTCTTACACAAACACGTAAATTGGCATGGTTTTACATTTTAGTGCGCCGACAATGTTGTAAAATATAACCGTGTTTTTTTATTTGATTTTTCCGAGATAAATGAAACTAAAGAAAAAAAACACAACATTGTGACAGCGAGTGAGGTATCATTAGGTAACTCTTAAAAACATTATGTTATTGCAAGGATTATTTTTGCTAGATTTGAAACCGCCAAGACTACAAGTAATAATAATTCAAAAAGTATTTTAAAAGAAAATACACAAATTAATTTTAAAATGAAAGCCCATATAACGAATTCAAAATAAAAACTATCGCAACTAAGTAGAATTGATTGGTTCTTGAGATACAGGTGACTTAAAAATGTATACCTCGTACTAAAAATCATTCAAGACTTCACTAAATAAAGGAGAATGGGCAGAAATATACTATCTATCATTTTGTGTAGCGGGAAACCTCAAATAACTGTGAGAAAAATTAAAAAATCTGGCACATCGGGACGCCTACATACTTAGACGATTATCATAATTGCTTTGAAACACCGCTGTTTTTGCATGCCGCTAACTTTTTCCACGCAATGATTTTGAACTCCCTGCCATAGTAATAGTTTTATAACTTAGAATTACCTATCCAGCGACATATCGCTTGTCCTCATTGCTCATAAAGACCAATTATCCCTCCATTAAATTGAGAATTCGGTTACACTTGTTGTTTTACGAGATATTTATTTGTGTTGGAAGTTACATCGTTGGAACTCTACACTGACCACGGGCCGACATGCTCTCGCCCGGTTTTTTAACGCTATGTACAGTAAAGAAAATGGATTCTTAGACCATTTTGGACTATGTCACAGTGACGTAATCAATCAAAACTCAAGTCTTTTCATGATTTTATTTACAGTGTCACTTTGACATAGTCCAAAATGGTCTAGGAATCCATTTCCTTGACTGTACTTATTTTTGATTTGTTTTAATTCGATTTATTTTTCATGTTCTAGATACTATACTCGAACCTACTCGTGTTAAATAAATGTTCCTTTCTTTCTTTTTTTTCATAATAAATAATGGGTTTATGAATGTCAAACAAACGCATCGAACCATTATAATTATATGGGTTACTGAGAGAGAGAGAAGTGGTGAAATTAACAAGATTTCTGAGCACGTCTGACTAAAATCAAGCTTCGGAAACCAGATTTCCTTTGCAGAAGACTAATATTGACCCCTGGAGCATTCGGGCTGTTGAAATAGGAATTTCCGTTATGGAAGTTAAATCCAAACCCCGAGTTTTAGATAGGAGGTATTTAACAAGCATCATAATTCAATTCAAGCAAAGGTTAGACATCCGTTAGGATGTTAAAGTTAAAGAGCCGAAATAGTCGAGATTATTTGGGGTATGTTATCTATCAAATAGTTAAAAACACTCAGTTTTTCTTTGTTATATCCACTGGCAAAAAAGTTGAGCCAGTGGTGACAGTTGGAAGTATGATATTTTCAAATGGCAACAGCCCCAGATTAGAGTAAACCTTGGATCATGTTGCCAATTTCATACCGAATAGTGCCCTTTTTGGCTCGAATTTTATGTACGCAGGCAACATATATGATTTATTTATTAAAGACATACATATACATCATTCATTTCATTTCATAATATAGGCTGGCACCATTATTAATTACTATGTCATCTTTCAATAATTCCGTTAATAAAGATAATGATAATGAAGAACATTTAAAGCACTGAAAAAAAGTAGTTTGTTTTACCGAACAAAACATAAACATTCACTGATTTGCCCCATCCTAACGATCCTAACGATCGATCAAGCCTAACAATCGAAACGGTAAATGTCACTGGTCCAAACACTGTTAAAGCTTGCGGTCAAATTTTACTATCTTGTAAGTTATTTGAAATGTGTATAGCATTGTAAATATTAAATACTTTAATAGTATGTAATGTTCAATTAGTCAATGTGAATGTCGTGTCTTTTATGGTTTTTGGAAAACATGAAACATTTCAAATACTAAATAAATTCGGATTTCAATCCAAATTGGCTCTCTGAATAATTCGTTACAATCCGCCATCGTAAAACCTTCATTAGGCATCGATGATATTAATAGCGCCATTATTTCTGCTAAACTAAATGTTTTGGATCCGATGGTTCTCAATCCGCATCAGCTTTAAGCATAGTCTACATAATCATTATGAACTTCCGGTATCTTACTTTGCCGAACATCCACCTTCCAATAGATAGTATCTAAATTACTTTGGTACCTATTAAGGTGGAGTCTTGTAATTGCAACTATCTGGTAATTGCAACTAACTTAAATAACTCCCTGTAGCATCACTGTTTTGAACAACAACAAGCTTGATATTGCATATCTTAGTATAGAAGAACAATATCACGCCTGTCTTTGTTAAAAACAGTGATCATAGAGGAAGTTATTCAAATTAGTTGCAATAACCAGACATTTGCAATTACAAGACTCCACCTTACTACGAATATTTTACAGGATAGCAGTAGTGAAGAAAATCCAATGTTTACAAAGTATATAAATGATAATCCTTCAACTTCCGTATAATATCGTTACCTCGTCGCATGACATCGTTATCGAAATCTAGCACTTCCGTGCTCATTGCACCGACTAACTGAGTTAATAGCGTTCGCGGATCAGCGAATATAATATCTGGGGCCCAAGTGGAAAAGGGTATAACTCGACTTAACTCGTACTAAAAACGGGTATAATACGTATAATACAAGACTTAAAACCTTTCTCACTTGAGCTTCAGGAGACATAAACTTTTTGAGTAAGACCCCAGAAATAATATACGCTGATCATTGATGTTGACAAGTGATAACGTCGGTGATACTGTAAAACCGCGTGAGTAACAAATTTATGATAGAGCAAAATAGACCTTACAGTCTTATTAAATAGGCGCACTTTGCTCCTTATTTAAAATGTTACTTACGTACAGTACAGTTTCACCAACGATAAGTGTTGTGTGTGTAATTGAGTCCGACCAGCAAGAGGTGACACAAAAAAAGGCGGCAAATTCTAAATGTCACTAGCTGGTAACACGGAATGCATAGCGGTTGGATAGGTACTTATTATATGACAGCTATTAGATAGGTAAAATTGTTACCATATGAAAAATTTGGTTCCCTAATGATTCGCCGACAATTATTTGGCAGATTATTGATTGGCAGACAACGTTTCGCCGAGTAACGGTACGTCGATGGATTTGTTCGTAGATGTATTGTTAACAACTCAACCTTTAGCAGCTGTTTTAGTTGGCTTATGAGTCAGTAAGCTGAATCACTATTGGCAGAAATTCGTTTAGCCTATTAATCACTACACATTTTGAATGTTTGCTCGAAAAACTGTTCGCTTTTAAACGGTTCAACTAAGTATATATTATTCATCATCATAGGTATTAACTGTTTGCCACCTTTTCGTTTTGCACTGGGAATGGCATCAAATACTGCGAATGTGTCTGGATTACGCTATGACATCATTGGTGGTTTTATATGCCGTGTAATAAACACTGATTAGTGGCCTCACTCATCATTCATCATTTTTGTTCAATTGTTTTTTTTCTATGTTTTTTAATTGTACTTAAATCATAGATTTTTGTAACAAATAAAATTCACTGTTCCGATGTACCTTAGTATCATTTGCCCTAAGTAACGGCTCGGTTTATTAATAGTTTACCTATTTTTAAATTGACTTTGTTGTGTTTGTTATTTACTGGGCAGATGACTAGCATAGAGGCATTCCATCTTCGGCCTCAGGGTTGGCAACGCATTTGCAGTCTTAGGATTGCGGTCTTATGAATGCGAATGTCTATGGGTCACAGTTTCCACTTACCATCAGGTGGCCTGTGTGCTCGTTTGCCTTCCTATGATATAAAAAAAAAAAAAAAAAAAAAAAAAAGATAAAAAAAAAATAACCTCGAAGGTCAAGGCGGGCCAAGCTCCCTTGACCTTCTAACCTAACCTATCCGAGTCGGATCTGCCCTTATTTTTATGATGATGATGATGATGATAAGTGGGGACGCCCAGCCGAAGCAGGCGGGCAGTCGATTCGGTTAACCGTTCATTCTGCCCTATTCCCCTCAGTCGTGCCTCAGGTTACTGGCCCGGCGGCGCTCCCATCCAGCATCGATCCCATCTTCCTGTCTTCCTACAGAACAACAGCGCGTCACGTAGGTTGATACTTTTGAGATCTTCTGTGGACAAAACGTCCTCTCCGAATGTGTGGTATCTCAGTGACGAGTACATGACACACTCGGCTAGGACGTGTTGACTAGTTTCCTCTTTGCCACAGTGTGGGCATTGAGGGTTCTGTTTAATACCTATTACCGTCAGATGTCTGTTGAGCGGACAATGTCCAGTCAGAATTCCTGATAGTACGCTTAGATTATACTTACCCAGGTTTAGAAGGTACCTTGTTCTGTTTTTATTAACCCTTCCTATCATGAGTTTGGATTGTCTGCACCCTTGCGTCATCCCCCATGCCTCATTTGTCTTCTTTTCCATTCTTCTGGCGATAACTCCTTTGGTTACCATCTCCGATATCGGTAATACCGGTTCCGGGCCTAGGTATTGTTGGTCCGCACCTGCTCTGGCTAGTTCGTCTGCCTTCTCGTTTCCTACTGCTCCACTGTGTCCTGGCACCCACGCCAGTGTTACATGGGATGTGGTGCCTAGAGTGTTCAGTTCATTCCTACACTCTTGCACTAGAGATGATTTGATCTTCTTGTTGATACTTTAAGTTACTTAACTAAAAAAATGCCGAAACAAAAATCGACTGAACCTTAAATCTACTAAACAATAATGATGCCATGTCACAACTCTGCTTATCATGTTTCGACGAACAGTTGTTTGGTAAAATTAAACAATTACGAAACAAACAATTGACTAAACGTAACTCTGCGTATCGCTTTACTGTCTACCGACTATTCGGCGAAACAAATAATAGGCGTAACGAAATTATATCAAACGCCAATAGTTGTCTGCGAAACAAAAATCTGCGTAATTAAACTCGGCGAAACGACAGGTCACCGAAAAATTTACACAACCCGCTGGCCGGACTCTAGTAAACGTATATCCAACTACAGTAAAAAATATTATTATTTGTGATCCAACCAAGGCAGATGGTTGGGTCGATCGATGAATTTCACAGAATTAGTGGGAGCCGTTGAATTTTCCTGCAATCGGAACGTGGATTAAACCAGAGAGGATTGACGTCACCCTGTTCGGGGTTGGCATTTATTGACGTTGGCATTCATTGACGTTGACATTTACGAGTATATTCAATACGTGAGCCAGGCAAGGCAGTTCTCAAAACATTACAATTTACTCCCCGTAGCAAAACCTCATCATTTTGTAAATGTGACTAACAAAATATCTGACTCTAATTTATACTAGACGAAATGATTTGTTTGTGAAAGCTAGACTAAATAAGACTGATTATATTACATTTCAATAAATCAGTTAATGTTAATAATTAGGATTCATTGATAAATAAATGCTAGCACGCATCTCGATATGCTTCAACAGGAATCTGAACATCTGGACAAATATGGAATACATATATCTCTTAGTAATGTACTCACTGTTTTACTCATTATTGATTTCTAATACCACCCGGATGCTGCGCACTAATAATGGTACCAATTAGCTATTGAATGTAACACACGTGTGTTTTGTTTTAAACCCATTAACATAAAATTTAATCCTGTGCATCGAACCAAAATACATTTTGTGCAGTGCAAATTAATTATAAAATAAAAGCATACGAGTTTCTGCTTTTATCGGAAAGCGAGACACACTCCCCGCACACCTCGAGTAAACAAGACAAAACTATATTTGTTCCCGCTCTCTCACGCAGTCCTTGAAACTACCTGTAGGATGAGTGTACAACGACATGACCAAGACATGGGCGGCAGCGGAAAGGTTCACATCCGGACTTATCCGTCATCGCAAGAGTCATTTTCCGTTAATACGAGGAAAAGAAAAGAACGTGATCCTGACTTGGGTATCAAAGTGTAATTAATCTCTTTTCGTGATGAAATAAATCGCAGAAAACTACAACCTGAAATAAAAGAGGAAATAATCAATTTCAAATCTGCGACAGAGAATTTAACTATAAAATACAAAAATATAAAACAAGAATTACAAAGCATTTAAATCAAAAACTCTGAAATTCGGGATTACTTACTATTACAACAAGAATTAAGGCACAATTAATGATCTGATCTATCGTTCGCTTGCCACTGCCTCTGTGCCAGCTGTCCTAGAATCGGCAGGTTTGCATAGAGACGATGGCAAGTAACCAGACGGAGCAACATTGGTGCAGTGGAAACTGGATAAGGCACTGCTATGAGACGCGACGTGTGTTGACACATTCGCCCTTTCCCACGTCCTGTCAACCCGTAATCGGGCCGTGGCAGCAGCTGATTAGGGCCATTATTAAATAATTACGAATTTGTGGCACTTGCAGTGGAGACCATGGGACCTTGGTCAGCCGATATGAAAAGCTTTATTAAGGCTCTGTCATCCCGGCTCATAGGCACCTCTGGAGATCCTAGAGCTGGTGCTTACCTCCCAAAGGATTGGG
The DNA here is from genome assembly GCA_927399475.2 of Acleris emargana. Lineage (NCBI taxonomy): Eukaryota > Metazoa > Arthropoda > Insecta > Lepidoptera > Tortricidae > Acleris > Acleris emargana. The sequence goes on along the minus strand of OV656835.1, from coordinate 90,205,901 downwards.
CTAGCTATCCAGAAAGATAATTCAGCCAGCCTTTTTATAGTGGTAATTTTTATTTACATCTTTAATATTTGAGTAAGTAGCTTAGTTTTATTTTAATTTAAATACCTTTAGTTTTTACTTTTAACTGTTAATAAACAAGAAGTCAATTTATTTACTAATAACGAGCACGGACACAGTGCGAAGCCGAATACACACATCCTAGCCCCAGCCTTCTCGGCGCTTCTCGCGAGGACGTCATCGCAGAATCGTAACTTGACGCTTGCACAATATTCGGTGGGTGGGGATGCCGGACATTAATAACAGCGATGCGGTCGCTGGGCAAGAGCATGATATGCACGAAATGATAACTGTTCTCAAAGTCGTCTACAGTGAATGTCCGACGGAAATAAAGACATTACGTTTAGGTAAATACAATAATAATAATTAATAAGGCCACAGGGCAGCTAGTGGCGAGCTGTTGGTGAGTGACGACACCGCGGACCTGAGGGCTCCCGAGGGTAGGTCCTGTTCCTCACCTCACGCTTGCCTTCACCGGCCGGCTGGAGTGTATAATGACGAGGAACAGACCCTCACCTCTGACATGCCTTTATTGGCCGGTCAGAGAGCAGTCGCAAGAGCTATATGCTGCTGGCTTGGGTTGGCGCTTCCCATGATTAGTAAAGACATACAAAGAAAAATAAACTTTAGCTTCCAAACAACAACTGAACAGTAGGTACATTTATATCTGAGCAGTACATGTTAATATAAAGTTGTAATGTAAGTTACATCGTTTGAGTATAATGAAGTCCTTTACTCCCCGTACTAATTAAAACTCTATCACGCTGGAGTAAGTTTCGCCATCCTCTATCTTGCGTTATACTCGAAATTAACTTATTACAACTGTAGTTAAAATTACACGCACACTTTTTAAACAACATTTAGCTAAAAAATTCAAGTTGAGGGTAATTTGTAAGTCCCGCAAATGTTACGCTGATACTTAAGTTATGTTAAACGTAAGCAAGTAGTAAGCAAAAAATATGGATGCATTTTTATTTGGTGCAGAGGAAAAATACCAACAACTATAATATTTGTATGCATTTTTTGTGAACGATTGAGTGTTTTGCTGTGTCTGTGTTTGTGTGAGTATTTGTGCATGTGCCGCAAAAATTGTTAACATCGGCTGGGACTGCAAATTACCTATTAGAGTAACAAATCAAAACGGAATGACAATAATCGCCTGTACGGCGATCAAACACCTGCACGGAAAAAGCTCCTAGATGATTTAAAATTCAAAAGGAGGAAATGGCGCGGCGCGAAAGTAAGAGAGAAAGGCACTCCAAAATTAATACTTAATGTACCAAAAAACTCCGACAATTAAAATATACGGATAATATAAATGTTTTTATGTTAATATATGAAGTAAACGCAAATTTATCCGGAAAACTCGTCGAATTAAAATGCATTCTAAAATCCACCGATCCGCCGATCAATCTCATAGTTTTAATGGAAACATGAAAAGTTCGGACCGCGGGAAACGCCACGCGCTTACCGTACGTGTCAATGCAACTGTAATAGTAAAAAAGTAAAAAATGTACGGCTCGGAACGAAGATTGGAACGGCGCGTGGCGTTTCCCGCGGTCCGAACTTTACGGGTAAGGGCCGCTAATGGGTAGCGGTGTATCGATCTATGTGCACATCAGCTTGAGATATGACCACTGGGAGGGGTGGGCCATTGTTACGTCATTCATTAATGTCAAATATTAATATAGATACACCTGAAAAATAAATGTTAAAAGAAAATAAAACTTTATTAATTATTTTTAAACTATAATGACAATACATTATGTACAAAACGAATATTTTTTGAAATCGAAATTTTCTTTGTTATTGTAATAAATAACTATAAGTTTTTCTGGTAAACATCTTAGCCTATTTGTGCAAATTGTGGTTACTGAATTGTTAACAACTTTTTGAAGTTGTAATTCTTTAGCTCTGCCTACCCCACTTTCTGGGATTACAGGCGTGAAGGTATGTATGTATGTATGTAAGTTTTTCTACATTTTAAATTTTCAACGCAGTTCTTCTTGAGTTTAATATCCACGATAGTAAAAGATTCTTCTGCATCCACTGAAGTAAGTGGAGTGAAATTGTATAAAATACTGTCCACATCTGTTTCTTTAAAGAGGTTTACTAAACAAGCTTAGTCACCCCTGCCGAGCTCTGTATTACAGAAGAAATAGGTATATCTTAGGAATGCACTATGTATGCATAAATAGACACAATCTTGCCCTTCATGATGGGCCATGTTGTAAGCCAGATAAACGAAACACTCGACATTTTTAGATACTTATTCTCGTCAATTAGGACAACGAAAATGAGGTATTGTGTTCGGCAGTGCCAACAAAGACTTGCTGAACAACGACACTAAAATGTGTCTAAGCACCTTGGAAGGGTGGGAATATGAAGTTATTAGTTTAACGGACATCGAATATTCTCTTTAAATAAACCTACCTCAAACACTTTTTCCAATATTCATTCAAGTTAGATATTTATGTATAGTAATTGTATTAGTTTCAGACGAGATATTGAACCAATAAATCATTGCATGTTGCATTACCTATATAAATACTCTTCGAATTTTCTACAGGTCTAGAGCTTGTTTTTCGACCTAGATGTTTTATTACAGTCAGGTTTTTGTTTCCTTTTTAATTTCTAGGGACCGCTTGGAGGTATCAAATTGTAATTATTATTAAATTAACAAATGACTTCTAAGTGCAGTCATATAATACGGTCATAAATAAATGATGAGTGATGATTAATGATGAATGATGATGATACAAGGGCCACACCGAAATGATCGGGAATCGAGTACTTGGGATTGAGTCAGCATAAAACCTTTTTTGTTACGTTAGTACTGGCCACTTGCAATAGTAATGACATTAGCACAATAAAAATAAAAACTCGGCTTTCTTCGTAATGTCTGTTTAAATTTGACAAGTCGATAGACAAAATGGAGCTCACGCGTGAAAATTTCCGTTCCATAATTTATCACAACTTTCGTCGAGGGTTATCTCAAGATGAATGTCTCGGTGAGCTTGTTTCTATATATAATGTGGAAGCACCAAGCCAAACAACTGGTCGTGCCTCTCTCAGTACCGTACTTTCTAGTGGTCGACCAAAAACAGCAATAACGCCTGAAAACGTGACGGCTGTGCAAAAAATTCTTTTTCTCAAACATGCTCGGAAAAAACGGTTTTCCGATTGAAACACAAGGACGGAAAGAGCCTCATTTTACTCCTAGGAGTAAAAAAACCATATGAAAACACTTTCCGTCCATGTCCACATATTTCTTAAAATTGCTGTCAATTTGCATACAAAATCAAAAGGACCAAGACAAAAATTCCAAACAGCCAAGCCAAAAGTGTTTCTTTTTGAATTTGCATTCCAATGTCTATGGTTAGTATTTAAAAACAATTGACAGTCGGTAACATTCGTTCATTCTGCATAATATAATTGTGAAACCGAATATTAAACTATTTGTTGTGTGAAATACTTTTTAGAAATGTATTTGTATTATTTCCTCACAATATGTTTGAGAAAAGCATTATGTATGCCTCGGCGGAAACGAGGATTTCCTGACTCGTATTTTAGCAGGCCTCGCTGTTGCTCGGCCTGCTAACCACCTCGTCAGGAAATCCCTTACTTTCCGCGCCTAGGCAACAATGTACTATTAGATGATCGACATGTGACCTACGAGCAGATTTGGGCTTTCATAGGGATTGGAATGACTGCAATTCAAAATATTTTGCATAATGAGTTGGGCGTCAGAAAGTTAATTTCCCGCTGAGTACCCCATAATTTGTCTGAAGAGCAGAAGGCGGCTCGTGTTGAGTGGTGTCGGTCTACTCTGAAACGCTTCAATGGAGGAAGTCAAAAGCAGTTTACAACATCTTCTCAGGTGACGAATCATGGATTTATTCTTATGATCCTGAAAGAAAACATCAGTCGGCAGTTTGGGTCTTCAAAGGCGAGGTGAAGCCAACGAAAGTGGTGCGTTCCCGTAGCGTATCGAAGAAAATGGTCGCTTCATTTGTGTCCAAAAAAGGACATGTGGCCACAATTCCGTTACAAGAACACAGAACGGTTACTGCCGATTGGTACACTTCGGTTTGTTTGCCAGAAATTATGGCTGAACTCCGTAGAGGTAATGCTACACGCCGAATCATCTTACATCACCATAATGCGAGCTCCCATACCGCTCGCAAAACAAAAGAGTTTTTGAACCACGAAAACGTAGAGTTAATGTCTCATCCTCCGTATAGTCCCGACTTGAGCCCTAATGATTTTTTTACATTCCCAAAAATCAAGGATTTGTTACGTGGTCAGCGATTTTAAAACCCAGAAGCGGCAGGAGAAGCGTATAAATCGGCCATTTTGGAAACGTCTACTTCAGAGTGGAATTACTGTTTTAATAACTGGTTCGAAAGAATGTAAAAGTGCATCGATTGCAAGGGAGAATACTTCGAAAAACAATGAAATATAATTTAGGTAATACTTACTTGTAGTTTTTTTAATTCCCGATTATTTCGGTATGCCCCTCGTAGTGATGATAAATTTATGGTCTTGGTAGTTTTTTTTCACAATTCAAAAGTCAGGATACGAAGATACGTCAAAAAGGAAGCGATAAGTGGTAGGCAAGCTACAACTAAAAGATAACATTTATGTTAAAGTATGTTAATAATAACTGCAAATATTGTGTGCTCAGAATAGGTTTTGTATGAATTTACAAAAGATGGTATTAGCTATACAAAATTTAAAACAATGCCTGCCTAACAAGGCGGCTCTAATGCGAGCAAAGAGAATGTAACTACTACGTTTTAAATGCGCGGTGGGACCACGGATTGGCGCAATGGTTTCCACACACTACGAACACGATTTAGTACGGTCGATTTCATAAATATGTGTACACTTTAGTACCTTGTCTATTTAATGTCATGTTTAAACTGCCGTGCGACTAACGTAACAAGATATTTACTAAAGTACTGTTTTAAAAAAAAAAATATTTTTTGGGATTTTTTTTTTTTTTTTTTTTTTATATCATAGGAAGGCAAACGAGCACACAGGCCACCTGATGGTAAGTGAAAAAAACTGTGACCCATAGACATTCGCATATATATTATAGGACTGTTTTTATCGTGTCAACGCTCTTTTTAAAAGTGTTTTCTCGCCTCGATTACGCTATAGGTGGTATTCTGATACTGTTAACGATATCAATATTAGTGGTATATTGTACGCGAATAGAAAAATAACTATAATAGCATACGCCAAAGGATGAAACTACTACACTCGCGGTCAAATAATACGGGTCAGAGTGCTTTTCTCATACTAAAGAGGCTATTTCGAAGCCTTGGTTCCTCACCAGGGGATACTTTTAGTGAAATCTGATGATGGACACCCCGAGCATCGATACAGGACTTCCAGAGTGCCTAGGATACCCAACTGATTGAATCTGCGGTTAACGCCGGAATCGTGCATGTTCAGAGAAACACCTAAAATGCCAATAAAATGTACGGAAATCCAAGTGCTGACCCAAACTCTCTCGCTGTGGTGTTAACTGATTGTGCGATCAGTTAGATATGCTAAGCTCTTTTGACCTCCTCTATTGACCTCGGAGTATCCACCATTAAACCTCACTCAAAACAACCCCTGGCCAGGAACCATGGCTTCGAAATAACCTCGTTTTTATGAAAAACGCACTCTGACCCGTATTATTTGACCGAGAGTGTACAGGGTTGGGCAGATTAAGTGTCCTAGTTGTGTATGGCTTTTTTACTTAAATATAACTTAACTTCTTATTCACTTCGTTTTTTTTTTGTTGACAATTTAATCTTCTTTATGATTTCTACACGTCAGCTTGATATATTTTGTTTATATATTGTTTTCAACAATGGACGCGAAACGCCAGCTCGTGTGCGATTTGTACCAGAAAAATACCGACCGTGTGAGATATTCAAGACGCTGAAACATTTAAATATCAATATAAGGTTTATATCGCGGACCATCAAGCGATTCAAAGAAACGGGATCTTCACAAATCAGGCCCAAACCTGGGAGAAAGCCAAAACATCATTAAAAATATTCGTGAGCGTATTAGACGAAATCCAGCTCGAAGTGCAAGCAAACTTGCTAAAGATATGAAAATATCCCGTCGAACAATGAGTCGTATTTTAAAATATGATCTTGGGCTAAAGGCCTACAAAAAACAAAAAAATCATAGCTTAACAGATGCCCAGAAAAAAGCTAGAGTGAAAAAATGTAGAGAATAGCTAGCTTGGCACGACGGCGATGATATTATTTTTTCCGATGAAAAGATGTTCCAGTTACAAGACAGTCACAACCAACAAAACGATCGTGTCTATGGTGCTTCATTGAAGGATATTCCTGTGGACAAATTAGCCGTACAACGCTTCCAGAGTGCATCAGCTGTCATGGTATGGGGTGCGATATCGCCTAGAGGCAAGTTACCGCTGCTGTTTATTGATCGAGGTGTCAAAATTAACCAAGACTATTACATCCAGAACGTGTTACACTTGTTCTTGTTTTAATTTTATGGCTCTTTTTAACTAGGACACTTAGGCTGGGTTTTATAAAGATCCGTTAGATCAAATTTCGGTCAGGAATGTCAAAACTTGTATGAAGTTACTAAAATTTGATCTGACATTTTTACTTACGGGGCTTTATAAAACCGGCCCTTAATCTGCCCAACCCTGTACTAAAAGGTGTTTAATAACCTATTTTGATGACATTTTTAATTCTGCTCAGGCATATTCCTAATGTAAACATACACTTAATATTCAGCTTACAACCGTTCGAGTATGTATAAATATACAAGGTTATTGTTTAGTCAACCTATTCCCCTCTAGGTGTTATGGGGGAGATCATTTGCAATCATTTTTGCAAGATTGAACCATTTCTGAGATAATTTGGATTCAAGTTTTTGTTTTTTTATTTAAATTACAAAAAAAATAGCCCTTTAAATAATTCTTTTAATAGCTTTTCTACAAGTTAAAATTGTTGTTCTTATGTAGACATTTAAGTTTACCTAATGTATCCTTTTTTGTTAGTTTTTTTTATTTTATTATTGGTTCTTGTGCACAAGACACTTAAGAAATGAGAACACATTGTGATATTTCTCGCCGGACAGTTCCCTTTTTTATTGATATATTTTGTCCGGCAGCATGGGCATGTCATGCTCTCTCTAAGGTCTTTGCTTACGGCGGCGTCGTTGATCGGGTCGCCACCTTCCCGAACACATGGTTGAGGGAGGCGATGGCTGAGATACGCGTCATACTCGTGAACGGGTGCTGTCTGTGGGGTCCGGTCTGTTCACGCTTGCAAGGACCTGTTATTCAGTTAATTATTTTAATTATCGTTCCTGACGTAGGGACCTCGTCATGTTGTTCTCCTAGACATTAGGTATTTTATTTGTATTTTATTGTCTTTACATTTGTAATGATTTTATTTGTGTTAGTTTTAAAAATAATTATTTATTACTTTATTACCTTGTAATATAATTTAGATACTTTTAAGTATTATTGTATTTAAACATTGAAAAAAAAATGACCTTCTGCTGGAGTTTCTTGCGGCGCTTCTTCTCCGCAATGATGGTCTTGTCCGAAGCGCTAGTAGATTCACTCCATGTTACCGACGTGTAAAAGAGCCCTCATGTGGCCAATTTACTGAATAAATATTTTGTATTTTGTATTTGTATTTGTATCTTATGCAATATTAAAAGTAGAATTATCTGTACACGTTTAAGAATGCGAGACCAAAAAGTAAAAATAATAATTTTTTTTATCAGTTTATACAACATAAATGACACATAAACAGAAAAAATTACTTACTTTTGTGTAGGGTATTATGGGACCAAAATGATTACAAATGATCTCCCCCATAACACCTAGAGGGGAATAGGTCGACTTACCAATAAACCTGTATAATTTACTGAATTGTGATTACGAAAATATAAAATAAAAACTATGAAACCTTTTTTTTTGAAGCGGTAGGTGCTTTTACCCATTGTTATATTATTTAAAATTGAAACATAATACCAGCATAAAATTGAAACATAATATTGCATGTTTTCATTTTGAGCTGCGATGACGCGTGTTATATAAAACCACGCTTCAAAGTTACTACAATACGATATTAAAAAAGGTTGTTTTACCCACCGATGATTAATATAACCTTTTTTTTATGGCAATAAATGGTAAGTCCCGATAGCACTCAGACCACCTGATGGTAAGGAAAATCTGAGACCCGATATTTGAATTTTCAACACTAAAATCTCAATACTGCAATCCTGAGACTTCAAATGCGTTTCCAGCCCTGAAGACTAAGATAAAATGTGTATATCAAAACGCTTTAATATTAAACAGTGTATAATGGAAAGCTTAAATCTTAATTCCAGCGAATAGAGTTTGTTAAATTGGAAATTCGAGATAACGTGATGGAACCAGTAACGAACAAGGACCTATGATGCATAATTAACTTTAACGCATATTACGCATATATGTTATAATTGATACCTCAATTTATACAAGAATTATTGTATTTAAAGTTGTGATTCTATTTTATGGTATATTTCAGTTTCATACTAAGCCGTACCTAAGCTGTATTGAATGTACCTACTTGGAATTATAACTTTAATCGATGACAATGTTCTTTTTGAAAACAACAAATTAATCTTACTTTAATATTTAATTAAATATTATCACTGCTTTCCCTCTCTTGACAGTTTTCTAACAGACTATATTTATTGTTCACGAAGAAACGATAAAAAAACATATAAATCAGCTTGGCTGTATGACGTATGACGCCATGGTTGTTCTCTGTGATGTGCTGATCGCTGGCAATTAAGAAACCATACATTGTTCCCAAAATGATTAAAAGGTTCTTATAATGTACGAAAGATTTAAAAGAAGAGATAATTAAATACATAACATGAAACTGCAAAAATACAAATGCAATAATAAAAGGGAGCACTTTATTTTCTTAAATATATATATTTATAATGAGCCGTATAAAATTTCAACAACGTCGTACTTCCTTACAGAAAGAACTTATATAACGGACCCACCCTGTGCCAAGCATCTACTTGTAGCTAGGCACTCATCTCAGCTGGGTACCCTTCATCTGGCATAATATCGATTGTCCGAAATACATTTCGCATAACAGTTATCGCAGAAACATTTTTAGCCGAATGATACTTTAGCATAATAGTATACTTAGCATAACTATCATAACGTATAACAATCATTTGGCAGAATTTTGAATAGCAGAATACTAATATTGCCGACTTTCATTTCGCAGAATTTTATGTAGCAGAATATACCTTCCGCCGAATTTATTATGGCATAATTGTACCATAGCATAATAATTAGTAACGAACTGCTACCAGTAAAATAGGTTGGGTTAGGCTACAATAACAGCGCCAACGCCATGACCGCATTGCAATTGGAGCAGTGGGATAAATAAGGATCAAGGATGAAGTACCTAGTAAAATATTATTCTGCTTTATAACTTTATGCCAACTACATAGTATGCCATACAAAATTCGGCGATACGATTATTCGGCCATAGGAGTATTGTTCTAATCAACATTATGCCAATGTATTATTCTGCCAAAGAAAATTGTGCGAAATGATAGTGTGCCAAGAAATTTAGGCAAAAAGCAATTATGCGAAATGATGATTGTGCCAATGGTTGCTATGCGAAACGAAAATGTGCGAATAAATTTTGTGCAAGACATTAGTAATCCATCTCAGCCTTGTTAAATTCATGCATTGCGGCGAAGAAAACTTTATATCGAAAATTGTATTATACCATTGAATCAAGATTAAAAGTACGACGCAACATTATTTGATTTGACGTTACGTTACACACTGCAAGCTCGAACCTGCATTGATGCGTGGGTGTTGAATGCACTCCAAAATGTAACACAACTGTAGAGCTAGACCTAACTACAAAATGATACCTAATTCTGCGGAGGTTTCAGTTTCAAACATTAAATGCAAATATCTAATAGTAGATTGTTCACCAAGGGACTAAAACAACCCAAAATAACACGAGAGGTTTATATAACTAGTTCGAGTGTATGTATGTATGTAAACTCTTTATTGCACAAAAAAAAAACAATTACAAGTAAATTCGTACATAAACTTAAGATTAACAGAGTGAGAGTGTCATTATGGTTGTTTATTCTTGCGTTAGACACTACTTTAAACTTTGAATGCGAGGAAAAAAACGACGTTATATACCTATAAAAAAACAATATTTATTATAACAAGGTTTCTTAGAAAGTTCAGCGGTGTTTTTTGTAAAGCGAGCTTCAGGGTTTCAACAGTAAAATAAAAAAAATCTTTAGCCCCTAGACCCTAATAATAAGCCCCGATATGCAGAGACTTAAGTAATATTTTAAGTACTTGAGAACTGAAAAGTATTTTTCTTTCACAGCATATTTATTGTCTTCCCCTGGATGGTTCTAGAGAAAATAATTATTTAATTAATAATTACTAGTTACTGCTCCGTATACCGTGGACTGGACTGCCATGAGAACCAACGAGTCCATACTGCACGAGTTAGGCATCACCAAGCGGCTTTCTGTTATCTGCAAAGAGCGTGCCCTTCGCTTCTTCGGTCACATCGTGCGTTCTTCGAAGCACAGTCTGGAGAAGCTAATTATTTTGGGCCAGATGGATGGAAAGCGTGCTCAAGGCAGAGCTCCAGTAAGATGGTCTGACGTCATCAAGAAGGCGGTGGGCGGCAGCATGCACCGGGCGGCGCACTCGGCGTACAATCGCACAGACTGGCGTAACATAACCTGTGGTCGCGATCCTCAGCAGTGAGGGACCGAAGAAGAAGAAGAAGAATTAAGACCCACCCTCGCTTCGCTTAGGTTTATGCCAGGTTTCTCTACACCCCGCACATAATCCAGAATGTATTACATATTACCCTTCCTCTTGAATCACTCTATCTACTGATGAAAACCTCATTAAAAGCCGTTACGCAGTTAACAGGATTGTTTTATACTATGTAAAGATTTTCGAATCTCATTGCACTCACAATATTAATGAACTTTGTTTGTTTAATTCAACGAGGAAATGCTGCCAGCATCTTTGGTACAATGCCGCAGGGCCATTGTTTTTAATTATTTTTAAATGCTTTGGTTAAGTTTTAGTGTATTTTTATATCTTTAGTCTTAGACTTAGTCTTATTTAATTTTCAGCTACTGTTTTATACTTGATGTATGACATTTTTCAATAAATACTTATCTAGTAAGTGTAGAAAATGCGATCCCAGGTTTAATTTTTGTGTATGTAAAGTGAAGTAAACCTTATACGAATTGTAACAGAAGCGGCATTCGTTCGAACGAATCGCAATGACCGTTGCAGGACGCAACGGGGAGGCGTGGGTGCAGGCTCCGCGGACCGCCCCACTTCAGTCGTTCCCGGAGCGCCTCGCGAGAGACTCGTCTCCGCGCAACGCAACTCTCTCGGCTCTGAGTACTTTCAAAGTTGTAGATTCACCTTCGAATTTCAAAGTGCTGATTTTAAATTTGGAACTATAGTTTTCGGTGATTTTTAGAGGTCAGTTCGTGAATAACGAAGTTTTGAGTTGCGTTTTGAGCGCTTTTGAACTTTCCGTCGGCTGTTGGACAACTGGTAAGTGGAATTTATATTTATTATTTTCTTTAATTTCTTAATTAATCTTTATATTTTTAATGCATGCTTTTTTTTGCGTTGCGTTAGATTTTCCCTATTTTTTATTGTTTAAAATATTTAATTATCCTTTTTTATGTTTCCGTAAAACAAAACTTTCAAATTTTTTTAGTTCTTTAGAAAACCAAGACGGTTACTAATAATTTTGCAATAATTACTATTAATATAACAAAGAACTTGTATTTCCTTTTCAAAAACTTTAATTTATTCTAAACGGCTTTCGCGGTTACGATGCACTCCATAAGACCGGCCTGTCTCCAGTGTTGTGATCGATACGGGCAAATAATTAAATACCTGTAAATGATCGCCGACAGATTTTTCTAGCGTCAAACAATAAGTTCTGCTATAAATTTTAGAATCAAAACCCGGGTTTTTAAGTTATTTTAGATACCTACGTTAAATCTCATCATTGAAATGACCGTTTCTTGAATTAAAATGTAATTTTAGACACCGACGGTATGAAAAATAGCAATCTAGCAAGTTTATCTAAACAGAATAATAAAATGGATGTCTCATAGGGACCATGCCGCGAGCGGACCTGCTAGAGGGGGTGTTCTTTTTATATTGATGATATTATTTATATCTTTAATATTTGAGTAGTTTAGTTTTATTTTCTTTTAAATAAGTTTAGTTTTAACTTTTAATTGTAGTACCTATATTATATTAACTTGTGTATAAAAAATGAGACGGTATTTGATCCAGTTAAAAAAGTATTACTAACCCGCTGCCGACGGCATCCGTATTTCCGGGCGCTCGTGGCCCGGTGCCCTCCAGAAGTAGGTTGGTTGTGACATTTGGGTGATCTGTAGGTCGGAGGAACGACAGCGGGTAATTCGTGACTTGCAGATAAAGGAGGAGGAACTTAGTACGTCCCCAAGGAGCTAAAATAGGCTTTGTAAAAATGGCGCACTGCTTTCGAGATATTTAAAACGTTTGGTTTTTAAAATGAATTAACTGAAAAAGAGTTTTTTTTTTGTGTAACATTGTGTTTTCTCGTAGAATCAGCACGATTACAAATCCGATTTTGTCTTACTTTGACTTATGAGGTTTGGCTGAGACTTGTTGGTATTTCTGAGTCCGGGCGGCGGGTAAATGAAGTAGAGTCACTGCATTACTGCATTCAGTGGTCTTACTATATTTTAACAAACAAAGTTAAAATTTAAATTGTTGAAGTTTAAATTTACTCGCAGGATTAGATTTTAAGCTACAGATTGAAAGAAGTATTATTTACATAGAAAAAGTAATGTTTTCTATAACAGTAATTAAAATATGCAGTAGAAAATCCCAAATCCCATTGTATGACTATACTTAAAATACTCGATGGGAGTCTGACCACAAGGCCTCTTTCGGTACCTTATATAAAGGAGGAACTCTAACCACAATTTAGGCGGTCGGCTAGCAATGTTATTTGACCCGAAAAGCGTGATCATTAAACATAATGAGCAATTGTTGCCGCAAAAACCTTTATGGGAGACCTGAACCTTGAACAACGGCTGGCAGTAGGTAATCTCTTCGGCGCTGAACATGTACATATACAGGGTTATTGGTTATTGTATACATTCCCGTTAAGGGGTTATAGGGGAGGTCATTTGCAGTCATTTTGACCCTATAATGCATTATGCAAAAGTGAACCATTTTTGAGTTATCGCGTTTTTTTTTTTTTTTTTTAAATTAGTCAGAAATTCAACTTGAAAAATTTATTACAAAAAAAGTATTAATTTAAATCGTATTTTTTTTTCTGATTTACAGAAACGATTAAACACTGGTTATTTCTCAATATTAAAACAGTAATTATCGGTCCAAATTTAAAAAAAGCGAGACGGAAAACGAAAATTTTTCAATCTTTCTTTGCGATCGCTTTCCACTAAAATGCCTTAAAAACAAAAAAAACGTTATGAAACTTGGCTTGCAGATTATTTTAAAAACTTAACTGTTTTCTTAGCTCTCCAAAAATGCATAACAACTAGGAACTTATTTAAAAAGAAACGGAAAAAAAATCATCACAAAGGAAGCGGGCGGAAATTCGTATCCGAACTAAAGTCTAAACTAAAGTCAAAAATTAAAATTAAAAAAAAACCCAATTTAAATCAACTTTTTGTATTTGCTTTTGTACAAGATGAAATTGTTGTTCTTATGCAATATAAAAAAAATATTATCTGTACACGTTTGAGAATGCGAGGCCGAAAACTAAAAAATACATGTTTTTTATCAAACTCCAACCTAAATTATACAAAAACAGAAAAATTTACCAATACATTTGGCGTGCAGATTACACATAAAACATTTTTCTAGCTTTCTAACGAGCTATTAAAACTAATATGAATTTTGTTAAAGATTGCTTGAAAAAATTCAACACAAAAGAAGCAACAAGGAAGTCACTTCCGAACATAACTTAAAATTAACTTAATAAATTTATCAAAAATAACTGTTATACTCGTAAACACAAAGAACAACAATAACTTATGTAAAAAGTAACAAATTTAGGAGTTTGATAATAAAACATGTATTTTTTAGTTTTCGGCCTCGCATTCTCAAACGTGTACAGATAATATTATTTTTAATATTGCATAAGAACAACAATTTCATCTTGTACAAAAGCAAATAAAATAAGTGGATTTAAATTTGGTATTTTTTTTAATTTTAATTTTTGAAGTTGCATTTCTGAGTTTAGTTTAGTTCGAATACGAATTTCCGCCCGCTTCCTTTGTGATCATTTTTTTTCAGTTTTTTTTTTAATAATTTCCTAGTTGTTATGCATTTTTGGAGAGCTAAGAAAACAGTTAAGTTTTTAAAATAATCTGCAAGCCAAGTTTCATAACGTTTTTTTTGTTTTTAAGGCATTTTAGTGGAAAGCGATCGCAAAAAAAAAAAAAAAAAATTTCGTTTTCCGTCTCGCTTTTTTAAATTTAGACCGATAATTACTGTTTTAATATTGAGAAATAACCAGTGTTTAATCGTTTCTGTAAATCAGAAAAAAAATACGATTTAAATTGATACTTTTTTTGTAATAAAGTTTTCAAGTTGAATTTCTGACTAATTTAAAAAAAAACTAAAAAACGCGATAACTCAAAAATGGTTCACTTTTGCATAATGCATTATAGGGTCAAAATGATTGCAAATGACCTCCCTTATAACCCCTTAACGGGAATGTATGCAATAACCAATAACCCTGTATACTAAAGGGAGTGCAAGCAAATATTTGGCTTTCAATGTTCTCTTAAAGATCATGCTGTAGGCCGATACAAAGCTACTATATAATAAGGACTCTTGGTTATCCACTTGAATCAAAACTACTACCTAGTAATTTGAAATTTTGAAATTTTGAAAAACGTTTTTTTATGAGCGGTATGATCGAGATGAACCGAAATACGAGAAATTTTAATTTATAATATTTTGAATTAACTAAAATTGTACCTAAATTAGAATTTTTGGTTATGCACACCGTTTTTTAACTTGTTTTACAAGATTACCGTGTTTTTAAAAAAAGTCTAGAAAGGTACCAACTAGAAATTTGAACTATAAATATAACAAATCAAAACTAAAAACAAAACTAAATCTATTGTAAATCAAAATAATTAAAGCAATTATTTTGACAACCAAGAAACGCGAAAACGACCATTATATTAATAAAAAAAATACAAAAAGGTTAAGATAAGCTAAAAGTAATAAGTAAAAGAGTATCTGGAAGAGCACATTTGTAAAATATTATACCTATAAGCAAGATATTGATGAATAAAACGTTAAATACTCGAGAAACAACATAAAAATAATCAATTTTCCTGTAATTATATAAATATTTACTCGTGCTGTATAGTGCGGCGCTTTCAATAATTTAAATCGAACGGATAACAAACGAAATCGCTGGGATTGGCTACGAGCGTAGCGCGTAGCACTTCGTAGCGACGAATGTGATAAAACGATAAAACGTTAAAAGTAGTGACTTTTACGAACCTATTTGGCAAGGAAGCCCGAAATAAAGTTACGTTAGAGTGAATGAAGCCTAGTTTTAGAAACAGAAGCCCTAGCGTGAGGTATCTTGTCTAGGGTCAGGGCGGGAGACTCACATCTAGCCTACAAACGAGTGCGTTAGGCCTTTTACAAAAAAAACTATGTACTTAATTTAAATTGCTTAACACAAATGACAACTTCTTTACAAAGTTTAAAACAAAAGCGCCGTCTGTCCTTCTGTATGTAAGCTGAGATCACTCTAACTAGCAACGGATGTTGATGCGGTTTTTATTTATATATAAAGTGATTCAAGTTTTTGTGTTTAAAGAATTCTGGTTTATTTATGGGTTAAATAAAACTCACAGGCGATGGGCTTGCAACCTGTCACTAATACACTGGTAAACATCTTAGCCTGATTGTGCAAATCGTGGTTAAAGAATTATCAACAACTTATTAAAGAATGCTTGGTAATTCTGTAGCTCTGCCTACCCTACTCTGGGAATGAAGGCGTGAGTTTATGTATGTATGTATAAAACTCACATAAACGGAAGCGAAATGAAGAAGAGTCGCTACTCACAAATAAATATATGAGATAATATCACTGGCAAGTCAACTGACACTCAATCTTTTTGTACGTACATTTGCGCGTGTGTTAAAACTAGCCTTAAGTTAAGGCTAAGTATTTTCTAACAAAATCCATTTATTTGATTAGGTCTTAACGGAAGGCGAAGGTTTCACTTGCAGTCGATCAATAAATAAGACATCTCGTTCTACAAGGCCCAAAAAAGGTGCAAGGATTTGGCACTTGGCAATTCCGTATAAAATATCTGTTTGAGGCATGTCTGAGGTTATCCTACAAATGTTAAGGTTAACTGGAAGAGATCCCTTATAGGGATAAGTTCGCCTTTGTACATACCTTTTTTGTTTCTGTTTATTTTTGATTTGTTATTTTCTGTTTGTACAATAAAGAGTTTACATACATACATGTTATGCGGAAGTTTGTGTTGTTAGTTGGTTACCCTTTTGTTTTGATTTGGATGAAATTTGAAGAGGAGATAGCTTATACCGTGAATTAACACAAAAACCACTTTATGTCCCGGACATTTTAAAGATCCTAAGGGAATAACTACAATCGAAATCTACGCGGACGCGGAAGCTTATATTATTTATTACCTCCTGTGCGAATTACGCTGTATGTGTTACTATGTCAGTTTGCACTGGACGAAGATGACACAAAATCGGTTTGCACAACACGCAAGTTGTCCATTGAAATAAAAAATAGCCACAAAACATCGAATTTCCGAAACTGAAATGGCAAAACGTGTCACTGTATCCACAGTCCACATGCAAAAAATAAACGACTTTACAGTTTTTGTAACTTATCACCTCAAAATATGGCAGCGCCGCCGGGCTAAGTAGTTAGAATACGAGCAGCTAGAGCATAATTTCAACAAAAAAAAGTAATCACTACCTTGAATTATTAGATATTATTGCACAAATTTATTTATGACAAAGTTTGTAGGAAAAGACTGTTTCAAAATCAACAAATAAATAATATTTGATGGATACATATAGCCCTTTTTCTTTCTTACCCTTAAAAATAGTCAAGGAGAAAGCCAACTTTAAATGGCAAATAAATTTAATTAACTAAACTTAAAAAAATATGTGAAACAGGCCAGGCAATTGTCTCCTAACTGACACAAACGTGTAACCGGATAAACCCACATACAAATGTACCCATAAAACCCCGCCGGTGTGGCATTGACCTTACTCCGCGGACTCAACAAGTATCGCGATGAACAATTTCTCCTTCCCCAGGGCCTGACCCAATTTCCTGTCGCTTAGAAACTTCTCTTTCATGTCTGGGCTGTATTTTACTGGGTAAAGCTATATTGGTTTTGACACATTATAAGTTGTTCTTTAAAGACGAGTTTATACAAAACTTCTTTAGAACTACGACGAGTCTAAGTTTTTATACGCTTGCTCGGAGATATAAGGAAGAAATATGTAGGTACCCACCAATTTTGGTTGCATAACAGAACGTTCTGCTCGGCCAAAGTTATACTAGAATGTTAGTTAGTTAGTTATGCGAGCCGACTTGGACGTGCCAGTTAATAATTCACAGACGAGTATATTAACCGAAAATCAAGCCTCAGGTTAGGCCTAGGCCCGGTGTCATAGACACCTACTTACTACTCTAATTAAGCATCTCTACTTTTTGTGACATACTCGTAGAGATGGCTAACAGGTCAACCAATTTGATTCCTAGGCCACTTTGGACTATGTTAAAGTGACGTTGACAACCAAAACGTACGCGACTTCCTATGATTTGGTTTACAACGTCACGTTGACAAAGTCCATAGTGGCCTAGAAATCAAATTGGTTGACTGTACATACGAGTAGTTATTTTGGTAGTAAACGGACTGGCAGTCACGGCTTAGCAAATACGTTGCCAAACCAGATGTAAAGATGTTAGGTGTGATGCGGCTGCCGATGCTAAGCTAGTACTCGAATAAGGCCTGGAACCCATTAGAATCCCCACAGTTCAAACGCTGCTTGGCATACAAGCTCTGGAAATGAGTAAAGAAAATCAGGCAAAATTTAAGAAAATACAAAAATACAAATTACATCCACAACACAAGTTTCGTTAGGTACATTTTTTTTTACCAATAAAGCCTTAGTAACAACTTCATGCTAAAAAAATAGCAACAAGTTTTGTCACACACGCGCACACCCCCCTAATTTCCTTCACGGTCACAACCAAAAGTGCCGAAAACAATTGCAGCATGCCCCGCTGTATGGCCAATGAATTCTGTTGGACAAGGCATGTCCCGGAGCGAGGGTCACATCCCTTGTCCCTTAATCGGGACTCGAGGTGATTTAAAATAGTACAGTTTTGAACAATAACGTAACTGTAACGCATGGGACTATTTGTATAAAAAATGTGCATTTCCCAGCGAATTACAAGGTCTGTAAATTTGATTATTATTACCTATCAGATGACCAGGAAAGGTTCTATACCGCGAAAGAAAAGTAGTATTTACCTTAAAAGTTGATTCACACTTATAGCAAGAGTTTCAAATACTCGTATTTACTCAGAACCTAGGTATATATTAATCATCTAAAATATATATACTAGAACTATGGACGAGATAGGGTTTAGCGCATCGGCGGTTACAAGATCAAAGGGCACCTAAACACACAACCTGTACACTCCCTGGACCGCGTTAGTTGATGTATTACTTTGTAGTTTAGACAACTTGGGCTATCCCGTAACAGCTCAGGTTGGGTGATGTTTCTGTAGAGGTAAGGGGTGTTAAATAATTACCATGTGCAATAACTTTGTATTATTAACTGAATTAATTCGCGCACAATAAGAAAATACAGGATGTTACAAAAGTTATGACTTTTATGTGTTATGTGAAGATGCACTTGCTGAAAGTATACAGCATTTAACGTCATCTACGAGTGACGCGTTTGGTTTAAAAACGAAACGAAGAGAAACATTAGTTAGCGTAATGGATCTTGGCAAGGGCCACTGTTCAACCGCAATGTTCACACAGCACAAGACAGGCCTGCTAGGGTGTTCACACCGCACAAACGTCGCCACAAACGGGGCAGGTAGGTAGGTACAGTATAACAAAGAGTTGACTGATCATGTGGGTCGGGGCAAAATGTATATATTACTGTTAAATTTACGCATATCTGCAAACACTATCTGACAAATTCGTCCATCCAATTGTAGGTTTTCTGACACAAGTTCACATGCACGCGGGGCATCAGTCCAAGTGTCTTGATTATTAATTTTGAGCATTTAATAATTTACTTGAGGAATTAAAAGTTAAGAATTGATTTTGTGTATAGGTAAAAAGTAAAATTTTAACTAAAATTAATGAATTTATGAATTGGTCAGGAATGACGGTAAGTCTAACAGGGTCATGTCAAGATATCGATCCTGGCTTCGACACCCGTCTCATATCAAGTCAAAGTAAACGAACTTTTACTTTGACGCGTTTCGAGACGGCTGGATACCAGTCGTTTCTGATTTGTTTCGAGACGGGAGGGTATCTTATTCAAGATCAGTTCATTAATGCGGCACACAGTCGCGCAAACTAACCTGACCAAGTCCTATCTTACACACATTACAGGTTAGTTAATTTTTTTTCCATACCTCTCTTCTGTCCATTCATCTAATTGTTTCCCATCAATTATACGGATGCCACCTACCCGACGGACAGTAATTTAATTGTTTCGCTTAAATAACTCATCGTCTCGTAAAAAATCTGCAAAATATTTCCTTAAAATGCACTAGAACGTGGACATTGGTACACAATATTAATTAGTATTAATTAGTTTTGGGTCCATCTACTGAAAACGCCTAATCCATTTGTGCTATATTCTAATTGAAATGAACAGTCCACTCAGTCATATTAGTTAATTATTAGTTTAGCTGACATCAATCTATCACAAATTATTATTGCATCTGTTATTTTTGGAACCATGTCACTGAAAACATTGAAAATCACTTTGGGTCATAATTTTGTTCATTACAAACACAGATGTAAACACACATAGATAACACAAATGCATCTACTTCTCGTGTCTGAATCCGGACTTAAACCGTGACGAAGCGTCAGGGTGTGCCGTCACTAGGTCGCTCCTGACGGCACGCGGCCTGTTGCTGCAACGTGTCAGCCGCGAACATTAAAGACTGCTGCGGCGTGGGAGCTAACTGCAACAGCCCACAAAAAACACGGCTTTGAATCGATTTTGCGCCGAAAATGGAAAATCCACTTCTCTTGGTACGTCGCAGTTGGTAGAGAAAAGTGACACGGTTAGTTTTCATACAGATTGAGGTGTTTACGTTATCTATGTGTATTTATATATGTGATTACAAAAAACAGTTATTAATAATGCATATTGGTCTCTGCATTAAAGTTCATTGGTTATGTTCTAGGAGACAGAGGTATTTATGTTTGAACGTGAACATTGCATTTACAAATTTTAGCATCAGCAGCACATTACAATGAAATATATGACTCTGCATTAAGGTTCGTAGAGTTATTTTAAGTTACTGATTTTTGTAGGTTTGTCAATAAATCAGATAATGAAGTTCACATGTTACCGTGAGAGCATCCGAATGTGATTCGATTGGTTCTATTAAAACCTTGCAGTTTTATTTGAGTGCATTAAAGTTTGCCGCGTCCGAATATCTGCACATTCGAAGTGGATTTTCATGAGCTCCTAATTAAGATCGAACATTCACTAACTGGCTGGACCAGGCTGCGTATAATGGTTTGGATATATGGTCGGGTGGGTGATTGTCTATGTGGGTTTAATTATTTTTAGAATTGTTGTGACTATATAAACACTTGATCTTTAAATCCTGATGCTGGATAGGTACAGCCTGTACAATACGTTTAACAGTTTGTTTAATTTGCGGAGCGCACAGAGAGGGCGGATTTGTTGTTTTGTATTGATTTCAATGGGACAGCGAGAACTGCATCGACATCTGTATATATCAATAAACTTTAGGACTCCATACCTCATACACGATGTTTTCTTACAGTATCACGAAACCTGGATCATTGGCTAAGATAATAATGCTAATTAAAGATATTTCATTAACATTTTCAGCTCATTTCACACAACTTTCATTAAAAGCGTTTGCATCGTGAATTGAAAAGTTAAAAGTGCAAAGTTATGGACACACACTTCCTACGAAAATATACCTCCGTTTAAGTAAAAAATGGTTTTAATGTCTTGGTCACTGTGGAGGAAGGGATAACCAACAGTTGGTTCTTTCATGATTCCATTACAAATTGGTTTAATAGTTTATACAGCACACCTAACTATAATATTTCAGTCACATCGTTATATTACTTTCTTAGTTAAACGTAGAAAGTTGTGGACGTGCTGTAAATTACTTTTTATTATTAGGAATAAAATTAATAAATATCTAACTAAGTTCTAGGCTCATACTATGGGTACTAAGCAACAATAAACATGATTATGTAGATATATAAATACGTATATACATAGAAAATACTCAAGTCGCAGAAACTAATTCAATAATTGCGTTCATCACACACATATTTACCCTGACCGGGAATAGAACCCGGGACTGCTAGTTTTGTAGGAAGGGTCACTAGGTCACTACCAACAGGTTCACTGTGTCGTCAGTTATTTAGTTGAGTTACGCAAATATTTTTAGAAAGAATGCTCTTTATCTATAGTGATTCAACAATTTTATTAAAGTTATTTACTCTTCAGTATACCTGTGGTAAGTAGAGCCACGTTTTAGGGATTTGATATCAATTAAAAACATGTCGACATACATGTGCTCATTAAAAATTCCCGATTACTATAAAAATCATGTCAATCATAATTGGAATGTAATTCTTTGTTTTAAAACATTTGCGATACGCACACAATATGATGGCCTTGGCAGAAGCGCCAGTAAATTCTCACTCTAGGAGAGCCCCATGTGGCCAATTCAGTGAATATTTTCAATTTGGTTTTTATTTTAATTTGATGTAATACATACATTTTGTTTTTCATCCTACTTGTGTGTATTTTATAATATATGGTGAAGAAGAGAAGAAGTCGATCCCGACTCCTGGCCTCGGTAAACAATTCATAATTTGAGGTTATAACTAGTACTGCGATGACAGCTGCCAGGATTGACCTTCTAATCTTCCTTTTAGTATAGTTGAAATCAAAGCTAAATTGTTTTAGAATAGTTTGAAGACCTCAGAATTAACTGATGCGTTATTATTTTCCTCAGGTGGGTTTCTTCCAAGATGGCAGAGGGTGGCAGTCGGGATCCCGATCGGTGCGTGCTAAACTATAAGTTCATTTTCGCGTGTTTATTCACTGATTATTATCATAGGTTCTACATCTCACTTATGCGCTTAATTCATTAAATTTCAACCTTGAAGGCTCAGTTTCGTTGCGCGCGCTGTCACGGGCTACCGCAAGGGTTTCTGTAGCTTTCGTCTCATTCATCGGGGCCTGTATTCTAGACGGTTAGGTTAAAACATACTCTATTTGACGTATTATCGTATTGTGTATAACTTGGCCGCCATTGCTGTCAAGTTCCAAGACAATAATGGTATGTACCGTGTGGAATCTCGGCCCAGACCCAGTACTCTAGGCGAAAAAGCGAAAAACAATAATATTATGGATCTGTTACTGTATTGTCTACGTTTTGATAGCTCTTATTTACTTGACAGTACCTAATGGCGGCTGACGTCAAAACAATACCATAACAGGTCAAAGACGATATCGTTATAACCGCCGGGAATAGAGGCCCAGAGGGGCTATTGTCTAACGCACTGGCAATGAAATCGCAGCCGGCTTCAAAGTGGAGCAATTGTTTTCATTTTGTATGCAGACAAGCCTTCGATATTCAAAATGAAAACGATTGCGATTGCGTTAGACAATGACCTGCTTAATAATTTGGACTTAGTTTTTCCACCAGCTTCAAAAATCATGTTTGATTTTACATTTATTATTATGGTCCGTACCATATTATTTTTTCAACAGGTTCTATAAAAAATCTTCTCTTAACAATGAGATAACGATGTACCTATTGCGCCGTACCCTGGTGATGGTCCCGGACCGTACGGAGAGGGTCCTCGGAGTCCTGATCATGGACCCTGAGTACGCGGAAAACAGGAGCGTGTTCGGACAAATCACCATGACAACAAGGTCAGTACCTATCGTGTCTAGCTTCAGCGGGCGTGGTATGGCTGCATTTATCGCGTGACAAAATGTGGATCCGTCAATCTATATATACGTGTCAAAAAGTGATGGGTTATCCACATTTTGTCACGCTATAAACGCAGCCCTTTTAAGCCCCCAGGTCAGTTTTAATTATCCTTCTTGACAGTATCAAAAGGCTCCTACGGACTAACAGTGTAACAGTTTACCTGCAGTTCATAATCGAAAATCCGTGAAAGAATGTATAAAAAAAACCTTGAGACGACATACGATCAACTGAAAGACCAATATCGGTATTTAATGTAACTCTTATCTACTTAAAGGAAATAAACAATAATTTGTAAACTATATATTTATATAACATAGGTAAAGTTAAAATTAAACTTATTTAAATTAAATTAAAACCAAACTGCTCAAATGTTAAAGATGTAAATAATAATCACCACTATAAAAAGAACCCCCTCTAGCAAATCCGCTCGCGGCATGATCCCTATGACACTGGCTGCTTTACCTCTCTGGATAGCTAGCCCAATCCTCCGGGAGAGGTAAGCACCAGCTCTAGTATCTCCGGACGCGTCTATGAGCCGGGATGACAGGGCCTTCATAAAACTTTTCATATCGACTGACCAAGGTCTCATGGTCTCCACTGCAAGCGCCACAAATTCGTAATTAATTAATAATGATGAATATTTGCGGCGCTTGATAGTTTAGGCATGATCAGCTGACTGAAATAAATAAATTCGAAATACTCCGTTTATATGATAAATGCTAAATGCTCAATATGTTTAAATCCATCAAACCATTTGAACTCCACAGCGTGCCGAGTAAACACTAGCTTCTATCGGGCTGTTTGATAAAACCAGTGTTTATATTTTAGGTACGAGAACTTTGCGGTCATAATACCTACGAGGTATTGTGTTGTTTTGTAACTTAGCCGTTGTACTCGTACTGTCTCGTCAAAAAGAGTTTCCGTAACGTTGACCATACGATAACACGGCAGAAGCAATCAAGTTGTACAAAGTAGAATAGAGCCCCTAAAGAATAAATTAAAAGAACGTATATTAAAAAATAATGATACTTATTATGGAAGCTGTAGGGTTGTTGGCAAAATCGTTAATTCCCCAACTACAACCATATTGCCTTGAAAGGGTGTATGTTTCAAGTTATTTAAATGTAGTGTTAGGAAATGAGATTTTAAGTATGCTACACGATGACAAAAGTAGAACAATATATAAATTTACCATTTTATAAAAACTGTAGATTAAACGTTTCAAAAGTAATCACTAGCACGTGACAGTCGGTACAATAAAAAATATTATTA
The DNA here is from genome assembly GCA_927399475.2 of Acleris emargana. Lineage (NCBI taxonomy): Eukaryota > Metazoa > Arthropoda > Insecta > Lepidoptera > Tortricidae > Acleris > Acleris emargana. The sequence continues at coordinate 90,181,149 of OV656835.1, read as the reverse complement.
AGCTTTTTTTTTTCTTTGAATATTAATCCTTTTGGTAGAAACATTGTCAATAAAATAAACATGACATGCATAAATGTTCACGTACGGGAACATCGTAGAATCCCTTCATAGAAATTGCTGGCAAATTCCCTTTGTAATTTTAATCTTTATTACTTTACTAGCGACCCGCCCGCGGCTTCGCCCGCGTGGAATGTATTATACATATTATAATCCTTCCTTAAGAATCACTCTATCTATTAAAAAAAACCGCATCAAAATCCGTTGCGTAGTTTTAAAGATTTAAGCATACATAGGGACAGACAGCGCAAGCGACTTTGTTTTATACTATGTAGTGATAACATACTTTTTTGACAGTTGTGCACATTGTATCAACATACAAATAACAAAAAAGTCTTGAATGTGTCTCAATGAAGAAATCTTTCAGATTGTATTGTATCCGATGCTATTATTTTAAATTTCATATTTCATTTATACATTGTTTTTGTGGGTTTACAGTAAGTAGGTCTTATAACTAACAATATAATGTCCACCGTAAACCCTGTTAGGGCACTACAATGTCAGGATTTAATGTCTCAAAACAAAAATAAATCAATTTGTCCTACATACAGAGACATATAATTAGAAACACTTGCGACGTATTTCACATTATACAAGGCACATTGCCGTAAAACTTTTGTTTTTGGAAATAAAACAACAAAATGCATAGAATACGTTCAACAACTTATAATTAATTAAAAAACAAATAAATATCCGAGTTTACAACTACCATTTAGATATTTAGTTACGTACAAACAACTAAACGACATTTGCAGTACCATCCGTCATGGACAAGTAATTAGAAACACTAAAGAAATGAGGTAAAAATCAAAGTTTTAACGTGTTAACGTCAACAATTTCAAATTATTTATGTAAAATAATGTTTGGTTTACTAAATTTCTTAACAATTAATATTTAGTTGCATAGCCTTTGTTATTAATGACGGCTCTGCAACGACGTGGCATTGATTCAAGTAATTTCATACATTTATCGAGTGGGATCGAGTTCCATGCTTCAACAAAGGCTTCGTAAAGTTCATTTTGACTGGAATTACGTTTAACGGAGACTTTTTTTTTAACGACGTACCACAAATTTTCAATTGGATTTAAATCGGGACTATTTGCAGGCCAGTCTAACATGGTAACACGTTGCTCACTAAGAAAGGATTTAACACTGCGGGCCGTGTGTTGGGTCGTTATCGTGCTGAAAGATCCAGGTCACAGGCAAATGGTCGTCGGTGTAGGGAATCATTGTCTCTTCTAAGATGTTTATGTATTGAAATTGATCCATTATACCTTCAATCTTACGGACGGGTCCAACTCCGCAACCAGAAAAACATCCCCATACTTTAATATTACCACCGCCGTGTTTGACTATGCTCCTCGTGTATTTATAATCAAAAGCATGGTTTATTGGACGTCTAACGTAGTGTTTGCCGTCTGAATTCACCATATTTATTTTTGTTTCATTCGAGAATAACACTTTTTTCCATTCTCGTACGGTCCAGTTAAGATATTTCTTTGCAAATAATAATCGCTTCTCTCGGTGTTGCTTGGTAAGAAGCGGTACCTTTCGAGAAACCCTCCCGAACAATTTAGCTTCCACTAATCTGCGGCGTACCAGTTTCGAGGAAATGTTCCTTGGGTCATCAGGTGAAAAAACTTCATTTCTAATCTCGTTGGAGCCTTTGAACGGGTCCTATTTAGCTACACGTATTATTTGCGAATCTTCCCGGGGAGATGTTTTCCTTGGACGAGCCTTTCTAACAACACTTTTAGTAGTTCCGTTAGTTTTATAATGAGCAATAGCGTTGAAAACTTTCTTCACAGAACATTCTAGATGTTTAGCAATTCTTCTATAAGTCCACTTTCGATCTAAATGTAATTTAACGATTAATTGTCTGGTTGACTCGTCACAACTCTTATTTTTACCCATTTTTAACAATACTTATTATTCACGTAATTTTCCAAATTGACGTTTAATTGCCGCCGAAACAACAGAAAAAGCGTAAAAAGAGGTTTTCTTTTTAGTTTCAAAAATGGAACGAACCATGGATCCTGTTTCTAATTAGTTGTCCAAGCGGCCAGTAATAGAAATTCAACTATCATGATTTTTAAAATCTTTTAATAATTAAAGATAGAACAGATTTACTTTTTTAAATATTTTATGAGTTTTTTAACTCATTGGCTATATTCTGGCATAGTCAATAGTGATTTAATCAATATAATTTTTACTCATAACGATAGTTCATTCTGTGTTTACCTAAGTTTTATGTACTGTTTCTAATTATATGTCCACCACTGTATATAAAATGTCACATAATATTAAATATGAAATTTTTATTTCTTAAAATTATAGTATTCCTCTAAGTCATAAAAACAATTGGTAACTAGGAATTCCTTTAAAATTGTATAAAAAACCGCATCGTTATTTAAAGATTTTATGTGCTGTGGCAATATGTTGTAGATTTTGACACACACCCAATCAAATGGGTCCCCGCACTAACAATAAAAATTAAACGTAAGTGTTTTTTCAGTTGTATCCCAATTAAGCTAGTCCAAAGGAAAAACATCCATCAACCCATCCAACTCTCACAAACTTCCACACGGTACAAACCAGATTCAATAAGTTATTTTTTTAAATTATGTAATAATTTTAAAATAAGCCGGTGTAAAAATAAGTAAATATTTAAAATATGGTAAATAAACACATTTACTCGTAACAACGAACAATTTAAAGGTTTACTTGGCACAATACATTCTTCAACATGCTAAATCGGGGGATTTACCACAAAGCGTTAAAAACAAACACTCAAAGCAAAACAAACGCGGCCAAGTGGGGAAATACGAAACGTTGGCCGGCGCCAAAAAATAATACTAATGGAGGCAAATTTAACAATCCATTAGTTCCGTTTAGAGACTCGCGAAGTAAGTGCGGCCGATCAAACTAAAGTGAGCTTAAAGCGGCAAGCAGTCACCTCTCTTATCTTTACTCTTACAGAAATAATGAGGCAACTTTAGTGACAACGGCGTACCCGCCGTCCCCGCCGCGAAGTTGCTTTTTATTTAAAGAGGATTAGGAAGCTAAAAAAAAATATGATTTTTAAATATGTTTTCTTTTCCATGAAACTACTTCTTAGAATGACACAAATTTATAAAACAAAAAACGGAAACGTACGGACTTAGTTCTTTATAATAACCATACCTGGGATAACTCGGGGCAAGTTCTAGGGATTTGATATCGATAAAAAAAATGTCGATATAATTAAATTAATACATGTGCACATTGAACATTGTCGATTACTGTAAAGAGGTTCGATGTCATATCTGATATCGAGCCTCTTAAGATAATAAAAGTATGCGAATGTCATTTCAATCAAAATGACAATTTACTGTCAGTGCCATTCATATCTTAGAGTAAGAATAATATACGAGGTAGGTACTATTCCGCTACGTTTGTTACAAAGTCGAAAATAATCATGCCGCCCAAGAAACATCCACGCCCACGCGATAATTATATTAACTCGTGGATTTGTGAATATCCTGACATAGAACTACGTGAGTCAATATTATTTTGCTCTAAATGTAATGACAGTTTTCTCCAGAAAAAATACAATGTCACGCGTCACGTTAAATATATAAGTATTGTATCGACATCTTTTTTATCGATATCAAATCCCTAGAACTTGCCCCGAGTTATCCCAGGTCTGCCGTGATTCTTAAAAAGGCAGTCATCTGACAATTTACCAAAAATGAGTTATGTATATGGTCGTGATCAGGAAAAAAAGACGCATCGACCTATCAAACCCGTTTTTCTCTATCGCATTTAGTTTTCGAGATATTTTTTCTATGAAAGGCAGTCTAGTGGTCGAGAACCATTGCCTAATTCATTAAAAAGCAGTCATCTCACATTCATCCATAAAAAAGCAGCTTAAGTACCTTGACTGCAAAATATTCTGGAAAATTTTATGCAAAAAATTATTTAAAAGACAGTTTTGTACCAAACTGTCTTTCGCTAATTATTTTTATATAGACAGCTGTACAATTAATTCATTAAAAAGCGGCTTTTGAACAAAAATTATTTAAAAGGCAGTCATGTGACGTTGGCTGCCTTCTTAATAATTTTTTGGTACGTAATAATTACTTCTATGCTTCACAGAAAGCAGTTTGCTTTCCTTAAAAAATTATTCGTTACAATTTTTTCGACTTCATCGGATACTAAAAGGCAGTTTTCTCGCAATAATTCATTTAAAGGCAGCCATCTTTGGTCGCGCCATTACAATTTTTGCGCAAATTTAAACTCTTTGACGTCAAAAATCAGTGCGCGCCGCCGGACGCGAACGACAGCGGACGTCGAGCTAGAGCCGGTAGAGCCGGGGTTCGCGCCAAAATCGCGTGAGCGCGAACGTTCTAGGTAAGTAATAGTGGTCTCAGACAGAAATACGTGTGCGGAAGGTATTGATGTTAATAATATTTCTAATTTTTTACAGTAAAAGTATCCATCGAGTGCGCCCTACCTACTAACTACTTATACATATGTATAGCTGAGTTATTTACTTCGTCGAGTAGTGAATGTGCTAACGCAGTGCTGCTGTCGTCATGAATTATTAATGTAAGTATATATATAATCTTAGTAGAGATTTTATTACCTGGTAGTTATCCACTTTAGAGTTTATCTTATAATATGTACACAATGCAATTGTTTTCTTTTATTGAAGGCTTAAGCTAATAACAAATCATAGCACGTAACAACAAATGCAAACAAATAGCTACTTGTAGAAGACGGTAGCTATTTGTTAGCATTTTTTGGTACTTGCTATGATTTTTAGTAACGGTAGCCTTCAACAAAAGAGAAAAATTGCACCAGGTTATAAAATGTCTACGATACAATAGGGTTTTTGGTTTTTACGCTGTAATAAAATAGAGTAACTGTAATTAAATAGAATACACTTTTAAACATCTTAGCCTAATTGTGCAAAATGTGGTTGCAGAATTATTAACAAGTTTTTAGTTGTTGGTAATTCTGTAGCTCTGCCTACCCCACTCTGGGAATGAAGGCGTGAGTTTATGAATGAATAAAATAGAATAAAATATTATTTTTTACATCCACAGATAACCAAGAACATGTCGAGGTCTAAAAATTGTTGGAGTTGTGTAATGGAAGAGGAAGCTGTGTATCAGAGAAACGGGAATCTATCGAAACCTACATGGACGGTCGATCTAATTTATTATCAGCGAAAAATATGTTTGCGCACGAATTTGGGGTACCTATAGACAAAATAAGCCACCAAGACGTCGATGAATCCACAGCACCAAACAAGTCCAAAGAACCTGGAATATGGAATCAATTTCAAACCCCAGGGCATACATCAATAAAATGACGAAAGTCAGTTTTCAAAGAGGGTCATGTGACCTTTTTTATGAAAATGACTATAATGGCCAAGAAATTTCAATGTGCTTTTTGAAAGAAAATTATCTTAAAAATCCAACTGCCACGGTTTTGTCGCCTCGTGAAACCCCAAAAGGCATTTCGAAAGAAAGAAAAGAAAATATTATTTCTAAGCTTGCCCCCATAATGCCACCACATAATTTAATATTTTGGAAGAATTTACCCATATCAGTAGATGCTGATATTTAAAAAACTTTTTAAGTACTTACTTACATATTTTATTTTTTTCGGAAGGACGTTATTTGCGTTATTTTATTTTTTTTGCTTCGATTATGAATGTAAGATTAGACTAGATTTAAGGATAATGCTTTAAGCTCTTATGAGACTGAAAAGAAAACACAAATGTAATGTTAACCTATCTTACTTCCAGCGTCATTTGACGTGACTAGGATTATTTAAAACTTCCTGTTGTGTGCCATAAAAACGAATAGTTTATAATAATATACTCCTAGCTGTACGGAAACTGATGATCTCAACTTTAAGTGCCTTTTAATTTTGTTTAGGATAAACTAAGTTTCTAGTTTTTAAGTAAATAGAAGTGTTTTAACAATAGCGGCCTTTACACGGTAAAGTTCGGACTGCGGGAAACGCCACGCGCCGCTCCGATCTTCGTTCCGAACCGTACGTTTTGTCTATTTTACTATTGCAGTTGCATTTACACGTACGGTTCGGAGCGAAGATTGGAACAACGCGTGGCGTTTCCCGCGGTCCGAACTTTACTTGTGCAGGCCGCTAATGATCAAGTAATCTGAATCACCAGCAACAACAATACAATAACAAATACATTACAAATAGGTTTTTGTTGATATTTTCATTTTATTGTAGCTACAGGGTTTATTTTAAAAATACATTTTAATATCTTTAGTGACTCAGTTTACTTGATTCGAAATATACTGGCCCACTAAACTAAGTATCACACTCTGTTAGAGATTTATCCTAAAAGTGTGCTACTTAGTTTTGCGGGCCAGTATATTTTAGAGTTCTAGGTAAATCTAGGCTGTGACTCTATAGACTGATAGGTATTAAAGTTAACTTTAAGTGGGAGATACAATCTCTGCCTATTGATTTTAATAAAAGTTTGATTTTACTCGTATTGTATTCGTTTTTTATTTCATTTGAATTCACTTGACTGCTGTTATCCAAGTTTTATAAAAAAGAAAACTTAGAAGAACATTTCCTAAAAAGCAGTGAATTGCATTTGAGAATTTTAGACTGCCTTTTAGTGAATTACTCAATATATATAGTTTAACCAATGTCCGCTTGAAAAAAGTAGTTTGGTGTAATAATTTACTTAAAGGCAGTCACTGGACTTTCACGTCTCTGTTAATAATTACTCTAAAAGGTTTTTTGGTTTCGAAACTTTTTAAAAAGGCAGCCTTACTAAAAAACTGCCTTTTAAAAAATTATGAGCAAATAATTTAAAGGCCTGATAATTTTCAAAAATAAATTGTTAGTAATAATCCACTAAAAGGCAGCCTGGGGACTGTTGCTGCCTTTAAGTGGATTATTATAAATAGTAAACAAAAACACTTAATTCATTTCACGATTATTTCTTAATTTTATATAATTAAATAAGTAAAAAAAAATTTTTTTTTAATGAAAAAATAAGGAACTGGTACCCTTCTACCATGAAAAACCATCAATACGTCATATTTTATTACACAATCTGATTAAACAGAAAAAGTCGAAATGAAGGCTGCTTTCGCGTTTTTCTCAAAAGTCAGTGCTGTCAGAAGACTGCCTTTTAAAAAATGACGGCAGAGGTATGATAATAACTACATCATATTAACAAATCGTGGAAATCGGACTTGATGTGGGGGAAGAGAAACTTTAGCAACCGGAGCTGAACTTGTATGGAATGTTTCGAGAGCTGCGCGAGCTAGCGGCGCTTCACGATCCCCTTAACTGCCGCGAAATCATTCGGTCCCAGGACGGTTGCATTTAATATATAATGGAGTCGTTGCCCTAATTGAATTAGAAGGGTTTATTGTTTGGGTCAAGAGTTACGTCTTCTATTGAACCTTCTGTGGTTGTTTCCTGTTTCATCAATTAAACAAATTTCCCCGGAAAGAGAACTAACTTAAAATTGGGAGAGTGACACGACTAGGCTGAACCAGTGACAAACAGTCACTCTTTCGGATTTTTGTTTGATGGCATTATGTGTATGGTCTCACTAACAGCCATATTATTGTTTTTTATCCACAATACATTTGTTAGGGAAAAAAGTAACGATTGGTTTCATATCTTATTTTTGTACTGTTTACCGCCGTACTCAGGCCGACATTTAAGTGACAATCTCCTCGTTCTTATTGCAAACATGTGAAGTAGAAATCGTCACTAAGAAACGACTAATCATCAATAGTAAATAAATCGTGTATTATTTTTTTCATCACTCTTGCACGTAAACAGTATCTAAACATACAGGTTAACTTGGCCGCAATGCCCCGTATAAAACCCTCAACCTTTCTTTTTACCATGAAACCCAAGGTTGGTAAGTTTTTTTTTTTAATTTAAAGCACAGCACACAGGTCATGCAAGTTCAAGCAAAGAGTTTACACGCAATTGAAAAATTGTCTTAAAATGTTATTTAAACAGGAATTTCATTGCAATCTCGCTACATGTTACTTAAATACTCAATTAATGTTCTTAATAATCGATTTTAATAGTTTTCTGTATCAAAACGTCGTTTTTTTTTACACTCCTTCAGGGCTGTATGTATGTATACCTACGTAAGTATTTGCCCTTAACGTTTCTGAACGAAACATTTGTATAATCTGTGGAGTCCGCCCGCCATCCGCTTAAAAAAGTTCAAGTAATTCGTAATAATAGTTGTGCTGACTTGTGTATTTATTTACTCGCAAATGTGATGAAAAACATTGTATGTTTCACGGGCGGTACGGGAATTATGAACCTCGACTCAGAAAGCCCTCAGTCTTCGACTTCGGGCTTCTACTAGCCTCGATCGTAACTCCTTACTTACCGACCTTAATACACAATGTACTATTTTGTTACTTAATTAAAAGAAAATACAGGAAAAAACCGCACGCTACGTAACTGAGCACTGAGCAGGGTCACAGATAACAGAATACAAGTACAGATACCCAATCTCATACAGCAAAAGCGTGCCGTCCTAATGTAGGCAATTCGGTAGGCAATTTTAGTCCCGTAGTTACACCAGTAGATGCCGTATCTGAGCCACCACTGGATGCTGGCAGCCTACCTAATAGTTTTAGTAACGTATCACCAGATGGCATTGACTTCAAGAATGAGACGTCAAGAAAATTGTTGACTTAAAACTAATATGTAATGAATGGCTATAATCCTACCGGTGACATTGTAGTAGCGTTTTATTAATTCATAGGAACACCTGCCCTGATTAATGATGTCCAGGACAAAATAGGAAAGTTTTAATAACATGTTTGGGAAGTTTTTTGCTGACAATAAATAAAAGCAATAGGTAAAAATAACTGGTTTATTAGGTTTAAAGAATTTATTTTCTCATAAGAATTTTACAATTCACTTACATGAGAATTAAGAATAAGTTAAAAATAGTTTGGTGAGCGTATTTAAGCGAGCGTATTTACATAAAAAGGAAATATCGCCTTCAACTTCAACTTTATTCGAATCCAACGAAACAAAGTTATACACTCGGCGTCAAAAAAATCGCACCTTTTGGTATGTTGACTTCAAGCAGCTATAAACCCTATTAAATCTAAGATAAGGTATGACTATGGGGCCTCATTTTAAAGGTTATTGAATCCTTTAATTTATAAAAATGTGATAATGATTACTAAGCTTTAAATTATTTATTCACGCCAAAATTACACAATCTAAAAACATAACAAAATTAAAAAATACAGTAAAACAAATTCTTAAAACTAAACTTAAAACCTAGTGTTACCTCCCCTAGCCCTAATTACAGCCTCCATGCGATCCTTCATTGACCTCACCAACGTTACGATGCGTTCTTGAGGAATGTCACTCCACTCCTCGACGACGGCGTCCCGAAGCTGTTCAAGGGTGGCAGGGGCAGTATCACGAGACCGCACCGCGGGTTCAGGTCAGGACCTCGCTGGCCACTGCATCACGGGGATCCCAACCTGATCCAGGTAGTCCCGAACAATCAACGCCGTATGAGAGCGGGCGTTGTCGTGCATGAATGTGAATTCAGGCCCGACAAAACCAGCATACGGGACCACGTGGTTCTCCAGGATCTCTGTGATGTACCGATGAGCAGTCAGGGACCCCTGGCCACGTCCACCTCCAGTGCGGGAGACGCACACAAGGTCGGTTTGGCCCGATTTTAAAGTTTATTAACTGTGCTTTCAAATGATACTAATATTGGTAGGGTACAATAAATAAGTTAAGAGCTTTATTCGCTTGAAGTCAAAATTTCAAAAGGTGCGATTTTTTTGACGCCGAGTGTAGTTTAAATGTTTGTACACAAACTGTCAGCGCGTTTTGATACTTCAATGGTTAAAGATAGCACGTTGTTCGTTCCGTGTTTGTACTAACATTTTAATACACCGAAACCGCCAAAACAGTATTTTGTAATATTCATTTATATTCGTCAAGACATTATTTTCTCTATTGTTTTTTTGTTTTTAATATAAAAGAAGTATTTTGAGTATTGATTTTACGCATCAAACAAGAATTTGTAAAAACGAAACGCTTGGGGTCTGTGAGTGCATAGTAGTTTCGCGATCCGTGATGGCACCATCTAGTGACAGTACCTAATAAGGCGTAGCAAGCTTGAAAGCTTATAAGTTTTTTATGAGTTAGATGGAGTTAATATAAAATTTGTTGCATTTATTAAACTTGTAAAATATACCCTACTTTATGTAGAGAAGGATGTTTTTGATGTAATTAAGGTACGTTGAATTTATTAAGGTGCAAAAATCATTCAATCTTCACAATTACTGATTCAAACCTTCAAAATTGTGAATGTAAACCTATCCAAATAGTAGACTGTGTAACATATCTTGGTGTAAAAGTCGATGCCACTTTCTCCTGGTACCAACATATAAGCTACATTAGTAACAAATTAAGAACCCTTCTTGGTAAATTTTACCACTTAAGTTATAAGGTCCCTAGCAATATATTAAAATGTCTGTATTATGCGATAGTAGACTCTGTGTTGGGCTATGCGCTGGACAGCTATGGACTCACATTTAAATCTTACGTAGACAAACTAGAGGCTTTACAATTACGATTCCTAAAATTAATGGTTAGTAAAAAAACAAAAGCAAATTGTAAAGGAGATTATACTAAGTTATTTAAAATCTGTCAAATATTACCAGTAAGCTTAAAACATAAATACCTTCTTGCAGTTAACAACCATGGCACTCTAGCGCATGTCCCTACACCCATTGAGCATACTCATGCTACTAGATCGGTGTCCACGGGTAAGTTTGAGGTTCCCCGTGTCTTCAACTATTTTGGAGACAGAACGTTAAAAAAAAGACTGCCTTACCTCCTAAATAGCCTACCTGCGAACATCCGTCATGAACCAAATATTTTTAAGTTTAAGAAAGAGCTCAAAAAATATTTACTACAGACACTTGAGTGACAACTGCTTTCATTAGCAATTGTCCCTCAGGTGTGTATCATATTTATAACCTTATGTACCTGTACTCACTTACCTTATTTGTTACTTACTTAGCTAAATAGAGACTCCTGCCTGCAGACAAACTGTAAAAACAGTTTTGCGGGAATATTGTTATATATTTACTTTTGTACCGTGCCTAATAATTAAATAAATAAAAAAAAAATAAAAAAAAAATGTTTCGCTCGATACCTGTGACGCCATCTATGAGTTTATTAAAGTAATAATTATACGTTGTTCGAGTTGGGAGGCCATGGCAGGGTCGAGATTCTAGGCGGTAACAACCGTTGTCGTCTTTGACCAGTTAGGGTGTTGCCATCGTTTTGATAGCTCCTATTTACTTGACAGTAATGGCGGTGTGTATGTGTCGGTGTTACCTCGGGAATTCTCAAATTTTCAGAAATAATAGTACAATAGTCTGGCTTCGGGCTATAAACAATCGGTTGAAACGGACCCGAAACACACTAACTTAAATTGAACTGCTTGGTATCGAATGGTCGGTGACGACATACGAGGTACCTATTTGAGAATGTGCATCCTCAAATGTTGTTGCTAGCTTTGTCGGGACGTCTTAAAGTCGCCAATTAATATATATATACGTGCGTCAAGTAGTCAAATGAGTAGGTTCAGATAATTGCCTATAGTAATCTACATTTGCAATTTATCCAACATTCAGTCGCTTAAGAATAGAGTTAAGCGCAAAACACAAAAAGCGCGGCCGCGGGTCGGGCGCCGAGCGTGGCGTTGTAATCGCGGGAGCCACGAGGGTCGTCGTGTTCACACAGCGCCGAAACACGCCGGTACACTATGACTATGTCAACGTGAATTAATACACTTAATGGTAAGAAACTTACGGATTTGACTTACTCCATCAATTTGCAGGAGTTCCTTAGTGGCCTTGAAATCAATTTGTTTGACTGGGCATAAAGATTTCCCTTTTTTTTGGGTTAGGCATAAAGATAAGGTCACTTTTGTGAATTAATTTTAAACGTACATATCACTCGTTTAAGATTTAAAATGACGGATAGTTTACCTTAATATACCCTGACAATCCGATTGTTTGTCTTTCGCGACAATGGGTAGGTTTAGATTGTAGACGCTCTTTTCTGTTGACCTAGGAGTTATTAAAGGTTAATGCAATGACAATGGACGCACAATCTTGACATACGTTATGGCTGTAGTCTTGAGACAGCCAATGTCCGCGGTTTCGAGCCCCGCGGCCCGTCGGCCGGCCGGCGAGCTCGTCTCCTTCACGAAGCCGTACAACCCGTCTCCCAGAGCTGCGACGAACGTAGCGGTTATCTTCCGATTGATTAATGAAATGAACGTAACTAACTTCACCTGTCCGAGCAAGCCGCGGTGGGAGTGCCATCCTTTCCTAATACTTATATATTAAAACTACTACTAATACTAATAGTATATATACTATACTGTACTACTAATAATACCACTAATACTGAGAGGAGGGAAATAGGAATAAGAATAGGATAGGATAGGAATAGGATACTAGGATACTAAAGAAATTAGGTCCCGAGGGTATAGATAAACGATTTCTAAGCAGATAGAGTCGCGGGCAACTGCTAGATTAATCATACTTTTGAGGATTTATAATGACATTGAGAATTAGTGTTAAAATATAGCCCAATCAAATTGACAATAAAATACCATTTTAAACTGTGTACTAACAAAAAAACATTTCCTTTATAGTTATATTTTTTATTTATAATTTTTGTATCTAATGTACTAAAAAATATCACAACTGCATACTATTGGAACTGGATTATTATTGTTTATATCTTTAATATTTTTGTAGCTTAGTTTTATTTTAATACTAGCGGCCCGCCAGCGGCTTCGCCCCGCTGCAAATTCCTGACTTTCCCGGTGGATTTTTCAATCTTTCTCACCGTAAAAACCATCCTTGAACTTCAACGAACATTTAAAAAAAAGATTTGGCGAAATTGGTCCAGGCGTTGTTGAGTTATGCGCTTACCAACACATTTTGCGATTCATTTTTATATTATAGATAAATACATACATACGAGGGGAGGTCCAAAAGTTCGCGGAATGGAGGGGATGGGGGTGGGGATGACTATATTTTTTAGTATAGTACTAATGGCCAACTCATTAAGAGTATATATACCAACTTTCAGCCTGAAGAGCTCATTACTTTACAAAATATCGTCGAGCAAGCAAGTCAATCTGGAAAAATCCTGGAAGTATGGAGCAAATTGAGTATCGAGCCATCATCAAGTTCCAGACTAAGCAAGGAAAAACTCCTCAGACCATCATGAGTGAGATGTCAGTAGTTTACTGTGATCATTGCCCTGGAAAAACAATGATTTACAAATGGCACGGTCTTTTTAAAATTGGCAGAGAGTCCATTGAAGACGACCCTCGCCCAGGACGGCCTGTCGAGGTCACCACATCAGATACCGACGGAAAAGTTGAAAAATTAGTATTAGAAGATGCTCGCCTGAAGAAGAAACAGATTTCTGCATTAGTTGGAGTATCTGAAACCACTATTTTGCGGATTCTACATGAACACCTCGGCATGATTAAAGTGAGTGCAAGATGGGTGCCGAGAATGCTTACGCCGCATCAGCGACAGCAGCGAATCGACGCGTGTAGCAGTTTTTTAGAACGGTGTGGAGAAGAAAGTACGTCGATTTTGAAGCGGATTGTTACTGGAGATGAAACTTGGGTTCATCATTTTGAACCTGATTCTAAACAGGAGTCGATGCAATGGCACAAGAAGGGTACCCCCCCACCTAAGAAATTTAAGGTGTCAGAATCGGCCGGAAAGTTGATGGCTACGATTTTCTGGGACTGCCAAGGAATTTTGATGATCGATTACAAAAGCAAAGATGTCACAATTACTGGAGAGTACTACTCTAGGCTACTGGAGCAGTTGCGGGAAGCTATCAAAGAAAAAAGGCGAGGAAAGCTGGCTAAGGGTGTGCTGTTACTTCAGGATAATGCTCCAGTTCACAAGAGTCGTATTGCGATGGCTGCCCTGAACAAATGTGGCTTCGAAGAATTGGTTCATCCCCCCTACAGCCCGAACCTGGCCCCCAGTGATTATTATTTATTCCCAAATTTGAAGAAAGAGTTGCGGGGAAGAAAATTTCACACCGATGATGAAGTAAAGGACGCAATTTTGGCTCATTTTGACAGCAAAGAAGAAAATTATTTTTATGTGGGTTTAGAAAAATTAATATCACGATCTAACAAATGTATTAACCTTAAGGGAGATTATATTGAAAAGGAAAAATAGTAACGTCTTTTTATTTAATTATTTAGCCCTCCATTCCGCGAACTTTTGGACCTCCCCTCGTACATAAACTCACGCCTTCATTCCCAGAGTGGGGTAGGCAGAGATAAAGAATTACCAACAAGTCTTAAAACTATAGATAAATACTTTTATTTTTTTTATTACATACATACATACATACATTAAATCACGCCTGTTTCCCAGAGGGGTAGGCAGAGACCACTTCTTTCCACTTGCTACGATCTTGACAAATTTCTTTCGCTTCTTCAACATTCATTTTTTTTATTTTTAGTGGTATTATTGATTAATTCGGTTTTGGAAATAAAATGGTTGATCATTATTTTGTTAATGATTTTTAACTCAAATCTGATCCTAATGTCCCTCCTAATGTCCGAGTCCGACTCGCTCCCTATCGATGTTTAGAAGATATATATCTGTCTGTTTGTACGCAGGTATGGGAGACAAAACGAAGACATGATGGGGTTCCAACCCACAATCGAATCAATCATTAACACGGTCCAAATATGGCCTGCCAGCGACGAGAACGTCATAAACGTGCCGTCTCTGCAGGTGAGAACCAAACTTATATTTAACTATATTTATGTATAAAGGTATTTTCTTGAGGACAGAGCTCAAAGATTATTGCTGAAAGTCGTATGTCATATATTTCAAGCCTTACTGGGGGCTTAATATGTGGTGGCGTTTATCCCGAGACAAGATGTGGATAAAGCATCCGTCACTCTGTCATTTATATAATATGTGTCAGAAAGTGACGGACGTTTCATCATTCACCTTTTAGAAGGTGTAAGCGATGGGTAGTGCTCAGGGTGTCAACTCGTGATCTTAAGGTACCAAATTCGAACCCTAGCTGTCATACCCGTCAGCCGCCGATAATTAGGTTACTTCGGGTAAAAATAATTTGCAATGTACAAAATGTGTCAATTGAAGTCGAAGTATCTAATCTATATGCAATTAGTTTATTGGACGCTGGCAGATAGGCTAACAGTGTTTATTGTCCCAAGCAGGCGTTGGCCAGGCGACTCGGTCCTAACGCCACACCGTTCCGCATTGACGTATTAAACAATGGGCCACCCAGCTTGGTTCTGTGGTCGGACAAGCCGTACGATGGCCCGACCGTGGGGAACATGTATGAAGTCCGCGTATTCCTAGGTAAGTTGTTTTAATGGTTTTATTTAACTTTGCATGTTGCACAGGATGGAATCCAAATCTTGCTATACAATGTTGAAGCAGTTTGGAATAAGCTGAAAATTTTGTATTTTTTTCCGTAATGGTGTCTAAAATCTGATTTAATAGTAGAATCCTCTCATGAATACGCTATGTTATTACATACACTGGAATATGGTGCATTGGGACATATTTTGAGATGTTGCGTTCGCCCATATTTACACTTGACTGTACCTATGCTCGATTTACTTTAACGACCTAGCATAGGCTCCTCTCACTCGCGCAGTGTCAAACAAAAGAAAACTACCAAAGATAAATAGAAGCAGGTAGCCAAGTGGGCGGCGACAAACTATAATCTTGTTAGGACTCGTTCACAACGGTACTGATTAGGAAGACGTCGGTCCGTCAAAAGCCAAGAAGCAGGTAAACAATAAACAATAAGTCACAAGAAGGGATAACCAACTGGTCCGCATCGTACAGATGTAAGAACCGACTGATTACCTACTCCATTGTGAGCGCGGCTTTAACGGATCCTCTACTACTGCACTTTTTCAGTAGTATGTTTACGAAGGTACAGTTTTTCAATTTTTCACGATGCGGTCATGCTTTTTTAGTTCAGTACCAGGAGTTTATAAACGAGTAATCTTTACATCGCCGGGTTTTGCTTGGTTAACATTACTGTCAAGCGATGAATAAAAATCAGTAATATTAATAAATAACCTGGACAGGACCTATGGATGTTTGAATGTTCGTTTTTGAATCACGTCTAAACGCATGCACAGCTTTTGGCTGAGATTCGGCACACATCCTGCATTGACATGAGACATTGGATACTTTTTACCCTGGAAAATTGGTCAATGACGGAGGGAAAAGCGGTTATGGAATAATTCCTCATAGATTCAGATGTGGTGACAATGGGACCACATCGAAAGTACACTCTATCAATCCAAAAAATATATTTTAAAATCGGACTCCTTTGTAAAAAGTTATGCATAATACATTGTCTGACTTGAGACTTGAGAACCTCCTCCTTTGTTTTGAAGTCAGTTGAAAACTACTGCCAAGCTGCAATGTTCGGATTGATGAGTTTCTGTGTTCTAATGTGAGGATAAGTTAACCGCGGTGAAATAACTAGCATGAAGACAGTTCATATTAGGTAGGGTTATTTAAAATGTAAAGACTGCAATTATTACTGTTCCTGGGTATCGCCACTGATCATCAGGGTGAACCGATGTTCATTGTAAGGAGAGATCCCGAACACTTAAAATGTTGTTCTCAGCCGAGGGGCCTGGTGACGTAGTGTCGAAGCGTAACGTCGTGCGCATGGGGATCCGCATGATCTACAGCGCGGCCCTCATCGACACGGCGCCGGTGACTGCTCCGTCGCCCTCGAGGGAAGTCGTCAGAGCGAGGCCGCGTTACCAACGACTCAGGTACGTGTATTGTAATTATCATGTCTTTTCAACACAACGTAGCTTTACTAACCGGGCGGTTTCAAGATGTCCGTCAGAGCGCACAAAACACATAATACGCCGTGCATTCTCAATTAGCTAGCTGAGCGTTTCTTTTTACAAAGGTGTTATCTTAAAAAACGCCGGGGTCACTCGACGGGTAAGGCACTGGTCCCACCGCCGGCTACAGACTATAAGCTAGTAGAACTATAAACTACAAAAGAGTGGGCGAGCGGCGAGAAGCGAGTAAAGTTTTGATAGTTTTGACGCTCGGCTATAAAGCTGAGTACCGCTGAGCTAGTTTTATAGTCGATAGCTTTTACCGCTGCGGTCAACTAGTAAACAGCGGTCCCACCGCCAGATATCGGCGAGCTCGGCGAGCAACTAGTAAAATTATGTACTAGAAACAGTTGACAATCGGCGGGAGGCTAGTAAAAATTCTATGGGATTATCGCTTACTCGCCGGGCGGTGGGAGAGTGTCCTCGCCGGCGGTGTGAACAGCCAGCTATAAACTATAAATATATATCTCTCACTTTTATTTACACGAAAGCGATTATCTTTTGTTCGTTTCTTGAGCTAGAAAATAGCCGATAGCTCATAGCTTACTCGCTCGCGGTGGGACCAGTGCCTTATTCTAGTAATAAACGCTTGACGGGACAATTTTAACTCGCCGGTTAGACTTTGGTGCATCAAGCTCAAAAACGAGTTATTTAACCCTTACGGCACGGAATGATACGATTGTGCGGTTTCAATGTCATTGAAGATGAACCTCTTTTCCGTGACACCAAAATGAGCAAAAACCTAAATAATTAAAACGTTAAGACTATGTAAAGCAATACGAGTAATATTATCTGTTAATTAGAAAGATTATATGCTTATTTAATTAGACTTGACGTGACGTCGTTCCAGGATTTTTGAGTATTTGTTTTTTGTCATCCAATAAACTAGAAAATTACTACCATACTGACATTTTGAAATGACTTCCATACCTGCATCCAAAAATCCAAAAAATTACTCGCGTAATGACTTTTAAAAATAGTCATCTCTGCTATCTTGAAATCCAAAATAAATACGTAAATATACTAAATCTCAAATTTTACTACCGGTTAACTCGTTGAGCTACGCCAGGTCCTTTGGTTCTCTGACTTATCATTTTATAACAGATTTGTTTAGATACTCGTAATATAAGTAAATGATTTATAAATCTCAATTAGTAAAAAAGTAACTAAATGGGCAACGGTTTTTACCCCTGAATTTATTTTTTACCTGATTTATCCTTAAAAATAAACTACAAGGATATGTGAATTGTGAATGCTTGGTTTAGCACCAGATCAACGGGTAGTCACGTGGTCAGTGTCCAAACACGCAAGCACCTTATACACTTTATATGGGAGCGGTGGTATAAGTAGTGTCAGAAAATACTCCAAACGAACAAAAAAAATATTAACTCCTAAAACAGCAACACTATTTCCACTTTTATTTAGAGTGTCATAAAATGTATTTTTCAAAAGCGGCCTTTGAAGCTTTAGTCTCCGACTATAAGTTAGTCAATCTTTAATTCCTAAGTCCTCAATATCCAAACAGTGATTTATATTGTGTCCATCGCTGAAGATTAACACAGCAGCGGCCTATGTGGTTGACTTTGCCATATTTTATCTGAAATCGGTTATGTGAATGAACGTCGACTAACAGCGCTCGGCCATAAAGCGACGAGTAAATTACTTGACAACAAGTAAGTAAGTAAATGGTGTGTGTAGAGTACTTCAACAAATCATAATTTTCTGTATGAAAAGAAGGACACAAATCAGACGCATCTTTAACCATTACAATTTATTTTCAAAGATGCCTCTGATTTTTAAGTCCAAAATGAAGCGTTTATGGTCGTGTTTAATGAGAACTTGTTGTTTCATGCACCCAGGAACATCTTGAGGGTTGTGTAAGTATTTTCTGATAAATATATGATTTGATATTATATTTTAATTATTTTTCACCATTCAGACAAGATCGACAAGATTCGGCATTGATCCGTTTATTCCATAAATTTCACCGTTTCCTAAAATCGCTAAATAATGTTTTGCATCTCGTTTAGGCCCCTAAGTATCGGTAAACCAATAAAAGTAGCAGGAGGTAGTCAAATTCAAAAAATCAAATAAAAAAATAGGGTATTTTTAGACTGCAATAATGACATGTTTCGCTTGGTTTTATGATGTGCGTTTATTTTCCATTCACACTGTACACATTACATGAGCTATTACAAAAATGATCAATAAAATAGCAGAGATTTCCACTCTAAAGCTCTTAAAATGAGCCGAAACTATTTTAGAAAATGGTTTATGATAGCGTTATGTGTGTTGTCTAAGCCCCCTGATCGAATACCAGCAGGAAACAATCACTGTGTCAATCATGAAAATAAACAGATTGGTTCTGGATAAGATCAATAAGATAGGATAATATCATGAACATCGATGTGTGCCTTTGGGGTCTATTAGGAAAAATTGATTAAAAGGTTTGATCCATGCTGCTTCTCTCATCAAGTTTCAGTGACATAAGTTATTATTGATAGCTGTTCGTGTTATTAAATATATGTATCCTTTCAGAATTGGATGCCGACCGCGGAAAGTTGACGAAGATGATGATATGCCAGAGCCTGTCACTGAGGATGAGTCAGGTAAGTCCTTGAACGCCCAATACTCTCAAGTGTATACAAATTTGACCCCATATCCGACGTTGAACGAACGTTAACAGAGAGACGCGTAAGCGTCAATGAAAGGAGGGCTTACGGCAACGCAACAGGGGTCTACTTTTTCGGCTATTGATGGTGCCATGTTTTTTGTACAATAACAGTTACAAAAATATCATAAACGCCGGCCGCTGTGCGTTCTTTATTTCTTGCTAGATATATAATGGATTGTTTACCAGCGGGGACTTGTGATTAGTGTTTAGGTACTAGCGTTTTTTGGGACTATCGCCGTTTTTATTTTTTTGTGCAATGAGTGTTTTGTTACGAAGTGTAAAGTTTTCTTGCAGAATGCAAAAAAAAAATGCTTAATCAGATTTTGAAATTTGATACGCGATGGTTTTTTGTTTTCTATGAGAGCCTTATACGTAAGTACTAGGTACTGTCATTAAAAACTTAGTAAAGCCGAAAAAGGGTTGGTTGTCCAGATGTAAATAGTAACTAAATGGTTGTAATAATAACTAAAAATAAGCCATAATCGGCTTTACTTAAGTAGTAGAAAAGTAAAAATATGCGAATCTCGTGTTAAAGGACCATGCGTCAAAATGGACCCAGAACCAACAGACATGAGAGTTGGGCTATTAAATAGGTCTTTAAATCTACTTCATTTAATTATATGGGCACAAAGTCGAATTCCATTGCAGAACTGAGATATTCATTTTTTAATTTAGAGTGAAACGAACTATTTAGAATCTGTGGCTAGGGTATTTAACATTTTGGAGGGTAGGTAACAAACAATATATGTAGTAATAATGAAGGTATTGCTACCGAACATGGCGTGAACTACATTCGTCTTCGTCGTGGGTTAACTAGTCATATTTTTTTAAATATCTTGATTAATTATCTACATAAACGCATTTAAAGACGTTTGAAGTAGTTTATCTACGCTATCTTATGCGTACCTATAATATTTTCAAGTGTTATACTCGTAGTGTATCATTGGTACTTAAATACCTATGTCACCTGCCGATTAATATTAACTATGGCATTAGAAGGACGCCGTTGTGTATTACGAGTATGTCCTCGTTCGGTTTTGCGACAGCGTAGACATATTTTGAATGACTTGGTTATTAATGTATAATGAGAATAATAAGATAACATTAACTTGCTGTAAATACTGATTATATTAATAAATAAAATAATCAAACGTCAAACGCTCGGTTCTGTCATGTCATTTTAACTTTTTTCCGCTACCTGAAGGTTGTCTGGAAGAGTTCGCTTTTTAGCGATTAGACCGCCTGTTATCTTCCTCTTGTTTTAGTACCTACCTTTTATTTTCTATGTATCGCTTTTATATTATTATTATTATTAGATTAATGATTGGTATGGTAGCCTATCATTAAGAGAAACCCGTTTATAGACCTTATACATACACACTGACTGAAATATGAATATCTCGGTTCTGCAATGGAATACAACTTGGTGCCTATAGAACATAATGAAGTATATTTATAGATCCTTTTAATGACCTAACTCTCAGCTGTGTTGGTTCTGGGTCCAAGCTCCATACTAAGTTGCCCATGGTCCTTTTGAAATCGTCTCCGAATTTATTCGTAAGTAGTTTATTTTATTATACAAATACATAACAGAAGAATGTAAGACTGGTTGGTGGAATGTAAGTGGGTACAGTCGAGCCAAAATTTATGGAATTAATAATACACAAAATTCAAAACTATCCCAGAACAAACGTACACTTACGGGATTAAGAGCGTCATTAATATTTTAAGCGGTTTGACCACTAATAACTATTCAAACTTAATTTTTCAAAAATAATCCGGGCCAGCAACCTGCTTTTCAGCAGGCAGGCAGGATATAAAATTGCGATTTCGATTATGAGTGACTGTATTTTTCGTTATATTACTATTAAAGGTTTGGTTTCTTTCGAATCATCAGCCCAAGTGTTAGCGAAATCATCATAATAGCGACCAATTGACTTTCTAGAAGCTTAAATTATTTTCATTTTTGTGGTCACAATACTAGTGATTATTATCAGTTTGTACAATGCACGTAGAACTGCGTCACAGTGACATTTTATTTCTCAAGTCTAATGATTTCATGTATAACGTCACTCTGACAGTATCATGGTGGGTAAGGATATATATATATCTGATTGTGGATTATATTTTGATGAGACCTGTCTGGTAGGACCAATATTTCATGAATTGAAACCTGTAAAAACAACCGTCAATATTTTGCCATCGTAATGAGATCTATGGGTTAGATACCACCTGAAAATTAAAAAGAGTTATACACACATGGCACAGATCTTTCGCTAGTAAACGGTTTTTTTTACGCAATGTAAAACGACATAGCTAGATGAGTTTTCGATGAATTACTTACCCTTTATTTGAACACAGAATATTGACATGAGCAGCCCTGTTATATACATCACATAACAATGATTATTCAAGTGAATGAAATATTAAAACATACCAAACCGTCACGTATTTGATAAAAAAACGACAGCAAACATTTATAAAAAAAGTTAACAAACATGTTTTTTTGGCCTAAAATTGGACTTATTTTGTGTCTGTATGCCTGCCTGCCATGCGACGGCGGATTTATATTTTAAGTTCTCATTGCACAGGTCAACCATCTTAAAGTCGAAAAAACATGATTGTAATTATAATAAATCATATCGTAATTAACGACAAATTTTAATGGTCTCAATTTAGAATTTTAGGACTTCCTGTGCTTTGAAAACTTATGCCATTTTGCTACGCAGATTTACTCGTATGTTTTAAATGTATAGAATCCGTGCGGTATTATTCTCTAACTGAGTAATAACAATAGAGGTCTCTTTCTCGGCCACATTCGAGTCGAGTCGTTCCGGTCTAATTAGACCTCTACGAGCGCTTGGCGCGCAAAACGCCAAGCCTGCTAGGCTTATTCGCTGGCCGACTCGTCTGGCGAGAATAAAACCACTGGTGAGACTAGCGGCATTGTTGCCAATTAAGTTTCTTCGAAGACACCGAAATGAGAAGTTAATAAAGATGTCAGCGAAAATTATATAAATACTTACTTGACTTATGGTTTATTATTTTTTTAAACTTTAAATACTCCATTAAACCATAAGTTTTAAAGCGCGTTTACCTTATTTGACTGCAGCCCATTTTCTGACACCGACTGGTGTTAATGGTTTTTATAGTTAATTACGAATCCTGTTAAACTGAATGCGGCGGCTGCATTCGGTCACCGGTCGGTCACCATCCTAATGTAAACGCGCCATTATCGACTCCGAAACCAGTCGGCATTTCAAGTTAAAGTTTTAATGATATTCACTTAAAAAATCTTCTTATTAAAAATGTGTAGTTCAATCCGCTCTACTAATGATTTATACTTACAAGCGATCTGTCTGCGGAAACAAAACTTGCAAATTGCGAAAAGATTTTATTATATCACATTAAATAAATAACGCAGATTTTTTTCAGATTAAGTCCAGCCTTAATGATTGTGCCAAAAGAAGGACAAAAAAACAGGGTAAATTAAATATTTAGTTAGTTTTTTAGGATCCCGTAGTCAAACTATGCCATGTCCATTCGTCTGTCTGTTCGCAGCCTAGCTCAGAGACTCTTAGTACTAGATAGCTGTAATTTGGCATAAATATTCACACATTAGTCACGCCAACAAAGTGGCAAAATAAAACGTTGGTAAACCACGTAACGTGGTGAAGTGTTTTTTTTTTCTCGTCCACCCCGTAGTCTGGTGTGTTGTTGGATGGGTCTTTCAAAAATATTGCGGGTTTGTGAAATTAATATTTCGATTACGGTATCCGTTTATGAAATATTAAGCTTTAAAGCCCCCGTCAGGCAAAACTACAAATACTAAAAATCAGAAAAATAATATTAAATAAAAGCACATATAATGAATTTCATAGGAAAACTATCACTACTGAGTACACTTCAGTGGTTCTTGAGTTACAAACGGTTTAAATGTTTATACCTACCGAAAACTTATTTGCGGTGTTGGTAAACTGACCGCGACCTACGAGTATGTCGATGTATGGAGATAACAGTTTTCCAACGGCAAAGTTAAGTTCGCGAGGTCTAATTTGTTTGTAGTAACGGCTTCGGAACCCTACTCTGAGCCTGAGTCCGACTTGCTCTTGCCCGGTTTTTTCAATAAAATACATACAATATGGTTTAGAATATTTTAATGGGTGGGTAGATTGAGCTGTAATTATACGTTGCATAGGATTCTATACACATTAAGTATTTATTATACACTTATTGTTTACTTGGCGTTATTTTCCATGCGGAGGTATTGAATTTTAATTAATTTACCCGCGATTTTTTCATCTGTCGAAGTATCAGCAGCAAATGAACGTAAAGTTTTATGCTAAATATAAAATTCCGACGACAGGGTGAGGACCAAAAAGTTGGCCACGCTCACTCACTCAATTAAAGTTTCTATTAAACTTTTCCGTTGTAACACGAACATTAGCCATACTATTGTAGGGATACTTTTCGTCGCACAACGGAACTTTTTTCGACTTCGATGTTTTTGTATGGTTAACTGCGCTTAGCTATGGTCCAACTGGTTGGTCCAAACCCAATAACTAGGGCAAGCAGAGGTTCACTTTGTGCTAAAAATCTTTACGAAGTGCTTCTTTATTTGCTTGCACATGCACCAACAAGCCATCCTGGATCCAAATTGGCAATTTCCATAATTCCTATTCCCCAACCTTTATGAAAACGCCGCTTTACTGATTTCTCATAATTTGCCTGTTAATAACAATAAAAAGATAAAAGATAAAAAATACCGGAGATGATCACCAAAGTTAGAGTTCCAACCGTTTTTGAAATACAAAATGAACATATGAAATAAGCTGATTTTACTGTAACAGGGGTGATAAAAAAAACTATACACATCTTTACTACTGGTTGCTCTCATACCTGCCCACTACCGTAGATCCAACGCAATAGGGTAACATTTTAATAAGTTAGGGTGATCACTGATCAATATTTCTCTAATAAAGCGCCTAACTTTACTTGCAATAAAAGTTATAGTCCAGTCGAAGACTCGATGATACCAGTTGGCTGAATAGAGCGCAGAACTACCTACGCTGCGATTTTGGATGCAAATTGTTTATTTTAATATTATGACTTATGATAATTAGTCGACACGTCCGAACGCTACAACGGCGAGAGTGGAAATTGAGTGCAACTGATATGTTCAAGTCATGTCAGTATGACAGTTTCAGATCAGTTGCCCGGAGAGAAGGATCACCAAGAGTGCTTTGAAATAGAAGGGGCTAAATGCAACCGTCTATTCTCCTTATAGTGATTTTATAGCTTATGTTTTACAACTTTGGTTGAAA
Source organism: Acleris emargana (assembly GCA_927399475.2). Lineage (NCBI taxonomy): Eukaryota > Metazoa > Arthropoda > Insecta > Lepidoptera > Tortricidae > Acleris > Acleris emargana. Next base: position 90,156,095 of record OV656835.1, on the reverse strand, counting down.
TGAAAACAAAAGTTACAAAAGGTGTTAACTACCTATCTGTCTGTACCTAAAACCTACTGTTACCAGATTTTGATACAAAAGTTTTGTTGACTGGAAATTTTCAGCCAATCTATTCGCCATATATTACTTATCATATTAAATGTGATATAAAATACTTTTTATCGAATAAACAGCTGGGTGAAGGTCGTCTCCTATTCCGATCCCCTACTATACTCGTATATAAGTGTTTATATCGTTGTCTAGTACCCTAGGTTTTAGTCTACTGGGTCAATTGGTGCTACATTGTCCCTGATATTTATTTATATTTATAGATTATGACGACGACGAAGACATCAAAATATTTACAATTCAAAAACAATATGAAGAATGGAACGAGATGGGACAGGAAGGGTCTGACGATAACAAAGGGGAAGCAATCCCCCCGTTTGAGGAGACACAGGTCGGAGAGACAACAGTAGAAACTGAGCAAGTAGCAGGGGCAGTAGCTCGTCCCGCGTCCCGCTTGATGTTGGAAAAAACGTTTCGACCTAACGTCGGAAAGTGAGTACCTACTTTAAGTTGGAGTTGTTTCCTCAGTGAGAAGCTTTTTTTGTGGTTACTAGCCTTGCCTATGTAATTATAGCGTTCGATTAAATTAAATTCGATAAAATTATCGGTTAGTTTAATCAGCACTTTGCCATGATTAAACGCGGCTTGGAAAGGGTATGAATCACGACTTGTCTGTTCCCCTGGCATCGCTGTTTTAATGGACTACGGTGACAGCCTAGCACCAGACGGTATGTCTGCTCTTTTGCCTTTTATGGCTATTAAAAGAAAAAAGTTTCATGAGGTGGGAGATACTTCAGTTTTTGTGCCGCTATTAACCATAATTAAAATGAAATTTTAGTACGTATACATATACAGTCGAGTACATAAATATGTGTAAACTTTAGTACCTTGTCTATTTTATATCATGTTTAATTTAAACTGTCATATATGAATTTTCGCAGCGATTCACATATCGCTCATCCAATAGAATAATGACATAATTGCAAAAATCGGGTTTTGAGATTTTACCGTCATAAGTGTTCTAAAGGTCAGGTCTATCGCGTGGAACAAAGACATAACATGCATGCTAAAAATGCAATTATGTCATTATTCTATTGGATGAGCGAAATATTTATGAGCTCGACTGTACTACAAATTTACTCAATGACGCTAAGTTGTCTTTACGTTACATGATAGAGTTCATAAAATATCACGTTACGTGAGATGATAAAAATAAATTAAATTCTTTCGTTTAACGTTATGTTATAGAAAAATTGTTTTTTTTTTTAGGATTCATTTCGATGTATGGATGGACAAGTCCTGCTTCCACCATGGCGAAGAAATTAAGGTGGCTTACCGCATCAGGAATACCTCAACAAGAGCCGTTCGATGCATCAAGGTAAATATATAATCGTTTTTTTATAATTTGTTTGACATATTGTTGCGTAACCGCTCTGCGGGGTAAGAAGTAGTAGCGGGGGGAGGGGGAGGCTACCCAGGGCTGTACCATGTCCCTGATCAACGGCCCACTTTTGTTAAACAGCAAATTACAACTGTTTTGTCGAACTTAACGTACCTATTCGTGTTCTGCTTCTCGTAGCTGACGTCATCACGTGGTTGTATTTTGTTGCGTTCGTTTTGCCTCCTGCAGGGATAGACTACATTCAATTTTATTCCTACGCTTTGTTTCAAACATATCAATATCATATTTTTGTTAGAAATCGCTAATACTCCAACAAAATTTAGGCGATCTATCAAATTAATAATTTCAATCAATATGGTTTTAACTTAATTTGACGTGGGCGTTGCTGAGCAAGTTTCAGGCTTAAAGATTTTAGACGGTATTCAATGCCAACCTCGCGGATCCCCGTGATAATGGAGCCAATTTGATTACACTAACAATTTTTTCAGGCAAAAGTGATCCAGTTTATTGACGTCCGCAAGTTTAATAATGGGACTTTCAAGAATGTCGTCGCAATGGGAAAAGATGAAGAGAACTCGGTGCCACCGGGCAATTCGTTTCAAAGCTTCTTCCTGATGACACCATGCCGAGGTGGGTTAATTATTACTATGATTAATACCACGATCTTCAAAGCAGACACAGCAACATTATGTGGTTTAGAAACACTATTCACTGAATGGTAGTTGCCGACGTCTATGGGTGATGGTGACCACTGGCATCTGGCTGACTGGTTGGCTGTTTGATCGTTTGAGTTGAGTAGGTAAATAGCAAGGACTTTTAAATCATATCTAAGTCTGATTAGTACGTGAAAATTAAAGCTGAACATTCTAACGAAATGAAAAGGTAAAATTTACGATGTTATATTTTTTCTTTTTTTTTAAAGATCTACATTTTGGTATTTAGAAAGGAAACACCTTGCCAAGTAACTTCAGTAATCTTATTTTCTTTAACATGATCGGAAATGTTAACCTTACTGTTGTAAAATATGCCTGCAAAGTACTTACGGAGTTCCAGGCACAGGCAAATTTAAAAAAAAAGTTATTATTTACCATGGCAGTGGCCGCGAAAATGTATGAAATTTCATTATGTACCTGGTGTTTTACTTTTTAAAACCATGTTTGGACTAGGTATGATAATTGATAACTAACTCCAAACAGCCAAACACTCGTGGAATCAAAAAATTATTTTTATATTTTACTTTTTAAATGTCATAGACTAATAAGTTAAACCTTATCAAACAGCGAAGGTATTTGGGTCAATCAACTTTTCTTTGTAGCTCGTTGCCATGGTGACGTCTCCTGGGTCACTCTTTAAAACTATGATTTCAAAAGATATAAGTCCACTAAAAAACTGTTTTTTTGGCAATTACGCACCCATTCTTTTATGGCCTTTCTTCTGAGTGTGCTGGAAGTATACAGGGTGTCTGGAAAACCTTCGGAGAAATTTGGGGGGGTAATAGTTGGCACGATTCTGATCACGGGGGTATGGTTCATTTTTGTTTCTGTTAATGTAAAAAAAAAGAAGGATTAATTATATTCATTTTGTTACTTGATGTATCGCAGCCGATATCTCGACCTTGACATTTTGACGTTGATAGTATACTACTCCAACAGTTAGTAGTATCTTACGTCAAAATTCAATGTCCGAGGTCAATGACCTGAGACCATACGTTGTCACATGGTATGTAAACAAACAGTTCGCTCCATGTAAACAAACAGTTCGCTCCATGTAAACAAAAATCAAGGTAGCATTATAATAAAAATAAATGAGTAATTTTAGTGCAACTTACTGTATTTTCGTTTTTGCAATTTGAACACTAATTGGTTTTAAATGTGAAATCACTAGGTCTCTTGTTCATGTTTTGCCGAGACTGATCATATCGTTCGACCTGTCGAGATCTAACCATTTACCATTGTTTTCTGCTCTAAAGTAGCCCATATAACTGATTTACAGCAAAAATATTGAAGACGTGAATATTGAAAATAACATAATTTAACACTGACATCTAATGACAGCCATAAATTCATAGACTTCTCAAAGTTCAAATAGACGGATTGAACGATCCGATTATTGCTCTCCGTATTGAAGAAAAAAAAGGAGAAAAAGAAAATCGTTTATTGGTGCAAACCACAGAAAAATAATAATCAAATTAAATACAGTGAGAAAATAATTTAAAACAAAACCTTAAAACTATTTTATAAAATAATAATGCACCAAATTGGGTGCTACTCAGCATCATAGTGTCAGACATGCCGTGACGCTGCACGCGCTGATTTTCAGGGCAACCAGACGGGGAGAAAGCGCTGCTGGCTGCTGGTTCTTTCCTTTTGATCCGCATGGTATTTGTGGCAGTAGCCAAAAGTCCAAGTGCAAAACATTTTGTCGATGGATATAAAGGTCGTCGCATAATTGATTATAATAGGCTATTTGACAACATTGAAAATATACTACAAATTGTGGTCATCCTATCTGATACTAGCGTAAAATAACGTATTTCACTTTATTTCACATTAAATTATGTCTATTTTTTTGGAAATTACACGAAATAATAAGGATTTTTTTTGAAATTTAATCTGTGGCAAAAACGCTATGTGATGTTAGAAATACTTTATAACCTGTGAGTGTGATGTGAAGTCACATCACATGCAAGTAAACAAAACAAACCCCAAACCAAACATCGCTTCGCTTGTGACATCGCTTCCTTGACTGATTGTGATTGTAGTCCACGTTTTATATTTTCTGGGTGTTCCTTAAGCCGGCTACTCACACACCTGCTGCAGGGGCAATACCGGTCGCACGGCGGTTGGACCAATTTTAGGCTGTTCTCTACACACTAGCCTGCCGTTCAGTGTGTAACTGATAGTCCCGCTGAACGCACGTCCACGAGAAAGCCTCCTGTATTGTCGAAACACCAGAGGATTGGTATCGCCTTGGCACTTTCTGTGGTGCTACCAAAAAAAAAAGGAAGAGAAGATATTGGGTGAAGAATTGGTTGCAGAAACGAAGCAAATTGTGCCACATGAATATTATGAAAGAATTGGAAGTAGATGATCTTAGAAACTTATTGCGTATGGATATTGATTCTTTTGAAGAGCTCCTGGCTATGGTAACACCATTTTATCCATTTTTGTCCACTCCGCTCGGTTGTCACCAATGAACTGACTGGAATTGCCCCAATCCTACTACACACGCAGCAACCTTGCAGGGCGGTAGACACAATCTAGGGAGCTAGGAAGGTCTTGCGCCCCTGCCGCCCTGCCGCAGGCCCAATCTAAAAATTGCTCCTGCTTGCCTACACACATCACAATTAAGGAGGCAATCAAGGGTCCAATTCCCATATTGCCCCTGCAGAAGGTGGGCCTTTTTCTTATAAGGGTTTTTACCACAGAGTGTAATCACGTCGACCTCTTCTTACAAAGCGATCCTATTTTTCTCTTTCTTCTATGATACGAATATCTAGCAACAACATGTATGATGCCAGCTTTAAATATAATTTTGATAAAACGTAACGTGTAGGTAGGATTTTTTGTTTACAAATGAAACCTAAAACTCTTTTCATAAAGAGTTTTAATGGTCCAAGATTTAAAAAAATAATATGTCAAATTGTCAATAATTAATTATTGTGTTTTTTATTCGTCGGAAGCCCTGATAGTGGTACAAATCAATGAAATACAGCCATGATTCATGATCTCGTAAAAGAAGTAATGTGCCTACGAGTGCAAGTGCTATTTTAGCCGTGTGAGTGTGAGAAAAGTGTGAGTAAAAATCACAATCGTAAGTTTCAGTTTTAGATTATTTCACATAATAGCCCTTATCAGACACCGTCTTTTCATTCACATTACAGGATAATGTGTCAGTTTTCTAAACTCCATGGAGCTTTTGACCATGATTGGAAACATTGTTCATAAGGAACAACTTGTTTATTTACATTACGTTGTGACACATATCGTCGGTGAAACTGCAAAACCGCGTAAGTGACATTTTAAATAAGGAGCAAAATGCACCTTTTTAATAAGACGGTAAGGTTTATTTTGCTCTATCATAAATTTGTTACTTACGCGGTTTTGCAGTATCACCGACGATATTATGAATGAATCAGTTAAGATGGGGCACACTGAGAGCATCGTCAGGAAATTTTGGGACTGTGTTTAATATTACTAACAATTGTGTTAAATTTTCTCGCATTGTTGGAGAAACGCACTGTACAAGCCTCAGCTGGGAAGGGCGGTTGCTGGACTCTTATATAGCGCGACCGACTACTTCTCTGCCACGCTAACTTTACTCGTCCCGCAACAGCCATTTTCCCGGTCTCTGCAGTAATATACAATTTGGGTGACTTTTTTATAATTTTCAAGCTTAAAACCATTGGAAGAGTATTCATTCTAAATATATGTGAAAAAAACTGTATCAAGTATAAAACTACGTCTTAACTGACAGCCCACATTAACAGTAATATTTCGTACAGGGCCTATATTCCTCTGTGTAAACCCTTTTTGCCTTTGATATGTAACCTATTGTACATATATGTAAATGTAAAAGAAAAATACATATCCCGAGAAGATTGGAGGTTCAGATCTGTAGTCACCCGAATAGCGTCACCTTCCGTGTAACCATTCCTTAATAGATTAGTCCGTTTTTTTTGTGGGGAAAAAATCTCAAGATATTGTTTACCTGAACATACTTTTTCATACTTTACTTATAAAAAAATATACTATTATTACAGTTAAGTTTCAAAAGTAGGTAATGACATTTGCACTGTACATATTACTTTAAACTTGAGTAAGAGCAAAAAACAGCGTAAATAATAAAATAATTAATAAATGAAATGAAATAACAGGAGACGAATACATAGACATTCATATGAGTACTTGTGTAAAAGTACAATAAAAGTAAAAGATTTTACTAGGCCATAACTTACGGGAATACCCCAAACGTAGTAATCGTCTCATACAGTGCCCAGTCGCAGGTTTTATCATAAGTGTATAATGTCCTTTAATCGAATCGTTGAACTTTATACTTAAACTAAACGAATCGTATTGTTCACAGTTCCAGCAAAGGATTGGATAGCCCTTGAGGATTGTGCCACCTACCCAGAGGGCTGTCTTGCGTCATCGGTCATATGGTCCCCGGATGATGAAACAAAAAACAGTATATATTCAATCAGCGTGTCCTACTACGTTAAAATCTCACTGTTAATGAATCGATTCAGTGGACAAATATCTCTAAAGTTACCATTCTCCCTTTCTCACATGCCTCTCCATGACGCTCATCTCCATGACGTACAAGAAAAGACCGCTAACAAACCGCATCAGGAGGAAGGAGTTTACGGCGCTGGAGATAAAGAGAAGGATAAGGTGCCTATCGATATTAAGAAGAAAGATGATATTGAGGAAGGCGATAAAGAGAAATATTTTAATGCGAAGGTCGATAATAAAAAAGATTATTATGAGGAAGAAGATAGTACGGAAGTCGGTATTAATAAGTTCGATATCTCGGACGAGGATACTGCGACTAACGGTGAGGAAAGCTCAAATGGTGGTAGTGCTGCTATCGGTAACCAAGTAGAAGTACATGCCAATCCTGAAAATCGTCAGTGTGTCTTGGCCGACTTTTACGAGAATGTTATCGAAAACCAAGTGAGCGAGAGGCCCCTTCTTGAGGAACCTCCTCAGGTCCATGCTGATAAGCCCGATGAGGAATAAATGAACCTTCCGCATCCACAACAGAACGAGTAAGACTTTCATAATTAGCAGATTAGTCTACTAGCCGTTTTTCCTGCTATAATTCGGCCTATTAACGGTTAATGGGGCCGTAGCCAAGGTGCAAAAGGGAAGAGAGATTTTAATGTTATCAACGAGAGCTTGCGACTCGTGATACTGTAGTTAACGTAATATAAGATATATACAATGTATTTACAAAAATAAGGTAAATGTCTAAAAGACTTAATAAATCAAAGTCTTGTATCGATATATATAATATTTGTCAAGATTTTATAAAGGACGAACGAATAAACGAAATCTTATAGGTAAGATAAGCTAAAGAATCTATCGCTAAAGTTTTTTAATTTTATTTTTTTCAATTTAGCGTTGTCTGCTGTTGAATAAAGATATAAGCCCAAGGAAGAGACAGGTTACGAAATATTTCACTACTATATTGTTTTTGTGCGAAATGTATGTATATTATAAACCTGAATGTATGAGAGTCACAAAATATTTCTTCACCAGCATAAGCACTTCCATTACCTCCACTCTGCTCAAACAAACTCTCAAGATATCCCTTCCACTGATTCAACATTTCCACATCATCTCCATTAGAATCCTTTATCACACCTATTTTCATATCTCCTGCTTTGCCTCGAGCTGTTCTGACTAAATGCCAGAATAACTTCACATTGGCTCGAAAATTTGAGGAGAAGTCCCGATTATACTTGCCGTTGCGTTCTTCTTTCCTTCGGTTAACTACATATTTAACCTGTTTTTTTTAAACAAAATATACTTTTCAATAATTTTATTCGCATCACCTTGAATTCTTTTGTTAGCTCTAGCAGCTAACAGATCATTCCATACTTTCTTCTTTTGTGTCACCACTTGTTTCACTTCATCATCCCACCACTCATTCTAAATCTTCTTACCATTCCTCCTCTTACTGATGCCACATATATCAAACGTGGTTTCATTCACGCCATTTTTCAATTTTGTCCATTATTCTTCTATATCATTACATTACTCTTCTATATCATTACATTACTCTTCGAAAATATGCCTAAATCTATCATTCAGTAATTTTCGATACTCATCGCCGACATTCTCTTCTATCAGTCTTTCAACTTTTACTCTTTCTGTTCTTGTTATGGGTATACGTGCGTGATGCCGCCATTTGTCTTGTTTGCAGTCCAGCTATTCTAGTAACTACGAGAAAATGATCAGTGCCGACATTAATACCCCGATATACCCTGGTATCTTTTACTTTCACTCTCAGACGGTTATCAACTATAAAAAAAATCGATCATACTTCTCTCTGATTGCCTCTGCCATGTATACTTACATATGAATGCGTTTGTGACTAAATATTGTGTTAGTCACCGCAAGCATTATCTCTAAACATATATTCAACAATTCACCATTCTCATTCACTCTCTTATCTCCAAATTTTCCTAATATCTTCTTATATCAATCACGACATACCCCCCGACATTAAAATCACCTAACATGATTATCCTCTCATTCTCACCACATTTATTAAGTTGTTTCCTCACATTATCCCAGAACTGTTCTCTAACTTTTTGCGGCTTAAAAATATCCGGAGTAGGTATACACGCAATGGACAAAATTTTTGGTCAAACCAAGTTTCAGTCTATTCCAAAGGATTCCACACACACAACACATTCATGCCCTTTCACGCATACATTCATTCGTTCTGACAAAATAACTCCCACTCCCTCAATTCCTCTCAGAGTTGGCTACTCCGGACCAGTACCCATAATATTTATCATGAGCGGTTGTTGACCATCCTTTCTTCTTTGTTTCACTCACACCTAGTACATCAATTTTTCTTTCATCTATCAACTCAATTCCTCAATATTGTTATCCACACCTCCACAAACATTCAATGTTGCGAACTGGCAATCCCCAACCCGCTGTTTGCCTTTTGAATATTGGGAGACAAGACGTGACGTGTGGCAAAACACGTTACCATAGGGAATTTAGCGCCCCCCTGAGCAAAGGTACTCAGGGACGGATTCTCGAGCTAAGCCGGTACCCTCCTGGGGTAATGTATTATTTAATCCATTATCATGATGATAACTCCCACTCTATCTTCGGATAGGGGAAGGGAAAGGAAACAACGGAAAAGGGACTAGGGTATAAGTAAAAGGAAACTGGTACTTGGATGGATGGAAGGGAAAAAAGGCATACTACAGTTGCGGAGGGGAAGTGGGTAGGAAACTTTAGTAGCTAGGGAGGTTTGGGGTCGCGATCTCTATGAAATTATTTTATGTTAAAAATGCTTTTATTGGTTAATCAACACCAGTAATTATTTTATTTTTATTATAAGATTCTGTGTAGTTGTAAAAACAATACAATATAATCAGCATGGTACCGCACTCAATAAAATGAACTTGGACAATGAAAACTTTGTTGTGTGTTATTTACTAAACCTGCGGTGAAATCGTAATAATAAATGTAGATAAGACACTACCTACTCTCTGTGCTTGGTGTATGTATAGGTCGTATCAGAAGAGCTGCCACGAGTAGATTTAATGGGTGAATGTAAGTTTGCACGTGTGTAAATAAACGTAAGGCTTTTCCTATACATTCATGAAGGTACATAAACAGAGTTCACCTAATGAAGACCAACATTTGAAGACCAGAATTTTGGCTTAGTTGTAGGGAATGTTGTTTTTAACCATACACTAAAAGTACTGATGAGTGAAGCTAACTTTGTAAAGGTCACTTTTTTTAGTTCTTCGTATAGTTGTACATAGCGCAGGGTCGGGGGGCTCGGTCGAGCGCGCGCCCCGAGTAAGGCGAGTGAAGTGGCCGTATGCGCGCCGCGTTTGACGGATTTGTTGCCATAATCAACCAGAGCTTTAGTGGTTAAACAATACGCAACGTTACGTGGTTCGCCCCGAACTGTGAACTAATTGCGTATCGTAAATCTAAATGCGTATCCTAAATCAAATTGCGTATCGGAAATCTAATGGCGTATCGAAAATCTAATTGCGTATCGAAAATCTTCCAGTCTGTAGGGCTAAGCCCGACAGCGCTCACACCTACGGCGCACACGCTCGCTCTCTCGCTCGCACACGCACCGTCCATTCGGGCTGAATGAATGAGTGCGTCGAAATCACTTCGAATACTGCCAGATTACGCGACTGTGAACTTGCGCGCAAACAGAGGTAAACGCATCGCATTTGTTGCCTAACCGGTGGTGTAATCGTTTTATCCTCTCAAGCTCTGGTTGATGTCGGCGCCAAATCTGGGCGCGCATACGGCCACTTCACTGGCGGCGCGAGCTCAACCTAGCCCTCCCGGCCCCGCGTTTTCCACAACTATAACATTCAATACGTATAGCATTGATTATATATTATATGATGATGATGATGATGACGATATTTAAGATTTAGAAGATAAATAGGAATATAATTTTTAGGAATATACGCGCGTGTCATACTTAAACAAATTTAAGTTTGTATTTTATTGTCCATCTTCTACCTTCCATAATATACCTATCTCATTAAATATTGATCCCAGCCAAAAAGTGTAGGTATTGGATCTTTTTTGTAAAGATTATTGTGTAGATTTTTGTGTACCAAGTTTGTTTCACACCCACCCATCAGTACTTTTAGTTTGTGGTTTACACCACTTCTTCCACCATAACACCATTCGGCAAAAATTGTGCCTTTACACGAGTTATTTCCAAATTGTACTAAAAAATGCTGTATATTAAATCGTTGATATCAGCTCAGCAGTTCTTGACAAGATGCTTAGCACTACACTTAACGTTTTCGAAAACTGACAAAATGTGTATGGAATTGATAAAGTGCTCGACGCGGCCTATCCGGCAGCTTACTTCAATCCTATATTCCAATTTTCGGAAACGAAAACTTAACGATAACACACCAAAAACAAAACTAATTTTAACCTGTTAAAATCCTGTAAATTATAGGTACACTGGGGGCCCAGACAAGAGGCAAACGCTTCCAGGCGTTTTCCTTTCTGTAAAGTTCAACGCCTAGGCGTTAGCGTCCAACATGTGTCAGACAACAGGAGTTAGAAAAGAGAAACGTGCTGTCGATTTTGCGATACGCTCATTGTGCGCTATAATAATAATTTAGCCTTAAATTGTCTATGCTTAGCGCAAATTTAAACGTCAATGTCAAACGTTATAGTGACAACAACTGTCAGTCAAAGTTTTAGGTTAGGTTAGGAGGTAAAATTTCAGCACTTAATACTTAATGCGAGACTTAAATTTATTGAACGGCATATTTCATATTGACAATATCAGTAGGTATCTTATTGTAGAAGCGTATAAAGTTCCCCGCGAACGATGTGCTGACTTTACGAAGACGGTGACATGGGACTACGAGTTTATAATTGTTAAATAAAAATACTTGAATGTTTGTACGTTTGTCCTCTATATTCGTTCCTAAACCATTGATCAGATTGTGATCAAACTTTGGTAGGGTGTTCCTGAGGACGCCCTCGAGGGTTTCTGGCCCAAAAACCTATATCTACTATTTTAATTTACATGGAATCGCGACGGATCCCAGTTACAGCGTAATAAATAAACCACATTTAAGTAGTTAGGTTAGCTTCTCGTCGCTTCGAACGAGAGTCCACAATGCAAGACTGCTACCTTTCAGGTCACCAATTGGTACTGAAATCTCAATGATTTTACCTAAAGACCAATTCTTTTTGTGTTTCCTTAAGTCCTTCTAATGTAGTGGATCCAAAAAATCTGCACAAAGTCGATGCCAAACAGTAGGTGGCTGTGGCCACAGAGCACTCCTTATAAGCATTTACTTTAGGTAATTTAATAAATAAAGAATATTGAGCATGGCAAAATTATCTACAATTAATATATCGCGGTGTAAAAACCAGATGAACGTAACTACAAAAAATTCAAAAATAGTTTTTTTGCATAAAACGGTTCAGAATGAGCTCCTGCATGAAATGCCAAAACGACGTAATGGTATATATATATTTTTGTCTCGATAATCATTTTATTACCACTGAAAATGATATTGGAAAGTTGAAGACGCGAATTCTCACCGTTTTTTTGCTCTCCTGTAAAATCATAAAAATGAAGATACGTTGATCTGGTTTTTACACCGCGATATAAAGGTAAACAATTAAAATACTTTTAAATTCAAACATTTAATTTTTTATAAAATTTTCACCATTTACCAAATGTTTTAATAAATATGAAAATAACTCTATACATGTAGGAGCTTATTGAATAGATTATGGTTATCCACATTAATGCAGTGCCTAACTGCCAACACACCCAACCTTCATAATATCTTAATTAGCTAAATAAATGCAAATACAATACAAAAATCTCACAATGGTTATAGCATATTATGAAGGTAAACAATACTATTTATTAAAATAAGTTGAGCAGGCCAAAGCAACGTTCGATACAATTCCTGGCCTGCACGTGCCTCCTAGTGTAAGTCTCCTCCCTTGACCCTTGTGCGGCATCCAAAATAGGCGTCATCAACCAGGGTCGCAGTGGATACCCCGAGTCGCCTTGAACAAATACACAACAATTTAAAAAAAAATATTGAGACAGCACGGTTAGCTTACAACTACTAGATAGTGACTTGAACACTAGGAAGCCTTCGATCGATCCAGGTTTTGCTCGAGACTTTTTAATATCTTCACCAAGCATATAGGTACCTAAATGTCATCGCATCTTGATAGTTTGAAAAGGTACAATTATAATATATTTAACATAAAAAAGGCACTTTATATATTTATGCAATTCTTTATACATTTTGCGGGTTCATGTCGTACGAGTGTACGTTAGTGTTAAGTACCCCCCTATATTATATACATTATAGCAAATAAAAAAAAGTTTTGAAATATTTAATTTTCTATATACCTACATAATATGTTTATCATTGTTCTAGTACCCATATTACAAGCCTAGAGCTTAGTTTGGGACTAAGTAAATGTGTGAGATTGTATTGATTGAAGCAGGACAGCAATCAACTTCTGCAATTTTTATTGCTGGTCTATTTCATGCTCATATTATTTAGTAACAATATAGACTTATATGGTTTGGCTTAAGACTTAAGAACTGATAAGGTTTTTGTAAAAAAAAAATTACAAGTGCAATGTAATGGAGGAGCAATCAAATGAATGTACCTATTTGCAGGACTCCTGGAAAGAAGTGGACTCAAATAAACAAAAATCAATGTGACCAATTCGTGATCTCATACATTTGACAGCGATTCAACAGAAAAGCGAAAACGGCGTTTGCCTCTTGTCTAGGCCCCCTGCACATATACGAAGAGACATAATTTCAAATCGATTGAAATCCTGAATTTTCGATATCACGCGTCAACTTTTTTTCATAGCTTAATACTAAGTTGACGTAACCTACGTAAATAATGCATTGAATCTTAAATGGCTTCAGCCTAGCATAACATAGGCATTACATAGGCTAGACTTCAGCCTAGCATATTCAGAATATGATAGGCTTCAGCCTAGCATATTCAGAATAGTGAAAAATCACATAAATTCATATTCAGGGAAAAGTAACTAGCAACTTTAAGGTTTTCTTAAACAGGAACAATACAAGTCAAGCCTTGTATAAATTTTACTATTGCATAAAATTTGAGATGTCAAACCTGACAGATTGATCCTTTGTTTTTGAAACCTCCGTACATAGCGTATCAGCCGAAAGGGTATCCCTTAATTTTCCATAACTTCATTTGTACTCATTTAATTTGCCATAATGGTCACTGGCCGTAATCTTTTTTTGCTCTAACATAATATTCTATATTTTTTTTCTATAATAATAATCAAGTGTCATTATGTTCAAACTCCCTAATATGAGTTACTACAAATATAAAATTATTATGGCAAATGACATTCGGGCAAATGAGATTATTGCACATGAAATTCGGGGAAGCTAGAGAACCAGCTGAATGACGTCCATTCCGACGTATAGTCCAGCTATTAAGCATTTTTGATTAGGTGTTTGAGGCATCGTGGAAAATTAAACAGTATTTTTTAAAAAATCAATTAGTCTTATGTCGTTGAAATTTTAACTTTTTTTTCTACTTCGTAGATATTCAGTTAAACGTTTTTAATTTTTTTTAAACACTTCAGGTACTGTATTTTTCGAAAGAAAAAAGTTTAGTTTTAAAAGTCATATTTCAGCTTAGTCCAAATATCCATCACACTTGTGGCAGGCAAGTGTGATCGTGGATTTGCATTTAATTATCATTATCATTAAATAACCCCAGAGGCACTGCCTTCAAAACCTGTTCATAATCAGAAATGCTCGACATCTCTCCTACTTATAGACCCTCCCCGAAAGTCTTCACTATGGAATGAATGCAAATGGTAATGATGTAAGTATAATTATGTTTCATCTTCATCATCGGCCTACGTCAGTCCACTGCTGGACGTGGCCTGTCGCATCCAACATCTGCCAGCAGCGTTTCGTAAATGATCACTCCATCTTGCTGGAGGGCGTCCTACACTATGTCCATTGTGTTTATAAAGATAAAAGTAAGTATTTGATTATACCTTCGGGGAGGGAAGAGGGCTGATTGAAAATGTTTGGCTTTTACTTTTGCTTTATTTTATTTTACTGATTACACCCACTTAACGTGGGTAAAGTCAATGCGAAATAACGCAGGAAAACCTAGTTATAATAAGACTGTGACGCAATTATTTATTAGACAAATGTCTTGAAAACCATGCCTTATGCAAACAAACCTCAGTCCCAAGAGTGTGAGTAACATAGGTGGAGAAAGAGTTTTATGAATAGATAATAATCTAATAAGAATGCGAAGTATGACGTTTCAGGTGCGGCTAGGACAAGAGGTCGTTAATGGAATAATAGGGGACGACGTTCACCCAACTGTTTATTAAATAAAAAGTATTTTATATCACATTTAATATGGTGAATAGGTTCGCTGAAAAAATTCAATCCAGTAAGTACATAATTTATAAAAAAAATAAAAATCAACAAATGAAAAAAATGCAGTTGCTTGTTTAAAAGACACATTACATACCAATTGACAGCATGAAGCCTATATAATATGCAAACGTTAGGTTGACTATTTTTTCCCATCATATCTTTGGGCAGGTAGGTATAAGAGGGTAAGACTGCACTAATAATTTGCACTAAACCTAACGTTTGCATAAATATTCTATAGGCTTCATATTACGATTAGTATGTTATGTGTCTATTAAACGAGCATATGCAATTTAAAAAAGTAGTAAATATATATAACTACTGGACTGAAATTTTTCAGCCAACCTATTCGCCATATAAAAATAAAATAATAAAATATATAAAATACTTACTTACTTTTTATCGAATAAACAGCCGGGTGAAGGTCATCTCTTATTCGGATCTTAGACCAATTCAATAGAGTAGTAAGAATGACAAAAGAGTAATATTTTGATTTTTCCTACTTCCCCACCACTCAAGGGCCTTGACAATATGCGAAACGTTAACTTTGCCATTTTCTAAACTTGGCTATAAAATCGAACCTTGATTGTCCCTGGTTTACACCGAGGTTAGTGTTTCAAGTCAGAATAGTAGCTGTTTAATATCATATTAGCAAGTTACCACTACTATACCTATTTGACTCGGTTCAACAATATTGCTTCTGACATATTCTTTCTTTCTTCTTTCTTTCTTTGCCCCCGCGGCGACTTGAACAGCTACTACCGCGGGGATATGGCGTTTCCACGTGAAGTGATTTTGCCAGTGTCAAGTATATATAAGTATAAATCAATATAGCAATAAAACACAATCCGTGATATCCAATCACGAAATAAGTCCAAGTCTTCAATCACTGTGCGACACAAAGGCATAAAAAGTACAAATCACTATCAGAAAAGAACTTTGAACACCTAATTACCCAAAAATTAAAGTCTAAAACAAATTGGCTACTTGACAGTTGTAATAATTAAATATAAAAAGTGTTGAATATGGTAGATTACACTAAAAAAATAACTGCACATATTTTTATTTGCAATAAAAAATATGATAAGTACTTTATTTTTGGAAAATAACATCATCGTTTTTTACCTGTGGCTCCAATGAACCCAAACGCTAGCGGCCATGACTGATTTACGTGTGACGTCACTGCAGCCTAAATACAAAGTTGTCAAACATATCTCCGTAGTCAAAATAAACGACTCGTAAGCTTACCATAATTGTATTCGTGAGAAGTTGCACTAAATGGAGGCGCGATATTTAAAGGCAGATAGTGCAAATCTGCCAAAAGTGGACAGATGTTAACTTCGAATCTCGACGTGCCACTGCCAACTGCAACCACTTCTTTCGATGTTGAGGATTTTTAGGAACGTGTATAAATAATTTTTCAGGAGTTTTGATCGTCACACATTGGTACGGCACACGTCTTATAATTAGTCAATTATTAATACTTTATCCTTTCGCTTAAGTTGGCTTTATAATAATTCGGTTCGTTGTTTTATGTAATTCTGTAGCTCTGCCTACCCCACTCTGGGAATGAAGGCGTGAAGGTATGTATGTATGTATGTTTTATGTGTAGTGACGTCACCAACGACAAAAGTCACGTGACCTACCGTTTACGCGCGTATTTCAAATTAATTTCGTTATATACGTGTTTTTTCTAACAATTAACATTTTTTCTAGAAAAAAAATATTGTGAGATGTATAAAATAAGCAAACGCACATTTTAAAATACTTTTCTGAAAACTGTCAAGTAGCCAATTACACGTCCGCCATCTTTTAACGTTGCAAATGGCCTTCTGACATATTATCGTATTGTCAACTTCATGACAACTCTTATTTACGTGACAGTAATATATTATGGCGCCGGTGTTAAAATCAATCCGGTAACATGTCAAAATCTTTATGGATTTACCGAGTAGAATGAAGCTGTTTCTTCAGCGTCGAGACACAGTCCACGAGGTCGCACCAAGCCTCTTCATAGGTAAGTAAGGTAAGGTGAAGTATTAAATATCGATATTTATAAGTTTATTAGAGGACCTAACTACGGTCCTTACACGTTAAGCCTGTTTAAAGGAATTCCGTAGTGGCTCATAGACGTCACATGAGATCGGAGAATGCAACCTAACTTAATTTGTAATAAGTAGGTACCTACCCGAAATAATAGGTTGTAAATTTGTTAAGATAGTGGACATATGTATATTTTAAATTCAATATTGAAACCATCTGTAACAATGAATGTTTTCAATGCATTTCACCGTATTTCTCTATATAAATTTAAATTGTAAGTACTTAGTTTAATACCCGAAGCCACGCGCCTGGCCGAGCCACGCCCGCGGTCTGTGTGTTTTGGGCTTAAATCCTATACAAGAACCGTTACGTGGGTAAATTTAGTTTTGAGGCTTAATTTTCTACCCGTATTTATGTATAATCATAATTATATTTATCTACTCTCGTATCGTAAAGTTCGAATTATAAACTTCAAAACGAATTTATATTGGCATACTTTATAAACACAATACCGAAATAAAATAAAAAAACACATTATAACATTATTTCTCTAACAAAATAATGTTATAATATAAAGTAATTTTTTAACCTTTATGATACAAGTTTATCCATAAAGTTAATGTCACCAACGAGGTTCCATATAATTTTTTTTTATAATGGAACGCACATGCGATTCGCGTCATTTTTACAGCATTACCAAAAGTTTTCATTACAATGTTTACTTGTCTGTGACAGCGCCCGCTTTAACGCATGCGCGGTGATGTGCTAGATTTTGGCGCCATTCATTGAATACGTTTTGCTTTGATTACTTTATTAACTTAGATCTTTTATTCAGTAGGTTGAATCGCAATGTATGAGAGTAGATAAATAGTTTATGAAACTGCACATAACTAGGTATTAAAACACTCGTGTGATACTACTTAAAACCTCGCCTAGCGGCTCGGTTCTTAAACACACACTCGTGTTTTAATAACTATCCAACAATTTCAAAAACTTCAAAATCCCGATAAGGGCAGATTTTTATACAAAGAGCGCGAATATTTGTTCCTGAGGCATGATTGAATGTTTTCTATATATTTAAGTATATATTTCTCTATGTCGGCGGTTAGGTTAGGTTAGAGGTGTGTTACAACAAGATGAAAAAAATTTAAACATCAGGCGGAAATGGCTTTAAGACAAACGATGAATTCGGACAAATGACTATGAGGGATTCCAATATAGACCCATCTTCACTGCGTAACCTGGCTTTATGGATCCTATGAACAGGGTTATCACTGTCAGTTTTGAACTAGAAATAGAAATAGAATAAGATATAGCTCTCTCAGCACAGTAATTTTACGTTTTATTCCTTAAGTAAGATAGATACAAAAACTACAACAATTATTAACAATTTCTACCAAAGTTATGGCAAAAGGTTCAGGACTCAGCATATGCTGTGAGACAGGACTGCACAGCGCTGTTGTCAAGCTTGTACCTGCCTCTGTCTGTCGATGTGTGGATAAGCCTTAAGGGCACACTGCATACATCACGGCGGAAAACATAAAACAATAATAAACACAGAATAAAGATACTCTAAATACGTGACCCACATTCAGTCAGCGACTTTTAAGATTTAGGAACAAAAACTTAATAGGGGAGACCGGGGACAATTGAAACACGTCATGACTGAAACAAGTCAAATTTCTCAAAAACTATAATACCTACGAGTATGACGCAACACTCAGGACTCCGCCGGCCATATCTTAATCTATGGTCAATAGCGCGCGAGCGACCGAGCAACGTAGCGGTGTCACGGAGCAATTAAATTTTTTCGCGGTCAAAAATAAGTATTTCTCATCTTGTATATTTGTTAATAACTTTGTTTGTTCTTGTATTTTAACTGATTTAACTATTTTAGCGTGATTGTGATAAATTAACGAATGTTTATTATTGCCAATTATCAGTGTTCGAGTTGTTTTTGCGTTTAATATTTGACCTTGAATTAAAAACTGTGATTTGGGGATGGTAGGAACAACTTGCGTGTGGACGATTGAAACGTTTCATTCGTCCTGGCGTTTTAATCGTCCCCAAATGTAGTCGCCTTTAAATATGAGGAGGTTCTGTATTTGACGCATGTTTTTGTTTAATAAATGTGAAAATGAATTTGCGCAAATGGCTTCTTTTTTATGATGATTTCTTTCATGGTCAATAATTATTATACCTACACTAACTTTTGCCCGTGATTTGGATAAATAAACCAATAGACAGAGTTACTTTATTCATATTAATATTATAGAAGTATAGATATAGGTGCCACTTTTGGTATTAGTCCGGTATGTGTACCTACTAGTATCATTCTGACGAATAGCTGAAAAACTTAAGTAAGCTGCGGTAATTTTTTTATTTAATTTTATAGCTTGTTACACAATGCAAGCGAGCCGTTTTTATTTTGAAAGAAAGTCACTTGACTCGTCCAGAAACAGATAAAGAAAATAACTGGATACTTCAGTATTAATCTGGCCTGATTCGCCTATAGTTTATTATTTGCAAGACTGATTGTAATTTTAATTAACAGGTTGATTATTCCTAAAATATTTTATTATTATTAATAAAGAGTCAAAATACGTTTTTGATTTTATTTTAATTCGGCATATAAGTAGCCGTGGTATTATTTTTATTGTAACTGTTTTTGTTTTATAATAAAACGATCTTAACCGATTATTATGTATATTATTTAAAATGCCGACGTTTCAAGTTTATCCATTCATTAAGTTATGATTGAAACACTGTTATGATTGAAACAAGCATTTTTTTATGTAGTATAATTATGTATTTTTAACACAATTCCATATCATTATAGCTTATTATAACATTAAAACTATTTTCTTTTAAGCTTTATGTATAAGGTAGCCAGCAACAAAGAAAGCTACAAGTCATATATATTTTTTTATCTGCGTTTGATGATCGAGATTTTCTGATGCTTATAAATGACGATATGTTTATGTTATGCTTGTGAACTTTTGATGGTCGTATTATATACCAATATAGCGATGAAAACGAGTAGGACTGATAACATTACTTTCATTGTGTCAAAGATATTACGGTGTTTCAATTGACCTTACATAGTGTTTCAATTAACAACGGTGTGAGGTCAATTGAACCACATTCCCCCATTCTCTTTATTACATTATTGTAAAATAACTATTAATGATAGACTTACCAAATATACTTTATTTAGGAACCAGATAACTAACCTTGAAATAATTATGGCAAACATCTTTCTAACTTTAAAAATAAAACGGCAACAGGCAGTCAAAGTCAAATCGTTTCAATTGTCCCCGGTCTCCCCTACAAAAAGATGATTTCTATCTAATAATCAGATAGAGCATTTTTAAAACTAGGATTTAATTTTAAGTACAAATATCCTTATTTTCCAAAGCTAAAATCAAGGCCCTACTTCAGCGCCTGCAAACGCAAGCATAGTCTATTCACCAATAGACAGTATTCACTTCTCCCAACACGTATAATACTAAAGGGTCTAGCAGGCTAAGCTAAGAAGAATGGCCCCCACGAGGGATTGTGTTCTACTTTTAGGTGGAGTAGTGGCAGGATCTAAGAACACTGTATGCCTGATATCAGCCTCCGATCTTCTTTTGTTTCAGATTTATTCACGAAAATGTTAAAAAGTCAAGGTAATTTTTAAACTGTAATTATAGCTAAACCTAGCCAGCGAGGGTAACCAAATAAAATCAGAATTGTGGAGGATATAATGGGGTTACTAATACATATTTTTACAGACCTTCATGTCCTTAAACTTAGATGAAAAAAAAAAATGTTTTTTTTTTTCGATTAATTTTTTTGCCACTTCTCGCGGAGACACAACTACCAAAAAAATTACGTGACAAGCCACAATTGTCAACTACGTATACATTCAAAAACATTTTCAAATATCATGGTGCGTCATGTCAAAAAAAATAAATAAACGAACGTATATTTACTATATCATGTCATATTAATAGAGTAGTAATAGCAAATGAGTATGTAAGTAGGTATAACATCCTCTTTCGTTCATTATAAAATAATTCAATGACATATGTCATATATTTACGACTACACAGTTTCTAGCTATTTTTTATGTCGTTTCTTGCAATAATGTCTGAAAGCAGATGTAAATGTTGTAATAGATGTTTACGCAAAACGAAAGGCAACAAAAAATTGAAAGAATTGTATTGTTCTGTTTGCTCTTCTGAGTTAGGTATTTATCGATATGAAATGGTAGGTACTAACATTTTCTTCTGTCAATGAGCCTACAATAAATTCTTATTACTTATTATTTTTGACTTTCCTTATTTGTGTAGAATAAGAAAGAAAAAAAACACATTTAGAATAATAGTACCATAGCTAATACATTTGATTTGCAGCTGACGACAAAATATACGTTCGTTTATTTATTTTTGTTGTCATGACGCACCATGATATTTGAAAATGGTTTTGAATGTATACGTAGTTGACAATTGTGGCTTGTCACGTAATTTTTTTGGTAGTTGTGTCTCCGCGAGAAGTGGCAAAAAAATTAATCGAAAAAAAAAAACATTTTTTTTTTTCATCTATGTTTACGGACATGAAGGGCTGTAAAAACATGTATTAGTAACCCCATTATATCCTCCACAATTCTGATTTTATTTGGTTACCCTCGCTGGCTAGGTTTAGCTATAATTACAGTTTAAAAATTACCTTGACTTTTTAACATTTTCGTGAATAAATCTGAAACAAAAGAAGATCGGAGGCTGATATCAGGCATACAGTGTTCTTAGATCCTGCCACTACTCCACCTAAAAGTAGAACACAATCCCTCGTGGGGGCCATTCTTCTTAGCTTAGCCTGCTAGACCCTTTCATTGCACGCCGATTTGTACTTTTCTAATTAGGTACTTATATCAACTTCACCGCTAATCATTTTCGTAATTTCAAATGAAAATAGAAATGTTAATCGTTGCACTTTTTCGTCGTGCGATCGTGCGAAAGCACGCCGAGTCAACTGAACACACGTCGTGTGACGCTGTCGGTATGTCTTCAAACATAAATAACCAACAAACATTTCATTTTCTTCACTTTTCCGGTACTCTTCAACTACAATCATTATCACATTACCCACCCACTCTAAACACGGATCCTGATGGTGATGATGATGATAAGTGGGGACGCCCAGCCGAAGCAGGCGGGCAGTCGATTCGGTCAGCCGTTCATTCTGCCCTATTCCCCTCAGTCGTGCCTCAGGTTACTGGCCCGGCGGCGCTCCCATCCAGCATCGATCCCATCTTCCTGTCTTCCTACAGAACAACAGTGCGTCCCGTAGGTTGATGCTTTTGAGATCTTCTGTGGACAAAACGTCCTCTCCGAATGTGTGGTATCTCAGTGACGAGTACATGACACACTCGGCTAGGACGTGTTGACTAGTTTCCTCTTTGCCACAGTGTGGGCATTGAGGGTTCTGTTTAATACCTATTACCGTCAGATGTCTGTTGAGCGGACAGTGTCCAGTCAGAATTCCTGTTAGTATGCTTAGGTTATACTTACCCAGGTTTAGAAGGTACCTTGTTCTGTTTTTATTAACCCTTCCTATCATGAGTTTGGATTGTCTGCACCCTTGCGTCATCCCCCATGCCTCATTTGTTTTCTTTTCCATTCTTCTGGCGATAACTCCTTTGGTTACCATCTCCGATATCGGTAATACCGGTTCCGGGCCTAGGTATTGTTGGTCCGCACCTGCTCTGGCTAGTTCGTCTGCCTTCTCGTTTCCTACTGCTCCACTGTGTCCTGGCACCCACGCCAGTGTTACATGGGATGTGGTGCCTAGAGTGTTCAGTTCATTCCTACACTCTTGCACTAGAGATGATTTGATCACCGGATTTTCTAGTGCTTTGAGTGCCGCTTGGCTATCTGAGTATATTATAACGTGACTTCCCGTTACATTGCTTTTTTCTTTGAGGCTCAGGGCACACTTCATGATGGCAAAGACTTCTGCCTGAAACACACTGGTGGAGCCCCCTAGTGGTATCGTCGTGTGCTCATCTGATTCTTGGCTATATATGCCCGCTCCCGCTCTTTTGGTTGAGGATTTCCATGAACCGTCTGTGAAGCATGTCACTTTGGGTTCTGGTATTTCTCTCTCCCAGCTGTCTCTCTCTCCTATGTGGATTCTGTATTTCTTGTCGAACCTCTTCCTTTTCTTGATTAGGTCATTGTTTACCATGAGCATATCCATGTTTGACATTGACTCTTTCTGTATGCTTGCGTGTCTTTTGTCCATCTCGGACCCTATCCACTCCCTGCTCGCTTTTATTCTATACCACTGTTCTGTGGCTCTCTTCTCCACCTCTATGTGCACCGGGTTCAATCCTAGCATGATCTCCAGGGCTTGTGTAGGTGCTGTTCTCATTGCCCCGGTTGTCATCAGACATGCTAGTCTTTGAACCTTTGTTAGTTCTTTGTCTATAACACGGATCCTAGAGCTGGTGCTTACCTCTCCCAAAGGATTGGGCTAGCTATCAAGAGAGGTAATGCAGCTAGTGTCATAGGGACCATGCCGCAAGCGGACCTGCTAGAGGGGGTGTTCTTTTTAAAGTGGTGATTATTATTTACATCCTTAATATTTGAGTAGCTTAGTTTAATTTAAATAAGTTTAGTTTTAACTTTTAATTGTAGTACCTATAATAAATGTTTCAATGAATTTTAAAATAAAAAAAGACATGTATTCAGAAAGTACAGTCATGAACATTTACACGTCAAAAATCTACCAGCGCCGCAAGAAACTCATTCGTCCTTTTTTAATCATACTTCATAATACAATGATATTTTTACAGCGACATCTTACATCACAAATCACGATTCAGCGCTAGCTAGAACTGTTGTTAATATGGTCTGCTATTGGATTGGCTATTTCTTAATTTCCGCCACCGGATTGGCACGATGTGAACGAATATACCGATGACAGTTCTAACTCCCGATGGGTCGGTTCACTATCGCTGCGTCCGGCTCGGCCGCTTCCGACAAGATCGCGAGACTTTACGCTGCCGAATGTTTTTCATCATGAGAGAGACCGCCTCATGTTGTTCTCCCATTTTATTGTCGTTTAATTTTAGTGACCTTACATTTGTTATGATTTTATATTTTTTATAACTTTATTACCTTGTAGTGAAACTTATTATTATATTTGATAATTGAAAAAATGACCTTCAGCTAGAGTTTCTTGCGGCGCTTCTTCTCCGAAATGATGTTCTTGTCCGAAGCACTAGTAGATTCACTTCATATTACCGACGTGTAAAAGGCCTCATGTGGCCTTTTTTCAGTTCTTGAGAGACTAATACGTCTTGAAGCAGTCGCAACCGTTATCTCAGTCTTAATTTCACATCGTTTCTGTAATTTCCGCGAATGCACCTTACGAAGGCTTAACTAGGGTTGCTATAAGCGTAGGTAATAGCACGTCTGCTTTTATAACATTCGCTTTAAAATATAAATCCTAGTGCTCCACGTACGTACATAGGTACCTTCTACTGCAATTCCCCAAAGTCACTTAATTATTTAGTCCCACGCACCGCCATTTTGCTATTCGTACTCTCACCGCAATTTTAAATCCGCTTTCGAGAATATACTCGTACGTGCGGTTTTAATTATGTTGATAATAAAAAAACACAACTAACCACTTTTAACGAGGCTTAGCAAATCAAAACGACCTTGGCAGATTGACTGAATCTACGCTAAATCCTACACTATCCCTATTGAACTTAGGCTGTATTTTGTTTTTCTGCGCGGACGGAGTCGCGAGCGACAGCTAGTATTTAATATTTTATTTTATTTGGAAGCCCCCCCTACTGCTACTAAGCAGAATTGTCGAACTCTAAGTGAAAATTCCTTATTTTAATTATCATTGAATTACCTTACGCAATCATTTACATTTGGCTTGTGTGTACCGCATACAATTTTACATAATATCTATACGAGTACAATACATTCTCCATTAATCAGGTTCTCGGTTTAACTTCATTGCTATTGACACGCAGACGTATTGACAACGTTACGTTCCTTTATTTATATTAGTATTTCTATAATATGGTTTTACTATATGATTATTTTGTCTTTTGAGGTGATCGCTCTTATTTTCTTGGCAGTAATGGCGGCCGAGCTCAAACCTGTTATATTATACAGGTCAAAGGGTCAAAGACGATATGGTTTTTACCGCCTACAATAGAGATCAGCTATCAAAACGTTGACAATACCGGTAACAGGCTAAAGACAACGAGTGAACCTAACCTAACCTAACCTAACCTAACCTAACCCTCACTGATAGCGCCCTTCGCTCCCTCTCCATACCGTCATCGTCTTTGAGGTACTTAGTAAGCCAGTGCCCCAGATATTTTAAGACACCATGTCACTTAAGCGGAACCTTATCTCATATTTTGTTAATTTTCTTGGGGTTACGGTTATAAGTAGCCGACTCAAAACTTATATTTTCTCATGCTAAAGAACTGACTTTAACAGGTTTGTGTTGAATTCTTGTTTATTTATTTTACATTGTCATCTCAAGTCAAAGGAGGGGTTGGGTGACATCACCTCACACAGTAGTTTTTAAAATTAAATTTAGTACTGATCTGATAGATCTGATACCATGGATAAAAATCTTCCTCGCGTAATTTATTTGTATATAGATATAATCTTTACAGCTAAGAATCTCGGCTCAGGTCAAAAGAAATATGATTTACCGTCGTAGACTGTCCCTGTTAGGTTCTTGACAAGTTAATATCCTTTGTCTAACATTTTTCAAATACCTTGTCGTAAGTTCAGCGCATTTTGTCTCTACGTTAAGAGTTTTCCGCTCCGCTTCTAAACATAATCTAGCTAACAAAGTCGTATAATTAGTCATTTTAATAAGACCCCTCTTGGCAGAGTTGCGAGCTCTTTGCGCTATTTTGTCGCTAAAAATGTCAGCGATTTGTGTTAGTTGCTATTAATTTAGCCGGACTACGTGAAGCCAAAAGAAGGGTTATGAGTGAAAAAGTCTATGTAGGTTGAATATTAACCGGTTTCTGTATACATCGATGGTCTAGAAGACAAATGTTCTAAATGCAAAATTTTGATATTTTGACATTTTAATGCCAAATGTATTAAATGAGCCTACTCTACCGTTAACACTTACCCAAACGCTATAATTCCTTCTCTTTCTGTCTAAATCTATATCTGTATGTGTAAATTTATCTCTATTTGTGTAAGAGACTTGATTGGTTCCTGATATACTGGCGACTAAAGTGTTTATACCTACTAAAATTATGTAAGATAACACTAAATAACTTTAAATAGAGAATTAGTTCATACTTATGGTTTAAAGATAGTTTTTGTGTAGTAATAACTTGGAATCCTACACTGAGCATGACAGACATGCTTTTGCCCGGTTTTTTTAGGCTTATAGTTTCGCTGTAGTGCATCACTTTGTCCGTCAGTTTTGGATTTCTTTGTGTTTAAAAAAAAACATCGATTTTGGATCGAATCACACTTGCCTTATTTTTAGTATGTTTTCTTCATTATTTAGGTTTCGTACCATAATCTCTCATTTTTATTCAAAAAATAACGACTCGCCATCTATAGGTTTAAGACAGCTTAGGCATATTAATTGGGTCCCGTCGCTGGGCATGGAACCTATAAACTACGTTTTTTACGGCTTGTACGTTTTGGAGATAGTTTGTCGTTGTACGCAGGTATATTTATAGTGGGTTTAAAACGAATCGTTTTACACTTGACAGGTTTATAATATTATCTTCCAATTAGTGGCATCGTTGTCTATTATGAAGTCCGACCGCCAATTAGCTGTGTAAAACGAAACGCTTAAATAACAAAAGATTTTACATGAATAGCAACTTTACCTCTTAATAGTACCCAGGCTGCCGCTTCCAATTCAATGAACTACCTCGAAAGCATTGCCTTTACAATTTGAAACATCTTCTTTACGCGGTAAAGTTGCTATTCATAGAAGTGTAAAATAAGCCGAACTTACCGAAGAATTTATGCGAAATACCTTTTAAAATATTATGGAGGAGAGGAAAAGTAATAATATTTATGTTATTGGAACGGTTTATCATAGGAAAGTCTTTAATCTAGTTCAAAATAGGGAATTGGGATAGTCCAAAAAATAATTTAAGGTTTTTACATTCTAATTCGAAAGAATCGGTGATTTTAAGAGACCAATTTCATTAATTTTGTATTTGACCCAATAGTTTTGGTTTAGTATCTTTTTTTATTTAGCAGACATTTTATGGATAAGATGATTATTTAAAATTAGGCTTGGCATTTTATAATAAATTATAGCAATTAAATGATATCTAATGATATCAAAAGTGATTGTAGTAGTGTATTAAAAAATACACCAAGATGCACCTAGGTGGGCTTCAAGCCGAAAACAAAAGTCAAACAAACCAAAAACAAACAAAAATAAAAACTCTTCCTCGAAGTGGTTTTCGAATTAGAGTAATTGTAAAATTATGAACATTCCCAATTGATATTTATAGGAGTAGTTATGTATTTCAGAGTGTCGCGGACTTTGTTATTGAAAGCAAATGAGTCCAGAGATCTATATAGGTATAGCGCTAGTTCAGGATATATTTAAATGACGATAATATAAATTGTGACCCAATAAATTGGGATAAGTCGAGCATTAATAATTTTCAGGAGCTAAAAAGAGCATATGGATGGAAAATGGTGTGGGACCGATCTACTGAAATGTTAATGTTAATAGTTAATCAATAACTTGTTGAGGTAAACGTAGGTATCAACGACGCATCAAAAATCGTGTATATTGTCAGGTGTATTCGTTTGATTTAATTATAGTAAAAAATCTCGATTTTGTATCGCATATTATCAAAAAAACAGTGTAGGGTTTCGTCGGCTTTCTATATACACTTGACTCAAAAAAACAACTTTTACGTTTGCTACATGGGATCGATGCGTGGATGCGAAAAGGAGGATAAACAAAGACGAGTTAAGGCATCGTTCCATTTCTAAAACTATAGTTATTTGTTATACAAGGGGGGAAAGTATGTATTTTACCTGAGTGTTCATTTGAAACACGAGCTAGCAAAAGGATTCCATGATTGACCACGAGCGAAGCGTGTGGTTCCAAAAAATTATCCTGAGCGTAGCGAGTGTTTCAACACACGAGACGTAAAATAACTTTTCACCCGTGTATAACACAAAACTTTTCACCTCACTACAGCTCAATTCCGCATTTTGCACGGTTCCCGTAATTCCACAGGAACACCTGTGGAATTAACAAGAATTAACAAATACGTCTTCATCACTCGAACCACCCCTTTTTAATAGCAAAACAAACTAGAAAAACATGCGAATATTTAACGTTGACGGCCTAATTGAAAAGTTTTGACTTGAATTTTTTTTTATTAATTCGGATTCGTTGTTCCCACATCGACTTAATTGGACTGTCAGAACATTTTATCCGTTTTTACAACAAGAATGAAGGTTAATGTTGAATGCTGATATTTATGAATAAAAATAAAGTTGTAAGACTGTATTTAGTGTTTTTTACTCGATGCAATTCATTAATTGTGATGTTAAAAATTCAACACTATTAACGTTTTACGATTTGTTAGCTGTCAAATATCACTTAAGCTGCCTTCAAATGTCAAAACTCTTTCTTCACATGTGGATAAAAAGTGATTTTCTCAATAGATATCTAACAAACAAAAATGGCTTTCCGAGCTAGTGAGATGAAAAATATGAATTCCTGCACAAGTTGCCAAAAACCGCTCCTTGAGTTTATCGGGCAACACTGTTTCATAAATCGGGGCCATGCCGCATATTTCAGCCGAGACAACGGTCATATTTCTTGATTAACGCAGGTAACTAGAAGGCGTTTCATAAAAACATTATTAAACTGACTGGGAGGTCGCGGTAATTTTATATGCAGTACGAATATGGAAATATAGGTTTTCATTACGTTACTGATACTGCTCGGGTTTCATGGTGGAAGCTCGAGATTTAATACAACTATATGACTCCGAATGCACATGTTTTGACCAATAGTCATGAATGCCCTGCACAGTAATATAAGCATTTTAAATTTAATATGGCTACTAATAGATTATAGAATGCTTTAACTACTACATTGCAGTTAGCCGACTTCATCGGTAGGACGGCAGATGATTTATTTTTGTTACTAATAGATCTTATATTATAAGGGGATCAAGTTTGTAAATTACTAGTAGAGCACCTTTTCTTTACATCACCACATGGCTCCTTTTCAAATCTTGACTTACTTAATTGATTTAAGGTCCTTTGTGCCCAAGACGGGGCAAAGGGCGTCCACCGTGCGCCGTCATCCAGGTCTCAAAGTCTACAAAGGTTAACATTAACATGTTGATGTCTGTTCTAATATGATCCTGGGTCTGAATTCAGGCATCCCTTTGAAAGATGTTCAACAGTCCTCGACCGCCCGTCCAGAATGATCTTAAAGAACACCTTAGAAGGGGCCGAGAGTAAGTTGATGCTCCAATTGTCGCACTCACTGATGTCTACCATTTTAGGCACTGAAATATGGAGTCCTTTATTCCCGCCAAGGTACCGGTCAACGATGTAGGAAGACCGAGTGTAGGAGTGAGCAGATTAGACGAATGACCTATGATTGAGACTATTGAGTGAGCGAGATAGATGACGACTACGAAAGTGATAGGACGTGTGCGCTGCAAGAGATTTTTATTTTTTATAGTATTTATTGCTTTAAAACCTAAAAACCAGTAAAATAAAGTCAGTGAACAATTATATGGTTTTATTCCTGAAACCCAGAAGCTACAAATTTGGGTACCCGTCCGGTAATTCTTCCGCTTGCCATATTTTATTTAAGAATGGCGTCAGCACGTTCACGGCACATGGCAAGTCGGCTTTAAGCATTTCGGCAGAAATTATTCTTAGTATTTGTTTTACATCTCAAAAACAGTTAAGAAAATAAAATCTAAAACCGGTTGTTTAACTGAACGTTGAAAGCAACAATTATGTACTCATGGTAATAATGTTTATTATAACGTACTAGCTTCTGCCCACGACTTTGTCCGCGTATATGTCAAGTATCGTTATTCCCTCGGAAACTCTCGAATTTTCCGGGATGAAAATAAGCCATGTTTTATTCCAGGGCATCCCCATTTCAAATTGCTTTGAAAATATAAGTTGCCTGAGCTTATTAAATTTCTAGTAGAGCAACATGATATCGTAGTAATGTAATAAACTTGGAATTTGCTGCCTCACTGGGATTTTAAACAAAACAATTTTCTAGATCTTGTTTAGAAACTAGGGAATTCATAACTACTAAGCTAGCGTCGAGGATGTAATCACGAGGCGTCATACTAAACGGAATGAAACTGTTGCCGTAGACAAACTGCTTGGCGGGATCGTTATAGAAAATGTATTGACGTAAGCTGTCAGATGGTCGTGTCACTCAAACAGTATTCCAGTTACATACACTTTGAATGTTTTTGAAAATGTAAAGGACCTAACAGCCCGTGTGCTAATGAAATTGCAATGCTATGAATAAAACATTGCTTGGATTTTAGTAGCAGGCGCATAGCGGGCGTCGTCACTCCTGGGTTTATGCGTGAGCACGAACTTAACTACTATCGAATTAGAAATGTTTACGTATTGCCATCGAGAAATTTTACATGGCAATTGGGATGGACCAAAAAAAATAAGTCACGGTTTTTACATTCTAGTTCGAAAGAATGGGTAATTTTAAGAGACCAATTTCATCAATTTTGTATTTGACCCAATAGTTTTGATTTAATAACTTTATTTATTTAGCAGACAGTTTATGGATGACATGATTATTGTAAATTTGGGTTGTCATTTTCTAATAAATTACAACAATTATTAGATATCTAATGATAAAAAGTGATAATAATAGTGTATTAAGACATACTATTTAAACAAAGGTTAAATATACTTTTGTCAAAATATCTGAAATAGATCATTATTAAAAAAAAAAAACAAATGCAGAACGGCTTTAAAACCCCATTCCTCGAAATGGTTTCCGAATTAAAGTAATTGTAAAAATATGAACAATCTCAATTGATCTAAGTAAGGGGGAGGTGGGGGGGGGAGTACCGTGTTAAAAAAAACAAAAGCATTATTATTTTATGAAAATTTTGCTTGTTATTTATTAAAACGCTACAGAGTAAAAGTTAAAAGTCGGCCGTGCGCCGAGGGTCCCCTTACTTAGACTAATACAGTATTACGTGGCTAGAAGAGCCACAAAAATGAAATTGAAAGCCAAATTAAATAGATACTCGAACAAAAAATAATTCGGACATTCATTTCACCTTGGAGTGCCCCATTTTGGGTTATCCCTAAGAAACAAGACGCCTCGGGCAAACAGAAATGTCGAATTGTGATCGATAAACGATGCTACAGTCACTGAAATATTACTTATCCTCTTAATACACACTAAAGAAAGCCGAAGGTATTGGCTTAACTTTGGCCTAAGCTTACCGTCTTTAATTAAAAGTAGTCAGCCGTCATAAGCCATTGCACTCGCTGCAAGACCCTACTCCGTTTATTTAGGTACTAAATACTAGGTAAAAAATGTAAACATAACCACCACGTATTATTGTTCATTAGCCAATAAAAGCTGAATACTGATACGTCAAAGTGCGATATAGTATTTTTCACAATCGTATAGAGAGCTTTTTAGTCGGGTACCGTGTTTAAGCCACGAAGCTTGCTGAGTGGCCTAAGTAAGGTACGAGATTAAAAAGCTTAATTATGACACTATTGTGAACAATACTTTTTGTACGAGTTCATTAAAATTAATAATTTAATTCATTAATACGAGTATATAAGAAACCTAAATATCGTAAGTGTTCAACTATCCGACTTCTTTGACACAAGATAATTGAAAAGTTTATTTTTGACAGATGACGCGACGCTGCTACGTTCCGAAACACCACAGATTGGCAATTTTGTATCGGATCGAGTCTCCTTAAACAAGGACACATATATGGTAATCCGAAGTTCTATTTTCAATTTTTTTTCGGTTGTCTAGAACCTTCGATCAACAATTTACAACTAGATTCAACGTCACAGCTCTGAAAATGGCCAGAGAAATATGAGCACAAAATAAGTTTGTGCTCTTATTTCTGACAGTACGCGTCAACCACAGCCAACGTGAGGACGTGACAAAATGCCTCAATGTGCTTTTAAAAATTGCGGTAGTAGCCACCGTAACACTAAGGTTTCGGAAGGAATATATTTCTTTAGGTAAGTACAAGACAGTTTTTCATTTAAAGTACGTAAATATTAGCATTTACATTAAAAAATCAATAATATATTGTTTGGACAACCATCTTGTCAATAATCGGTGGTTTGGGAACAAGAAATTCATGGAGTAGTTCTCATTTTAAAATAATATATTTATGTTTATTTTTTTGTAGATTTCCTAGTGATCCTTTTTGCTGTGCTTGAGTACTGCAGAAATTAAAAAAAGTCAATCTATACGGCAAAGCTTTGATAAATATCAGAGAAATTGCAATGAACTCAGTGAAAAATTAGACCATAACCCAATTTCGGACGTTTCTTCACAAATAGTAGGTTATATTTCTGGTTTCGTGGTGAGTAGCCTAGTAAAAAATCTTAATTGCGACGATTGCAAAAAGGACATGTGGGCAACAGAAAAACTATGGTTCCACAAGTTAATAGACATACGAGACATGGGTGGATTGTGTTATGCCTCAAACGATGTCTTTGACATAATTATGTATGAAGACCGAACGTGTTATACGCAATTGTCTTCGCATTAGTGGCGGTAAAGACATACAAAAAAAATATTATAAAAACTTTATACGTATGGTTGTTTCAAAATCATTAATCGAAAAAGTTCTGTTTGTTGGAAAACCCGAACATAATCATAAAGTAAATTTGCTTAAATTAATAATAGAGCAGTACGTTTGCATTATATCTGTAAAAAAGAAACCTCTCAAGCAAAAAACTGCTCTAAAAGACAGCTATATAACAAGCTAAATTTATTTAAGGGTAATTAATATGCGGATTGGGAACTTCACACCCATCATTAAATTTCTTCGCCGATCTGTGCAGGTTTCCTCAAGATGTTTTCCTTCACCGTTTATGGTAAATTTCAAATTAAATTTCGCACATAAATTCCGAAAAACTCAGAGGTGCCAGCCCGGGTTTGAACCCACGACCTTCTGTTTGAGAGACGGTAGGTCGAACAACTAGGCTACCATGGCTGTTGCCTGGCTAGGCCTGCGTGGGAACTTAGCCCAATCCTTCTCGTCGTAGGGAGCTCTGTGCCTAGTAGAGGGACGTAGATAGGCTGAATTATTATTAATGAATATTATATATTTTATAGCCAGATAATCTAGATTTAAGTTAAATTGTCAACTTCTTAAATTTCTAACACTATCATTTGATTAATAAAATGTATTCTGCGTAAAAAGTGGAATACGTAAATATCTTTGTATTTTAGCTAAGATCTCATTTTATTATTAATTTATTAAAATGTACCAATCTCACACTGTACGGCAGAATACAGCAAATTTTAGTGTAGGTATGTATCTCATAATAAGATTAAGTCCGGTGTCAAAGCATCGTTTTGACGTTGACAAGTGACAGCGTTAGTCTGACCTGACATCTGTTATAGGATTTAATTTTTTTTATTATTACCCCCTTACTTATAAACGTGGAATAAGCTTGGAATAGTTTATGCCATGCTTTGTCCTTGTCTTTAATTGTTACATTTGCATCTGACAGAAAGTGACAAAGCGTGGCATAAACTATTCCAAGCTTATTCCACTTTATAAGTAAGTTGTTTAGAACCTATAGAATTTGCTTTTGTCGTGTCGTATAGCTTGTTATGCCCTTTTAGAATGAGTAAGGTTTAATCAATTGACAATAAAATAAGTATCAATCCTAGCTAAAATACATAAATATTAGCGTCGACCTGTTTTCACAGGGAATACAATGGATTAATCAAATTAGTGTTAGAAATTTGAAATGTTGTCATTTATACATTTAATAATTAGTTAATAATTTAATTTAGTTCATTATCTATAAGTATATTTCATTTCATGTCAATATTTGTATATGTTAATTTGTTTGTGTTATATCTCAGTCAAATAAAAAAAATGTCTGTCTTATATAATTGCGACTCCATTATTTCCCTGTTCCTAAAATAGAATGACATGTTTTTGAAACGAAGAATGTTCCTTTGTTTATCGAACGCTTTTGCTCTTGAGACGAAAGGTGGTAAGTATTTTAAACAATTATTATTATTTGGATCTTTGTTCCTTAGACTTAAGGTATAATTTAAGTTAATTTAGAAGGTTCACGGAACACGGCCACTTTTTCGCTTTGATTTTGTATGGGACCTTGAATCTAGTTGTAAATTGTTGATCGAAGTCTAGAACGTATCGAAATAGTTATTTCGGTTGTTTCGGAAGTAACAACGATGAAAAGAGTAACGTTGCAGTATTCTCTATGAAATTTTAATACACAGATTTTAATCGACGAGTATAAAAAAAAGTTTTCATTGGCTGTCAAACAATGCCACGTGGTTTGGATTGTTTTCATTTTTTTAAGTACCTAAACAAACGGAGTATAATATTTTAAACGTGTAACGTTCTTAAAATAATAAATTCACTGTGGCAAAATCCGCCTATTTTTTGGAGTTACCAGACGTCAACAGCTACAAGCATTCTGAGAAGCGATAGGATTTGACATGTTTCGATTTCATGTTCAATGGCATTAGTAACATCTTATGTTATCCTAAAAATGGGCCATTTCGGATACACTACTCCCCTTTAGGGTCTTTTGTACTTCTTACACACTCAGCTGTTCGAATATGCAGGTTTTCTCACGATGTTTAGCTACAGTAAGTACAGACAACGACTATGTACAGCATTGTTTTGTCGCCGACTGGACTTGTAACACCTATGATAACCTCGTTAAAAGACGAGTAGAACAAATCCAAGTAGCACGTGGAATCTACTATAGCCAAAGAGACGTTCTTGCCACCCACAAGCTATTACTAAAATTGTGGTTAATTTTAAGCATTTTGAGTAGAAATATATCTAATATGTGAGCACTGAGCAGCGCTTATTGTTAAATGCCTTTAAGCCAATGATGTAGACATTTAAATTTAAGTTTACCTAATGTATCCTTTTTTTGTTAGTATTTTTTTATTGGTTCTTGTGCACAAGACACTTAAGAAATGAGAACACATTGTGATGTTTCTCGCCGGACAGTTCCCTTTTTTATTGATATATTTTGTCCGGCAGCATGAGCATGTCATGCTCACTCTAAGGTCTTTGCTTACGGCGGCGTCGTTGATCGGGTCGCCACCTTCCCGAACACATGGTTGAGGGAGGCGATGGCTGAGATACGATACGCGTCATACTTGTGAACGGGTGCTGTCTGTGGGGTCCGGTCTGTTCACGCTTGCAAGGACCTGTTATTCAGTTAATTATTTTAATTATAGTTCCTGACGTAGAGACCTCGTCATGTTGTTCTCCTAGACATTAGGTATTTTATTTGTATTTTATTGACGTTACATTTGTAATGATTTTATTTGTGTTAGTTTTAAAAATAATTATTTATTACTTTATTACCTTGTAATGTAATTTAGATACTTTTAAGTATTATTGTATTTAATCATTGAAAAAAAATTACCTTCTGCTGGAGTTTCTTGCGGCGCTTCTTCTCCGCAATTATGGTCTTGTCCGAAGCGCTAGTAGATTCACTCCATGTTACCGACGTGTAAAAGAGCCCTCATGTGGCCAATTTACTGAATAAATATTTTAAATTTTGAATTTTGAATTTCGTCTCTATCCGTCTTATTAAAACACGGAGAGAAAGCCATAAATGTAAAAAAAGCTAGGTTTCATTTTTCGATCTCATGTGACGTCTATGAGCAACTTCAGTTTTTTTTAAATAGATTTAGCGTTTTAGGTCCATGGTTAGGTCCCCACGGAGTCGTAACACCGAACGTAGGGTACAAATATACTGATAAATATCGAGTGTAAATACTTACCTTACTAATGACTTACTTTTGAAGACGCTGAAGGCAGTATAATAAACTCATCTTGGTTTAGATGCCCATCACAAGATACGTCAAAGTAAACGTCAAGCCATAGAGCACTAAAATTCTGCCGCAGACATTCGACTCGCTAGCGAGTACGATAATTGTAACGCATGGTAAGGGCACAGTTTATTAGTACGGCCCTCAGTGCGCTCGGATCCCGTGGACCAACGGTCACGACGCAAAAAGAAAAATTCGTGGCTCTATGCTACTAC
Source organism: Acleris emargana (assembly GCA_927399475.2). NCBI lineage: Eukaryota > Metazoa > Arthropoda > Insecta > Lepidoptera > Tortricidae > Acleris > Acleris emargana. The sequence continues at coordinate 90,119,570 of OV656835.1, read as the reverse complement.
GTAAAACCATATTGCTTTTAGAATAGAATAGAATAGAATAGAAAATATTTATTCAACGCACACAAAAATACAGTAGAAATAATATAAAGTGAAAAGAAGACATTAATGAGGAACGTTGAACAGGATCTCTCTCAGCATTGTGCCGCAGGAAAAGTGCGGTGCTGATTTTCAGAGGGACCCTGACTTAAAAAACTAAACTACGTTAAACAAAAAGACGGGTAACAGTAAACAGGTAACAGGTAACATGACAAATATTAGCAACAATTTGTTTCATAAAGTGAATTAAAAATAATATTAAAACAAATATAAGAAAAAACTTAACAAAGACTAATGCTATTTGTGTGGCAACACCAGAACAACACAACTATTTCCTGTTGGATCGTTGTAAGTGACGGCCAATATAATTTAAAGGTATGGATTACGCGTATTACCAGTTTCTTATACTCCAAAAAATTATAGTACGCTACATATAAATATAAACCCGGAATTAACATTAAAATAAAAAACTTATATTGTAAGAGATATTAGCATGTTATCCAATGGTTTTAGATTCGGCCGCCATTGCTGTCAAGTTAATAAGTTATATAATAACGTTGACAATACGATAACATGTCAAAAACCTACGGAGCTTGTGAGAGAATATCGGTTCCGGAGGCTTGGATGCTAAGCTGTTTTTTATATTACAAGTACCGTAAAACTACACAACTATGGTCCTGGCCTACAACAATAACCCAATTTTACTTTTCACATTATTCTAAAAATATGATAGCTTTTGCTATAGCTAGAGTTTAGAGCAATTGATTTTAGGCCAAACAGTACATATACCCAGCAATAATGGCAGTAAGGTATCATATTTTAGAATAATTTTATGAGGAAATTTGGACTATTGTTGCAGGTTGTGTGCATAGTTGTGTAGTTTTACGGTATTTGTTTTCTTTATGAGTATAAGTATTTCTATACATCAGTATGTTTATGGTTGTTTTGTTTGTACATATCGTAAAGTCAAGGATAACAATAACATCCGGACAAGTTGTAAAATATGTAACACATAGACCGTATTGCTTAATAATAATAATATCTGAAGATCTTTGTACATATTTGTACAACTTTCAATTGTTTACTTATCAGGATTACCCGTGACGCATACATATAAGAGCTAAATTTGGATCTAGGTCAAATTATGTGACATTGTACATCGATAAAAATCTTTGTGAATGTATGGCATTGTTCCTACATTTCTATGCATTTCTTCGCTACCGCTCACCACTCGTCGCTGCTGCTGCCGCCGTTCCCTCCAGTCATAGCCTCGGTCCACACCAGCCTTCAGGTAAGCACCGGCTACGGTACGTAGGTAAGCTCAGGTAAGCCAGTAAGTGGGCGTTTTTACTTAAAAATGTACCTCCATTTTTTATTTCAGTCCTTAATTGGGGTACACGTTTTAGTGACAACGCCCAAATACTCAAGTAGCAATAAGTGAAGCGAGGCCGTAGCCAATCACTCACAATGGGATGACATTCTCGTCACCCACGTGGTCAACTGTCATCCCATACATTTTAAGAGACGAAAAAGAAAAACTTTAGTAGCATTAGCATCTTGGCTAGGGGTAGTACGGCCCAGCTTCTTTATAGAGCGCTCGGCTGGCGAACGCTATTTCAATTGGCCAAGGACCTAGTTATTATACGTGTATTTAGCAGATCAGTTGCTTCAATGTTTCTAGCATCATTAAGAGCAGGTAACATGCTTGCTTTGATATTCAATAGCTAAATTCTTACTTGAAACACTAATCTCGTGGAAACCACGATAAAATCATGAAATTTCTACCAAGATTGTGATTATTGTGCGTAGGCGTCTTGATTACATAAGAGCCTAACAAGACGTTTGATACGGGAAGTACGATGTTAGTTGAATCACTAAAGAACTGGCTGTTGTTACTATTATCTTTGGTTGCTACAGCTAACATAATATCGATCGTATTCATTTTATGTCAAGAAAGAGAAAATCTCTCTTGGTTGAATCCCTTTTTTTTTAATGCAGGGTCAATCGAGGTTCGGTGGAGTAGCGGCTATCGTACCGTGTCAGCTCTGTGGTCTGCTCAACTACCTAGACAAGATGCATATCGCTAACGTTAGCGATTTTCGTTAACTGTCCATTGTGTTAGCGTAAGCTGACAATCTATCGCGTCGGTCTCTAGTGCTAATCCCATACATTCATAGTTAATTTTATAAAATGGCTAACTTTACCTTTATGCATTACTCGTACCACAAATGTCATATAACCCAAAAACATTAATTAATTTTATATGACTACGGTAAATCTGGCGTAGCTGATAGTTACACTGCCCAAGAAGCTAATGATACTGGGTTCGAACATTAGCATACAAAAAAAAACCCAGATGTCAACTATTTGTGTGATGAGCGCGAGGCCGATGTTTTGCTTGTAATTTCTCTACGTGCTAAAATATTTATAGCTACAAATCATGTCTAGGTATAAAGAAAAAATATGGAAGGGATACGCTAGTAATTCTTTGCATTAACTAAAAATAATCGCAGATTATAAAAAATGATAGCCACCTACTTTAGTTACAGTTGAGAGAGTTTGTATAGAAGTCCTCTCACATTTATCTCTTAAAAGATCTTTTTTTTATTCAATAAACTCGTATACTTAGGAAACCTCGGTACGAGAAGCAAGAAATATTTATATTAAAGATGTTCTTTACAACTCACTGAGCAAACTTATCGCAGGTGACGGGCGGCGTTATTCTTAGAACCTTTACAAAATGAAATGAAGCTTGTACTCAGTTTAAATGACTAGACATTAATATGTAATAACTAAGAATCGTGGAAGGTTTTAGAGATAAAGTAAGGTAGGTACTGGAATTATAGGTGGGTACAGACTTTATAACAATTAAGTTCAGTACTTTCATTACTGACAGAATTTATTGTCTATAGACAGGGAAGTAGGTACCTCAAATCTTGGTTGAAATATAATAACGTGATAATTTAGGAATACTTTAGGTAATATAAGTAATACTAATAATTTGCAACAGCCTGCTGCAGATTGTAATTTAACTTTACAGTACATAAGACTACGGTCGTGTCCTTCATAGGTGGCTTTGGCGATAAAATTAGATTACTGTTGGATTTTATGTTATTTTATATTATGTATAAAAAAACAAAAAAAACCTCTTTATAATATGATTAGTATAGATTAGCAAAAATACCCAGTAGGTGCCTTACCTAGTAGATAACTAATTATTTTATAATCTTGCAACTACACCGCGATCTAGGTAGAGGTACCTATGCCGAAAGGTGGCATAGTTTGGTGGCATACTTTGAGCTTTCTGTCGCGAGCCGGCTATAATACCAACTAACGAAACTTTAGAGTTTATTCTTCGCTTTGTTAATACGTTTCAAGAATTTTTAACTCCCTTTCATATCCTAAATAATATGGTAATTAAGGTACCTATTCCATAGGATTTAATAAATGCTACAGCCAGGATTAAATAAATTATAGGATTTAATAATTTGTTCAACTCGCTTTGTGTATTAAGTGCTAGGTACCTAGATAAGTATTATAACCCGCCGGGTCATAATATGGTACTGAATCTCATTATAACCCGCTGGTTAATAATGCGATTTAAATTCGTATGAAAAATTGTTCCATAGAAACCCACAGCAAAAATAACTTATTTGAAAATCGAACTGGCTACTACAAGCCATATACTCAAAACAAAGAAAAGGTGATAAACGTAGAGTAAGCTGTTTTCGTCTTGGGCGAGCTTGAATCCCTCGCTGCTAACAGGACTACGTTTTAAACTCGTAACACGCTTGCTACGCTCGGGGGTTAAATCTGGAGTCCCTCGTTTGCTCAGGATTCAATATCGAGCCCGTGATATAAAACAGTGCTTTATCCCCTCGGGGTATGGTTTACTGGAATCCTATCTTTTTATCGACAATCAATTGGCAATTTTCCATTTCACAACCGACGAACGGCAAAAGTATGATATGGCGTATAAACGTTATGCAACTACGGGTTTATAAATGATTCATAATTTAAATTATTTATTTGACATATTTTTATTTTACAACGTTCCAATTCTCAAATATATAATGAATAAAAGATATGAATCAACATCATCATTGTCAAAATTAGGTACCTACTTACATTGTGGGGCACAAAAAAAACAAAATTGGCTGAGATAGGGCTCAAATAGGTTAGGTTAGTTTTTATATACGCCCGAAGGGCAAACCGATCAGAAATAGGGGCCGCGCGTAGCGGGGACCCATCGATTCAAGTGCAAAAAGCAGGTAGATGTAACGTAAGTTACTTATCAATAACAGTATCTACCTAAAGTAAACCGTTTGCTTAACGATGAGTTTTAACCAAAACGTTTTTAAAGTGTACTATTTGCTATATGATTAGTTGTTAAGCCGTGTATTTTAATCTGATACATTTGTAAAACAATATATTTATGAAATTAACAGTATAGGATACGTTGGTTCTGAAATGAACATTTGTGAAACAATTTTTGGTAAACCATTAGTGACCCATGATTTACTATTATGTTCCATCACAAGATAGCTATTTACTTAATATTATAAACGTTTACTTACGTACTTTAACTTGAAGACTGTCACATCCCCAAAAAGCCAGGGTTGCACAAATCGCTCCATCAGAACAATAGTGACCTAATTCAAAATTTCTGCTTTCAAACTTCAAGTCATAAATTTATTATTATAGAGACCAAAATCGAAATTATAAATTTCTGAATTAGGTCACTAATTGTTCTGAAGGTGCGAAATGTCTTGAAGCCCAATAATCATTTTAATATTGTAAAAAAGTCTTGCCACTAAATGAGACACTATATCACAAAAAAGGTGAAATTTAATTACGATGTACAGTCAGCGTCAGATAGATCGAACCGGACAGCGTGCCCATAAAAATGGGATGCATTGGATTTTCAAAAAAAACGAACCCGCTAAAATTTCAGAAAAATGTGATGTGACGGGATGTTTTAAGTATCGGCTTGGATAAAATGTCAAGAAGATGTAACTGCATAGATTACCTAAAAGATTGAAATGGTCAAAATATCAGCCGTATCGAAGCATTTAAAATTCCAACAAGATGGGATGGGATAGAATGCCTAAAAGGTGTAACCATTCGAGAAAAATGAACTTAGTCCCAAGAAGTTAAGGTTCCTAATTGTTTGCCACTTCAAACGCAATGAACAGCACAAACTACAGATAATGTAACGCGCGACTGAGAGGCCGTTCAGCAGCATGTTGTCCTGCTCTTCGCCGTCAGTCATTCTGAATAAAAATGTCTTATCTGTTATGTCTGTTGAGTAAACGTATCAACCAGACATATCCAATCTATTATGTAAATACTATGCATTCCGATATCGAACGCTTAAAAATATTTATAGCACAGCTTTATGTTCCCAAATGAAAAGGACGACAGTACGGCAGCCAGTACACTAACGGAAATATTTCGAATTTGATGTTCATGCAAAAACCTATCGCGGCAGATTCAGCCATATTGAGAGGGCGTTTGTCATTTTCACCAGTAACTGATGGGGCTGTTACTATATATAATATATATAATTGCTACCTACTTTGGATTTAGGTGGAACATTGTAATATTAAGCGGTTTGTATTTTATTGTCGCTATATGCTTTGACTTTTTAAATACTAAGTTTAACAAGCGAAACTGAATTAATATCATTTTTGTAATAAATTATAAATGTCAAATAAGTATTGCTAACTCAAGGTCTTCATTCAAAATATGTAATTTCATAAAATTAGTACCAGACTCAACTGTTGAGTCATACTAATATTTACAATTGAATTGAACACCTTCGTTAAAGAACTTAGGGTACCTATAGAAGACTGCATGCCTGCATGTTTAAAAAAATATATACTTATCCAGGATAATTTCTAATCGTGATAGGCCTCCCCCAAGGCTCTCCAGTCAGACCGGTCTTGTGCTTTTCGCATCCACCGCGTTCCCGCGATCCTTACAAGGTCGTCACTCCATCTTGTTGGAGGCCTACCTACAGCTCGTCTCCCGGTCCGCGGATGCCACTCAAGAACTTTCTGACCCCATCGGCCATCAGTCCTGCGAGCGATGTGCCCCGCCCACTGCCGCTTCAGTTTAGCTATTCTTCGGGCTATGTCGGTAACCTTAGTTCTACTGCGGATATGATTTCTGATTCTTTCACGCAGAGAAACCCCGCGCATAGCCCTCTCCATAGCCCTCTGAGTGACTTTGAGCTTTCTTACGAGGCCTATTGTTAGCGCCCACGTCTCAAATCCGTAAGTCATCACTGGAAACACACACTAGTCAAAGACTTTTGACTTCAAACACTTCCCGAACGCTGCCCAGCCGAGTCGGATTTTTGGGGAGTGAACTCTTTCTCAAAGATGGGCCTACCTAACTGGACCGTTTGTCCCATGAACATCAAATTCGAAATATTTCCATTAGTGCGCTGGCTGCCGTACTGTCGTCCTTTTCATTTGGGAACATAAAACTGTGCTATAAATATTTTTAAGCGTTCGATATCGGAATGCATAGTAGATTGGATATGTCTGGTTGATACGTGTACTCAACAGACATAACAGATAAGACATTTTTGTTCAGAATGACTGACGGCGAAGAGCAGGACAACATGCTGCTGAACGGCCTCTCAGTCGCGCGTTACATTATCTGTAGTTTCACATTAACCCTTATTACCAAGGTTTAAGAGTCATACCAGGCAAATATTGTGCTGTTCATTGCGTTTGAAGTGGCAAACAATTAGGAACCTTAACTTCTTGGGACTAAGTTCATTTTTCTCGAATGGTTACACCTTTTAGGCATTCTATCCCATCCCATCTTGTTGGAATTTTAAATGCTTCGATACGGCTGATATTTTGACCATTTCAATCTTTTAGGTAATCTATGCAGTTACATCTTCTTGACATTTTATCCAAGCCGATACTTAAAACATCCCGTCACATCACATTTTTCTGAAATTTTAGCGGGTTCGTTTTTTTTGAAAATCCAATGCATCCCATTTTTATGGGCACGCTGTCCGGTTCGATCTATCTGACGCTGACTGTACCTATTTTGTGTGTCGTTTTTAACGAAAATCAACCTGTCACGCCTTAGATAGACCTGTTGCAACACGTCACCAGTCGCACTGTTTGGCCATTTTTGTTGATAGTTAGATTAAAATCTGATCTTTGTGTACCATACAGTAATGCAAATTTCAAGTCGAGCTGCGGGCCTAGTATGGCTGCGCTTATCGCGTGACAAAATGTGGATAAAACGTTCGTCATATTTTGACACGTCCGTAATTACGAGAGTGATGGATGCTTTATCTACATTTTGTGACGCGATAAACGCAATCACTAGTAGCCCAGTGGCCCACTGTGTAATCTCAAATTTTACCCATTTCGATTTGTCTCACTACTTCCTAAGAATAGTCTGTGTGGAAATAGGATGGTGATACTTAACCCATCTACTAAATTCAAAACAGACCATCTCTTTGTTTCATTATTCGTGACTAATTCAAGTGAAATGGACAGAGCTAAAGTAGTTTTAAATTTCAAATTTCAGTGTAGTGCCTCAGTGGCCTTAGACAAGATGCACCGGCGAAAGGTATAGTTTTCTAAAATAGTAATTTAGGATTGACGTAAGCTGCCGGAAAAGTCGCGGCGAGCGCAGTAACAATTCCATACATTATGACAGCTTTTTAAAATGGTTTACTGTAGCGTTAACAATCTTGTCTAGGACCCCTGTAGGGTTATTATGACGTAGCTATGCAGTGCAGTTTACGCTGAGAGAAAGGGACAGAGCTATATAACTGCTTTAGCTCAGTTCTTTACGCTCGCCGTAAAATGAACTGCATAGTGACGTCATAATAACCCCCCAGAGCTGATATTAACGTTTATTTAGATAATTCCGCATGAATGGATTGGAAAAACCTAACGTTGATTTACACACGTGCACATTAACATTCACCCATTGACCCGCTCATGGCAGCTCTTCTGAAACGATCTATACTCTAAGTGAGTGTCCTAATCTACATTTTTTCATTACGATTTCACCATAGATAGTAATAAGGTAATAAGAAATAACATAGTTTCATGAGTATAGGTTAATTTTATTAGGTTCCATAAGATAATACAATATAACTACAATAAGTATATATTTACAACTTTACAAGGTCTTATGAAATAACTAGCAGAATTTGGTAATGTTTGAGTAGTGATTATGAAAGTGACAATTGTTCCAAAAGCTTTACATGTTAGTGCAGGGAATATTCGAGTAAGTTCTTCACAACGCCAATACAAACTGATTCATGCAACAATTAATATTTTACTACACATCTTTTTTTCTAAATATTTAAAAGTGGTTAATCGCATATGTTATGTTAAATCGTAGTCTAGTACCCATAGAACAAGCCTAGAGCTCAGTTTGGGACTAGGTCGGTGGGGTGAGGGGGGTAACTTTTCGGATTTAATTGGATTTAAACAGATTATACTTAGATTATCTACTGTCGACGGACGCAGCAGCATATAGCGCACGAGAGCGACGCGAAGAACCCTTGCCTTTGGACGTTGGGATGTATCTCTAACACGTTACCAGATGGGTTCTCAGTGTTTGCTCCGTTTTGGCTATTTTGTTGCCCCTCGGATCATATAATAGTTTCCAGATATCGCACAGCAGGGCTTAATTCTTCCTCATCGGGCTTAGCCGCGCAGCCCAGAGGTATTTCCTCAAACTCGGACCCCTCGCCCAGTTGGTTCTCAATAATATGCACGGAGACATCAGCCAAGACAGACTGACGTCCTTCAGGATTCACCTCCTTTACTTGGTTACCGATAGGAATATTACCATCATTCACGTCTTTCTGATTATCGTTTTGGCTCCTATCGTCTTTCTCACTGTCGTCTATCTTAATGTTTTTTTCCTCATTATCCTGAGCACTGCTTCCTCCTTCCTCCAGATACGTTCTGTTAGCGCTCTCTTGGATTGTACTGCCCGAAGAAGTAGAATATACTGGGCCATGTGAGAGTGAAAATGGTAGTTTGATGGATAATTCGCCACCGAACCTATTCATATAAAGTGTGAGTTTAACATAATATGATATGAATATGGAAGATATGCCGCGGCGTACTGCATCTTCCGGATGGCACACGACCGTCGAAGCGAGACAGCCGTCAGGAAAGTTGGCAGAAGCCTCTAGGGCAATCCAATTTTTCGTTTTGACTGCGAACAATGAGACGTTTTAAGTTATTTATAACTATTCATATACACACATCGAAAATATCCCTTCACTCTTTTGATATGTTGCAACGTATCGCAATGCAGTAACTACATCATATGGTTGATGTATTACACATCAACCAAATGTAGGGATATTTGCTCCGGAATTTGAAGTTACGGTTATTTTTTATCTATAATGCGTTTACGTTTGACCTCAGTCTCACCTGATACTAAGTGGTATGTGTGTACTGAAACACCTCCTACGAAATTCAATTATCATATTCTGGTAAATTAATTGGTTGTAGCTCAACGAATCGATAAAAGGACATTATGCACTTATGAAAAACCCTGTGAGTAAGCCTTACTAAGTATGGGGTATTTCGTAAGTTATGGTCCCGTGCAATCTATTACGTAGGTGGGTCATTATCAAGGATCGGAAATTCGGATCGATATTTACCTAAAGTTGGCAAAATCCCGGAAAAAGATAGGCAAACATGGCGTCGGCTTCTTAAATTTTATTTTTATAATTTAAGTTCTGGGATTCTACAAAACGTTAATATAATAATTACTTTACATGTAGGATAAAACATTCTGTTTTGCTCCTAAAAATTCGTTAGGTTAATAAGTTACAGGTAAGTAAATTAAATAACATTTGGTTAAACATATACATGGAAATTAACTTCAAACAATTAATATAAATAAATAATTATGAATTAATGCTTGTGTAATTTATTTATTTTGAAATCCCGAAAATTTTATTATGAATTATATGATTGAGTCCACCTCCATAATACTGAACAACAAAGCCGGCGCGAAAGTATAGGTAAATATCGATCCGAATTTCCGATCCCTGGTCATTATACTTTTCAGTGTACATTTTTTGTTAAAGTCCGATAAAAAGTATACCAAATTATGAATCCGCGTCTAAATAAATAACATAAACTTAGAATGTTTAAGTTTGACGGTTTCCAAAAAAACAATTCTTAAATGACTCAATTATCGTTAAAGAATCTTGGTAACTCAGTGGTAAATTGCACTCTTTCCATAGAAAAGGCGGGGACATCAACATCCACTGCGTTACTGACATTGTAGTTATTACAAATCACTTTTTATGTATTAGGATAATTCTAAATATAAGCTTATTTACGTCCCTCTTCGAGTTTCAAGTTAGAAAACGGTGCAGTTCACCGTTTTTTGAAATAAAAATTGTTTAGTGCGAATGTGACTAAAAATTTATGTACAACGAAAAGTAGAATGGCCCAGGTACTTGTATTGGACAAGGTCCGCGGGGATCTTCGAGAAGATATGGTATAATTTACCCAAGCAATTTTTTTTAGTACCTACGTACTTATTTGTTCCATGATATTATTTATTTATTATTTCCTAACCACTCACGTGCCTCGCGCAACCAGAGTTGCGACTTGTCAAAACGCAAAGTGCCCTGTGCAACTCTAGTTGCGAGGTGGAGTTCCAACGGTTTTTAAATTGTAGTTAGTCGGATCTTGAATAGTCTGATTTTCTGTTGAGTTATTTTGGTAGAGGATTAATGTGGTAACATTAAAAAAATATAAAACTGGAGTCTGTGGAACAATTTAACAAAGTTAAAAAAGTTATTTCGATGACCGCGAAAGTTCAGTTTGCCAGCGAGGGCGACCGAAACTAAAAAATACCGTAATTACTCAAACTCGCATATTTTAATTAATATAGTATACCAAATTAATCGTGATTTACTGCTCCATGAGATAAAACATATATTTTAATACTAATTTAAATGTAATGTGTTAATTTTTTGCAACAAAGTACGTCGAGTGATGAAAATTTACCGTGTTTGATTTTTAATCGTATATTATTATATGATTAACCCACATTTCTGTACTAGGCCATTAGAATAAATAAGTTTATATATTTAACTCAGCATACATCTACTTCAAATGAATAATTATGAACGTTTTAAACAGGATTAGGTAAAAGAAACTTGTGACGTCAGTAGGTACAATTGAACGCAACCGTAGTTGCACGAAGCACTTCACAGGTCCGCTCGCGATCTGCTGTAAGGTATGGGGCACACTGGGTTTTTGTCGCAAATTGTTTTAAATTTGCTTATTCATTTTTGGTAGGGTTTTTTTTTAATTTGCATATACATACAAATTTTTATTTTTTTGGTATTTTTTATTCGGATGTTTTATTTTTACTTGTCTTATTACTTACATTAATAAATAAAATCATGTAATTCCTTGTACATGTTCAAAAATAAGTGTCTGTTTTTATTTGCTTAATTCGTGCATTAGCTATTGTCATTGTTGTTTTAACTTAACCCTCCAAAATTTGTTCGCCCGCGTCGTGGCAGAGAAAAACACGCCTCTATATAAAAAAACTTTACTAACCTAATGGTGGTTATGTAAAATTCCTTATACCGACTACAGTATCAAAACATGCAGTCGGGTTTTTAAAGCTTATTTTTTTATTTAGTAATTTTTTAAAATAAATATTATCATTAACTTGCATCGTATTATTACAATCCATAATATATTTCCATTCCCCTTACCTACACCAACGAAATACCACCGACAATCCATGTTGGAATAATCCTATAATTTTTATATCCTTCCTTTGGAAAGGACATAATAAACTAAGCTCCAAACAATATTCAAGTTTCAAAAATATGCTCCGTAAAAAGTACCCCTGGTAGGAACGAGGCTAAAGCAGTAAAATTTACTACCTACTAAGTACCCAGATATAATACATAGGTACTGGTAATTAACTCTGAACTTATTTTTGAACAATTCAATATTGATTGCACAATATATACTATATAAACTATAATATAAAGCAAATAACATAAATTAAAACTAAGGAAAATTAAAATAATCAAAGCAAAAATAAACCTACAAACTGAGCTAAAAAATACAGGGTGAAATAGGGGTCGTGGAGCAAGAAAGACGCATTTAACTTATTTTCACCTAAGGATCACGATAGGTTAGGACTAACAGTTATTAAAGTTAGTTATTTAAGTCAAGCTTCATCAAACTTATGTCAAGTGCATGTACTTAACAATCATCGCAGTAAGTATGTAAAGAGGTTGTTATGACGATACTGATAGACAGATAAGAAAAAATCCTTTGTTTGTTGTTTGTTTTCAAAGAGGTTGTAATTGGAAAAGTAGGGTGACCACGCATTTTAGTTACTTAACGTTTTTTTAATTAAAATAAGTAAATACCGAACCATCTTTGTTTCAATTAAAATATATACAGGTAACATCGCAATCGTTTACTGAGTCAGAAAAAAATGGTTGGGATCACGACCCCTATTTCACCCTGTATATATGTAAGTTCAAATTTATACTAAATAAAAACAAAAAAAAAGGCTCCCTTATAGGTACATATATAAGCATAAAATACAATAGATACGTATCGCTTATTTTAACATTTTGTTTCGTCTTAGGTAGTATGTATGAAACATAACATGATCTTGTATACCTATAAAAAATACATTTGCTTACTTTTTACTTTGTAAGACTCCGTTCAAAATTATATGAATAGGTAGGTACAATTACCTATCCGTACCTATTAATTAAGTATCCGTTTTTATTCGTAAATGATTTAATAAGAAATGTCAAAAATATAATTTCAATATTGAAGATACCACTATATTATTTGTGGTTTCGTTGCGCCAAGTGTATCCCGTACTTCCACCGTCGCCATCTTTGTTTTTGAGGCCCCGCGAGGGCGCGAGGCCCGCTAGCCGGTAGTTGGCAGTGTTGACGCGACCTCCACGTGGGTTTTTGTTTACTTTTGTAATGAAAAAATGAGTACCAAATCGCTTTGCAATCGGCCTGATATGTATTTAGTTGTGAAGTGTAACATGTGTAGTGTTTGTGTTAAGTGTGTTTGTAGTATGAAGTGGTTGGAATTGTCGATAATCGGACGTCAAAAGCAGCACTCGTTACGTTAGGTACGTAAGGTTATTTTTTAGTTATTGACAATTTGTGACTGAAATTACTGCCAGTTTGACAAAACTGGCATATATTATTTAAAGAATAATAGTGTCTTCATCTATATATGACAATATTTTTGTCCTCAGTTACCTAAATAACTCGTAAAAAAATCATAAACAAACCACACTGTTTGGCGGCAAATTGCAAAGTTGACAATTTAAACATTGCAAATGAAAAAGGTTTTATGAAAAATATTTCCGCACGATCATATACTTTATTTAGTATTAATCGAAGCGTAAACTATTCAAGATTTAAATAAACGTTAAACATACATATGTCATTGATTTAGTTTTTTTTAATAAATAGATTTCTGGCGAAAGCCCCCATTTGAAACCGTATGTTAACTTTGTGATTTTTTATTAATGAATTTTATTATGTTGACCTATATAATTATTTACATAAAAACAAATTGTCTGTTTCTCTAGCTTTACAACGTTAAAAGAATCATAGCAAACAGTTCACATAAAGCAAAGCAATCGATTTATTAACAAAACATGACACTGCGCCGCTGGCGCGCGAAAAGTCCTAGGCACATCTAACGCACCTTTTTCGAATCGCGGGCACTTGAGTGGCTAAAGCTGTTTTCTGCCTTAAAATAACATTTAATTTACTAAACATGGTGTTGCTTTTCTAAAGAGATACTAAATAAATAACCCAAACTAAAACGTGGATTATTAAAAAAAATTGAAATAATACAACATCGTCAATTTACACGTTTCCTAACGTCAGAAGATTTATTCACATCATATTAATTTGTATCAGACTTAGATTCGATTTAAAAGTCTTGATTATTTACCCAATCAAGGCAAATCAGCGGATGGAATCGGTCACCATCGCCCATAGACGTCGGCAATCTCAGAACTCAGAGGCACAGCAAAGTTTCCACCATTCAATGAATAGTATTTTAAATCTCATAATTTGGTGGTCTGTTCATAATCTTGATTGTTATATTTGAAGAAGAATTATGTACAGTTGACGTTGAAAACCGTGGTATTAATGATATTATAATGAACTAACCTTGGCGTGGTGTCATGGTGTAGTAATCTTGGAATCTTTGGCCCGGTGGCACCGAGTAGCTGCTATCTTTAGCAAAGGCTACCACATTCTTAAACTTTCCGTTGTCAAACATGCAGACGTCTACATACTGGTAAATAAATGCCTGGAAAAAAAATTGAAGTCAAATTGGCTCCATTATCACGGGTATCCGCGGGGTTGGCGTCAAATACCGTCTAAAATCTTAAAGCCTGAAACTTCATCTACGCCCACGTCAAATTAAGTTAAAACGATTATCATGTTCATTGATAATTAAATTTAATAGATCGCCTTAATCCAGTTGGTATATTTTCTCGTTTAATGGAGAGGAATAAAGTTGATTTTAGTCTACTGAGCCCGTTTTTAAGATGGTTGGTCTAGCCCGTAGGTCACGTTTAATAATATGAACATAGTAAAACTGTCAAAAATATGTAAACACGACAGCTGTACGAATAAGGTTGTATATATCTAACACCGTCTTTGTATATTTAAAGACGTCAACGCACATTTATTTTGTCGGGCCTTGTACAAATAATTTAATCCATAGCTTACTTCAAATCGGCACGCATTACACGTAGTAATTTATGATAAATAAATAAATAAAATCACGTGATGTCAGCCAAGAGAAGCCAAACAGTTGTGATTTTCTGTTTAACAGGCCCAGACAACTTGTTCGGTTTGTCTACATTGACTGAGGTACCTAATCGGTTGGAAACAAAAAACACAAGACCGAGCTTGGTGGCGTGCCATAGGAGAGGCCCATGTCCAGCAGTGGACGAAAGTGGGCTGATGACGAGGTATCTAGTTAAAAGGAGTATTGTAAATAGCGCACTGTTGCGCTCGTTCCCCTTCCCCGCTACACAGTCTTCCTCCCGCTACCACTTCTGACCCCGCAAGACGGTTACAGACAAACATGTTAAACAAATTGTACAAAAACATTTGTTTACCTTGATGCGGCGAACTGTCTTCTTTGAATCATTCACTATGCGGAACTTGACGATAATTTTTTCCCCATGGTGGTAGCCGGATTTGCTCAGCCATGCATCTAAATGAAGCCTAAAAAAAGTACATACGTCAGTTTTACTATAAACGCTAAACGAAAGAATCCAATTCGACCACGAACTTTGCCCTTCTGTAAAGTAAGTAACAACAACACGCATCGTCATCGAGAAAATTTGTATTTCTTAAATTTCCTAGCACGAACTTAGAATTTGTTATTTCCCATCATAGTCGAATAGTAAAGATGAAGTATCGTAAAATAATGTATGGAATATATATGGGTGGATATATTGGGCTCCAAAACCCATGAACATTTTCAGTGTATTGTTTTTATTTATTGTACAGTTAAGTGTTTACATACATACTTGCGCTCGTAAGGTTCCAAGGGCGTTGCTAATCAAAAAGACTAAGGGCCGTATTAATAAACTGATGTCGACTGTAATCCCCATCTCAAGATGCTTCAAAAATGACGGTTTTCAATGGCTTGACGTTTACTTTGACGCATCTTGTGACGGGCATCTCAGTCAAGATGAGTTTATTAATACGGCCCTAAGAGAGAATGTTGTCTATGCTACATTCACATAGAAACATAATAGTGCCAACATTGCCTTTAGGATTCAAAGGTAAGATGGTTCTAACACATTTAAAATACATTCATCAGAAATAATATAAGTAAGGATCAAAAATATCACTACATTATTTTTATATTCTTAAGTATCGCAAATTATCAAAATAATTCTGGAATATTTTGATACTTGGACGATCTCCTTTACTGTCGTGATAATAAGATCTACCATAACCGGTACCTAAACGATAACGATGTTTTGATAGACGAAGTTAAATAGAGCCCCAGTGAAGCGATTCTAACTATAGAGATAAATTTCTATTCGAATAGAATATAGAAGTGACGTTCTCATTCAATGCAAATTCACTGTAGAGATTCATCTCGAACCAAGATAGTGTAGACTTTCTTTCACCAACTAAGTTTCATTTGTGCATTTTGCATGAATTTGTTGACTTTGATGTTTCAAAGCGGAACTCTTAAGTACACCTAAGTACCTGTGCTGGCTGGAAAGATCTTGTATTACTTATAAGAAAGACATTTTATTTCCAACCATATTTCTATTTAGCTAAAGTTGGTTATGAATTCGGTATTTGTGACGGTGTATATGCGCCATTTTGATTTGAAAGGGTAGTACACCACCGACGTCGTTGAGAAAAGCCCTTCGTGTATATTTTGTACGCGATTTTGTTTCACTTATTTGAAAATAATGCTATTCTACAGTCTATTTTTTCTTACTTGAGCTAAGTAGTAAACAAATATGGCGTATCTTTAAAGTTTGACATTTCATAGGGATGGGAATAATAATGGAGTGAATGTGTAAATTTATTTAGTGAATGAATGAAATGAGTGAAATACGTGTATGGGTTGGGTTCTTCAATATGATTGATATAGTGAATTTGACAGACTACAATTGCATGTGGATACCTACTTATAACGATATTATGTACTCAATAACACAACACGCTTTATTATAAATATTTTATTCAGTCATCCGTAGATACATCATCATGTCATATCCTATACACATAATAATAACTCTCACTAACTATTTAGTTTAAAAAGATAATTATATTCATTTATGTTTGCAATATTGTATATTAAAACCTCGAAACAGTTAAACCTTCACTTAATCATTAATTCATTCACTTCTTCCCATCCCTACAAATGAAATGCGAAACTGACATTCGGTTTTGATAATCTGTGAGAGAGAGTTTCGTGGAAATTATTATTTTATTAAAATATGTTACTTGTAAGGACAATTTAAAGCAATATTTAGTAGAAATGAATTCGTTTGTGTTTAAAGTAATTTCTTTTAGTTATTGTGGTACCATATATTGAGTGATTCTTTCGGAATGTCGTGATCGAGTGATGTTTGTTTACACGTTAGCTCAAGTAAGAAAAAATAGACTGTAGGTTGTGTAGCGTAGGAGTAGCAAGAAATATGTTAGTAACTATTATGTAGAAAAAAAAACCTGTTTCAATGGCGATTTTTTCCTTCAGAGCTGATAAAGATTGAAATAACCGCGAAGTATTTAACGAATCAGCCCTTTTACTCGCCTTAAATGGCGAATCCCCGCGGTGTCTCATAAAACATTATATTGCCTGCGGAAATCACGCACAGAAGCGGTTCTAAAATTATGTTTTCAAGTAAAACCGGTTAAAAATGGTATGATAAGCTTTTTATGCCTTAAAAATAAAGAGCTGACGAGTAAATTTTTTAATTAAAAATTAATGTCTGTTATATCCAGGTCACGGCTCCAAATTTTACTCCAATTATTGTTAATAGCTAAATGACGCCATCGCTACGCCTGTTTTTGTGTAAGAGTTAGTCTTTAAAACTATCATTCGTTACAAAATTAAATTTGCTTGTTGGTTTGTTTGGCGCCGACAAAAAAATATTTACTTAGGTATTAACATTAGTTAGACTTAAAACGCCCTATTATTTTTTTCGGTGGCTTTTTGATTAAATCGTTTTTTTTATTTAACCTTTTGATCACCTTACGTCAAAAACAAAATGTGTCACTCACATGCCAAACATGTTTGCTACGAGTACCTGTGGATCCTTGTATACGTTACCCCCCAGGCGTTTCAAAAGGAAACGATCTGGAAACTGTATTTGATTATTTTCTATGCAACTCGTTAACAACTCCAATTAAAAATAAATGTTAAAAAGCAAACAAATGACCGCGTACAAAGCAAAAATTAACTTCTGTTAAAATGGTAAATACTTGGACTGACCTTCCGGTGGTCATCTGTGGTCTTCATCATCAGTTTCACTTCACCAAATAGTGCTTTCCAAAAGCAAATACGCAAGTTACAATGAAAAATACCAAAATCATTACAGGTGTAGCTATAAATTTTGAAGAGTTCCATCAATTTGTCATGGGTCATCAGATCTTCATTTTGATAAAAATGCAACGAAACGGGAAGCACCAGCGTTCAAATAAAAAAAAAATAATCAAAATCGGTTCACCCAGTCAAAACTTCTGAGGCAACAAACATATTTTTTTAAACCTGTCGAATTGAGAACCTCCTCCTTTTTTGAAGTCGTCTTACTCACTTTCCGTTGCTGAGTAGAAATGACTTTTCAGCCGTCACTCGGGGCGCGGGACGCGGCACTATCCGCAATGCAGACTCTGTTTCTACAGAAATATCTTCGTTTCCTTGTGCCTCCGATCTGCTACTTTCCCCCCCATTTTCAGACCTTTCCATTTCACTTTTTTCTTCAGGGTGTTCATTAACAGCGTCATTTTCGTTATTTTCTTGGACACCGCTTTCATTTTCAATTTGAGCTAAAATAAAATAGAAATGTTTTAAAACGCTATTACTTAAATCTCCCTTAAATATCGCTATGGATCCATAGAATGCATCATAAATGTAGGACGCGGATCACGCAAAAAATAATTACTGCATAACTTGATTTCAGTCATTTTCCAACTTTAAGGCTAGCGTAGACAGCAAACGTTTTGCTCTAGCAAAGTAGTTAGAGGAAAACAGTAGAGAACTTCCAGAATTAATATGGCTAGTATGATACGCGCTTTTGTTTTAGCTACTCTAATGGTGGGAATTCCCGGTCGTGAAATGAATGATGCGGCGTTCTATAAACAATTGACAATATTTTAAAACTAAACAAAACAAAGAAAATTGTACCTAAGAATGAGTAATCCTAACAAAGTAATGATGTTAAGAAGAACCGAAAATTGTCGTTGAGATTTTTTTTTCATTTATACTTACTACATACATATTACTTATATAAATAATGATTTTATAGTTGTACAACTTCAGAAACGCATGGCGGATGCGTGCGTACGACAAATTGGGATCTAAACGTAAAATAAACAAGTTTTTTCATGTTTATTCGAAATAATTAGCTTTTATAAGAATTAATTATAGCATTTCATGATTCAAAGTTTTAAAATGATTTGTTGTCAAAGTGACGGACGTCATACAAATATAACGCACATTACTGAGTGTTTCTTAATAGTTAACGTTTAATCTTTGTTTTTCTGTGACACGAGTGACAAATATACCCATAGAAGAAATCTTTATCCTACCTATACTGAATCTTATATCGAAGACGCATCAGTCAAACAAAACGATTGTATAAAATCTGGTAACCGTAGTACTCGTAAACTTTTACTCTATTGCAGCTACGAATAAATAGTTGCACATTTGTAACCAATTGTAACTTTCCCTTCAATTTCTACCTTACAACATAACCCATAAAAGTCACTATTAGGGAAAAAATCGGCTGCAGTTAGCCGCTTTCTATTTCAAAGCTCTTTTGGTGTACACAATGAACACAATAGCTATGTTTGACTGATGGGTCTTCCTTAGAGATAAGATTTGGCAAGAGAAAGTGTGATGGCAATAGTGAGCCAAGCGTAACAATTAAAATAGGCACTGTAAACCAAAAATCGCGATTCATTTATTTTTTTGAGTATGTATACACCGTGATTCCTATACGCTGCGATTCTCTCAGGGCTACCTATCTAATACTTTGATATTGACATGACTTGACGTATCACTTGGGAGACAATTTCTACTCTCGCCACCATTGCGATCGGACATGTTGACTTAGGGCTGAGTTTGCAATGTCCAGATAACACCAGGTTCGGCGTTACTTCACACCGAAACAGTTGCTCCACTTATATGAAGCACAAGTTCGTTCGTGTATGGAGTACTGCTGCCACCTGTGGGATGGCTCTGCCAAATATCAGCTGGGCGTACTGGACTCCGTGGACCGACGAGCTACGAGACTCATTAGTGACGACTCACTCGCCATTACCAAGCTTCAGAGTTTGGAGCATCGGCGTAAAGTCGCTTGTCTCTCGGTATTTTACAAGGTGTATTATGGAGAGTGTGCCCAGGAACTGCATGACCTCATCCCACCCTCCACTTTCTCACATTGGTCTTCTAGGCGCCGGGAGGGCTTCCATCCACATGTAATAGAATACCCAATGGTTCGCACGCAGCGGTTTGCTGCGTCGTTTCTTATTCGCACTGCTAGGGAGTGGAACGCTCTCCCTGCGTCTGTATTCCCGGAATCATATAACCTTGGTGTTTTCAAGAGTGAATAGGCATTTTTTGGGCAAGCGTGTACCACCTTTGACCTTGTCGTCACTTAGCATCAGGTGAGACTGAGGTCAAACGCAAACCAATTACGGATTTAAAAGACACTATCTGTCGGGTAAATAGTTGTAGCTCAGTTCTTATCTTTCTTATGACAAAGGAAAGGACAGGGGTACAACTTTCCTGATAGATAGTATTATCTGGAGATTGAAAAATCAACCCCTATTATAATAAAGAATAAACAATTTGCTTGCAAAATTGCAACTTAAGTAGTTCTCTGGTCTATTCGACTAACCACCTACCACTCTGTAAGAATAAACATTTAACGAGGCTGGCACTATTCACTAGTTAGCAAAGTGTAAAAAGAACAATATTCAGAATAAAAACAACGTGAAGTACCTGTCAACATGTAAATTAAAAATAGGTCATGTAATTTCGAGTGACAGTGTTTGCTTTACAAAACATTTTAGTTCAGGTGCAAAATGCGTTCGAATATTTATGCGTTACTTTTATCATCAAGCGGATTTATACGATGAAAAATGTATAGACAATACCGAACAGATTTAGAGAGATACATATTTCTCGCCGGCATTTTTTTTTCACCTATTATTTTTTTTTCTCAAATACTGCGTGCACAAGGTGAAGATAAAAACAGGGGTATGAATACTTTAACATTTTTGTATCAGCGTACCTATTTAAAGCGACGTAAAAAACTTTTTATACGGGGAACGGACATGTGTTTGGAACGAATACCATTTAGATTTAGTTCTCTTGTGCTTGGAAATGTCACTGATAAGTGAGCTGCCTTACTTTGCTTTGCTTAAGACGTATCTACAAATCCTGAAGTTGAAGATTAAACCGTCTTTAATTTGTAGGTAACCAATAAAAAAAAACGAAAGTTTTATTGTATGTAAAGTTGCATGGTTTATTTCTTAGCGAAAAGTGTGTTCCAGTTAAGCCTAAGTTCTAGTTCCTCTCTATCGTCTGTAGCTGGGCGTTTTCACTAAAAAGTGTACCCAATTAAGGACTGAAATTAAGGAACTTTAACTTTGTCAGTTGTGTGACGAAAATTAGCTATATATTGACGGCCGCAATGTATGGCTAATTTTCGTCACAAAACTGACAAAGTTAAAGTTCCTTAATTGCAGTCCTTAATTGGGTACACTTTTTAGTGAAAACGCCCAGCTAATAAATGATTCACTTTACTTCAAACTTATAGTAGGTATACGAATTTAAACCCTAACTTGTTTACAATAAAGACACAAATTCCGTAATCCTTATAAATGGATTTATCCGAGGTTGAAGTTAAGCGACTCAAATGCGAGCCGGCGTTTAAACCAATATTTTTCCGTCACCCTGTCATTGTTGGGGGTTTGGTTAAAAGATATGAAGGATATTGTAAAAGCTTCAGCGCTAAGAAATATAAGCAAAGGTTTCCAAATAACACGTTAATCTTGTCAGAAGTATAATTTTGATTTGTTTCATGAAAGTGACGAACCTTAGACGATGATATTTTAAAAGTCAATCAATCAAGCGTGTGACGTGAAATTTAATGTTTTAA
Source organism: Acleris emargana (assembly GCA_927399475.2). Taxonomy (NCBI): domain Eukaryota; kingdom Metazoa; phylum Arthropoda; class Insecta; order Lepidoptera; family Tortricidae; genus Acleris; species Acleris emargana. Next base: position 90,097,595 of record OV656835.1, on the reverse strand, counting down.
TATATTATTAGGTTTTTTTATGGTTCACCATTCGTTATTAAAACTAAACATAAAGACGAAATATACAAAAATGTGCTGCAACAATCTTAATACTTCAAAATACTAATGGAATTTGTATAGAATCCCATAGAACATGATATTACAGTTTAATCTGCCCACCCATTAAAACTAAGCCATCTTGAATGTATTTCACTGAAGAAAAAAGCAATAAATAATTTTATTCACCCCGTGTTTTCGTCCTTGCTTTGAGATCTTTGTCTGGACTTAATCTGAAAGAAATCTACGTTTATTATTTAATGTGAATTAAAAATATCTTTTCGCAATTTGCAGGTTTTATTCACGCAGACAGATCGCTTGTTAGAATGAAACATTCGTAGCTTGGATTGAACTACACAATATTTAATAAGGTTCAGATGTAAGTAGATATTTTAATTTCATTAACTTGAAATTCAGACTTGTTTCAAGATCGTTCATGGCGCGTTTACATTAGGTCGGTGACTGACCGGTAACCGAATGCGTCAACCGCGTTCGGTTGAACCGGATTCGTTATTTACTATGAAACACCGTTGACACTAGTCGGTGTCCGGAAATGGGCTGCTGTCGAATACGGCCAAACCGAATAACGTAAATGCGCTTTAAAATGTTTTTTGGAGCAATATATGTTTAACAAAATCATTGGTAAGTCAGTCTAGTAAGTATTTATATAATTTTCACTGATATATTTACTAGCATCTCATTTAGGTGTTTTAAGATAAACTAAATTGGCAACCATGCCGCTAGTCTCACCGGTGGTTTTATTCTCGCTAAACGAGTCGACCAGCGAACACGCCTAGCGGGCTTGCCATTTTGGGCGACCAAGCACTTGTAGAGGTCTAATTAGAACGGACCGACTCGAATGTGCCCCAGGAAAACATCTCTTTTATTATTATTAAGTTCGAGAATAATACCACACGGATTTTATACATAAATATACGAGTAGAACTAACTGCGTGGCAAAATGGCAAAGTTTTCAAAGCACAGGAAGTCCTCAAATTCTAAATTGGTACCTTTACAAATTTTCATTTTACGATATGAATTTTTATAATTACAATCATGTTTTTTCGACTTTAAGATGACCTGTGCAATGAGAACTTAAAATATAAATCCGCCGTCGCATGGCAGGCAGGCATACAGACACAAAATAAGTCCAATTTTAGGCCAAAAAAACATGTTTGTTAACTTTTTTTATAAATGTTTGTTGTCGTTTTTTACCAAATAATGTGTGACGGTTAAGTTTTTCTCAATATTTAATTACTTTAGAAATCATCGCTACCGCGCACTTGTGACGTATGTAATAGCATTATGACAATATTCTGTGTTCAGATTCATAACACCGCACCGAAAACTCACCTAGGTACAGTTCGTAAAAAAAGTTTTTAAACGAAAATTCTTTGCAATGTTCGTATTTTTTTTTAATTTTCACCTGGTTTCTAATTCATCGATCTCATTTTGCTGGCAGAATAGTGACGTTAATTCTACATGTTTAAATTCATAAGAGTATTGGTTCCACTAGACGGAATTATGTAAGTGTAATGTACAATCAGCAATATGTCACTGTGACGCAGTTCTACGAGTATGATGGGTCAGAGTTACATTTTGCCGATTGTACTAAATTATAATAATCGCTTGTGAACTTGAATATTGGACAAGCAGTGAATTAAAAAACCTATTTCTTGAAAAAAAAACATTTGGACCAGCTTGTCCCCGTCTGGAACACCTTTTCCAATATTCAAGTTATATGTATTATAATAGTCTAAATTGTATTATTACGTACATTGCTCTTACAACTTTCTAAAGATTACAGAGCATATTTTTTGCTTTTCTGTTGTTTCTTTTTTTAAGGTAAGATTAAAAAAATGGTACTGCACAAAGTCCTCTAATACGTTTATTACTACTGTACGTTTATTGTAGGATCGTTTTGGATGTGAGTATTTTTCGTTACATAATTTTATGCTCGACTGTACCCAGTCTAATATTCTTCGCTTATGTATTTGCGTAAAAATACACTTTAAAAATTCAATACGATATTCGCATGATTTTTACTGGAGACGTGTTATAATAGTACTGTTTTGAACATTTTTCGCCATTTTTGTCAAGTAAATAAAAGCTATCAAAAGGTTTTGTCCAAAAGAATTTGATTTTACCGACTAGAATCTTGGCCCAGGGCCTAAGAAGTTCTCATACAAAACAAAAAAACGTAGCGAAAGTAATTTCAAAATTTTATACAGCTGTTTAAATCAAACAATTTATTTATTTAGGCAACAGTCCCACCAAACGTTGGTAATCACATTCACAAATCCCCGCTGATAAACAAACCATTGGGTAAAGACAAGGAAATTAAGACCTCACGGCAGCCGGCTTTGACGCCATTTTTGTTACTGATATTATGCAAAAACATGGTACCAATTACCAAAAAAGTAGACGCCTGTTGCCGTAAGCTCTCTATTCATTAACGCTACGTTTTCCTGTTAGGGTTCGTTAAACGTCGGACGCCTGACTCGACAAGGGGTCACATTGGTATACACATAAGAGTGTTGGGCGTTCAAGGACTTACCGGTCTCATATTCAGTGACAGGATCAGTTGTATATTCACCATAAGGTTCCTGAGGTAGTAGTTCAACTCTGAAAAGGAATATATATTTAATAACACGAACAGCTATCACCAATAAAGAGTAAGGAGAGTTTCGTTATTGTTATTTTTATTGTGTGTGGGAAAGGAGCGGACTGAATACGAGGGCTGCGCCCGCGCCGCGCTCGCAGCACGCCGTCGGTGGTACTGCAAAACCGCGTAACTAACAAATTTATGATAGAGCAAAATAAACCTTACTTTCTTATTAAAATGGTGCATTTTGCTCGTTATTTAAAATGTTACTTACGCGGTTTTGCAGTTTCACTGACGACACGCTGAGCCCGTTCCTTTTGTCGACCGAGATAATTTTATATTAATATAATTATTGTCCATGTCTTCCCGTGGAATTCAAAAATTCAAAATTCAAACTATTTATTCAGTAAATTGGCCACATGCGGGCTCTTTTACACGTCGGTAATGTACAGTGAATCTACCAGCGCTTCGGACAAGACCATCATTGCGGAGAAGAAGCGCCGCAAGAAACTCCAGCAGAAGGTCATTTTTTTAAATCATCCAAAACATAATTATTCTTAAAAGTAAGTTACATTAAGTAATAATAAGGTATATTAAAGTAATAAACAATAAATTCTTAAAACTAGCAAAAATAAAATTATTACAAATGTAAGGTCAATAAACATTAACATTTAAAAAAAATGACTATGAGAACAACACGACGAGGTCTCTACGTCAAAAAAGCCATATAACTAGGATAATAAATTGAACAAGATTGATGTAGTAAGGAGGCTTGTAGTACTGTTAGGCGATGGGCTTGCAACCTGTCACTAATATGCTGGTAAACACCTTAGCCTATTCGTGCAAATTGTGGTTACTGAATTATCAATAACTTTTTAAAGTTGTAATTCTGTAGCTAAGCCTAGCCCACTCTGGGATTACAGGCGTGAAGGTCATCTCATTTATTGTAAATGCTGTCTACCTGTATAGTTTTTGCCGTGTGGCAATAACACATTTCCTATTTTTATCCTTAGTCTCATTTGCAGTAAAAAAGGGTACACATGAAGAAAGTAATCTTTAAAAAAAAAGTGCTTACTGAATAAAATAAACCTTTTAAAGAATCCCTCCCCCCCTCCTGTACACAATTGCATGATAAAAAATGATAAAAATGTATAATTTATTCATACATTTACAATATCTAGAATACTTACCCGCACGTCAGCATCTTCCTGGAAGCATGAAAAAAATATTCCCAATATACACGACCATAAACGACGAGAATTCACGAGGAGAACACAAATCAGGGGCATCTTTGAAAATCAATTGTATTTTTCTAAGATGTCACTGATTTTAGTTTTCCTTTTCATTTAAAAGTAATGATTTTTAGAAGTGTACTTTACACACCTCATTTACATGTTATCGCTAAACCGCTGCTGTGTAATTCTTCAGATTAAGTGTTCAATTATATGTATAAAGATTAAAGACGATAGAGGTGCGTCGAGCGCGGACCTTGTCTCGTGTGGTGAAACAACGCCACTATATTTTAGAATATAATTTATGCAACAAATAACACAGGAACTCGAGCGGTGTCTTCCTTTCCAGGTGGGTAATTTATTTTTCTCAAACATGCTCGGATAGGATGGCATTTCCTTTGAAAAACGAAGACGTGAAGTGCCTCATTTTCCTTCTAAGATTATGATAAACGTATGAAAACACTTCCCGTCCATGTCCATATTGCTTTTAAAAGTGCTCTCTATTGCGTATAAACTCTAAAGGACCATGGAAAAATCCCGTACACCCAACTTGTAGGTGGAGGCAGTGCGGTGCGTCGGCGGGTGGAGCTATTTTAAATAATACTCGTAGTTTTCAAACAAACTTTCTCTCCGAATTTGTCAAAGGTTTTTAAAAATACTTATAATCATGTATTTGTATAATTTCCTCGCTTTGTTTGAGAAAAGCATTATTATATGCCTCGGTGGAAACGAGAATTTCCGCGCCTAGACAATAATTTACCATTGTTTTGTTTCTCACATTAAGCTTCTGACTTCTTCTTCATCTTCGATGATATATTTTCGAAGGTGCACATCTAACGCAGGTACCTACCTTACTCGCTTATAACAAATACCAACTTGGAGGAGCACACACGCATCTTTTAATTGTTTAAAACTCTTTAAGCGCTTTAATACATTCTAAACTCATAGTTAAACCCGCACCATGTGCCATCTTTTGCATAATATACACTCAAAATAGCCGCCTCTATCCCTATATTGTGAACAAGTCCCCGGGGAGACTTAAACACTCAGAGCACGTGAATTATGATGGAAATTGATCCATTTCCTTAAGTATTGATGACACGTGCAAGGATTGACTTTTACTATTATTATATTATGTCTAGTACAATTAAGGTCGGAGTACCGCATTAAAATTAAAGTAATTAATATTACTGAGGTTGTATTGAACTGCCAAAACCTGATAAGATGCAGTAAAATGTCTCCTAGAAGTGCCTTTTGCGGTTTGAAACTTGCTAAAATGCAACTGTTTATAATTACGACCCGTCATAACATAAATGATCTACTTAATAGGATTAGGTTTTGAAATTTTATCAATATCAGTTCATAAAAATCGTCTTTAACCAAATCTCTGCTTTTGCTCATTTTTGAGTACCTAACGGAAAAAAGGTTCATTTTCAATGGCACGTTCAAATTATTCTGCGCAATGCCGTAAGGGTTAAATTTAAATACCTCGCTGTTTAACTTGACGCGCCAAATATTAACCGGCGAGTTCAAGTTTGTTTAAACTTACAGTTTAATATAGCTGAGTCAAGTTTAAAAGTGGTACGCTTAAGAGAACCAGGATCACAATAAATGTACTTGAATCGTTGGTAACGTGGCTTCACTCTGAAGGACTCGTTCGAGGGCGACGGAGTCAGCAGCGGCGCCGTGTCGATGCGCAAGGCGCTGTGGGTCACACGGATGCCCATGCGCACGATGGTGGGTCGGCACACCAAATCACCAATCTCCTCGGCTGTGTACAACATGTTATATAATGTTTTAGGTCTTCGGGATCTCTGCTTACAATCGGTTCACTTGTCATTATAAGGCGAAGGTAAACCAACATAGGTACAGGCCTCTGATGGCATTTGAGAACCATAGACACTTGCATTCTACAGATTACAAACGTTAACCCTGCCTGAGATGAAATACCTACATGCTAGTAACTTCACCGTGGTTGTCTTATCCTCCCATCGAAACACAGGAAGTCATCAATGTTGCAGTTGCTTGGCGGTAGTTTTTTATATGATGGTAGTGATCTGGGCAGACTCTCCACAAGATCCTACCACCACTAAATATCCATATTCTTGTAACGCCCGATCCAAAAATAACATAGAACATAATATATATCACCCCATATCGAAGCCGTCACTCAAACGTTACTGCATGACAACTTCGTCAATCATTCAGAGCAGTTGCTGGTCTATTTCTGCCTCGCTGAAAAAGTCGCACCTTAACGTCTACTTAGATATACAAATTTGTCAGGGTTTGAGTTCAAAGTATTATCGATGGAAATGGAAAATAATACTTATGAGTCTTATAACCAATAAACATAAACGGATTAAGTTTATATGGCTATTTTTTTTACCAAACCGGCGCCTGAAGTTTGAATGACGATCGATCTTTCATATTAAAATAATTAGGGAAATTAACTTTTGCTTCACTTTGATATATCCATGTATTTTGTTTCTTACTTCGCTAATATGTATATTAAATACAAATATTTATGTAAGTTGAGATTTAGTGATTTTTTAAGGTCACGAACTTTAATGGACGCTCGGCAAAGTGGAGTCACTACCGAAGGTGGTGTATTTTTAAATATATTGTTAATTTTTTCATTTTCTGGTTTTTAAATTCTTTCACACTCCAAGTTTTATTGTAACACACAATTTGTTATTTTGACAGTAGTTTTGTAGTGTGGCCTGTATTTAATTTGTATTTTGAAACAAAAGCAGGCACTTCGTTTTGTTAAAAAATGGTACACATTAAGTGTCCGCGGACATCAGATGTGTACCAGGACGAGAGAGTTGAAGTCTACTAAATCGATTGAAGATAAACGATAGGTACCATATCTTAACTCTATCGAAAGATAAGAGAACAGGCCAACTGAATGCCGAGAATATGATTTAGTCTAAGTTCATTTGTTTTACACTCAGGGGCAAAAATACCGGGTCAGAGTGCGTTTTTCATACGAACTAGGCTATTTCGACGCCTTGGTTCCTTGCCAGGGGTGGTTTTGAGTGAAGGTTTAATGGTGGATACTCCGAGGTTCAATAGAGGAGGTCAAACATTCTTAATATACCTAAGAGTTTGGGAGAGCATTTAGATTCCCATACATTTTATTGTATTTTAGATGTTTTTCTGAACATGCACAATTCCGACGTTAGCCGTATATTCAATCAGTTGGATATCCTAGGCACTCTGAAAGTCCTGTATCGATGCTCCATAATCAGATTTCACTAAAAGCATCCCCTGGCGAGGAGCAAAGGCTTCGAAATAGCCTGTTTAGTATAAAAAACTCACTCCGACTCATTTTTTGCCCGTGAGTGTAGTTCCATTACCCCTATTTCAAACTTTTTACTCTAAAACAAAATTATTGTTTTGTACAATAACGGATTTTTTATTTACTTATTTATTCTCTACACTTATGCAGGATGAGATCAAAGGATACGATTCAAATCAAATTTTGTTTTTATTTCATACGATCATCTTAAATTGGCCCCTTGTGCTTGTCTAAGATAGCGGGTGAAGTCACTAGCGTACATGAAAATCCAGACTAAAGCTTGTCCCAGTAAAAAATGTCGCTTATAAACTTTAAAAAAATCCTTATTAAATATTAAAATTCACCAAATTTTCTGATACCGTTTTATTTGATATTCCTCAAAATATTATTATTTACGCATAAAGACCAGTTTAGGATTAGTTCATCCTGAAACTTCTTAATTTTCCCTTGACCCCTGCCATCAAAGTTTGTACATCGTCATCGGTGATCAGTTTGGAAGCTTCATTCCACTTCCGCTTGAAGTCTTGAACTGAAGTGGCATTACTTTTATGTTTTAAAAGCTTCTGTTTCACACGAGCCCAAACTAACAACTTAAAACTTCACTTTACACTTACTTTACTTTAAACTTCTTGGCCAAGTCTCGTACAGAGAGGGTAGTTTTTTCTGTAAATCTGTTATAATCTTCTTCTCGATATTCTGGTTTACAAACCCTGGTTTACGTCCACTTCCAGGCCATCGCCGTATACCACCTGTCTCCCTGAACCATTTTAAAACCCTTTGAACGGTTCTTGTAACGTTTTCAGCTCCGATGCCACTTTCTTCGCAGAGATGCCTTTATATTGAACATATTCAAAAAAAAATCGTGTAACTTTTCTTGCACCGACGACATCGTTGAACATCTCGTACTGACAACTTTTTTTTTATTTCTTATTTATACATTATAGAGCATCCTAACGGGAAACATAGTTTTCAAACCTCTTTAGATTTCATCCTGATATACAACCCCAACTAATAATGAGCGACATTTTTTTCTGGGACAAGCTTTACCCTCAAATTGTGACGTGAATACACAGTTGAAACTATAATATGTAAGACAGTCTTCGGCTGCCGACTGTATCTACCTATTTGCACTTGCAGCTGTTTTGCACACTCTGCTTATCAAGGCCAAAATAACAAGCGCAAAGTCAGTTAGACCATGTCAAGCATTTTTAAGTACCCACAGCTTTGATCCTGTTACCTCCATTCGACTCCATTATTAAATCAGTACCATCAACACCATCATCAAAAAAATTCAGGTACCTACTTGTCAGCCCATTCCAATTAAAGAAACTGCTTCAAAATTGTATAGCAAGATTTCCATTCCATCCTGTCAATTAAACATGCGAAGTTAAATAAAACCAATATAATTAAACAACTTACCCATGTATACGCGTATGTCATACGAGGTCCCCACAGGCTGGCCAGTGTACGGTTTGGTCGGACACAGTACCACGCTAGGTGGCGCTGTGTTAAACAGCTCCATATAAAACGGAATTGCATTCGGACCGAGTCGCCTCACCAACGTCTCCTTGGGAAAATCAAATTGGTTTGCTGGCAATTTACAAAATTCAGGTAGATAGAAGGACATAAATAAAATCATTTATTCATGACAAACATAACAAAGAACTGATTAACACGTACAAGAAAAAAGTAGCCACGAAATGGTCCCAACTCAGCGTAATGCTGGCATTAAAATCAGCGCTGGTCTTCCGTTGGAACCATCAGGTGGAACCACGGAAGGTGACACACACATACCTAATTATTTGAACACAAAACATGAGTAGTAAAACGAGAAATACAGAGTTTGTCAAAAAGTTTTCCATGCCCGTCCTTAAATGGGCACGTGATTTTTGAATCAGGCAACAGTGGTAAGCTTATTTGTATTCACTATAAAGTCGATAGTACAAAATAATTTGACAAAATTTGTACGTTGCAATTTTTATTTTTACCCGATATTACCTAATCTATCTGCGGTTGGAATATTTGGAATAGATATAAGTGATTATATTTAACAACTTTGTCGGTGTAATTTAAATGTATAAGTTGTATAACTAAGACAAATTTCAGATTTTTTGTTGTACTCTTACAACTTCTGAGTTAGACCGCGGATGGACGGACAGACGGGCAGGGTGAAACTGTAAGGGTCCCTTGCTTCACTACGGAACCCTAAAAATTGCAGGTTCATTTTAAGTATAAATTGATGTAAACTTTAATGGTACCGCAAATCAGGAAACAAAAGATGCACGTGTTGCAAAAAAAAAAGATAAAAGAGGTTTATTCAATAAGTAGGCCTACTTACTGAATAAACCTAAATAATTACATAAGCACGGACACTTTTACACGTCAAAAATCTACCAGCGCTTCACAAGAGACCACTGCTGAGAAGAAACGCCGCAAGAAACTCAACATTAAGTCGTTTTGTAAATATTGCTTACCATTTTCACATGTACCTATATGCTTTTACTCTTATGCCCTTATTAATAAACGTGGAGTAACCGTCGAGTAGCTAAACCATGCTTTGTCCTTATCTGTCATATTCAAATGTCACAATAACAGATAAGGATAAAATATGGTTTAGCTACCCCACAGTTACTCCTCGTTTATTAATAAGGGCATAAGAGACTGACTGAAGGTCCTTACTTACCTAAAGGTCCAAAAGTGATTAAAGAATTTCTTGGTTGGCCATACTCAAGTTGAAAAAGTAGGGGATACTCCTGAATTTCTTAAATCGCGTGTCTCAACTAAATATGAAAATACCGTAAAAGAGGTCACCACGAGTCAAATTAAATTAAAGGCAGCGAAGAAGTAAGGGTGATACAAGGATATTAAACTGCTAATTAGACAGAGAGATCCGATACGCCGTGTGACGTTATGTAACGCATCGGCCATATAAACTCCATGTTAAATCTGTTTTACTAGAAAGAGATAGGAATAAATCTTTGTTGGCTTATATATTGGTTACTTTTATAATTACTCAAAAAAATATTGCTCTCATTTATTTATTACATGAATCAGATTATATGTATTGAAGCTGAACAAGTAAAGAATATTCCCTATTCAAGTAGTTAGACAAATTCAAGAGATGAAAATTGTTTTATTTTGACATACTCGTAGTACCTGAGCTGGTCCTTTTTTTAGGTCTTGTACTGTTATTAAAAGACACCGCTCGCGCTACAGGTAGTAAGTACTTCACTGATTAGGTATACAGAAGTCCCTAGGAGGAAATCTGTAAGACTTTAAAAATATGACTTTCAGCAATAATTTGAGCTCTATCCACCTCAAGGAAATACCTATAAGTAGGTTTAAAATGTAATTATAATGTTAATGAGTACATTATCTTACGAATGGAACCTTAAACTACACACCACAGTTTAAACCACAGTTTATTTCAGTAGCGGCCACTTGTTCGTTTTAGAGGAAGAGATGAGACGATGTAAACACTGACCTAACTGCTATACTATTACATAATAAATATTGTATTGACTCTTATTAATAAATGATGTCATATTGACATTTAAAACTAAACATGAAACATGAATCATTAAACAATAACTAAAAATCAAAACTAAAAATGAGCTTATAACTTTAATAAGACTAAATCGACTAAAGATAGTATACGTGAAAAACTTAAGTAAAGCTCGTCTTGCATGTATAGTTAGTTGTCTACAAAACTAATATGGAATTTACGTCAATTTTCAAATATAGAATGTCTAACGGTCTATACAGATGTGTGACAACTACATGCAAGAGGTCATTTACTTAAGTTTTTCACCTGTGTAGGCACAGGTAAATAAAATATTGTTTTGGTTTTCACCTGGAGAGGCGACGTCATCGTCAGACTCCTTCTACGTCCAAGGAAGGCTGGCCAGATCCTAACCATGTTTACAATGGTTTCGTTGTAGAAACGGAGTCCCATGATCTCTTCATCTTCTCTCCCATACCTGCGTATAAACACAACAATACAAGCATATCTTCTTAATATTGAAAGGGTGCGAGTCGGACTCGGGCACGGCTTTAAAGACGACACTTGTGTCGAGGTTGTACAGCTCCCGCTCATCTCCTATGCAGTTGTTAACTAGATTAGATACCAAATATATATTATTTCATGCATCATAAAATAAATGTTTTTTTGTATATACATAAATTAAAATGGTATTTTATTGTCAATTTAATTTTTTAATATTTTAACACGCATTCTCAATGTTTTTATAATGCCCCATAACTATAGTTGATCTAGCCGTTGCGTTGCCTGCGACTCCATCTGCTTAGAAGTCGTTTATCTATACCCAGGGCCCTAATTTATTTAGGATCCTATTCTTATTCCTATTCTCTTCCTTCCAGTATTAGTAGACCGACATCGCAATAAACGGGAGTGGGTAGGTCAGGTGGAGCAGTAAGGTATCGGAGTGGAGTGCTCGAACTGGATGCAGAAACGTTGGCCGACAAAGGGCACGTTGGAAGGACGACATCACCAAGGACGCAGGGACGAGGTGGATGACAGTGGCTCAGGACAGAGGGAAATGGCGCGCTTTGAAGGAGACCTTCACTCAGCAGTGGGTTTAGGTTGATGAAAGAAAGAAAGGATGGCACTCCCACCGCGGCTTGCTCGGACAGGTGAAGTTAGTTACGTTCATTTCATTAATCAATCGGAAGATAACCGCTACGTTCGTCGCAGCTCTGGGAGACGGGTTGTACGGCTTCGTGAAGGAGACGAGCTCGCCGGCCGGCCGACGGGCCGCGGGGCTCGAGACCGCGGACATTGGCTGTCTCAAGACTACCGCCAGCCATAGCGTAAGTCAAGATTGTGCCTTTAATAACTCCTAGGTCAACAGAAAAGAGCGTCCAATACAACCTAGTCCAGTACAGTCCAGTACAATCTAACCCTAACCAGTGTCGCCAAACATGAACAAATGGGTCATCATCGTTAGGGTACGTACGTAAAAAAGATCTGAAATACTCCGATAAAATAACACAAATAGTTTCGGGTCTGTTAATAGAAACCTCGGTGTATACACCGAGGGTGATAGCACCAGTATTGGACACTTTAAGCTGACAGGCACCAATAAAAGACACGTGACGTAAAGAATACGTCTATAAAAATGTAAGGAAAAATGCAATTTCGTAAGTTAATTTCATGTACAGGTTAAAAAATAAAAATGATATCCGTAACTAATTGGTGAGTAAGAATTAATTGCGAACATCTTAACATTTTAATATTAAAAAGTCAATTTATAAAGTGCCTCCGTCCGCTTTGAAGTCGTTTATCGCTCTTCCCTCGGGAATCTTAAGTTTGTCCGGGATAAAAAAACATCTTGCTTATTCCAGGACTTTACCACCTCGATCCGTTCAGCGGTTGAAGCGTGTTTGAGTAAAGAACATCCAAACACACAAACTTTCTCATATACAGGGTGTCCCAGAAAACGACGTCAACCCGCCTAGGGCTGATAGAGCAGCTCATAAGCTATCGATTTAACCCCTATGTATGCTCAGCAATTGTTATTAGTTTCCGAGATATTGATCATTTTAATCGGATATTTTGTCATTTTTCCTTATGTCCGTGATACGAAAATCCCCTAAATTCATGTATTAATTCATATATTTTTTTGTGTTTTCTTGCATGATTAGAATCACTGTGAAATAAGGAAGTTTTAAACTATAATCACCTATAAGAGAAATGAACTTCAAACTAGTTCAAACCGCAACATTGCACTTCATACTGAATTTATGTGAACTCTTTATGCCACAGCACAGAACAGAGAATTCAAATAATTATCATAATATATTCCACTTGCCGTGTGGTTGCCGGCTTAGAATTGTGCCACTGTCTATTCCCAGTCATTAATTGTGCCCATGTCTTCCCGTGGAAGTCGTAAGAGGCGACTAAGGGAATAAAGGCTTGTAGTACTGTTAGGCGATGGGCTTGCTACCTGTCACTAATATACACTGTTAAACATCTTAGCCTAATTGTGGTTACAGAGTTATCAACAAGTTTTTGGAGTTGTTGGTAATTCTGTAGCTCTGCCTACCCCACTCTGGGAATAAAGGCGTGAAGGTATGTATGTATGTATGTGTATTCCACTTCCCAGAAATTTCGGCAACAATTTAATAACAATAAAACCGCATGTTATTAATAATTCTAAATTGCAAAGCATTTAGGTATTTTTGTAATAAACGCATAGCCAGACCTGCAGTCCTGTTAAATACCACCGCGGCACGCTCCCCGGTTCACATTCTTGTTATAAATAACTGTTTTCGACAAGCTAACCAAAATTAATGTATCTAATTTGGGTTATTTCAGCCGTAAATTTTATGTATAAAGCGGTCAAGTGCGAGTCGCGCCTCGTGAGGTGTATTTAAAATAATATGGTTGGAAAACGCAAAAGAAAATACTCATTGTGTTATGAGCTTTATTTTCTATGCGATAAGTCCATTTTGACTAGCCAAAATTTCAATACAGATTTTTAAAGTTTTTTGACAATTTTCCGAAACTGTAAACAATCACAACTGCAACAACAACTGGTGACAATCTTCATTTTATTTTTAGCTTAATATATAAATAAGTAATTATCTTTAAATCAGGATATTTTCTTATTTGCTGGTCCGCCAACTTCGGAGATAAGAGGGAATGGTCATCTTTGTAGAATTCTGGCTATTTTTTTATTTTTTTTATATTATAGGAAGGCAAACGAGCACACAGGCCACCTGATGGTAAGTGGAAACTGTGACCCATAGACATTCGCATCACAAGACCGCAATCCTAAGACTGCAAATGCGTTGCCAACCCTGAGGACGAAGCTGGAATGCCTCTATGCTAGTAATTTCACCGGCTGTCTTATCCCCAAACCGGAACACAACAATGCGAACACTGCTGCTTGGCGGTAGGTTAATGGATAAGATGGTGGTACCAACCCGGACGGACCCTGCACAAGGTCCTCCCACAAGTATAAATCAAAAAGTACGTAACGGAAAACTATGAAAAAATAGAATTGAACTGACAGATTGAGCCCTTTCATATGACACCCTGTTTGCTATACCTAATCAAATCTCTTTAATTTTTCTAATTTTTTTAATTCTAGACCCTTTTCAAATATGTAGAAAAATAATTTCATGGTTATTACTATAGGTATATACAGATGCGGGCAGATTTCAATCATTCATTTTACATACCTTACTCGAATCTACCAGATAAATTCCCTTCCCTTCTATAACTGGAGGGATCAAGACAAAAAATATGCAATCATAGATTAACATTACAGAAGCGACGTTGATTGAAAGTAACGGTGTCACGTTGTTGTTTGAAAAGCTGTTTAAGTATTTGATTTTCATTTAGGTGTTTGCGGCACCGTAAACTTATACAATACTAACATTGCAGGGTGACGGAAGTGACTATGTTTAAAACAAATAAAATTAAATGTTGTTTTTTCTTTAGATCGGCTTTTATTCTGTTTGTGTACAAATAAATCATAAAACTGGTTTTGTCCGAGTGCCTCATAGCGGGTAATGTTTTCGAGAGTGTGTAAGCTTGTCTCTGTACTCGGCACGCTCTGCAGTTTAAATGGTATTTAAACATATTGACTTGATTTGAACATTTGACATTATTCATACGAATGATGTATTAATGAATTAATTTACTTTCTTTAAATCTATTACTGTAGACAAGAGAAACATTAATGAATAGGCACCACGGACTAGCAGCCCCTCGACGTTTCATACATATCATTAAAGATTTTCGGTCATGAACTGCAGGCAACCTGTTACGCTTTTAGTTTGTGAGAGGTTTTAGATACTGTGAAAAAGCATTACTGAAACTGACCTGTGGGCCTAGTATGATTGCGTTTATCGCTTGAATAAATAAGGATAGTGATAGTGTTGGATGCTTTATCCACATTTTGCCACGCGAAACGCAACCATACTGTCTAGGCCCACTGAAGGTAAAAATGATAGAAACTGACCGGAAAACTACGACGATTTGTCCGTAGACGTTCCTGCTTTCCACGTACTCGGGGTCCAAGAGCAGGACTCCCTCAACTCGCTGCGCTCGGTTCGGCTCCAGCACCAGGTCTCGGCACGCGATATACAGCGTTATCTTGTTATTGAGTGACGTCTTTTTGAACACCCTGTTGATAACATTATATGCTTCGAGTCGTCGACTTAGGAACACAATAAAAAAATGTAAAATACAGACAATTTGAGAATCTCCTTTTTTGATGTAAGTGGAAAAAGCCATGAACCGAAGACATATTAATGAGGAAGTCCTTAACTTTCCATAGATCCCATTACCAGATCTTGGCGCAATTTCAATTGACAATTGAATTGAAATGAGAACCTTCTCTTTTTTTCGAGTACGAGTAGGTGGAAAACTACCAGCACTTTCTGTCTCTTTATAAAATTTTTTGAAGAAAATCAAAATTATCATACGATTAAGTTCATTTTTATGGTTCCCTTTGTTTAACGCATAAACATAAATTGTCCCGAATGTATGATTTCGCAGAATACTAATTTCGCATAATTGTTATTCTACTGATAATTACGTTTGACTTTTTTTCAAGTTATAAAATAAACATTTTCTAACCTACTTTATTCTACCAGAATTACACAAAACATTAAAAAAAATATATATTATGTGAAAACAAAATTCGGCATAACTATACATTCGGTACATTTTTATAAAAGTACCTACAGTCGGTAGCAGAAGAGATTCGAAGAGCTCAGAATTATCCACAAACACACTCTTCATTCTCTTGACAACATAGAATCGTGTATGGACAATTCCGAGCAATTCGACCGACTTACCTGTACCACAGACTGTACAACTCAACATTTACATTAACACCGCACTTGGTTTTGCTTAGTAGAAAGTTTTTGAAGCATAATCAATTGAATAGTTATTTCGTCAATCGATAAAATCTATCGGATCTTATTACCTAAACCAGTGACTGCTTTTAGTTTCGTATGTTTAAATACATAACACAGTATAATTTCTATGAGATTGTCCCCTGATATTTAATTTTTATGGCTTGAACACTGACTATCACACAGGTCTCCTATTTATATGAGGCTCTAGAGGCCCATTGACGATAAAGGTTATGAGATGATAAAGTTGGAAAGCCCCAATTACATTGATTACGTCGTCTACCTATGATATATTCTTGTATGCATGTTCCCCGTTGGTCGGCAGGTTAGCGGGTGAGAGAGAGGTAGCAAGTGCTTCAACTTACGCTGCTGCTTAAAGTTCTACCACCCAAAAACAGCTTATAGTTTGCCTTAACGTGCGTTTCCACCTAAAGCATATTTTATCTATGCATGGAGAATTAGGGGATAATTTGACGACGCAGGTTTATTAATTCACCTAGGTTGGAATATTGAACGAACAATGATTGCATGCCCATTTTTGCTGAAAATGTACACTATTTTACTCTAGACGAAATCATAAAATTATAATATAAATTACCCTCTATAAAACATTATTAACACTCACATTATTTACCTTCACCGGTATTCAATCCAAGGATAGCTAGCTTAACTGCGTCATCCTTTGATCAAAGTTGCTAGCTGTTACTAACACGAGTGCTGTTGTAAAGGACTCTTATTGTAAAGGTTAAAAGTTGAATTTTGAGGCGCATGTGAGATGTAAGAACAAAACTTATGATAATAAGCAGTAAACGCGAAAAAAATCTTATAGTTTAGCACTTACCGTTGGGTGAAGTTAAAATCCTCCTCCGGTATATCGGGAAGATTTGACCTGAGGAAAATAGTAATGCATTAATTAATTCTGAGATATTCAGAATAGAATATTCTAAAACAATTTTGCTTTCATTTCAACTATAGTAAATCCTGGCGTCATCGGAGTACAAATTATTACGTAAAGGAAATATTTTGGGAAGAACTGAGTATGTAACTATTCAAATTTAGGGCCTAGCAAATGCTTTTAACGGAAATTGTGGAACGAGCTGAAACAGCAAATGAGATACCTTTAAATTATATACTAGCTTTTACCCTCAACTTCGTCCGCCTACCTAGATTTCGACTATTGATATTCCCTCGGAAACTTTTAAATGATCCCGGGATGAAATGTAGCTATGTGTTAATCCGTGGTATGAGCTATATTTTTCCAAAATTCGTCCAATTCCGTCGATCCGCTGCAGCGTAAAGGAGTACGCACACACACACAAACTGTTGCATTTATAATATTAGTAGAATTACAATGATTCCTTGACAATGTTCTAGGCTTTATGAAACTTCAAGAACGCATCGTGTATGAGGCATGTAGCCCTACATTAAAGTGTGCTTGATACTGTACTATTCCTACCTATGCTATTATTTCTATAGTTTTTATTTTCAAATCAGTTACACGAAAAACAAACCAACTGTTATTGAAACTTCTAACACATATGTAACCTTATTGAAGAATACATTATTAAAGTATATAAGTCTCAGTACTTAAGTTAGAAATATTGGAAACATGTTTTGTTTTTATGGTATAGGAATGCAATCGAGCACACAGGCCACCTGATGGTAAGTGGAAACTATGACCCATAGACATTCGCATTCACAAGACTGCAAAAGCACTGCCATCCCTGAGGACTAAGATGGAATACCTCTATGCTAGTCATTTCACCGGCTATCTTATCCCCAAACCGGAACACAACAATGCGAACACTGCTGCTTGGCGGTAGGTTAATGGATAAGATGGTGGTACCAACCCGGACGGACCCTGCACAAGGTCCTCCCACAAGTATCATTTAAACATTATAAGCTTGCGGGACAGCCTTCATTGAAGACTCTCTTATTAAGAGCGAGCGAAATACAAACCCGAAGCAGCCTAAGTTCCTACAGACTGTTTATGCGAAATGTAATTTAATCATTATGACGACACTTGTAAGGTATACACACATACTTCGGATTGGTCTCGAGCTATAAATACGCACGCACAATTATCTAAATTCCCATTAAAATGTATAAAATGTGTTGGATCATTAATTACATTTGTATTTGTAGTTCTCGTATGAGCCCTGAGCATTACAAATCAGGACGTGTTGGTCTAAGGTCCGAATAGGAGACGACCTAAACCCAGCTGTTTATTCGATAAAAAGTTCTTTATGTAAGTAAGTAATTTTTCAGCCGACCTATTCCCCATGTATTACTTACCAAATTAAATGTGATATAAAATACTTTTTATCGAATAAACAGCTGGGTGAAGGTCCTCTTCTATTCGGATCCCCTACTATGTTGCTTTGTATTGATTTCTATACATACGGATAAGCTGATGCAGTGCAGGGTGTACCATTCAATACTACAAAAGCAAACAGCATTCAAGCAACAAATCCGCCCTCTCCATAGATATACTCCGATTCCGACCGAGTGGACGCGCAGCTTTAGTGGAAACCTCTTTGCTCGATACGAGTAAATATCACTACAAAGCGTAATAAAAATATCTACAAACTGTTAAACACATTGCGGACGGGCGGTATGCACCATTACAGGATCAGGATTTAAGGATGGAATGTATAACCTCATAGACATTCTCATTAGCATTTTAGCTTATTAGCCTTCTAGTCCAGTATTCCAGTAATAAGTTCATTAATGTTCGTTTTTAATTAAAAGCACATGAAAATCCACTTCAAATGTGCAGATATTCAGAGGTGGAAAATCCCATTTGACATTTCGCTTTAATGCACTGAAACAAAGCTGGAAACTAAGGTTAAAATGAAACCTGTCGAATCACATTCGGATGCTCTCACAGTGACATGTAAATCTGATTTATTGGTTTAACCTGCAAAAGCAGTACCTTAAAATTTACTCTACTTCAATATGAACCTTCCTACAGAGGCATAGATTGCAATTTCACTGTGCCTTGTACAAATGAATTTTAGGAGTTATCAGTGACCTGTTTGATGAATGGTATCAATAATAATTAATACTAATGGATAGACTAATTGATAGATTTGACCTGCCAGAAGCCTAGCATTATGTAGTTATCTTCATATTCTGGTGCATTTTGAGGAAATACTTTGCAGATTTTTTACAATACGATGGATTATATAACGTGACGTATGATGTGATGACGCGGTAGCCTAGTCGGTAGTGACCCTGCCTACGAAGCTAGCGGTCCCGGGTTGGATCCCGGTACGGGCAAATATTTGTGTGATAAGCACGAGTATTTGTTCCTGAGTCTTGGGTGTTTTCTATGTATTTATATCTATATAAGTAAGTTTATCGGTGCCAAGTAGCCATAGTACAAGCCTAGAGCTTAAATAGTTTGGGGCTAGGTCAATTGTGTGAGATTGTCCCCTGATATATATATGTATATACAAACGAAGTTTATGTTATTACATTACTGTCCGTCGGGTACGCGGCCGGCATCCGTATAATTGCTGGGAGACAATAGACGAATGGACCGAAGGGAGTGAGCGGCTTGTTCCAATCACTGACTGAATACGGGGTGATTCGATGTATAAAGTGTATAGTTTAAACCTTTTCAGCTGAGCTTATCCACTTAAGAATACAAATCCATTGTGTAGTTAACCACAAATTAGGATTACAAACTCGTAGTAAAAGCAGGTTATAACTGGCTTCGAAGGTTAACATGGATTATCTACTCTATTTCTTTAGACAATAGACCATAAAATACAGTAATAGAATAATGGAAAGCATTTTTTTCGTATTTTATAACCGCCCGATACTCGACAAGAATAGAGACTACAAGATACCATGCGCTATTTTCCTTTTAGGCCATTTTAAACCTACTCAATTATCAATTGACAACATTTCAAAAAAAAAGCATTATTGTTTTTTCGCGTTTATAATAGCTGGTTAAAAATTAGACTACCCGTATTTCTTGGTTTTTCTTTATTTAACTTAAATTCGTCGTTAATAATTTATTAAAGAAATAGTCATTAAAAAGACCGTATATACAAAGTTAGGAATACTGATGTCGTGATCTTAGCCTGATATAAAATAAAAAAAAGTAACTTTAAACGGAAACAGAACTGACTGTCATGTCATGTCAATCATTCGCTGCCGTTCGATCACAAATTTGTTATTTTGCGTAATTTAATTAATTACGTAATTTGTAGACGCCATTAAAATAAATAAACTATTTTGCGTAGAATTGAAAGCGTGTCGTCAGAATCAAGTAATCCGTCAGACAGATAAACAATGAACATGACAGTTGTATATTTCTTTGAATTCCTTTGGTAATAAATGGACTAAGGGCACTATAAATGTATTCCTAACATTCACAATCCAACTTTTTTTACTGTTTTTCCTAAATATAAAAAAAAATCCAAAGATATTTTTACTGTAATCAGCAGTGTAAAATCTAGAAACGGTATTTTATTTTACTACCTTAGCACAAAATGAATTGTTGTCAATTAGGAATAAGGTGGAAAATTCAACATTCATGCAATGTACTTCTAAACTTTTTCGTAAAGTAACTTGGCGGTTTTGAGACCAAAGCAGATTATATAAATACAATTACAATTATTTTTAAAGGTAAGTGGAAGAGCTCATTTCAAAAAATTTAAATGAAATGAAATGAATTTTATTTATTTGCTGTAAATGTGGTACATTAAGATGTCGTTTAAATTGCAGTAGATCGCACACTTTGCTGTGTTCAGCATGCAAAAAATGAATTACTTAAAACTATCTTACACTAAATTTAATATTTTAAATTACAATTAATTATATTTTACATTATACAACATTGGCAAAATCATGAAATTGTAATCATCTTAAAGAAATCTTTAATAGTAGGTATAGAGACATGCATCAACCAACCATAAATATAATTTTGATTTAAAAAAAAATACTGGCAATTCTTTAATGGAAATAGGTTAGGTATATGGTTGAAGACTTTAATGGCCGTAGGATGACAATTGTTTTTATACAACGCACTTCTATATTTAGGCATTACCAGTTTTGTCGGATCTCTTGGTCTCAGTTGCGAATTTGCAGTAGATTTTCTGAACAGATCGGGATCGGGAAACTACCTACGAGTATATCTTATTTTTTCTGAAATATTCACTTCGACCTGTATTTTGAGTAGGCAATAATTCTGTTATGATATTATGACATTTTAATAGTTTACCTATCTTAACCTAGCTTAGACATTTAAAAAGTGCGCTTAACCTGTAATGTGTGTAGGTTAAGACTTGGTCATAGGTACTAAGTTTGTGCAACTGTGGGCCGTATTAATAAACTGATCCTGTCTGAGATACCCGTCGGGAACGACCGGGGTCCCAAAGCCGTCTCGAAACACGTCAAAGTAAAAGTGTGTTTACTTTGACTGGTCTTGAGACGAACATCTCAGCCAAGATTATTTTCTTGATACGACGCTGTGCCTGCCTATGTTACGTATTTAATTAACTATAATCTAGTCACTTACACAATTTGTAAATTAATGATAATTTTAATTATATTCATATATTTTTATGTATGTTTTTAAACAGACACACACTGCAACTGCTGCAACTTTACAACAGCTACACATTTTTTAAAATTTATTTTAGTCATTAAAAAAAAAACTAAAGAAATCATTAACACACTTCAACTCTGTGTGAACTTGTATAAGAAATCTACAATTGGACGGACCAAATTGTCAGATAACGTATTTGCAAATATGTATGAAATTGAATAGGGTAATATTTAAATTTTGACCCGACCCATATGAACTGTCTACTCTGAGTTATACAAGGTTATTGGTAAGTCGACCTATTTACCTCTAAAGGTTATGGGAGAGGTCATTTGCCATCATTTGGTCCCATAATACCCTATGCAAAAGTAAACCTTTTCTGAGATAATTTAAATTTAAGTTTTTTGCTAAAAAAGTCAGGAACGCAACTTGAAAAATTTACATTAAAAATAATTAGCACTTTAAATATTTTTTTAATAGCTATAGTACAAGGTAAAATTGCTGTTTTTATGAAATATTAAAAGTAGAATTATCTGAACACGTTTAAGAATGCGAGAACAAAAAGTACCAGTTTATCCAACATTAATGACACAAAAACAGAAAAAAAAACTTTTAACTTTTGCGTAGGGTATTATGGGACCAAAATGATTGCAAATGATCTCCCCCATAACCCCTAGAGGGGAATAGGTCGACTTACCAATACCTTCCTACAGTACTATTTCCATCAGCATTGCGAATGTCATTACCATTATACAGGATGTTCAAAAGTGAGTTCCTAAACCTTAGCAACCACGTAAGTAATGTGGCAACGTTTGTGCTCTGTGGACATTGTAGTCAAACAGGGCCGTTTATATAGTTGGGACGAATATAACAATAAACCTTATTCAGGACTTTTCTTTCATTTTGATATTAACTACGAAAATTTTAAATAATCGGGAGAAATTAAAACATATTCTCAAACTAACCTCTTGGCTTGTAGAGTGGGTACTAGATCGGGATAATCACACTAACACAGAGAAATACACACTAAAATACATTTAAAAAACATTGCAGACTCGATCAGTAACAAATACCTACTCGCCAGTACTCGCACTTATCACGCAAAGCCACGCGCGGTTCGATAATTGGAAACGGACATAAAGAGAGAACCACTTACACTGCAACTGTTGTTACGTGTATACAGGGTGTCAGGTAATTAATGGATAATCCGTGATCTGCACTTTGGGGGCAATTAAAACGTTCCGAAAAAGCAAAATTAGGATTTTAAAGTGGCTTTCTGAACAGAAAACCTGTAAAAAGTTCGTTTTCCATCGTGTTTACTCGTATTTGGTTCGAGGTTACTTTGACTAATGAGTTTCGGCTTAGGCATGTCGCCATTACGCTGCGCCTTGTATCTAAAGGACATTATCGTGTTTATGTTGTCGATAATAACGATGACGCGTGTCATACTAGCGCTCTGAGGGTTACTCGTGTGCTACGTTTGTCATGAATGTAGGTATTGCTGAGTCCGGGCGGCATTTAAATGTAGTAGTATCACAATTTTCTTGTAAATGTCCATTCAGCCACTATCAATACTGCACTAAACGGGCATTTTCGATTTTGTCAAGAAGCTTAAACTTATTTACAGGAAAATTATAGAAAGTGTTATTTACTAAGAAAATTAAATTTGTAGTACAAAATTCCTTTCCCTGAATCTACAGGGTGCCTCTGACCTTGGGGCTTTAAATGCATAGATCAATTCTACTCCTGAAACTAAACTTCTTTTGTTCTGTAAGTTGTTAAAAATATGTTCAGTTTAAATTTATTTTTTATCATACAAGTTAAATCTCATTTTCAATGTACGCGATCCAATTCTCCATTTTCCTTTAGCCCTCGTACCAAGGTAATGTCGCCCCCGTTACCCCGTACCATGAGATAGTGATTACATGGCCAGTATGTAATACACTGCATTTTACAATTAGACTTTAACATCAATTAGTTATCTAAATTTAAGTTATTTTTTCATGTTGCAGAACAAAAGTAGTTCAGTTTAGCGAGTAGAATCGATCGTTGAAATAAAAGCCCCAAGGTCAGAGACACACTGTATACTTGAACTACTCAGTGTAAGTCTAAGTGCCCGTGCTTTTTTACCAATTTGTTGAAACAACAAGACATATCCCACTAAAATACCTAACTGTTTAAAAAATTCAATCCTTCCGTGATAAGGGCGAATAGGTATCTATTTGTTTTTGGGATTTGAGTTTTTTTTTTGGTGTATTTCTCTGTTTAAGTATTTTTGTCCCTAAGACAGGGCTAAGTTGAAGACTATTTTTTATTCTGTGATATTTTTTTGAAGCGGACGGCCAAAAAAATTGTGAAATAAGGAGGTAAATCAGTAAACCTGCTAACGATGTTTTTGTTTTTGTTTTTAAAACGAATGAAAAAATAATTAAATTAGGTTTATAATAGGTATTCTTCAAAAATACATTTTTAACACGACGGTATAAAAACAAAATGGACTTGTAATATTTAAAAAAAACCAAGCACCATCAGATTATTTTCATCTCAATAGCTCGGAAAGCCCTTTTTGTGTGTTTGATATCTAATGAGAAAATCGCTTTTTATCCACAAGTGAGGGAAGAATCTGAATCTGAATCTGAAAAAAAAAATTTAATGAATTGCATCGAGTAAAAAATACTAAATACAGTGTAACTACTTTATTTTAATTCATAAATATCAGCATTCAAAATTAACCTTCATTCTGGTTTTAAAAACGGATAAAATGTTCTGACAGTCCAAATAAGTCGATGTGCACACAAAACGCATCCGAAATAATAAAAAAATACTTTTCTATTAAGCCGTCAACGTTAAAATATTCGCATGTTTTTCTAGTTTGTTTTGTTATTAAAAATGAGTGATTCGAGTGATAAAGACGTATTAACACCCGTGGAATTACAGAAAACCGTGCAAAATGCGGAATTGAGCTTACAGTACAAACCATTTTCATAGTTTCCTCGCTGTAGTCATCGTTAAATATTCGCATGTTTTTCTAGTTTGTTTTGTTATTAAAAATGAGTGATTCGAGTGATAAAGACGTATTAACGCCCGTGGAATTACAGAAAACCGTGCAAAATGCGGAATTGAGCTTACAGTACAAACCATTTTCATAGTTTCCTCGCTGTAGTCAACGTTAAATATTCGCATGTTTTTCTAGTTTATTTTGTTATTATAAATGAGTGATTCGAGTGATAAAGACGTATTAACACCCGTGGAATTACAGAAAACCGTGCAAAATGCGGAACTGAGCTTACAGTACAAACCCTTTTCTTAGTTTCCTCGCTGTAGTGAGGTGAAAAGTTTTGTGTTATACACGGGTGAAAAGTTATTTTACGTCTCGTGTCTTGAAACACTTGCTACGCTCAGGATTCTATTTTTGAACCACTCGCTTCGCTCGTGGTCAATCATAGAATCCTTTCGCTAGCTCGTGTTTCAAATGAACACTCGCAGGTAAAATACAACTTTCCCCACTTGTATAACAAATAACTATTTATTATGAAAATCTAATTTTAATTGTTTTATTTTATAGTTTGGTTTTGCGACATAATAACCAATGAGTTAAAAAAAATGTATTTAAAACGTACAAGAACCGCAGGTCAGGTTTAGTATGCAATGTTTAATTCAGGCTCCTTATTCTCCAAATTCCTTAGTGAGTACGGAATGCATTATTCTAAAACAATGTAAATAAAAATGATAATTGAAAATCTTTTAACTATGAAAACATTCAACTGCTTAGTTAAAACATTACTGATTTTATTAAATCTTTTTTGCACCTTAAGTTTCGGTCCTCATGTCTGGTGTCCATCAAAACATGTCCATTTTTTTTGTTTTAACAATGCACCCCTTGTTATATGATCATTTTGTGAAATTTGCAAAGAAAGAAGCTGAAAGGAAGAAGAATATTTTTCTAGTTTCTAGTGCCACAGATAATATTGCTCTTAGCTAGGAGGAACTCTTATAATTTGTACATCCATCGTCATCGTCATCATCTTAGCCAAAAGATGTCCACTGCTTTCCAGCAGGCAGTGCGAATCTTTCCTCCGTCCAGCCTCCCCCAAGACCTGCCACAAGATCCGATCCTGCACCACTTGCATCAATCGGTTTCCTACACTCTTAGCTAGCCATTGTATAGTAGATCACTGATAGGAAAGTCCTTTTGCAGGCATTTCATTCCGGCTGTGCCTTTTTATTTTTTATTGTTTATTGATCTAAAATCGCGTCTTGAACTTAAGGCAAGGTATCGAGGCTGGCCGCTGGTCTGACGGGGTGTATCCGCATAACCGCTATGCCTAATTACCTACTAAATGAAATAACCCAATAATAAAAAAGTAATAATTGTGGAAAAGTTGGTTACGGAATTATTAACACTTTTTTAGAGTTGTTAGTAACCATTCCGGGAATGAAGGCGCGAGTTTATGAAATAATGATGTATATATGAAATAACCCAAGGAATGCGCCCAATGGTTGTCTAGAAGAGAATGTCTAATCCGCCATTTACACTTACTTTGTGTTTTGTGAAATAAAGTTTAAATAAATAAATAAATAATGAAATGGACTTTATAGTTTAGCACTTACAGTCTGGAGCCTTGAGGGTCGCCCTCAGCCATCTTGTAACTAACCAACCTGAGGAAAATAGATATGCTTCAATTAATTACCCCATGTGGTTGCCGGGTTAGAATTGTGCCACTCCATGTCTTCCCGTGGATGTCGTAAGAGGCGACTAAGGGAATATAGGCCTGTAGTACTGTTAGGCGATGGGCTTGCCACCTGTCACTAATATGCTGGTAAACATCATAGCCTAAATGTGCAAATTGTGGTTACTGAATTGTCAACAACTTTTTGAAGTTGTAATTCTGTAGCTCTGCCTAACCCACTCTGGGAATACAGGCGTGAAGGTATGTATGTATGTAATTATTCTGAGTTATTCAAACTATTCTAAAACAATGTAATATTTGAGTAGCTTAGTTTTATTTTAATTTAAATAAGTTTAGTTTTAACTTTTAATTTTTAACAGTATTGTTTATAAAGTAATTAATGAAATAGACTTTATAGTTTAGCACTTACTGTAGGGAGCATTGAGGGTCGCTCTCCACCATCTTGAAAGGAACCTGCCTGAGGAAAATAGATTTGCTTCAATTAATTATTCTGAGTTATTCAAAGTATTCTAAAACAATGTAATATTTGAGTAGCTTAGTTTTACCTTAATTTAAATATAGTTTAGTTTTAACTTTTAATTTTTAACAGTATTGTTATAAAGTAATTAATGAAATAGACTTTATAGTTTAGCACTTACTGTCCGGAGCATTGAGGGTCGCCCTCCGCCATCTTGAAAGGAACCTGCCTGAGGAAAATAGTTTTGCTTCAATTAATTATTCTGAGTTATTATAAGTATTCTAAAACAATGTAATATTTGAGTAGCTTAGTTTTATTTTAATTTAAATAAGTTTAGTTTTAACTTTTAATTTTTAACAGTATTGTTATAAAGTAATTAATGAAATAGACTTTATAGTTTAGCACTTACTGTCCGGAGCATTGAGGGTCGCCCTCCGCCATCTTGAAAGGAACCTGCCTGAGGAAAATAGATTTGCTTCAATTAATTATTCTGAGTTATTCAAAGTATTCTAAAACAATGTAATATTTGAGTAGCTTAGTTTTACCTTAATTTAAATATAGTTTAGTTTTAACTTTTAATTTTTAACAGTATTGTTATAAAGTAATTAATGAAATAGACTTTATAGTTTAGCACTTACTGTCCGGAGCATTGAGGGTCGCTCTCCGCCATCTTGAAAGGAACCTGCCTGAGGAAAATAGTTTTGCTTCAATTAATTATTCTGAGTTATTATAAGTATTCTAAAACAATGTAATATTTGAGTAGCTTAGTTTTATGTTAACTTAAATATAGTTTAGTTTTAACTTTTAATTTTTAACAGTATTGTTATAAAGTAATAAATGGAATAGACTTTATAGTTTAGCACTTACTGTCCGGAGCATTGAGGGTCGCCCTCCGCCATCTTGGAAGAATTCGACCTGAGGAAAATAGATATGCATTAATTAATTACATACATACCTTCACGCCTGTAATCCCAGAGTGGGGTAGGCAGAGCTACAGAATTACAACTTCAAAAAGTTGTTGACAATTCAGTAACCACAATTAATTAATTACTCTGAGTTATTCAAACTATTCTAAAACTGAGAGGAAGATGTAAGAAGTCAATCCTGGCGTCCTCGCAGTACTCATTTATACCCGCAACCCCAAGGATAGGGAATAGATTGTTTACCCAGGACAGGTGTCAGTTTTGAGTACTTATTTTCTTTACTACATATGTACGAGGGCTGCTACTTATGTAACCGAAATATAAAAAAAATATGTATATGACTAAATATGTTTTTTTTTATTTTTCTCCTTGATGATCGATGCACTTTTGCATACGTTGATACCAATTATTAAAGCACTTTTTCCACTCTCATTAAGGTATCTCCGAAACGTGCTGTTTGAGTGTGTAGACGGCATCTTCACGGGCCGAAAAGCGTTGACCGCGTAATTTATTCTTTACAATTGTAAATAAATAAAAATCATTGGGTGCCAAATCAGGGCTGTACGGTGGATGACCCGTTAATTCTATATTTTGACCTTCCAAAAATAGAGTCGTTTCGCGTGATGTATGACAGCTGGCATTTTCATGGTGAAGAATGATTCTGCGTCGCTGGTTGTTTTTACGTATTTATTCAAATACTTCCGTCAAACAAATGGTCGTGTACCACTCCGAATTAACCGTTTTACGATACTCTAATGGCACTATAGCCGGCTACGCCATTAATACCAAAAAACAGGCCACCATTTGCTTCAAGGTGCTTTTTGCACGAGTTACTTTCGTAGGGTTCGGCTCATTTTAAAACACCCACACTGTTGATTGTTGTTTAGTTTCGGGATCATAAGGATATATCCAGGATTCATCACCGGTGTAGATATTATAAACAGCTTTTGAGTCACCGCGGTTATATTTTGTCCATATTTATTTGTACCATTCGACGCGAACCTCTTTTTGATCCTTAGTTAAAAGTTGTGCGGGATCCAACGCGAACAATTTTGTTTACAGTTTAATGTTCATGTAATATCTTATTAATGCGCGTTATACATATGCCCAGAGTCGCCTCTATCTCGCGATACGTAACATGACGGTCATGCATTATAAGTTTTCGCACAGCTTCAATATTTTTTGGTACAACGACCGATTTCGGGCGACCATCCTTAACTTCGTCCGTGGGCATACTACATCCACGATTGAACTCACTAAGCCAGTGATACACAGTGGTTTTCGATGGAGCTTCATCACCAAAAGTTTAAGTTAGTTGATCTAAGATCTACAGACTGCCTGGCAACGGTAAGCGCTATCATTAGTGAATACGGTGTAGAATCGGTGTATATGATGGGTGATTTCAACGCTCATCCTAATGAACTCTTTTTTAAAGAACTTATTAATTACTGTAAGGAACAGAAATGGACTTGTGTTGACGTTGAATCGTTGGGCGTTTCATCCGACGCATACACGTTTGTTAGTGATGCTCATCAATGTAGGCGATGGCTTGATCACTTTGTTGTAACGCAATCCGCACTGACGTCAGTGCGTAATATATTTGTTAATTACAATGCTACATGACAGACCATTCAGATAGTAATGGAATTAAATTTAAATGTCTTGACACCCAGAGTGCATTCTCAACCAAATACCACTAATCAATCTATTGTGTGGTGGGAGAGAACGAACGTGCAAATCAATCATTACACTGATGAATGTAACCATTTCTTGAGGGGGATTGATTTTCCTTCCGAACTTAGGGAGTATGCAGATGAGTGTTGTAATTTGGCCAGTCATAGAGCCGTCTTAAATAATATGTATGTTGACATAGTGTCTGCCCTCACAAGGGCTGCGACCATTTCTCTTGAAACTGGTAAGCCTAGAAATAAAAATCGGATAGTGGGGTGGAATAAGCACTGCCTAGGCAGGTGGCTAGGCAGAATTTTCATGTATGGACGGTACACGGAAGACCAATGGCGGGTGTAATTTTTGAAAAGATGTGCGAGAGTAGAAAATTATTTAAATCTAGGTTGAAATGGTGTCAGGATCATCAAAATCAGATAAGAATGGATATTATTGCCTCGCACCACTTTAATAAGGATTTTTTTTCATTCTGAAAAGCTACCGATCATGTGAAATTTAGGTCTGGCCTCCCGGTGAATGTTAATGGCGTAAATGACACAAAGGCCATTGGTAACCTCTTCAGGGACCATTTCTCTGTAAAATCTCCCTTAAGGCCTTGGCGAGGTGAGCAGTGCTGAGACCAACGTAAAAGTGACAACAGCTGGAATCGCCTCCATTGACGTGGATAAGGCTATCAAATCTATCTCTGGAGGTAGATCCCCCGGCCACGATGGTCTCAGCATTGGGCATCTCCGTCACGCCAGCCCCCACATGTCAAGAGTGTTGTCAATGTTTTTTACCCTGTGTGTACGGCATGCTTACTTGCCTAATCATCTCATGCGAACAATAGTGGTACCTATAGTCAAGAATAAAACGGGAGACTTGTCAGACGTCAATAACTATAGGCCAATATCTCTTGCTACTGTCATAGCGAAGGTGTTCGATAGTGTGCTTAACACACAGTTAAACAAGTACGTGCAGCTAAGTCACAACCAGTTCGGTTTTCGCCCGGGATTATCCACGGAAAGTGCTGTACTTTGTCTTAAGCACACTGTCAAATACTACGTTGCTAGAAAATCACCGGTGTTTGCCTGTTTCCTCGATTTGTCTAGGGTTTTTGACCTGGTTTCCTATGAAGTTTAATGGAAGAAACTGGAAGCCATAAAACTCCCTCCCGAATTTACACAAATCTTCCGGTACTGGTATGGAGGCCAGGTCAATAGCGTTAGGTGGGCGGACACACTGTCAGATCCATACAGGTTGGAGTGTGGCGTGAGGCAGGGGGGGTTGAGTTCGCCCACGCTTTTCAATTTGTATATAAATGGGCTTCTCGAGGTGCTCAGCGTGTCGGCTGTCATATTGACGGTGTTTGTGTCAACAATTTAAGCTATGCGGAAGACATGGTTCTGCTGAGTGCGCCAGTTTGCGGTATACAAAAATTGTTAAGCGTGTGCGAATCTTATACCGAATCCCACGGCCTAAAATACAATGTGGTCAAAAGCCAATATATATTATGGTGTTTGAGGTCGGACGTATTCGTACAGCTGTATTGTCTCAACCCTTAACGGTGCGTCTCTTGATAGGGTAAATGCCTTTAAATACCTTGGGCATTTAGTAACGTCCGACCTCAAGGATGACAAGGACGTTGAGCGGGAACGGAGGGCTCTTTCAGTTAGGGCCAATATGATAGCTCGTAAGTTTGCGCGCTGTACAAGGGAGGTAAAAGTTACGTTGTTTAGAGCATTCTGTACATCCCTTTACACGTGCAGCCTATAGATACAATACACGCAACGGGCCTATGGAGTCCTCCGTGTCCAGTACAACAATGCGTTCCGGGTGATAGTGGGGCTGCCTCGCTTCTGTAGCGCGTCAGGTATGTTCGCAGCCGCCGGGGTCGACTGTTTTCACACTACCATGGGCAAGCGGGCCGCGTCCCTGGTGCACCGCGTGCGGGCCAGCCCCAATATCATCCTCAGCATGATAGGGGGCAGAGTAGACTGCCCTTACATGCGTCATTGTTGTGGGCTACATGCCCCTTACAATTAGTGTAATTTTGTAAATTGTTACTGACATTTAGGATTAATGAACTACTAACAATATATGGGTGTAAATTTACTCGAAATAAATGATTCTATTCTATTCTATTCTAAGCACTGTTGTTGCGTTAAACCACGCCGAAAATCGTAATAAATCATGGCATGAAAATTTCACGTGTGAGTTCCATGGTGGAAATATAACATAATTAATTACTAAAATGATAAAACGCAAGATTAATTTCATTTTCAATTCATTTGACTGAGTACGTAATTGTCCGTGTGTTTTTTCCAATTTGTTGAAATAACAAGACATACATACATACATAAACTCACGCCTTCATTCCCAAAGTGGGGTAGGCAGAGCTAAAGAATTACCAACAACTTTTAAAACTTCTTGATAATTCTGTAACCACACTTTGCACGCACAATTAGGCTAAGATGTAAGTTAGAATAACAAGACATATCGTCGGTGAAACTGCAAATCCGCGTAACTAACAAATGTATGATAGAGCAAAATAAACCTTACCTTCTTATTAAAAAGGTGCATTTTGCTCCTTATTAAAAATGTTACTTAAGCGGTTTTGCAGTTTCACCGACGATATCCAACTAAAATAACTAACTATTTCAAAAAAATCAAACTTTTCGTGATAAGGTCGAGTAGGAACCTATTTGTTTTTGGGATTTGAGTCTTTTATTGTGTATTTCTCTGTCTATTCTGGGAATGAAGGGGTGAGTTTATGTATGTATGTATGAAATATACCAAGATATGCGCACCCAATGGTTGAATGGTACAGAATGCCTCAAGGCTTAATGCCTAATCCGCCATTTGCACTTACTTTGTGTATTTATTGTGAAATAAAGTTTAAATAAATAATGAAATAGACTTTATAGCTTAGCACTTACTGTCCGGAGCCCTGAGGGTCGCTCTCCGCCATCTTGGAAGAATTCGACCTGAGGAAAATAGATATGCATCAATTAATTATTCTGAGTTATTCAATCTATTCTAAAATAATGTAGCTTTGATTTCAACTACAGTGTGAGGAAGATGTAAGAAGTCAATCCTGGCGTCCTCGCAGTACTCATTTATACCCGCAGCCCCGAGGATAGGGAATTGATGGTTTACCGAGGACAGGTGTCAGTTTTGAGTACTTATTTTCTTTACTACATATGTATTATAAAAAACGTCCCCCGTGTATCTGACCATTTTTCATTGCAGGTTTTGCTTATGTATATTAAGTTCTGGGTTATGTATGTACGGGAGTTAAATAAAACACCACCACACCAACACTAGTAGCAATGTTATTCTCTCTTAATGTCCGTTTCCAATTTTCAAACCGCGGCACTATGGTCCCGCTCATAGGTCATAAGTCCAAATAATCAACAATAGCCGAGCTATGATTTGTACTTCTCTGATAACACATTCATTACCAGCCTACTTAAAACTATAAATAGTTTTGAAGTAATCAGTCGGGATCATTGTTTTTCAGACCTCCGAAGTGAACACACTTAAACCGCGTAATTAGTCTTATCAATAGATCATTAAAGTGAAAGTTGTTTGTTGACGGATTTCTAAAAACTTGTTGTGATAAACTCTATTGAATCATCATAGAAATTAATGACAAAGGTATGTGTTTTAATAATAATATTTTTACTAGCTATTTTTACTATACATTTTATATTTATTTGAGAGCTACGAGACACCTAATTTTATAAAAATATTTAAATTGTTTGTGTATTACCATTGAGTTTTATCAATGACGCCATGCTGTACCATTAATAATTTTGATTGTTTAAAAAGCATATAAAAGTCTAGTTATTGTGCCAATAGTCATCTTCTGCTAGATTTTGCTAGATGTTTTATTAATTCGTCCTCTACGCTGTTCGTAGAAGATGCTACGATATTTGTCAATTTCTAATGTATTTTGTTTTCTTTCTAACAGGTTCTTTTTTGCAAGTTCAGTTTACAAGAATGCACATATTTGAACTATGGCATCTTGCTAAAGGATCACAGGTGGAAAAATATCGAGTTTTGGAAATGGTCCCGGAAGCTGAAAACGTTGAAATCGAAGTTCTAAGTAAACGCGTTAATGGCATAAGTAATCCAAAGGATCGCAGATTACTGGAAAAAAGCAGAAAGTAATAAATATGAACTAGTCAGAAAACATGAAAAATGGTTAAATGTCCTTGAAACTATAGATATAGCAAAGAATGAGTCGGTATCTGCGAGAGAAAATTAGTTTACTGGTCAAGAAATGACATCAAATCTCGGTCGACCGAAGAAAGATTTTGAGTCTTGCAGTAAACGAACTCAGCGAAGGAGATTAGTGGACCTCTCAAAAATTGATAACTCGGCCGTCAATGCTTTGATAAATACTTCGTCAACCTCGGGTTGTGGGCCAAATGATAGTCATAAATGTGAAGTGAATCCAAGTGAGATCCTATCGCTAATCACAGAAGCAAAATTAACAAAACACCAATACCTTTTAATTAAAGAGTTCATTAATAGTAAACAATATCCAATTTTGCCTTCGTATCATAAGGTTTTAAAAGCCAAGAAACAGTGTTACCCTGAAAAATTAACTATTACTGAAAAAAGTGCCGAAGTAGAGTTACAAAATTTGTTGAACCACACGGTTAAAAGAATACTGGATTCTCAAAATATACTGTTATCAAGTATCGATCCCGAGACCATAGGTGATGTTATGTTAGTTGGTAAGTGGGGTTTTGACGGTAGTACCGGACACAGTGAGTATAACCAGTGCTTTTCCGATGACCCAATTTAGAAGATGGAAGTTTATTCGTCATAGTTGCAACAACAGGAGAAGAAACAATATTATGGAAGAATCCTCGCCCATCATCAACTAGGTACTGTCGCCCTATTCGCTTCCAATTTGCAAAAGAGACAAAACAGTTATCTAAGAACGAAGAAGATTATTTTAAAAAGAATTAAAAAAATAAATTAGGTCTGATAGTGGACAAGCCGCGTAGCGGAGGAAGCGGCAACTCGAATGATGGGAATACAGCACGTAGGTTTTTTGCTAACTCTGCCATTTCTGCTGAAATTACAGGAATTAAGCAAGAGCTTATTGATAGTTGTGGTACAATTCTTAACTGTCTCAATTCCGGTTACAAAATTAATTCTGAGAGATTTAAATCGTTTGCTTTAGACACGGCTCGACAGCTTGTTGAGGAATATCCGTGGTACAATTTGCCAGCGTCCATTCACAAAGTTCTGATTCATGGGTCTGAAGTAATCGATCAGTTCGATCACATGATGGTATCCATAGGAGAACTATCAGAAGAAGCTGCCGAAGCTACAAATAAAAATAAAAAAGCGTTTCGGCTCAACAATACTAGAAAAATGTCACGTGTTGCGACGAATACCGATGTTTAAAATCGACTTTTATTAAATTCTGACCCACTAGTTACGGGTCTTAGAAAGCTTCCTAGGAAAAAAAAGTGTTTCATCTAAATCTGTCATTAGTTTATTACATTATTGCTAAGCTCATTAAAGTTTCACTAATGAGTGTTAGATAGTTTAATTATAGTATTTTTAAGATAACAACTCTTTACGTGCGGTTCATTCTACTGCATGAATTGCACATAACGAAAAAACTTAGTAAATATGTTTGCGTTCAATATAAGTTGTTTTTTTTTAAATTAAATAGTATTAAGGTATTGTTTATTATATTTTTAAGTGAAAACATGTTACTTACTATTTATAAGTGTTAATTATACAGTATTGAAATATAGTGAATTTTGAAACGTTTTTAATTGTTTTTTTTTTATTATTATTCAATAATATATACACATAAAATTAATTGTAAGTCCTTTATTTTATCAAATAAATTCATAATTAACAACAATATATGCATTTCTTCCCAATAATGTTGGAAGTTTTGGACAAATCGACTTATGACACTCTCTCCATACACGCTGAACCACAGTGGCGGATGGATTTATGTTACAAGCGCGAGTAGGTATTTGATGCTGAGGCTTCGGTGTTTTTTAAATGTATTTAAGCGTGTATTTATCTGTGTACCATTAATAATTACCTACTGTCGTTACTCCCATTATGTTTTTCCTTCGATGTGAACATTTCTAAGTTATTACATAGAATTTTGATTAGTCATTCATACTGTCTTCCTACGGAGAAAAGAAGCATATGCAATTAATTCATAGAAGCATATTAAACTCTTAAGGGTTATAATAAGGTTGGATTTTCAATACATTTGATATAGTAGATACGCCTTTTCTCCTTAGGAGGGCAACATAGGCCTTTGCCCAAGGTCTCCTCTAAGATCGGTCCCGTTCTACTTACATCGGCGGTTTCCTCCTCATTCCCTCCTCATAAGGTCAAGCAACGCTAAGACCGCATTTCACCAATCAAGGTATTAAGATTATTCCAGTTTGGTCGAATGGATCCATAGTAGTTTTAGGGACGATTTTACGTAGGTATATAAGTTTGAAAAAGAAACGAGTTCCTTGTTTCTAAATATCTGAGAACATGCTGTTGCATTTCTGCCCTCCTACGGAGAAAAGGCGCGTGTGCAATTATTTCATAGAACCATATTAAACTCTCAAGGGTTATAATAAGGTTGGATTTGCAATACAGTTCATATAGCCTATACGCCTTTTCTCCTTAGGAGGGCAGATTTAAGGTATGCAACTCACAGACCTGTGTTTTCTATTTATTTTTGATTCGATTTGCCAAAGTCACTCGAAGTTTTGTCTAATGCAATCTTATAATACCGATTTAAGTACCTCAGTAATTAGCACACGATCTTCATTTTTTAAATGATTATATTTCGTCATGAAATGATTATTTTTAAACATGAAATAAGGACGTCACTTTGATTTGGGAAAGGCTTATGTACGAGTACGCAAACTATGACAGGGTCAATTCACTCGCAGGGAAAATTTGTAATTTTAATTTGAGTAGGTATTCGGGAATAGCAATTTAGCTTGAGTGGATGTGCGCGGATGCTTGTAAACCGTTTTGTTTAGTAGCTTTAGTAGAATAGTAATAATAATGATCGATCAATTAGCCATTTTTTTGATAATACATTTTTAAAGAAGTTATTTCGTCTAGAAGTCCGTGTGGTTGCCGGGTTAGAATAGTGCCACTCCATGTCTTCCCGTGGATGTCGTAAGTGGCAACAAAGGGAATATAGGCTTGTAGTACTGTTAGGCGTTGGGCTTGTAACCTGTCACTAATACGCTGATAAACATCTTGGCCTATTTGTGCAAAATGTGGTTGCTGAATTATCAACAAGTTTTTAAAATTTTAGGTAATTATGTAGCTCTGCCTACCCCACTCTGGGATGACAGGCGTGAAGGTATGTATGTATGTAAAGAAGTTATTTTTTGCGTTTTAGAGATCATAATAATTATGCTGTTACGTAATCCCCTTCTCGATTAATAAAAAACTATAGATCATTTCAAGCTCGCCGCAAGCAACGCTGCGGGAAAGTCATAGTAAATGTGTTCTTCGTCATAGTCGCTCAACTCAAACAACTCTTTGGTTTTTCTATAGACCGAGTGACATAATTGAAAAAGTCTTCCTTGTCATCATCGTTGTTTCTCACACTACACACTCGCTGCTACGCGCCGCCCGGCACTTGTCGTTTCATACTTGTCTGAACCTGTTTTTCTTGCCGCGCCGCCGCGGTGCCGTTCGGTAAATAGTAGGCATTGGATTAACGATTAACGGACTTCTGCATATTAACGGAAGTTAACGTGTTCGTTAACATTTTAAAAAGTTAACTTAAAAGTTAATCCGTTAATCAAAATCTTAACTTCGTTAATTAACGATTACGGAGTTAATGCCCAGCTATGGAAATAGGTACCGTTGAGGAGTTCCGGTGGCCATCTGTGGTCTCCGCATCATCAGTATCACTTCACCACATAGTGCTTCCCAAGGGCCACTGCACGAGTTACTACGAGTATGAAAAATACCCGATTGGTACAGGAGCGACTATAATATTTATTTGAATAGTTCCCTCCATTTGTACTACCTCCCATCTTTAGATCCTGACGTCTTGACAATGGGTCTAATTAGAAAGTATATCCTTAGAAACAAAGAAAAAATCAAAGCCCTTAATTAAAAAATACACTTTTCTTTTTAATTAAGAACCGACTAGACCTGTGCGCCGCGCCGATTCGCCGCCGATTTTACGCCTATGATGTAATTCTTTCTACTCAGCGTTGGCGTATTGTATTGTATATATCTAAGGATTGCTAGCGGTAGCCACTAGTCAGGCCACACTTAAGACAAAACGACCTGTCAACGTTACCCTATATTTATGTATTGGAAAAAGCAATACAGGCCCTTCTTTAAATTCAGATAGGAGGTGTAGGTACCATTCGGAGCACGCCTCATCAACACTATTTGGTAGCATCCAAGCCTAACTTTGCTATGTTTGCCTTTTCTATAATAAATTACCTGACGTTGTTTTAAAGTTACCATTTCCAGTACTTAATACTTACTTGAAAAAGTCGTTGATGTCTAAAGCTTACTATAAGGTCGAGGATTATTTAACTGATAAAAATGCTTGGCCTAAACTAAACACCTAAATAACGTAATAATAACTTAGTCATAAAAAATATGTTATCATTTTATATTGCGCTTGCTCAAACTTTACTCCTTCCTATATTAGATTATGCTGACGTGTGCTATTTGGATCTTACTGAGCAGCAACTAAATAAGCTTGAGCGTATTCAAAATTTGTGCATACGGTTCATATTTGGGTTACGCAAGTATGACCACGTCTCCATTTTTCGCAATCGGCTCAAGTGGCTCCCAATCCGTGCTCGTCGTAACTTTCATATTTTAAGTCTCCTCTTCAGAATACTTTTCAACCCTGCAACCCCGTGTTACCTTAAGGAGCGTTTCAATTATTTTAATTCAGTTAGAGCTTCCCAAAACCTTCTTTTATCAGTCCCGTTTTCTTCCTCTGAGTTTTACTCCAATTCCTACACAATCCAGGCAATAAGGCTATGGAACGCTTTGCCTATAGAAGTAAGGCGTGCTCAGTCTATTTTTATTTTTAAAAGCAAGCTAAAGGACTACTATCGCTTCCGTAGTTTTCCTAAGATTTCCTTTACTTTTATTTTTACCATCCTACGACCTCGTGTGTTATCTTTGTTTGGCTGATTTCTAGAATTTATGTATATATATTTTATAGTTGTATAATAGTATGTATTTAGCGTGTATTTAGTATGTATTTATTAACATTTACTTTCTTTACGTGTATATTTATATGTAGTTTATATTTGTGTAAGTTGTTTTTACAGTAACAGAAGTGTTTCTTGTAGTTTAGTTTGAGTTAAGTAATAGTTAAGTTTACACCGCCTGCCATGTATTTTTGTTTTTATTATTTCTCTGTCCAAGGTTGTCTGGAAGAGATCGCTATTTAGCGGTAAGACCGACTGTTGTATACCTATAGTTAAAATGTACTGTTCCGTGTTTTGTTTTCTTTTGGTGTTCAATAAATAGTATTTGTATTGTATTATATTGTATTGTCTAGGGGACTTGGTTTCTGTAAGAGAATGTATCGTCAATAAATGGATGGCAGTTTAAACATGACATTAAATAGACAAGGTACTAAAGAGTACACATTTTTATGGACCCGACTGTACCTATAGTAAACTTCACCGTGATAAATGAATATTTAAAGCTTTACCTATTCGGTGGTACTTGGAAAAAAATACCTATTTTCGACAGATGAAAAGGTACTCCAGTCCAGTTATAGTTGCATTTAAAGAAAAAGAGGCTGTCCAGGAACATCTTTTTTCTTTGGTATTGATTATTTTAAATTAATTAAAATCCATAATAAACTCCAAAAAGAAAGATTAAGTATAGAAAGAAAATATAACCGGTTTCAAATCAGACAAAGAAAAAACTAGTTTTAAGTAGATAATAGGTTACATTAGTTCTTAATTATTCAAATTATTACTGTACAGTCAACATCATAAATAAGTGATCATTTATGTACCTTGTCGCTTTCAATTGTTTCACTATTTTGTATAGCATTTCAAACACAACGTTAAAGTGACAAGGTACATAAATGATCACTTATTTATGCTGTTGACTGTACTTATAGTGTATATAGTGTTTATATTTTTTTATTTTAATTTAATACAATTTTTTTAGTATTGTAAATTATTAAAATTAATAGTCACGACAAAAATACTTATGTAAATATCTTTCCAGTAAATCTAAATTCCACTTACCAGTAGTCCAAACTCCACAGAAAAGTTAAAAAACGCTCAAAAACGCAACTCAAAACTCATCCACGACAAAACTTGATTCACGAACACAAAATGAAAAAAACACGGCAGTTTTAATAAACGGTTATAGAACCACTGCACTTTGAAATTTAAAAATGGATCTACAACTTTTTAATGACACAGAGTCGAGAGGGTTGCGTAGCAAGACGGGAGTCTTGCGGGGCGCCCCGGGAACTACTGAAGCAGGCCTGAAGAGCCTTTGGATTGAATTGGCGCCGCCGCGTTAGTAACAAATTCAAGCTAATTTCGCTTTTGTTTCTAATTCATTAAGGCTTGCTTAACGTGATGTTATTTTTAACTGTGACTTTTTTTAAATTTTGGTTCCTAAATCTTGTGACCAATATATAAAATTAGTTACTTGAAGGATTTTTGCAAATTGCACCCCATTTTGGGTAAAAACGTAGGTAGGGGGTGCGTGGGGAAAGATTGAACGGATTTTATACGAGATGAGAGGTGATTTTTATAAAGTGATATTATATCAATAATATGAGGACTAGTTACAGGAAGCTACGCTTTTGGTAAAGAGGACATATGCATCTTTATAATTACACTAAAACAAGGTTGTTACTGAAACGTTTATTATTGAAGCAGTTTAAAACTTTACTTCATATTGAAAAAAAAACGTTATTTACCGTTAAAATTCGATTTTGTATAAAATTATATTTTAATCTCACCCCACTTTGAGGTTAGGTAGACTAGGGTTCTCAAACTGTTCTTTATAGAATACGACTTTTTATTTGGACTTTTTTTATGCGTATGAAATCTGCGGTTAAAAACGCTATAGCATCAAACCATCACTTTTTGACACCTCATGATAGAAAAAACAAAAAAAAACAAGACAGCATTTCATTTTATTAGTAGGTATCTGACCTATACGATTTGTTAAATGAGTTTCTGACAAACAAAGAAAAACTTGAGACATTTTGTTAGTAGGTAACTGACATAAGATTTGAACCGCAATTACTGACAAACATGCGAAACGAAATTAAATTAAATTAAGTTCCATTAAAGCTATTAATCAGCATCAAATATCTAAGCAATCTCTGAAATATGAAGTACCTATTTATTATGTTTTCATTATTATCCTTTTAAGATTAACCTCGGTTTACAAAGGCGGGCAAAGCTTAAGTAGCTATTAAATTTTGTAGGTAATTCGTTTTTACTTTATTTCATATAGGTACCAATAAAATTATGTATTTGAATTTAAAAGTAAATTACTATTTAATTTATTGAGTACTATTTGTGGGCAAGTACGAGTACGTATATGAATTAGGTACTTTATGTCATTATTATTTTCCATGCGTCCTGGGCCTGCATGCAACGCAAAGCATTCAAATTTCAAAAAAAACCTTTGTATCTTGTTTGTTTTAAGTATTTTTTCATAAGTTTACATTTGCTCTAGGTTCGTGTACTCTTTAATTTAGCTACTGATGGCTTCATGTCATTGGCCTTCTTTTATGTAACTAATAATATGTAATAAGTATATTTACGGCTGTTGTTGTCCTGAATACTAATAAATAAATATAAATAAATAAATAAAGACAGATCCTATCATTATTAGGTCGATAAACGCGTTTATCATAGCCACCATCATTCAATAATAATTAAACACAATTATATGGGACATAAAGGAATATTTTTTTTAGATACATCAACTCTTTATTTTTAAATGGTGTAATATAACTAGTTAGACATTATTATACAATTAAAGTGCTCCCCCTTCCCCGAGTACCTGAACATCTAGAGCAATTCAATTTTATACAATCACAGAAATGAATAATTAAATGTAAGTTAACAATAAAGTCCCGTTTCATTAAAATAATGTACTGTAGAGGTTGTATAACAAACCTCTATAAACTACACACATACTTAAACTACCCCCACACTTTGAAAACCAGCTATTGTTACTTTTAAGTTTTGGAAGCCGGGTAAGATGAAGACATAAATATTGCCGTCTTACCGCTCCAAAATTAGTCGGTGCACGATTAAAATTTATAAAATTCGAAAACTAAGAAACGTAATTAAAATTCACATTGACAGGTAACTAAAATACCAATTACAAGCAAACGTATCAACACAAACCTCTGGGGGTGGAACTGTAATTTTATATTAAAATAGGCTATAAAACAAAAATTACATCAAAGATACAAAAAAAAAATTGAAATGCGCAGTCCTTTAATCTGACACCGCATTTGCATTTATAATAAAATCATTTTGATTTTTCAACCCCCCATTCTAGTTCCCTTTTGAATTATTTATAAAATTAATTCCGTTTTTTTTACTAAAAACCGATGCGGGCAATCTTGTTGTACATCTATGCCAAATTTCAAGTTGAAATAATTTCTGGTTGCTGAGAAAACCTGCTGTAACATACAGACCAGGGAATCCAAATAACCGGTTTTAACCGGTTATTTTCATACAAAATCGGTTAATAACCGGTTAAATTGCATTCCCTAATACAGACAGACAACGAAGCCTTACCATAAGGGTTCCTTTTTTACCATTTCGGTACGGAACCCTAAAAACATGATTTCATGTAAAAAAACTTGCCTTGTCGAAAATTGAGAATAACATACGACAACACTCACTGAGCGAACGGCACTGAATGAGGGGTGTGGAGCAACAAAAAGGCGTTCTCAATTAAGTTGCCAGTAACGAAAAATGTGCACGGAGGTTCTTTTTAACTTACCCCACGATTATGATATTTTGGTGAATTCAAAAAGTAAGGGCAAAACTAAACAATTTCCATGTAATTGAAATAACCAAATGTATCTACGGTTTGAATATTCGAAACGGACACATCTCGTCACACACAGCTCTGCTCTCTTCTGAGAATAGATCCTTGACCCGCGCTCGTAGTCATACTTAGGTTAGGTACGTACTTAGGTACAAACGACTTTCGGGGAGTAGCTTCGATATACGACCAAGGCCGAGGTAAACTCGAATGCGCAGGTTATACGTAAGTACCTACTGACTAGAAGTGTAATTAATCTGATTAACCAGAGACCAGTCAGCGACGAAGTTGTTTAGGAGCATACCTCCCAGCACCCGCACGTATTCACCGCTATCTCGTTTGAGATCACCAAACATTGCCGACTTTAGCATATTATGCAGGGTGGCATTAACCCTTTATAGGGCAATTATACATTTTTTAGGTAATAATAGTAAAAGATAAAAAATATACAAGATCTTTATTCAGTAAATAGGCCGCAGGTAAGTAGTTTTTAAACATTGCTTATGATAAAACAACAACAACAAACAATCACAAAACTTAACCTAGCATTAAATAATACAATGAATTTAACAAAAAAAAAAACATCTTGCGTTCAAAAAATAGCAATGAGAATAAAAAATAAAAACAAAAATTTACCTACGAGAGCTGCCTTTTAAGTTCTGCTTTTTGCAAAACTCCCGTGATTATTTAAAAAAAAAAAAAATCATCTTAAAATATTTGAATTTAGAATTCGAAAACAAAAGAATGTCTCGTGGTCGGCTGAATCGTTTTAGTACAGCGTCGGTTCAAAGTTGACAAGTCAGTTGTAAAAATGGAAATTTAGAAAGGAAAATTTACGTGCGATAATTTTTTACAACTTTAAAAGGGGTTTAACGCACCATGCATCCGGACTGTGGAACGTTGGAATTTGGAATATCAACGTGGTTTAAAAATATGCAGTTAAATTGAATAAAATTATTATTATTGTTTTTCAAAGTATTTGAAATTTAAAGGCCTCTACTGCGTCGTTGGGCCTTAAGTCGGGACTATACATACGAGTATACTGCTGTACTTTGTTATTTCATTATCATGTCATCCATAAAATGTTTGCTAAATAAATAAAGATATTAAAACAAAACCTTTGGGTCAAATACAAAATTAATAGAATCGGTCTCTTAAAATTACCTATTCTTTCGAATGAGATTGTAAAAACCGTGAGTTTTTTTTTGGTCTATCCCAATTCAAGGTGGAAAAGAAAGGAAATAGACATACCTACATGTGACACGTTGCTGCGCCCTTGCAGGGGCAAGGGCGCAGCAACACGAGAGGGCTAGCTATATTTATAGCTAGACAGGTAATGCAGCCAGTCTCAAAGGGACCATGCCGCGAGCGCACCTGCTAGAGGGGGTGTTC
Source organism: Acleris emargana (assembly GCA_927399475.2). Lineage (NCBI taxonomy): Eukaryota > Metazoa > Arthropoda > Insecta > Lepidoptera > Tortricidae > Acleris > Acleris emargana. Next base: position 90,053,779 of record OV656835.1, on the reverse strand, counting down.
TTTTTATAGTGGTGATTATTATTTATATCTTTAATATTTCAGAAGCTTAGTTTTATTTTAATTTAAATAAGTTTAGTTTTAACATTTAAATTTGTATAACTATTTTATGTTTAGGTTGCAATTTTTAAAATATTATGTTCACTTTGAACTATAATATATGTTATTGCACTTTTTATAACGTAACTACGAGTAAGTGGTTTCCAAGGGGTTTCCAGTAGGATTAGAACCTTTTATAATAAACTAAATACTAAACTTTTAAAATAATCGTTAAATGTGTGGTGGCATTTATCGATAAGGAATAGTTTTAGTTGTTTAGGTGTGGGGGCTTTGTGTTACTAATTTTATTCTGGAGAAGGGTATTTTTTTTTGAGATATCGATCGTTTCTTTTAATATCAATTTAAGGCGTGTAGAGAAATGTTTTTTCATAAATTTACTCGATTCAAAGATGAATGTTAAGGTAAGGATTTTAAACTTAATAAAATGAGGCCGACATGATTGCATTATAGTCAACATAAGCATGTATTGAACAGTGTCCCACAATATGAAGCAGTACGACATCCTTGGAAAGGAGTAAGCGTAGTACGCCGTGAGAGCCGTCGGGGTATCCGTGACGCGTTTGAGGTGCTGGAGTGAGTAGATGAATGAAGACAGTTTATTTTATAGTTTTTGTCTGAGTTTCTTGCGGCGCTTCTTCTCAGCAGTGGTCTCCTCTTGTGAAGCGCTGGTAGATTCTTGACGTGTAAAAGTGCCCGTGCGGCCTACTTACTGAATAAATGTCTTTATCTTTATCTTTATCGTTGTTTCCACATGAGATTAGTGTCCAGATCCACACCCAACAAAGTCGCGGAAGTAACAGTCGTTAATTTAGTGTTATTATGGGTATAACATTATTGTTAATGCGGGTTTTTGGTACGGTTTCATATGTATAACTATTGTCTTATTCACTGAGCTTTAAATTATGTGATTATAGCCAGATTAGAGTCAGGTTATAATTTTCTGTAATAATTTACATATTTCGTTCTCGGCTTCGGTAACGTCAGTACAGGGAAGAAGAACAGAAATGTCATCAGCAAAGAGCACGCAGTAATTATTTGATTAAGTAGGTAAATCATTTTTATAAATTAAGATAAGACAACACCCTGAGACACCTTGCGGGATAGGACCTGTAACGGAGACTGTCCGGTCTAATGTGTTGAATATTCCCCGTATCAAAGTCCGTGAATTCTGTATCAATATATTGTGAGCGGTTGCTGAGATAGGATTTGAAGCGCTCACGCGTGAGCTAATCCCCTGATTCCAGAGTTGTATAATTTGTTTAACACCGTTATATAACAGGCTGTCATAGGCTTTGCTCATGTCGAGCAGCAGTCCCACGGCATATTTTTTATTGTCAATTGTTTCAATTGGGATACACCAAAAAAAAATAACACCCGGTTTTTCAATTCTAATTTGAAAGAATAGGTAATTTTAAGAGACCAATTTCATTATTTTTGTATTTGACCCAATAGTTTTGTTTAAATATCTTTATTTATTTAACAGTTTTTATATGGATGACATGATTATTTTAAATTTAGGTTGGCATTTTCTAATAAATTACAACAATTATATGATAAAAAGTGATTGTAATAGTATAATAAAACATACTATTTCAAGCTGTTTTCGCCTAACCCGTAAGAGTAGAGTAGAGAAGTTAATAATGCAGAACGGCTTTAAAACCCTATTCCTCGAAATGGTTTTCAAATTAATAGAGTAATTTAAAAAATATGAACAATCCCAATTATTTGTTGGACGTATTTATATATTGCTAAGGTAGTTGAGCGGCTCCATAAGAAAACTCAAGGTCACTCAGAGGGCTATGGAGAGGGCTATGCTCGGGGTTTCTCTGCGTGATAGAATCAGAAATGATGATATCCGCAGGAGAACTAAGGTTGCCGACATAGCCCGAAGAATAGCTGAACTGAAGTGGCAGTGGGCCGGGCACATCGCACGCAGGACTGATGGCCGATGGGGCCGGAAGGTTTTTGAGTGGCGTCCGCGGACCGCGAGACGAGCTGTAGGTAGGCCTCCAACAAGATGGAGTGACGACGACCCTGTAAGGATCGCGGGAACGCGGTGGATGCGAAAAGCACAAGACCGGTCTGAGTGGAGAGCCTTGGGGGAGGCCTATGTCCAGCAGTGGACGTCTTTCGGCTGACATGATGATGATGATGAGTTGAGCGGTTTTGTCTAAAGCCATTTTGACAATCTAGGGTGATTTAAAAAAATTCAAGATACGTACGTAAACGCAATACACGTTTTATTATTGAGGTTTCAAAATATTTTTGCTGACGTCGGTAAAAATAGGTCCGTAGGTACCTAGTCACATCAGCGGGTTCGCCTATTTTAAGGATGGGTATGATTATAGCTATTTTTAGGGCATCTTCGAATGTACCTTCTAAAAATGACTGATTTATTAATTGAGTGCTGGGGATGGTTAGTATCTCGGCATAATTCTTCATTAAGGTAGGAGGAATCTCGTCTATACTAAAAGAAGATTTGTTTTTGAGATTTTTTAATAGTTTATATATTTTATGTTATTATATATAAAAAACACCGTGCACCGTGTGGTTGCCGGGTTGGAATAGTGCCACTCCATGTCTTCCCGTGGATGTCGTAAGAGGCGACTAAGGGAATAAAGGCTTGCAGTACTGTTAGGCGATGGGCTTGCCACCTGTCACTAATACACTGGGAAACATCTTAGCCTACTTGTGCAAAGTGTGGTTACAGAATTATCAAGAAGTTTTAAGACTTGTTGGTAATTCTTTAGCTCTGCCTACTCCACTCTGGGAATGAAGGCGTGAGTTTATGTATGTATGTATATATAAAAAAACCGGGCAAGAGCATGTTGGACCATGCTCAATGTAGGGTTCCGAAGCCCAAATAAACAAATTAGACTGATAGATATCCCGACATAGGTCGCGGTCAGTTTACCAACACTGCAAATAAGTTTTCGGTAGGTATAAACATTTAAACAGTTTGTAACTCAATAACCACTGAAGTCTAAGTAGTAGTGATAGTGTTCCTATTTAATTCATTATATGTGCTTTAATTTAAGATATTTTTCAGATTTTTAGTATTTGTAGTTTTAGCTGTAGTGGGGGGGAACCACTTGACTCTTACAAAAAATAGTGCTTTAAAGCTTAATATTTCATAAACGGATACTTTAATCGAAAAATTGTTTTTACAATGCCGCAGTGTTTTAAAATACCTATCCAACGACACTCCACACTAAGGGGTACACGAGAAAAAAAATACATCCCCACGTTACGCGTAGGGGAGGTACACAAAAAAAATTGTTTTATCACTTAGTTGGCGTGACTAATATGTATATTTATGCCAAATTACAGCTTTCTAGTACTAAGAGTCTCAGAGCTAGGCTGCGGACGGACGGACGGACGGACATGGCGAAACTATACGGGTTCCTAGTTTAACTAAGGAACTGTTGGCAGTTGACAGGCTAACGCTATTACAGTAATAAATATATAACTTAATCATGGACCCTGTTAGGCATAGCAACATTAAGAGAGGGCTTCAGCTCAATAATCTTACATTGTACTTACTTACTAATTATATTGCACATAAGTTACGAGGGGCGTTCAATAAAAAGTGAGAATGAGTATGTTATAAACAACTTTTATTAAATGTCATTTTATTTTTCGACATAGTCACCTTCTTGCATAATTACACTTAGTATATATTTTTTCTGACCTTAAAATTCCATTTTTAAAAAGGTATAATCTTGAGTACTTAAAAAATCTTGTACTGCAGCGACTACCGCGTCTTCAAATTTCTGGCCTCTCAGGTATTCTTTTAATCTCGGAAATAGAAATCACTGGGGGCTAGATCTGGTGAATACGGAGGATGCTTAAGGATATCAAACCCAGCATCACGAATTGCAGCCATTGCAACGGCGGACTTGTGTGCCGGGCCATTGTCCTGGTGGAACAGCACAACTTTCGAGAGTTTACCTCGCCGTTTTTCGGAGATCTCATTGCGCAATGTTGCTATTTGTTTGGCATATAAAGTGCCCATAATAGTGGCTCCATGCTCGAGATACTCAATCATTACTACCCCTTTACCATCCGAAAAAACAGAGCCCATGACCTTACCGGCAGATGGGCACACCTTGAATTTCTTCGGAGTTGGAGATGATGGCCTTGTCCATGTCATAGACTGCAGTTTCGTTTCAGGGTCATAATGATGGAGCCATGTTTCGACTTTTGATATAAATCGCACCAAAAACAGTTCCCGGTCTTGCTGTATCAGGTCCAAAGGTTGACAAATCTCGACTCTAGTTTGTTTTTGCGAGTCAGTAAGCATTCTTGGTACCCAACGCGCAGATACCTTTTTCATACCCAAGCGTTCATGTTAAATATTATGCACGCTTCCCGTTGAAATCTTTACATTTCCAGCAATAAAACGAATCGTGACACGACAATACGCCAAAACGAAGTTTTCGACTTTTTTCACAATTTCTTCAGTTACTGCTGTAGTAGGATCCGGAGCGGGGGTCGTCCAACGTGCGACTGTCGAATACAGAGGAGCATTAGACCGTAAAGTGTCCCGCAAATCTAAATTGACTTGGTCCGCAGAAAAGATTTTCAAACACAAGTATTTGATAACGGCGCGCAGTTCGATTTTCTGTCTTATAGAGTCTGTTTTCTTAATTTATTTTAATGAGCTGTAGCTGTCGAAGAAGAAGAAGTCATCGACATTATGGAGTATATATTATATGCTTCGGTGTACTATAAAAACAAGGCATAACATGGACATAAAAGCCTACCTTAAAAGGTTATCAGAAGGCTACAAACCGAAAAAATCCCTGGTTTTTACCGCTAAAAATGTTGAACGCTTTTTGAATGAAGCGCCAGACTCGCAATTTCTGGCAGTAAAAGTAAGTAATCTTCATCAAATGTTACTTAATACAAGTAGTTTAGAACTATTTCATTGGTAAGCTATCAACATCAATTTTTTAACAGATTTTTTATTTTTGTTAAACAGGTTGCGTTGATACTCGGTATTAGTGGAGCCTGTCGTTCAAATGAGTTTGTTAAACTGACAGTGGATGATGTGCAAAAGATCTCTGACACCGCTTTACTGGTTACTTTAAGTGAAACGAAAACAAAAATCGATCGAACCTTCGTAATCCGAGATGATTACATGAAAATCGTAGAAAAGTATCAAAGTTTTCGTCCTCCGAATGCAAACAACAATAGATTCTTTTTGTTCTTTTCTAAAAATAAATGTACAAAAAACCCGATTGGAATAAATACAATTCGTCGCCGCGCGTGCAAAACCGCGGAAGAGCACTTTGTAAAAACCGCGTAACTGCATTTTCGTGATTTTACAGGAGGAAGAAAAAACTTAATATCTCAGTTATTTAACAATATTTTGCCGACTAAACTATGTAGCTACTTCTTTGCGACTTACTTTATGTGAAAATAATGTAAATTTACCCATAACTTGTTTCAATTCCGTGTTAAGTTACTTACGCGGATTTGAAGCAACAAATTATAGAAAAAGTAGTACATTATCAGCAGGTACGCGGGTTTGAAGTAAAACATTTTATTAGAAGAATTATTTATTATGACGAAAGAATTAAAAAAATAATACAGATATCTTAAAAAGAAGTAAATATTATCAGAAAAACAATTTTTTTTTACTATTCATAATCAACATTACAAAGAAAAAACTTATTTTTGTTAAGTTAAAGATGTAAACTTCTCATGACAAAATTAAAGCTTCTACCTATTAGAATTCTCTTTTCTTCTAATTATTATCTTTTTTCATTCCTTGTACAGTGAAAAATAAAGTTAATAATACTAGTATGTTATAACATTTTGGAATAAGACATTGTACAAGCAATGAATATTTTTTTTTGAGATGAGAAGATTTAATTTTTGCACGAGAAGTTCACAACTTTTACTTACCAATAAACAAAAAAAAACTCAAAAATCTTAAATAACGTACATATTAACAGAAAAATATCTCTATCTCTTTAACTGACCTTTAAATACGTTTTCTGAGTAAATCAGTCTCCTAGGTTCCTCTAAAATCACTGTATCTTAACTTAATCTTTGTTAAAGGTTTTACGAGAAAAGTATCAAAGTAAAATAACGTTTTAGTACTTGAAATGGTGTGGTAACAAAGATGCCCTAGCCTAGGCATATTTTTCATAATCAACGAAATAATTCGAAAATACACATACTTAATTAGTAAAAGTATTCATGCCTATATAACAATAACAAAAATCAATAACTTTAGTAACTAAACTCTTACTTTTTAAAATAAATATAATCACAGCATTTAGAATCAACTCAGTCAAAATAGGAACATTATTTATAAGGTAAATTATCATAAAAACTATGGCAGTCTTTGGGTATAACACTCTTAAGCTCCTGTAGATGATCATACTTGGTTTTGGATATTGGTAGTCTAGATTCATAACGTGAAGGCACACTGTCAATCGAAGACATTTTTTTAGGTCTTCTAGGCAAAGGACTAAAGTCATCTGTAAAGCGGAGCTTATAGTCTATTGTGCCACTTGGATTATACCTCAGTGCTTTCACTTCAACAACACAGTGATCACCTGCCCCACGACCAGGTCTTATTGATTCATAAATCAAGCGTTCTTTAAGACCGAAGTCTTTAAAAAATGTATAATCAGGTGTAATTACTTCGTAGGGACTTGGTACTTTTCTTGCTTCCTTCGTGATCGTTGCGTATTGTGAGGGTAAAACAATTTCTCGATTTTTCAATTTCCTCTCGATCACGGAGTGAACCGAATCTACTTCCATTTGAGTATGGCCCTTTTCCAAATATTTCTGAATAATAACTATGTTCTTGGCCATAGCCAAATGCAACAACGCATTCGATACAATGTTATTTCGGTTCTGGGCTGTACAGCCATCTGTAAATATTACAACATCCTTGGGGTCACTATCCAGTAATTTAGTTAAATAATCCACAAAAAATGAAGCGTATGTAGTGGCTTTCAAATCGCATGCCGTCTCGTCGAACCAGTAACACGTGACTCCGTTATTGCCCAGATTGTAGACTGAAAAGTTGTGCACGGCTAGTTTTGTTTTAAAATAAAGTGCACTAGCATTAAGGAAAGGACACAGTTTTACAGCCTGAAGATCTGCTGTTAATGCATGTATGGTTCCTTTCTGTGCTGATTCTTTGTCAGAGTTTTTTTCAGCTCTAGCCAAGTCTTTCAATTCAATATGTTTAGTATACTGCTCCTGCGATATATTACCTGCATTGTAAGCGTAGCACTGATCGCATGCATCTTTTTTTGGCTGAAACAGTCCTATATTCTCGTCAAATAGAACACTTTCGAATACTTTTCTTGAAGCCACAGGTTCATTTTTCGAAATTGAATGGTCTACATATAAACGATACAATTGCGCTTTTGATTGGATTATGGGTTCCAAATATAACTTCGAAGTAGATTGCCTACAATAATGGGACGGTAGTTTCGGTAGTGCAGTTAAATATTTTCTAGCCAATTCTCTTTTGGGTTCAGTGACTGCTACATCTCTTGGTTCAGATTCATTAATATTATACTTCTTCTCTCCTAGCCAATATCTCACTGTCCATTCTTTTATAGCCAATGTTTCCAAAAATGTTTTTAAACAAACTCTTTGCTTTTTATCATTAACTTTTAAATAGTACATTTTGGTATCACTTCGTCTTGAGTTTGAGGTCTTAGTTTTTCTAGTTGTAGGTTTCAGATCCACCATTGAAGATACATACATTTTCTTCTCTTGCCAACTCATATTCCAAAAGACTTTAAAAAATTCTGTTCGAACTTCTTCTGTTAATTTTGCACAATACATAGTTTTACCACTGAAACATCGCGATGACATACATAATGGACCCATTGCTCTGGCTGGTTTTAGATCATTCTGAACATATTTATTACCGTCTTTTTTAAATCCAATATACTCTTCTCCCTTCATTCTCTGCCGCTTATTTTTCGTTCTTTCCCAATTATTTGGATTCCCTTTACGCTTCCTTTTTTTTTTGCGTTTCTTCTATATCCCTTTCTGGAAACCACTCCGTATTTTCTGGTGATAGTGGCCTTAAATTAGTTATATCTGAGAGGGCGACAAAAGAAGGATCTGCAACTGAATCGTCGGACGAAAAATCAACGCCATCATTATCATGCTCTATCACATTAACATTTAATTCAATAGGAGTTGTAATATTCTCATCTTCATTTTGTGTTAAAGCAGGATCAATTGTTATAAGTGTAGTAAACTCAGATGTAAAATTTTGATTTTGTCTTTCTTGATCTAATATCTCTGACGAAGGGATGTGTACTATTTGCGGTTCTGGTTGATTTTGGTAATTATTTAATATTGCCCTCTTTTTTTTCAGCAGCATGTTTCGCCGTTCACATAGATCTTTCAGAGTTACCACGTCACCGCTAATATCGGCTTTTTCTAAAAAAGCCTCATCATTGTCTCGATCTTCCATTATTATGAGCGTTACTTCAGGGTATTTATCTAAAAATAATTAAAAACGGATAATTTTTCTCCAATGCAATACCGCGTATATTACCAACATAAATAAATAACGTAATTTCAAGACCGCGTAAATACATGTAAGAAGTAAAATAGGCAAAGTCATTAAATTATTAAAGAATTTGATGTACCCCATAGTATTAAAGCATAAATATATTCGTAAATATAGATTATAAACAATCAAAACGTACTTACATAGTCATTAATCACGGCAAACCTTTTTTTTCCGGGAGCACTCATTAATCGTGTCACAACGTCTTCACTGTTTCGTTAAATACGCGGACTTGCAGCCAAGTTTAGGCACACTACCGTTTCGCGGTATTGTTTCGATGCTAAAATGAGCCTTCCTATTGGCCAATTCCAATCGCGTGAGAACTAGTACTAAGCGAATCCGCACCAAGGATCTGTTGGCGCGATATTTCAATTTTGCGCCTTTTGCTGTTACGCGGTATTTACAAAGTGCTCTTCCGCGGTTTTGCACGCGCAGCGACGAATTGGTTCCATGCCATTCAAAACAAATCGTTGGAGCTACCATATCCCGAGATGTGTACAGGACATTCTTTCCGGAGGACCTCTGCAACATTATTAGCGAACACTGGTGCAGATATGACGGAATTAAAGCGACACGGCGGATGGAAGTCTACTACCGTGGCTGAAGGTTATATCGAAGATTCTATCGAAAATAAATCGAAACGCAGCCTTCAGATAGCAAGCAGCATAAACCTGAAAAAACCTGAAGACACATGGACTCCACGCCCTTCAACGTCCAAAGATGCCCCCGAGTTTCCTCCACCAGAAAGTACTGACCATCGTCAGAAAATAAATATCGCTTCTCAAGTTGACCATCCTAATAAAAATAAGAAAATTACTCTTAGTTTTAGTAATTGTTCCAATTTTAATGTACATTTTCATTAATTTTACCTTTAATTTTTGCTCATTAAATGTCTATTTTGCTTAAATCTTTATTTTTCTCGTAGTCATGGTATAACTCTTGAATAAAACGGATTTATATCGACGGCCATAAATCACTCGCGTCGCTCAGGATTCTAAAAATTGAATTACTCGCTACGCTCGTGATTCAGTCGTTAGTATCCTTCACTTGCTCGTGAGTCATCTATTGCCCTCTTTTAAATCCGTCTTTTATTCACTAATTGCATAATATACTATTTTTTTTCCTGTATGTACACTTTTTGATTTATAGCCAAAAAATTACAAAAAATGACCGTTCCGTCCGCCCCCTTATCTCCGAAATTTATAAGTCAAAAAATCTGAAAAAATCCTTTCGTATAGATAATTATTTATGTTTTATGGAAAAAATAAAATGTTCATTATTTAGTTATTGAATTATAACAAAAAACTTTAAAAATCTGTTTTAAAATTTAGGCTAGACCAAATGATTGCATAAAAATAAAGTTTATAACAAAAAGAAAAAAAACAGTTCCCAAGCATGTAATGTAAAATACGGAACCCTCAGTGCGCGAGTCCGACTCGCACTTTATCAGTTTTTTGATTATTATTAAAGTAAAAGGCCATCCCCAAAAAAAATATTTTATTATACCAGAGTTTTAGTTGGTTTTATTTAGGTTTCAATCGAACGTTACTTATTGGTTTTGAATCGAAAAAAATGCCGATCGCCGGCCAAAGATTTACGTGCCTGTAAAATTGTACAGGTTTTTAATTTTCCAACAAAAAAAACCCGTTCGTGAACCTTGAACTTAAGTCGCAAGGTATGAGGGCCCCATCCGTCGGTTGTATCCGTAGCCGCAAAAACAGTATATAATTTAAAATAATACCGTTTAAATAAAATATAATGATAGTTTCTTAATAAAACTAGCAAATAAAGACACAAAAAAGTTTTGTTTTAAAAAAAAAATTAAAAAAGGATACTAGTTAATATTTTAAACAATAAAAAAATAAAAAAAACATGTGATACAACCCAAAAAATGGTTTATTTAGAAGATAAATTAAAAGAAAAAAAAAACAAGAAAATAAAAAAATGCTAATATATTACCAGTAAATATTTTTTACTTAGCAGGTGTCCAAAAGCCGACGGAAAGTTCAAAACCGCTCAAAACTCAACTCAAAAACTTATTGTTCACGAACTAAACTTTAAAAATCACTGAAATTTTACCAAATTTTATAGTTCCAAGTTTGAAAACAACATTCGAGGGTGGATCTACAACTTATTACTAAGAGACGCGAGAGTTGCGTTGCGTAGAGACGAGTCTCTCGCGAGGCGCTTCAGGAGCGACTGAAGCGGGGTGGTGCGGGAGGGGGGGGGGGGGGGGCTGGACCCAACCCGGTAACGCGTCACGAAACCTTCCCTGTATTAATTAATTTAAGGCTCACTTTACACATACATAGAATTAAAATAAACTACCTGGAGGTCATTTTTCTAATCTGACTAGGTTATATATAAATAACAATATTAGTCCGTGCGGTAATAGTAAATTACTGCAGATACCAAAATAAAACAAGTAAATTGTAGAAAGTTTCATTAACAAATTAATGACTTGAGGCAAATTCAGGGAAGGGGTGAAATCGCGGGAGAAGTTAGAACGGGACTTGGGTCAGTTTTGAAGTGAGAAATGTGAAAATTACTATTAAATTAAGTTTACTGTTTACACTTTTTTTATCAGAATGAGCTACTAGAGTAATAAAAACCAGCTTTTAAGACAAGCCCTTAACTAACAGTGTGAAAAGCGGGTGAAAGTTTGTATGGGATTTTGGTTTTTTTTTGCCAGTTACGTGAATGTAAGCTAATAAAAAAGCTTCAGTGCTTTTTAAACATTTTCCCCTTAAAAGAAACCCCTTATCAATAACAAAAAACTACAGAGGAAAGCGAGCTTAGACTACAGGGTGATTGTAAAGTCTGAATCAAAATTAAGTAATTTTATAGTTATATACTTACAAGTTATATGAAAATTGGCATTGATTATACTACAGAAAAAAAGCAGCTTTGGTGTTTTTTGAAATTCTTCTGCTACATGGTTTTAATTTATTTGCGGTGAAACAAAAACATATAAAACTGGTTTTAATTGTTTGTATAGAAATTTACTAATTAGATGACTAAATTATCTACCTATTTAAACTAATCCCGATTAAAAAAAACGCGAAGGTGAGAGAGGGGCAGGTAATTTATTTTGTACGGAAATTTTATTGTTTTAAATGTCAGAGTCATGAAATGACAGTTGTTAATGTGGACCACTTACTTAAAATTCGCGTTCTTGCCTTTTCTTTAAAAACCAATGTGATGTAAATTATATCTGTACTTTTAACAAAAGCTCTGACTTTCCGTAGACGAAGTCGCGGCCGAGAGCTAGTAATTTAACGAAAACACATTCTGAATATGTCCAGTGGTAGAAAATACCTAGATGATGTAAAAGGAAAAGACTACATAATTTCTCTATAGGTATCTATTTCAAAATTTTGGTGTGTTTTCCTGCCGAAACTACGCAGGTTATTTGTTTTTTTTTAATTAACTGTTTAGACTATAGGTACTAGACTAAGTAGTACCATTGTAATATTAAATATATTTTTAAAAATGACTCACTGCTAAGTTTCTTGCGGCGTTTCTTCTCAGCAGTGGTCTTCTCTTGTGAAGCGCTGGTAGATTCTTGACGTGTAAAAGTGCCCGTGCGGCCTACTTACTGAATAAATGTCTTTATCTTTATCTTTATCTTTATCTTTACTTGCATAAATGTTCGAAACTAAAACCTTCGCAGTATCATATCATTTTGTCTTTACGTCTATTCCTACAGTTTTGTTACGTTTTGGAGTACATTGAAGCATTTAAGCATAGGCTCGATTTACTTCAACACTATCGCATCAATGTAGGTATAGGATAGGCGAAAATCTTAAGTAAATGACCTCTTGCATGTAGTTGTGTACAAACCTTATATGGACTTTACGTACAAACATAGAATGTCGAAAGGTCTTTACAGATGTGTTACAACTACATGTAAGAGGTAATTTACTTAAGTTTTTCTCCAATACGAGCTTACAGCGTGTAACGTAACGACATAATAGATAGCGGGCTGTTTTTTTTTTTCAGAAAAGGTATTTGTTAAAGTTAATATTATAGTATTATTAATTAATTAGTAGGATATAAGCTATCTCCATTTCAAATTACATCCTAATTCGTCCAGTCATTGCATCGTGAAGGAACACACACACACACACATCGTAATAATATTATTAGTGGATGTAACTACTACTAATGGCATTACATTTAACAGAGTGATTTAAAACATATATATTGTTGGGCCATAACTTTAACAGGTATTGTATTTATATTTATACTGCTCGGGTACTATACCTACATCGCAAATATTGACATTGTTAACGGTATAATACCGCCTATAGCGTAAGCGTGAAGACAGTTTAATAATGAGCGTTGCTATGGTAATTGTCATTACCATGGTGACACGCATAAGCATTGTCAGTGATGGTGTTTGGTGATCAACTTCGTCTCAATATTTATATTACACTTGTCAAAAGCTATTACAACCATTTAAATGTGTAAAATATGAAAAATATTAAATTAATTATCATAACAGAAGCTGTTAGAGGTTTGTGAAGTGACGCTTGAATCGCGACCTATAAATAAAATTAATTGGTTGGGCACTTTTGCAATATGGCGGCACCGTAAATAATTGGCGTTTGATGAATATAATTGGCATTCCAATTATTATACCTACTTTATCGTTCGAAGTATTACTAAGCTTAACAAATATTAAATTTTATTATTCACAAAGAAACGATAAATTGAATTAATGAACTAGGCTGTACGACGCACGACGCCACAGTTTCTCTCTGTGATTACTGTCAATTTAGAAACCGCCAGCAACTAAACTACGAGTAATTTTACGACAAACTTTGAAGTTTACTTTTTAAGCTTGTAGAAAAAGACAAGGAACGCAACGGCTCAAAATTATATTTAAGTACGAGTGCCGGCCGAGGTCAGACCATAGAACTGTGTCACAGTAACGTTGTGACTGTCAAAGAGACTGTAAGAAATGTCAAACAAATTGTTTTGTAATGTCGCTGTGACATCGTTCTATGGGTCAGAGTTCCAGTAACCTGATAGTACCTACCACTTATATAAATAACTACTTATCATGAGTCACTTTTATTAGTTTACTAGCGGCCCGCCAGCGGCTCCGCCCCGCTGCAAATTTCTGACTTCCCCGGTGGATTTTTCAATTATTTTCTGCCATTCAAACCTTGTCCTGACAATGACAAATACAACAAAAAAGAAATCAGCCTATTTGATTAAGCCGTTCTCGAGTTTTGCGATTAGCAACACATTTAGCGATTCATTTTTATTATATAGACTAGCGGCCCGCCAGCGGCTCCGCCCCGCTGCAAATTCCTGACTTTCCCGGTGGGTTTTTCAATTATTTTCTTTCATAAACCTCATCCTGACATTGACAAACACAACAAAAAAGAAATCAATCAAATCGGTTCAGCCGTTCTCGAGTTTTGCGCATAGCAACACATCGCCATGCAAACATTTATTGTTCGATATCTCGTTAAAAACAATATTGTCGTTCGATACAATTCAATATTCGAAAATCTATTTAAGAAAAGTACAATAAATAATACTTTTGACTATTGATTCAATCAATCGATTCACGGTTTAAAAACAAGTTATCACAGAACTCAAAATGATAACGTACTGGCCTCTATTTTACTGGAAAAAACTAAATTGCTTTTGACATGTACCTATATTTGTATTGTCACCGTTACGATAGCTCTTGTTATAGTCCGTGAGCCCGGTCCAAAATTGCCTACGTCATATGACATCACGATAAAACGCATGGCATACCCTCAGAAAAGTTGTGCTGAGCGTGAATCAAAAGATTATCACACTTAAAATTGGCCGGGAGTTTGAAAAAATCCTTCACTTCCGGTCAAAATTTTAAGGTTATATTTACATCATGTGACATCAGTACGAAACACGTGGCATCATTTAGCCCTTTAACAGAGCCCCATTTCTACCTACGAGTGTTACGCGGGACTCTCTAAAGACCGGCCGATCATGGGCGTGTATAAGGGACGGAGCAATATGTAACAGTGAGATGCAAGAATATGTTGCTCCCTCTTACGTATTGCTCCGTCCCTTTCGCACGCCCATGATCCGCCAACGTGTAGGGAGCCATAAATAAATTAATTCTCCCCTTGCATCCGTTTAAAGCTTCCAAGACACTACCTAGATGGCGCTGCTAGTACGAATATCCTACATCGCGCTGTCAAGATTTCCCCCCGAATGTACAAGTAGTCTCCGTACATTTATAGGCTTCACACACCAATCAGTTTTATACGCAATTTTTGGATGCACTCTACAACTGACTAGTCGGTTGATAGGTGTACATAAATAATTGTTCACATACAGGATGCTTCTTTTAACATGAAATAAGTAGTATATTATTTCATTAAGAGGCACTACTTCCAGGCCCAGAATACCCACCATTGTATTTTCCAGACGTCTTTTCGGACGTTTTGCTGTAATGTGCGAAAATCAACAAGCCGTGACTTTATTTCGTTTGCAATGTTTATTATTAATAAAACCAATTGTTTTTTTTTATTAATAACATTTTTTTATATTATAACTTGCTTTAACTTTGCTGTGCTTTTAGTCAACTTCATTTTATTTTTGCGGTAAAGTATAAATTTAATGATTTTCTAGAAGAATGGATTAGGTATTTCAACTTTTCGGCAAATAAACATTACAGATATATCACTATTCAATGGTAGTCGATTTTAGGCATATTCTATAAGTAAATACAAAAGAAGTTTGAAAGAAAGAATAGTTATTTTCACCTCAGCAGCTCAAACAAGCAGGTTTTGCTGCTTAAAAACAGTGAGCAAAATTCAATTTTGCTGCGAGCGAGAGGCAAAGTAGCTTTTTAATTATTATTTTTAAATGCCGTGAGCAGTGCTGGGGCTACTCACAACATTCGAAAAAATTGAACTTCACTTTGTTCTGTCACTTTCACTTCGATAGGAAAAAAGCGAGAGATTGAAACAACTTGATTCGAAGTTCGATTTTCAAATTCCACACATAGTAGGCCCAAAAAGAAACGCACGTTCGGATGCACACATAACCGTAAAATTGCAAATAAAACTATCTGTTAAAGTTTGAAATGTGTTTATTATAACTATTTTATACAGTAGGTACAATCATTTTTTTTATTTAATGTTTTGAAGACAACATACATACATACATAAACTCACGCCTTAATTCCCAGAGTGGGGTAGGCAGAGCTACAGAATTACCAACAACTATAAAAATTGGTTTATAATTCTGTAACCACATTTTGCACAAATAGGCTAAGATGTTTACCAGCGTATTAGTGACAGGTTGCAAGCCCATCGCCTAACAGTACTACAAGCCTTTATTCCCTTAGTCGCCTCTTACGACATCCACGGGAAGACATGGAGTGGCGCTATTCTAACCCGGCAACCACACGGGTCAACCACAATGTTTTGAAGATAAAATTAATGAAAAATAAGAAGTTTATCATGTATCTACTTACATAATTTTGTTATCGTTTTAACAATCTTTAATTTCGTGACATAAACCGAGGGGGCAGTTTCAGAACGCATTTCAAAAATAGCGGGATTATTGTAGCCAATAGCCATAGACAAGGCCTAGTTAGGTTTTTTTTAAAGCCACAGACTACATAAAGCTGTATAAAGTTGTGTTTGCACTACGGCATTATCAAGTTAAGTGACAGGTTTTATCTGTTTCATGTTTATTTTTTCCACTTTTTATTTTATTAGTATTTTGCGAAAATGCTTGTGATTGATGCATATGCGATCGTGTCGTTATTTAGTCGTGTATTCACCAAATGGTCACAACGCCGGAAGACCTGCGTTGGCCCTACTAGGGCATGCGGTACCGGTACCATTCCCGGAACCGGGACTAAGATTTCCGGTACTTAGTTAGAACCGGGAATTCCCGGGATTTTGGTACTTTTCGGTACTGAGTAAATTATTTGTATTTTTTTTCTGTTTAATGGTTATTTTTTACATAAGACACCAGTTAAGTGATAATTATTAATTATTTAATCCAGAACACGAGTTTACCAAATCAGAACAGCTATCTTTCTGACTACCTGACTACCTGTCGGTCGGTTGGCCTTAGATTGGGTCGAGGCGTCGGGTCGAAGGGTGGGGCGACTGGGGCGGGCCGAGCGATGCCGATCTCATATCGCATCCGAATAAAACCGAGCTTGTGCGAATCGGCCGGGGGAAAGCGTCACCAGGCCACCACGTAGTTTTGAAAAGAAAAAATGACAATTAGTCTTGTCACAAACTCAGTACCGAAGGAACCGAAGAACCGGGGTTTTTTTTCGCCAGTACCGGTACCAGTTGAAATGATAATTCCCGGGATTTCCCGGTCCTTTTAGTACCGGGAATTCCCGGGAGCATGCCCTAGGCCCTACCAGCTTCACACTGTGTTGTTCTCGCTGCTGAGGTGAAAAGTTGTATGTCTCACACGAGACCAAAGTTTTTTACGTCTCGTATCTTTAAATCCCTCGCTACGCTCAGGATTCTAACCTAGAATCACTCGCTACGCTCGTGATTCAATAATAGAATCCTTCGCTTACTCGGGATTCAAAATCATCACTCGCAGCAAAAACCAACTTTGCTCTCTTGTTGAACAAATAACTATTCTTTACTTTGTGGGATGTGTGTCTACACACTATTTACTATTGAAGAGAAAACTTCGTTGGCGGCTGATACAATTTATTTACACTAACAACGTTAACATATTTAAATTACATATCTTTTCTTAGTAGTTATCAATCACCTAGACAACAATGTGAACCAGCGGCGATGCTATGACCACGGGCCGAGCGCGCAGGCGCTAGGCGTGTGTCGAACCAAAAGGTGGAGCTGAATAGCCCCCACAACTTCTTTCTTTCTTTCGAACGTTGCTATCGAATTTCGAATTTGGAATGTGCAAACTGAACCCTTTCATGACTATGACACTCTTTATGTACCAATTACTATAATGTACTTAAGTGTCTGCTGTCTGCAATTCGAAAGAATAGTATTTTCTAAGAATCTAATTTGAAGCAATTCATGATTAAAAGAGTTAGTGTTATTTAAAATACTTTTTCAAATATAATTAAACTCGCCTACTTACTATTTAAAAGACGTTTAATTTATTATCTGTGTTCTGTTTTTGCAGTCATAATAGACAAACGTAATTCAAATATAATGTAAACAAACAATCGCAATACAATTCATGTATTATTTCAGAGTATTTTAAGCATTTGCTTATTACCTAAATTTTAATTTAATTCAACACTTCCTGAGATTGACTGAAAACAAACACATTCAATTTATTAATAGGCAATTCCAAACTTCCAATTATAAGTGTCCACAATACATGTTGACGCCGTCGGCGTCGCTTTAAACCTCTTGGAAAACCTCACCACACAAATTATTAACATTGATCACACATAACTCAAAAGAGAAATGGTATCATTAATATATTAATTTCACCATAAGAATAACAGTCTTCTTCTTCTTCTTATTTTTTCATTAATGGCGGTCCACGGCGGTATTCCGCAGTGATTTCGCCAGTGACAAGTGAGTAGAGTAAATCAGAATAAATCAAAAGTAAAAGCTGGACACCTTTCCATCGGCCATCTTCCCTCCCTCGAATGTAACCGGAAGAAAAAGAATAACAGTCGATTTGTAAACAAATAAATTTCACATGACAACAGCTCTGTCTTCAAACGTAGGTGACAGCTGTAATGCCGTCCTTGGAAAAAAGGGCGTATGTCTCATAGAACCGCGTATGTATAAGTGACCTTATTTCTTAATACAGAGGGTTAAATTTCATTTGACTATCAAATTGCATATGCGTCCTTTTTATTTAGGAGGGCAGTATATATCTAAATTGTACTTGAAAATGAAAAATTGTTAGCAGTTTTATATATTTTATGTAAAACCACAAAAAAGGTTGATATAGCGCAATTCGGTTTAATTTTATTATAATAAATTCATTGTAACGTATTTTTGAATTCTAACTACTGGGATCGATCGATTTTCATACATTTTTGAAAATGGGTGTAACCTAATTGCAAAAGTAATGCTAAAATTTAAGGTTTTATTTATAACTCATGTGTTTGTGTACTTCTTGTAAGTAAATTTTATATAAATTTCCGGTAATAGAAGGGCAACAATTTGGAATGCAATATTATTTGTCTAAAAGCTGATCTGATCATGGAGTGGGAAGATTCTGAATATACCTAGACCTGGACCTTAGATTGTAAAAATATACAGTAGGTACCTAGTTCACAAGAGCTTGTTCCAAAATTGTTTTTTTTGAAACTTTTAGTAGTATTTAAATTTGACCAAAATAAACCAGAACCCTTATGTAGAGTGCGGCGTCCGACTCGTATTTGACCGCTTTTTCAATTTTGGTACGGAACTTAAATAATACCAAACATGGAAAATTATTTCTATTAAGCTTGTTTATGGAACCCTCTGTACTTACACTTTTTAAAAAGGTAATTGGAAATCAGAAGCTCACAAAGCAAGTCGTCTTTCTAAGCTTTACACAAAGGAACTGGGTGTTCGGTTTAACTTTCAGGAAGAAAATACGAGCTTTTGATGAAAGTCAGATAACAAAATATCATAGCACAAAACGTGTTGGAATCCCTTTGTTAGCGATCTAATGAATGTTTGTTCACTTTAATTCTGTAAACGGCATTAAAACAGTTAAAAACCGAAGGTATGAAAATATAAAATCTCAAAAAAGCAAAACTCAATTAATAAAGTTATACAAGAAATTCAATGCATCTGTATGAATTAAAGGTAGGCCTACTATATGAAATACCTACCTCGCAAAAGGCTGGGTATTGGCCATTTTTGCAGTGAGCTTCTGTCATGTCTAATGATAGCCAATATTTACTTGTTTTTTTTAGTTTTTATTCCACGTATCCATGTTTTTGTTTAATATCAAAGTTGTATATAGGAGAAATCCAACGAGACTAAGGGTGAATAGATTAGTTTGATATGCGTCGATATTATAGCAGTATGATGTAATTCATTACTACGTTAATAAGAATTAGACATGCAGTTTTTAAATCACAATTTATGTCTATTTTACCCGAAGCAGGCAAAGGCGTTGCACCTCCATCATTTCTGTTTAAATATTAATACTATTTTCTTCACCGGTACAGAAAAGGCTTCCGTGTGCCTGTAATATTAACGTCAACTTTAGGAACACTCTGTATAATAGTAATAACTTAAAGAGCAGACTTAAAATAAGTCTATGGAGTGCTTCGCTAAGCACTCTATAAACTTAGGGGTAATTCCCTTTGACAGTTCTCTTTTTGTAAATGGCATGTTCGCCGACGAGCATAAGTTGTCCAGGAAGAGCATATTGAATTCACTCTAGGACATGGATGTTTCATTTCAGCGCAAGTTTTCTCGGCAGAGCAGCTCGGCTGGCTTCGGCTAAGTACCAAACTCTGCCTAACGCAGTGACAACTATTATACAGTTCGCCAGTTAATACTTTGTCCATGATTTGTAGAGTCCGTTGTTTAAAGAGAATACATCTGTAACTCTTGTAGGGACCCTATTCTAATTAGTATTGACATGTATTGTTAAATTGTAAACGGTGTGGTAGCTCTTATTAACTTGAATATTGGCCGAGTAAAGAACAATACGATAGCAATATGTGTAGAGACAGAGTAAAATAAAACCCCTGTTATGGTGAGCTGGTATTATTAACCCCCGACGCATAGATGGATGTTATTGAAATTTAAATTCAAAAGGCGTTAAAAAATGTGTTTTATATTAGATAATTTTTAAATGACTTTAAACTATTAAAACATAACGGATGGAAATATTGCGCAAGCACTTTTTTAATGTTTTCCGGCCTAGCCGAGACGCATTGTTTTGAAGTGAAAACTTCTTTTACCGCTGTGATTTGAAAGTCAGTGAAACGAAAAATTGGCTCCAGGATGTTGCTTGCGTGTAGACGGTGCCCACAGAGTTGTCAATAGCGACCTATTTGCTTAAAATGATAGGTTGGTTTTATCTAAATAAGCAGATAATGACTGTACAAAAATATACAGTCGGTTCAATAACTGACTTTTACTGGGTTAAACCGGTTTTGTTGACTGAAACCTATGTTATTGCCTGACTACATACAGACTTATAATTATAGTATTTTAATTTCATAAATATTTTCATTGTTTGATCCTAGTAGCCTGACAGACATAAATGTATGTAGTGGTTTTGAAGATTTGTTTTGTTTAAAGTTACTACTTGCATATAGTATCCGTACATAATTAATAAAGCAACATAAATGTAATCCAACTCTATGGGTCCCAAGACCCAGGCTCTGCATGGTTTGGGGTTCACTGGATATCGTCAATTGCAATTTCTTCATGTTTCTCAATTATTATTTTAATTTAATTCCATCACATACACATAAACTTTCGCATTCATTCCCTGAGTGGGGTAGGCAGAGCTACGGAATTACCAACAACTCTAAATACGTGTTGATAATTCTGTACTTAACCACAACTTGCACAATTAGGCTAAAATGTTTACAAGTGATAAGTTGCAAGGCCTTCGCCTAACTGTACTATAAGCCTTTGTTCTCTTATTCGCCTCTTACGACATCCACGGGAAGTCATGGAGCGGCACTATTCTAACCCGGGACATTTATTCAATTCAATTCATTGAATTTTCAATTATTAGGAATCATATTGATTTGTAATGAATATCTCTTGCTATTGGGGTTGTTAAAAGCCCTCATTGTTTTGATAAGGTTATAAGGTGATATGCGATTATTACTTGTTCTGCCGGACTAATTAGAACGTTTGGCAAGTATGTTCTTAGGTAAATAACTAGAAAAAATAAGAGGTTCCCCAATATACTCGTAAGTGACATCAAATTCAAACGTTCTTTTAATATCCAATTTCAATTTGTTTTGAAACTTGAAAATATGCTTAGGTACTTATTTTAATAAAATACTACCTCATTTAATAACTTTCAAAGGTTTCTTTGCGAAATTAAATTAAACTTGAAAGTATGCTTAAGTAAAAATAGAAACAGAAATAGAAAATACCTTTATTCGTTTCTGCTTACATATTTAATATCACATCCACGGCTGAAGTCTCCTTTTAAGTGAAAATATACCTGTGCCAGGAGACCCTGCTCTTCTATAGCATTTATATTATGTTACATGTAAATTAGTAACAACTAAATAATAGAGAAAAACTATTAACAATTAAAAATTAGTCTGAAAGTAGGTAAACAAAATATGCTTACGCAAACAAAAAGAAATATACCTACACTACACATGAGTATTTAAGTGCGTGTGTGTATGTGTGTGTGCGTGTGTGTATGTGTGTGTGTGTGTGTATTTGTGCTTATTTTAATTTATAAGGGTACAACTGCTCAGTCTCCTCATAGTTTTGGTCCTTAATCCAAGTGATAATATTTTTTTTGCATTCATAGGTTAGTTTAGGGTACAATTGAAGTTCTTTGTTAAGTTTTGTAGGAAGACGATCACGTCGGGGTCACCAATGTAGGAAGAGAGGACAATAGAGAGATCTCTCTCCAGGCGGGTGTTATGCCTGGGGACCGAAGTCCATTGGGATGAAGTTGGAAGTGGTAACCTATTTTTAAGTAACATGTAACTAACCAATATTATGGGCAATAGCCTGAAATAAATGAAATGATTCTATTCTATATATGTCAACCGGCTTTAGAAACTTCGTTAGCGCGATGTAGAACCCTTAGTTCCCCTGTCTGACGCTGGTGGCGCTAGCGAGTTGGTTGATCCAGGTAAATGTCGCTAGGTCGCCAGTTTGTTGTATATTACAGAAAATTGTTTTCGTAATTCACGTGAGGCAAATACTAATTTTGTCGAAAAAATTGATGCAACGTTGTGATTCCGTCTTCTACTTAGCAGCGTTGGGTTGTAATGTAACTACTTATATTTCACTTTAAAATGTTACTTTCACCTCTCAGGCTCTAAAATGACTCATAATAGCCTTGTAAAGAAGAAAATACAAAAAAAAAAGGTAGCGAAAGCCAATGTCAAAAATTAATGGATTATAAAGCACAAATAATAATAAAACGAGTCACAAAGTTAAATATACAAATGGGAATAGAGAAAACAATCTCAAAAGTATATATAATATGGGTATTGTACAGTCAAAATTCATCGTCAATGAATTCACTTACAGTGTAAAATGCATTATCTAACGATAAGGTTTTTCAAACGACGCTTGAATGTTTCGTCACTGGACTCATTTTTTAAGTTAGCGGATAGGTGCTCGTAGAATTTAGGGCCGATAATTTGCGAGTTCTTCCTGGCTAGAACCGCGGCAAGTAAAGTGTCACTTTACATTTTTTTTTATCGCGAAACAAATTTGTCAAAAACTTTGTTACATATTTGTTACTAATCTAATTTTAATTAATGGCTTTCACTCCTGTTAAGGTGAATTTAGCCAATGTCGAGTTAACTACAGACACTCCCATGGACTTATTAAAGAAATAAGTCCATGGATATCACACGCGAAGACAATTGTTCGGTAAAAGAGTATTTTCTGGACTAAATGAACTAAACAGAATCACATGGG